>CM039680.1:205594923-206817423 GCA_022537955.1 Schmidtea mediterranea | reverse complement strand
CATTCATTGTTATGTCCATTCCCAAAGTCCTTCTTATCGTTGTCCATGTCGAAGATTATTCTTTGGTCGGTACAACCTTGGTTATGTTAAGTATTCACACACTAGTTCTCTTACTCTTATCCCTATCATAACTACAATGTTCCCTATTATTGTTACTAGCATTATCATTGTTGCAATTATATGTATTACCTTTATTAATTGTTACTACTATTACCTTTATTATTATTTTTATTACTATAACTGCCATTATATTTATTGTTATTACTACTATGATTATTACTACTATTATTATTATCATAATTATTATCATCATTACTGCAAATACCATGATTATTATTATTATTATTATTATTATTATTATTATTATTATTATTATTATTATTATTATTATTATTATTATTATTATTATTATTATTATTATTATTATTATTATTATTATTATTATTATTATTATTATTATTATCACCATTACCCTTATCATTATCGTTATTATTATTAAGATTTTGTAGGGATCCGTCCTTATTCTTCAGCGTTAAAATTTTTTATTGGTATACAACATTAGCCGTAACCCATTCTTATTTTGCAATTTTAGACAAAGTAGTTTTGTTGGTTCGAAAATTTTGGCAGCGTACCGCTCTTATTTTTCGGTTCATCCCTTTTCTACCGTTTGCGACAAAGTATTTTCATTGACTCAGAAAATTTGAGCAGCGTTCCGCCCTTATTTTACACGTTCCATTTTTACGTTACTATTTTTGTTAAGTATTTGAATTAATTCGGAAAATTTGAGCAGCGTCCCGCCCATATTTTCCGCCTCAACTCAAATTAATTTATTTAATTCTTATTTAAAAACATTATTTTTAATGATTTTGGTCGTTCGGATTAATCTTTTTCTGATGGCTATTCATTTTAACTGTTGCAACGATTTCGCAAATTTCCCCGCTACCCATTCCCTCTTTTTGTCCTTAAGATCTATGTATGTTCATTTCATAGTTAATGAGTGCCCACTGGACTACTCGGTGTTAGAGATTTTGAGCCGATTGTTGTTAAAAATTTATGTCAATTTTACAGGAAACGGATGATGAAGGAGCAGCCAATGGACTACTCATTTACCCTCCAATTTCCCCTATGTACGGATAATATTGACGTTCCAACTCCTGCGTTCCGCACGCCGGAGCCTTCACGGACACGAACTATTGGCCATTTTACACGCACTTACACAGTTCGAATACTGTATATGATTTTATTAACTTGTGATGTGTCTTTGGCTGTGGGCCGGAAAAGGAATAACAAATAATATTTTACCATAGCATTTGGAATAAAAGTTTCGATGCACTAAGGCTATAGATAGAAAATATTTATTCAGCATATTACATCGGCCACATACATTTGAAATTCATTGTATCCATTCCATAAAATTTACTTCGAAAATCCCATAAATTTAATTCGATAAATCATCCATAAATTCGATTTGAAAAATCATCCATAAATTCAATTGGAAAAACAAAATTATCCATAAATTTGATCTGAAAAATCATCCATAAATTCAATTGAAAAATTACCCACAAATTCGATTCGAAAAATCATCCATAAATTCAATTGGAAAAACAAAAATCATCCATAAATTCAATTTGAAAAACAAAAATCATCCATAAATTCAATTGAAAAATTACCCATCAATTCCCTTCGAAAAAATCAATTAATAATATTGCACCAGTTGAGAGTGATCGTGTTCAGGCAAAACACTTACTCATGTTAATTGCCTGAATGCACGGCTCTCAACCAGTTATACAACCAGTTATACAGTTCTGTAATGAAATTTTTCTCCGAAAAATAAGACTGAAAATTTGTGAAAACACATCGGTATTTATACCTATAATTTGGCCTTAACCTTGCGTGTTAGTTTTACTGCGATTAAACAAAATTCGACTTTGAAATTATTTATGTTATCTACATTAAATTTTTATTTATTTCTTAATTTAAATTGGTAATTTATTTTTAACATTTTTAATTAAATTTATTCATCCAAAAATATTTTATTTTTATTCATTTAATTCATTAATTTTTAATTTTATATAAATGGTCATTTTACGGTCGAATTTTCTTGTTATTATGTTATTTTTTATGTAAATTTCGTGCGGTTCTTGATGCATTTTGTAATTATTTTATTTTACTTTTTATGTTTTTTGATTTTATATTTATTTATATTCTCTCAGATTTTTAAAGTGTTTAGTTGGTGTTGTCTATTGTATTTTAAGTTATCTTGGTGCTGGGTTTTCGTGCTGTATTACTGATGCATTTAAACAATTCTCAAGGCTATTTGTGTGCTGGCCCAACAATTTCTATAATTTGAGTAATAAAATGTTTTATAAATTATGTCTCAAAATCTCAATAAAATCTGATTATAAGGAGTAATCTTTAGAATGAAAACCTAATGGTAAATAATTCAATCAAAAAATTAATTATTTGTAAATTTTAAAAACGATAAATTAATTAAATGTTTAATTTATTATAGCCATTGTTTAAATATTTCATTTTCATATTATTGAATAATATGCTAAACAATTACGCATATATTTTTGCTCTTGGAATTTCAGTTGTTGTTTTAACTTACGTATTTCTGCTTTATTACAGAAAAGCTTATAAAAGTATTATTTGAAAGTATTATTCTTATTAAATTTGATTAGAAAAATCTAGCGTTATAAATGAAAAGAATAAATCTAAGAAAACTGTAACTTGTGCAAGGAAAGGTCCTTTATTGTCAGTAGCAAATCGTCAAAAATTAAGAACTCAAAATCGAATGGAATGCACTGAGCCTATAATAGATAAAAACGAAGAACTTGATGACAAAGTCGAAACTATTGATAAAAAAATTGGTGTTAAAAAAGCGCGAAAATTAGAAGAGAAGAAGCTTAAAAAGGAGCAAAGAGAGATTGAAGAAAGAGAAAAGGAAATACGTAAAAAACAAGAAGAAGAAAATGCTGCCAAAGAGAAGCTTATTAAAGAACAAGAAGAAAAAATTGCATTAGAACAGGTTTGTATCTTGTTTTTAATTATTTTTATATCATATTAGTAGGAAGCTAAATTAGAAATAGAAAGAAAAGAAAAAGAGAGACAAGAATTAGAGCTTTATGAACAGTTAAAATTAGATTTTTCCATTGAAGAAGAAGGTACTGAAAAAGAATCTGATATTTTGAATATCGAAAAAAAGTTGGATGAAGATATAATTGATTATTTAACTGAACACAAAGTTGTGATGGTTGAAGAACTTTCTGGCCATTTCAATATAAAAACACAGGCAAAGTTAATTAATTTTTTAATTTAATTAATGTCGAATATTTAGGTTTGTGTTGATAAAATTAAGGAGTTTTTAAAAACTGAGCGAGTATCAGGTGTGATTGATGATCGTGGAAAATTTATTCATATCACCCCCGAGGAATATGCCAAAGTAGCGAAATTCATAGCACAAAGAGGAAGAATTCACATCAAAGAATTGGTGGAGAACAGCAACAAATTGATTAAATTATACTAATAAAATTACGTCTTTGTTTTCATTTAATGGGATATAAATTTATTTTCAATTTGTTTAGAATCGATAATTTGATAAGAAACGAATTGCAAAATGTTATTGGTTTTATGCTAGGAATGTTTTGTTGATTAATTTCAGGTGATTGGATCATGTTTTCCTCGGTATGTATCTGACTGTTTAAAAAGTCAATATGTTGACGCACGTCATGTACTTTATTTTCCAGCATAATTGTAAATAAACTTTACTTACTAGTTGTTTTTGCACCTAAGTGCAGTATTAAAATTCAATGCTTTAACACGTTGAAGGCCGCATTGTAAAATCGTTAATTATTGTCAAATTAACTGAGTCAGCTATATACAATATCTTTTCGAGGGAGCGGCGAATCGACTACTGTGCATGAATTGTATTTAAATCATGTTAAGTTTGTTTTTCAAGTAATTAATTTTAATCTAATAAATTTTTAAAACCAGATGAAATAGAATTATAAGAAACCATAAAAAGGAAACAATATTTAATTTTGCTTAAACGATTATAAATTGTATAATTAATTATATTCGCGTAAAACTCAATTAATCATTCTAATAGATTTTAAAGACTTGTGTGTGGTCGCAATGGAACAATATACTTAAAGCGTTGTAGAAATCTTCACAATAATTTGTAGCATTAGGAAATCTCTGCTACATCCTCAAAATGATTCCGAATTCGGATTTGAGTGACCGTCCAGCAATTCTTTCAATGTAGGTTGAAAAAGAATTATATGAGACTTGATTGTGATTATCTTCATCCAGAAACCCTTTTTTCGTGTGATATTGGCACAAAAAAGAGAACAGGCAGAAACTTTCGGCTAATATCAGAGTCGTAAACTATTTTCAAGCCAACAAGACTCACTTTTGTTTGACCATCTCCGTGTTTTTGTCGAATATATTTGACATTGATTGAAATTTAAAAATGTTCTATTTGTAAAAATTTAGGAAAATTTTTTACCTTTGTATAAAAAGAGGAAAAATTGTTTTGAAACCCTTCGTAAAAAAATATTTACTATTAAAATACAGTGTCTAGCGGTCAGGGGAGAAGACTCATGTGAAAAAAAAATTTTTCTCGTGTTCAGGAGCATTATATTAGTCTATGCACCGATTTATAGTTTTTCATAAATTATTTTTGACACGGATGGGGTTAAGGACTTTGTGTAAGTAAAGATTGTTTTGCTAAACATTCCAAAACATTCATATTTACTTCGGATAAGACACTTCTCGGAGTTGTATCAGCTGCCTTCTTGACTTGCTTAATTCTAGACTTAAAATGTTCGTTTGTGCTTTTTGAAGGTTTGAATCTTGGCAATGATACTTTCTTTCTGTCTTCAAAAATGCTTTTTTGTTTGATGCCAAAACAGATTCTGTATCTATAGGTATTTATTCTACTGACGTTTTCTCCGTACTTTATGTATTCAAATCCCCGGATATCCTTTCTGTGTCAGTGAAAATTCTATGTTAATGGATGAGTTAAAAAATAATTTATTATATAATATTATTGGGCAAAACCTAAGATTTTTAATTGTTATTTATCTGGCACGATATCCAATAAAGTTAGGGTGCGCAAAATGGAAATGGACGAAAATTCATCAAATATAGCCTACTTAGCATTAAATAATACAAAAAATAGAAAAATATGTAAAAAAATTTATAAAAAGAATCGAAAAACATTAAATTTTAGCAAAATTAATCTATTTCATCAAATGGTCTCCAAATTCATCGAAAACGTTTATATTCTAGAAAATAACTATGAGAATTAAGCTTAAAATGTAATTAGAAACTTAAGCAAAAAAGAATCATGAAAATCTGACAACTAATGGGAAAGTGATGAAATATGGTAAAAAACGTGTAGTGCCATATGACTAAGGGATAACATTAATGGCTGTTAAAGTATGGCGATCAAATATTTTCAAATTCTGTCAAGTATACTGTATCGTTTTCAGGGGATATACTAGGGGTACGAAATAGGTCAGTGAAATGTCGAGTGAATCGGAAAACATAGTAATTGAGTCGGTAAATATCAGTAGGTAGTTAGTAGCTTACTGGAACCTAAAAAAAACATAGGGGGGAGGGGGGGGATTATTGCAGATTAAATTTCGGATTATCTTGATTACATAATGATGTAATCAACTTAATTAATTTTGTGTGTATTAATTTTTTTAATTAAATTTTTGTGTGTATTTTTTTTCGAAATTATTTTCGAGTTTTTGGCGCGATTTTTTTTTTGAATTCAAATTTTTGGAACATTTTTTTAAATTCAAATTTTGGCGAATTTTTGAAATAAAATTGAAATATTTTTTTTTCAATAAATTTTTTTTTAATCACACTATAGTCAGGGGGGTATTTTTGAAAAAGACTAAAATAAATTGGCTTGAATTGCCTAACGATCAAAAAGCATAAAATTAAAATTGGCTCAAATCGCCTAAGATAGTCAGAGAGGGTATTTTCATTCACAAAATTTTTTTTTTAAACACACTATAGTCAGGGGGTATTTTTGGAAAAGACTAAAATAAATTGGCTTGAATCGCCTACTGATAAAAAAAAAGCATAAAATTAAAATTGACTCAAATCGCCTAAGATGTGATATAGTCAGGGATATTTTTAATTCGTAATAAAAACTAATGCAATATTTGGTATCAATACTTTCTATAGGTAAATATAGGCATAAATAAAAATGGCTTGAATCGCCTACTGATAAATAAAAAGCATAAAATTAAAATTGGCTCAAATCGCCTAAGATGTGATATAGTCAGGAATATTTTTAATTCGTAATAAAAACTAATGCAATATTTGGTATCAATACTTTCTATAGGTAAATATAGGCATAAATAAAAATGGCTTGAATCGCCTACTGATAAATAAAAAGCATAAAATTAAAATTGGCTCAAATCGCCTAAGATGTGATATAGTCAGGAATATTTTTAATTCGTAATAAAAACTAATGCAATATTTGGTCTCAATACTTTCTATATGTTGGGCCAGAACGTAAACGGCCTTGAAAAAATGTTTAAATGGATCAGAAACACACACGCAGATACAACACGCAATTTAAAATAAACCTGAAAAACACCAAATAAACCCTATAAAATCTGAGAAATAAAAGAATTAAATATAAAATATTAAACATAAAAATAAAATAAAATAATAACAAAATGCACCAAGATCTGCACGATACCTACACAAATACAACAAGAAAACACGACAAATTCGACGAAATTAGAAAAATCAATTAAAGTTCATTAAAGTAGAATTTAAATCGAAAAATTGAATTAGCAATAATTCAATAAAAATTTTAAATAAAAAATTATAAAAATAAATCAAGAAATATAAAAATTAAAAAATAGAATTTGCTAGAAAAGAACAAGGTCGAATTTTGTTTTACTACATCAAATTTTACACGTCACACAATTAGGTATAAATACTGATCCATTTTCACATTTAACCACCATATTTTCAACACACCATTTTTCTTGAGAACAAAGAATCGTTTTGAAAAGCGTTAAATCTTTAAAACTAATTTAGAAAATCTTCAACTACTTTTCAATTATTGTGAACTACATCAAATCTATTTTCAAAATTTTTATTTAGGTGAGAATCATTTACATTGGAACCCTCTTTCCACATCACGACCTTGCATCTCAATGGAGCTCTGCTCGGCGTCGATGTGGGAGGAGAGGTATTTATGCTGTTATGCTATTTTATGCTTATTTTATGGTTGATGATTTTGGAATGGTTAATGGGTAACTTATTTGTTTTATGATTAATAAATTTTATTAATATGTATTTATATGTTTTCATAAATTTATAAAATTAACATCTTAACTGTCGAAATTCTTCCGGCCCACAGCCGACACATCACGCAAGTTAGTAAAATCAACATAGTGCAGATGCATGTAAGTGCGTGGAAGATCGCCAATGATATGCACCCGTGAAGACTCAGCGTGCGCAACGCAGCGGTCGGATCGTAAATATTTATCCCTATAGCTGAAGCGAGAAATAAGGAAGAAGTCTCTGGCTGCTTCCTCGTTTCTCAATTCTGTAAAATCGACCTAAAATTATCATACAAACGGCTTAAAATCACCACACCGAGTAGTCCAGTGGGCACTCAATAACTATAATATAAACATACTATGCCTTAAGATCAATTAAAGGAAAAGGGTACGGGGGTAGCGTAAATTGAAATTGCTGATATAACCACTTTCGTGTCAATGCCAAAAAATGAGTTTTATAAAGATATGGTTAATAGGAGTAAAGTAAAGTTAACAAAGTTAGGATGAAATAAAACGAATAAGGTTATGATTGAAAGGAAATGAAAGAAATTTAATAAAGATATAAAACGAAGTCAATAGAGTTCTGATCAATAGGAAATGAAAGAAATCCAATAAAGTTATGATTAGTATGAAATAAAATGAAATTATGAAAAATGAATTTAATGAAATTATGATTAATAAGAAATAAAAAGAATTTAATAAAATTATGGTTAATATGAAATAGAATCTCAACGGTAAAGCGATTTAATGTGATGTAAAAGAAAATCTTAATTGTAACAAAAAATTGGCAAAGTTTAATAAAGAATAAAGTCTTGTTTATAAGAAAAAATTAGATAAAATTTTCGATTGAAGAAGATGAAATTTTGTTGATAAAGTAAGTAAACTGAGGCGAAAATCAAATTTTATTTGTTAACTCTGCTACGATTAACAATTATAGGAAATAAAAATCGTACCCACTAGGTTATAGGATTCACCCCAAATCAAGATCATGCCGGTGAGATAAATAAAAGCTACGATCAATAATTAAAATCCAATAGTGTAGTGGAATAAATGAAAACCATCAATTCGAATTAACAATAAAATTGCAACATTAATTAGATAGTGTTCGACAAGTTAGGATTATGTTGTAATTGCGCAAAGATTTGAAATTGACCAATAAATCCGAATCATGTTTTAGACAAATTGATTGCGAAATTGGACAGGGAGTTTCCATAAAATCAAAGTTAATCCGACGTAGCATAAGATCCAAATTTGAAAATAACAAAAATCCATGTTCACCACGAAAAATCGTTTTATTCACAACACCATCGCTTTCCAAAGTTCAATAATATTAGAAAAGGTCCAGTCGAGGAATGTCGATAAAATCCAAGGCAGAGGTAGCCCAATATTGCGACAAGAACAAATGACAATTATGTTCATAATCATACTAATTGTGAAACGTGATAAGTAAAAATTCCGAGACGATGGAATTCGTTAAGCGGCTCAATTAACGTCTAGAATTAATTAGTTAATGCACGCCCGTCCGGTCGATAAAATAAACACAGAAGTGACCAGTTTTGAAATCTATTTTAAGCTCAAGTCAATTTTAGCAATGTGTTTCTCGAATTAAATTCAAGATTCTAAAAACACTCGAATTAAATTCAAAAATTATAAAACCATCAGGGTCCTAAAAAACTTCAATTAGAAACAAATCAAAATTAACAATAGTATACAAATTTCAAGCTGTAAAATTAATTATTTTTTTTCTCTTACTTGACAGCCATTACTTAAATGATAATCTTATGAATTTCACAAAATAGTTGACCCTTCTTTACACTAAATTGTTTTGAGTGTGGGTTTATTCATTGCAGATAAATCAAGTCTAGGAAAACCTCAATGTTAGTCGCTAAATGCACCAAATCTTGACCCACCTAAACTCGCTTTAACTAATATAGTAAAGACCCTATTCCCCACACTATCATTTTTCATGATTTAAATTTCAATCGTTACAGAGTATGTCCAACAATCAGATTACTACTCAGAAAAAACGCTCGGAAATGAGATTACGAACCACCGACGCAATAGGAAGACCCCGGTCACAGTGGCCTTATTCTATCCCTCGAAAAGCACGGGATCCGAGTAGCGACCCTCTCGAACCAGTGAGACAAGAATACCCAGCCGCTGAAATCTTTGCAAATGCGCAGGACCTCCTCACCCATTGGGAGCGGGTGCAGGAGCAGGTGGACTTACAAGTAGTCGAGGCAAGGATGTACCTTGCAAATGTGCTGGATGACATCCTTGCTGGGCGGATCGCCGTCGCCCATCCACCTCGTCCGGTTCGGGACACTAGGCGTCCATACACAGTAGAGGCTCTCAAAAGAAGCCTAGAAAGATTCTGCCCGGATGAATAAACTGACGAACGAGACATCATAGTGATTAAATAGCAATAAAAATTAGAACCGTGTGTATTTCTTTTCTTATATAACTGAAAATGAATGTTGAGTTGTTTGAAAGATTTTTATAACATTTAAGCCGACCATAAATTGACGAGTAAAATCCATCTATTTTCAGTAATGTCCACTCTACGGATCCTGCAGACGGAGTTAGATCGCGCGAGGCAGGCGAATGCCGAATTACTTAGTCAAGTCCTGCAACTAACCCGTGAAATGCAGCAGATCAAAGCGACGTGCTTAGATCCTAAACGAACCAAAGTCCTATACCAACGACTCACCGCAGCTCAAAAAGGCTGGGCCGAAGAACGCCAGCTCAATCGGAGTTTGCGAACGCAGGTCAGGGGGCTAGAAGTCGCACTAGCTGTATGCCGAGAAGGTGAAGCGGTCACCTACCCGCTCATCTTCGCCCCAACTCAAATGCCGCAACCAGCAGTCAAGACAGCAGAGCAACCCATCGCCACCAACAATCGTCGACCGGGACGTAAGGAGCGTGCCCGACGTCGAGCAGCGCAACTTCAGAACGCCAAACCATAGATATTTATCATGTGATTCGATTTAATAGAGTAGTTTAGCCTTAGTTGAGTCGTTTTCTTTTGAAACTACATACCAATACGGTCATAAGTAACCCTATTACGTCTCAGTTTTCCACAGGCAATTAAGCACTAACCATGAACAATTATTTATGAGGGACAGAGCAAAGCGAGCATAGGTCTTCTATCGACAGCTCGTGAACCCGAGGTTTGTCCGAGCAATTACAGTACTAGCCAATGGTATTCAATTTTTGCGGACAATCCACCACTTGAACACATTTCCAACGTTGCTTAGCAACGGGTGCCAAGTGGAGTAGTATCATTTTGTATGGCGTTACTAGGGTCGCCAGGAAGATAAGCAAGACTTGAAACCCTGTAACCCACCATACAAATTTGGGGGCTCAGCCGGGATAAAGCTTTGTTAATTGGAAAAAGCAAAATAACCAAGTCAAGAAACCACAGAGAGTCTGTCAGTACACCCTCAGCCGGGATAGAATGATTGTTTTTGCGAAAAACCAAAGGAAATATAGACATAGGCTTAAGGTTTGAATTGAAAATGTCGGGACGACATTTTGCCGAACCCCGGGGGGATGAAATATGATTGTGAAGATTGATGGGAAATAGTGAAGACCGATGAAAAACGAACAACCTGACTACAAATCAAGAGAGTAAATAACAGACGACTGGCCCACCAAGCACAAATTTGGGGTCTCAGCCGGATTGAAGCTTTGTTAGTTGGAAAGACCAGGACAACCAAGTTAAGAAACAACAGAAAATTCTGTCAGTGCACCCTCAGCCGGGATTGAATGATTTTTGTGCGCAAACAAATTGATGAGAAAGCATAAAGTTCGAGGAGAAAATAGAAACAGCAATAAAAAACCTGACTACGAGATACCAATTTAGGGGCTCATAAAGGATTGTTTTTACAAAGAACCCAAGGAAATAGCAGCAAATGGTCAAAGTTTAAACAGAGATGTGGAGATGATATGTTGCAAACTCCAGAGAGATGAGAACGCCATGAAATAAAACCCAGAGAACAACTGTTGGAAAATGAACAACCCGACTACAAATTAAGACGCCAAGACACTCAACATCCATCAATACTTGACGACATGACACCCTTGTAAGACACCAACAACAATGACAAGACGCATAAGTAATTAAAAGGGCAAAATTCGGGATAAAATGAAATGGGGTAAGTAAGGGGGAGTAATGATAAACAAGAGAAAGCAACTGAACCCAACAAGAGGACGCCAACGGTAATAGAATAAAACACAACAGGTAATGATTAAAATAGTGATAGATAAAATGAATCAAAATATATTAAAGAGGTGAATGAATTTAGTTAATTAGTATTTAGATAAATTTAAAGGGTAATTTGATAATTTTAGATGGAACCAGCAAAAATTATAGAAAAACTAAAGGGGATTCTAAACATCGAAAATGACAATCTTGAGGAACTAATTAATAAACAAAAGTTAATTAAACGAGCTAAAGAGGATATATCAGCAATCTCTAACCTATACTCCGATGAACATTGCATATTAATAAAATTGATCGATATTGATAAAGATGTAACTACTGAGAGAATATATGAAATTCTATCTATGAGATTAGAGATAACCAAATTTGGGAAAAGCTGGTACAAGTTAATGGAAAAAGTCAAGAATATTGAAGACGAGATTGCAACAACAATGAAAGAGCAAACTAAGGCTTATGTGGAGTGTTATGCGTGCAAAACAGAGGAAGCACGAGTAATGGTGATACCTTACGGACACCTGAGTTATTGTCAGGGATGCGCACAAGAGTCGCACTGTATGTTATGCCAGCGAAAGATAAAGGAAAGACTAACGGTTTACTTCCCATGAATTGTTATGATGAAATGAAATAAATGTGTATTATTTGAATTATTATTAGACGATAAGATAAATATAAAAGAAATATGCAATGTTTATAAATAATAAAATAACCCGACAACGATAAACAATGGTAATAGACCAAAAACATAAAAGCCGAATTAGGGAAATAATCAAAACACATGCACAGAGACACAAAATATCGGACGGAAAAATTTCGACAACCGAGTCTTCCTAATGTATAATTCTTTTTGTTTTATTGATATTATATTTATTGATATTATATTGAGATAGGACGAGGAAAAATGGTTAAACCTGAGCTATCTAATGATAGTACGCTCACCCAAGGGAAACCCTGATCAACCCTACTGAGAAAGGAACTGGTAGGCCAAGTCGCGTATGTCAGCAAGTAACCGGCGAGAGATTGATCACCTCTTTTGGGGAACTTGTTGATGCGATTACCACAAATTTTGAAGGGGGGAGTGAAGAGATAGACCGAGGGGTGAGAGAAAGAGTGTACACGGAACAGAATTAATAGTTAGAGTAAAGGTACCTAGAGATGACTTCTTTTTTTCCCTAGCTGGTGGTGAGGCACCAGAGGACAGCTACGGACTGTCGTGCTCAGGTTGTTATCAGCCAAGGGACTGATGACGCTGGGCCGTTCGATACAAAAACCCGGATCACACACCGAGTATCGGACGATTCTTTTTTTCGCTGGGAGGCACTTGATACAACAACCCGGATCCCACACCGAGTATCGGGGCCAAACGGTAGGTGAGATGTGAACTAACCGGTAAATGGTTCATACTCAAAATGTCCTACTAAAGCCAGATGAGAGCGCTCGAATCGAGCCGAGAAATCTGATGGATGGAGCGGGCAGAGATTTGATAGTTTATTCCCCGCTCCCACTTTTGAGCACTTCCTTTTCTTTTCACTATTCGGGAAATCAAGTAAACCGCTTTTGGAACTTGATTAAACGTCTAGGCATTTCCATACTTTTATATTCTTCGAGGTACACAACCCGGATCCCACACCGAGTACCGAGGGAATGTTTTTTTGTTGCCCAGCGAGGAGTTTGGTACAATAACCCGGATCCCACACCGAGTACCAAATATCCGAATGGCGGTGAGTAAAGCGTAACCGGAAGAATGCGCGGCCAAAAGACGCCATGGCTTGAGAGTCAGTGTGAGGCCTCAAACATACCCAAAAGTCACTGATTGAGCTCAAGTCCGATATAAGAGATAATATGAAATAGAGGGCCGGATGATCATGATCAGATACTTGAGGCAATAGAGGGCTGGATGATCATGATCAGATACTTGAGGCAATAGAGGGCTGGATGATTATAATCAGATACTTGAGGCAATAGAAGGCCGGATGATTATGATCAGATACTGGAGGCCATAGAGTACCAGATAAGATATGATATGAGTAAAGATGAAATATGATTATGAATAGATATTAAGGTCACAGATGACCAGTAAAAGAGTTAAAGCCGAAGGCCGAAGAGCCAACGGAAATCATAGAGGGCATAGAGCGCCAGCGATTGAGGATTAAGTAAATAAAATTTTTGGGGGACATAGGAAAAACAATTAATGGAATGAATGAAAGTATGAGTATGATGATTATTGATATTATGATATAGATAATTGATACGACTATATAGATAACTGATAAGACTATATAGATAATTGATACGAGATTAATAGATAATTATTACGAGGTATAGATAATTAAAAATGGACTTAAAATGAGGGGGGGTGAGTCAGATAAAGAAGACCACCACGATAAATGCGAACAGGGGATGATAATATAGATAGTATGGTAAACGGAGGAGAAATTAGTATAGAGTATAGAATATTGGAGTGTTATTTATTTTTAGGAATCGATAGTCAAGCAAAGCAATCCAAGTCAAGTACAAAGCAAAGCAAAGGAGAAAATATTTCAGAACAAACGACAAAGCAAAGTGATAACAAAGGAATTTGAATAAACGAGCAGAAAAGATTTTAGAAAACGTCAGAGTAGTTACGAGCAAATAAGCAACCAGAAGTTTCAAAGCAACCAAAGAAGTCTCAAAGCAACCAAAACAAGAGAAGAGAAACCAGTCAAGCAGACGAATAACCGTAAACATTGATAACATCAGCAACCGCACGAGAAGCAAAAGCCAAGAGAATAAAGAAAAAAGTTTATTAAAAGAGGAAGAAAAGAAAAAAGTTCGCAACAGTAGAAGTGTCAACACTAAAGTATCAACTGTAACCGGAACAGGCACAGATAGCGGATTGACCGATTTTGAATTTAATAGCAGCGAGGAGAACGAATTACGTAATATCGAAAATCAATTGACAACGATAGAATCAGTGAACGAAGAAGATCTGGACAACAATCCAAACATGACGACTTTAATAAACTCCTCAATTCCGGATGCAAATACAATGTTGAATAATAATAATGTGATGATAGGAGAATTCAGAGAAAAGTTTAGAGGAGAACCGTTTGACGGTAGTCTCAACAAATTGGATACATTCATAAAGGAATTCGAAGTGTATAAAAATATCTGTCACTGGACAGATCAAAAAGTAAAAGAGCGGCTACCCTTATATCTGAAAGGGAGCGCACAAGATGTATTTGTAGAAGAAGCGAGAGACGCAGCAAAATTGACAACGTGGACAGAGATTAAAGAGTTCTTAATAAAGATATTCGGAATAGAGAAAAAGGGGAATAGGAAGATACTAGACTTCCTACATCGAAAACAAAGACGAGATGAATCAAATGCAGTGTACGCATGCGAATTAAAGAAATTGTGTAAAGAAGCCTTCGGAGAAACAGATTTGCCCGAAGACAAAATGGTAGACGTCTTCATAAGAGGAATCAAAAGAGAAGACATACGAGCCAACCTTGGATGTTTGGCACCAGAAACGTTAGATAAAGCAGTAGCAATCGCAAATAGATGTGAAGCCCATCTAGGACTGGGATATCAAGTGGCAGTCTTGGCCACAGAACCAACAACATCAACAGTCAATGCCAACAATCAAAACAACAATACCAATCCAGCTATGAATCAATTCATTCCAAGAGCACAGCAGATGTTCAAGCCACCAGCAACGAGAAATCCGGAGGATAGAGGTAATAACCAAGTAAGTTATAATAATAATTTCAGGAACAATCCAAATACAAATGAAAAATGCTCCATATGCCAAAGAATAGGACATCGGTCAGAGAATTGTTTCCGAAATCACACTTGTCAAAAATGTGGTAGACGAGGGCATACTGAGAAAATATGTAGACAACCTATTAACAAAGCATGTTACAATTGTGGACAACAAGGACATTTTGCAAGGCAATGTAGCATAAGACGAGAACCAAACCAGCCAAGATCAAACAACTCTATGGGAAATCCACAAATTAACGTAATGCAAGAGATAGACATGCTACGAGAAACACTACAACGAATGCCCATGGAATTAAAAGAAATGATGCAACAAATGCCCACCAATATACAACAACAACGAATCAACGTAATGAGAAGCAATGAGGAGATTCAAGAGCTGAGAACTAGAGAATATCAAGAGCAACAACAAGCTGAATGGCAAAGACTACAAACAGAGGAAGCTCAGGAAATCCAGCAAAGATGGGAAAATCGAAAGCAAACCCCGAAAAGAATTAATATGATGAGAATGGAAATTCCAGATGAAATTCACACTGCGGAGCAGTGTGTTGAGAACGAAGGGGGAGGAAATATGATAACTGATAACGAGAAAACAGTTGAATTAAATACGATGGAGAAAAAAGAAGCCATCAAAGAATTTACAGAAGAGGAAAAACAGAGACGTCGACAGTTAAAAGAAACGATAATGGAGAAACCGAATGAACCGGAAACTCAAGAGAGTAAACAAGCAGAAATGATGATAACGGAAGATCAAAACGAGAAAACATTAGTGTACGAAATAGACGAACTCGAAGAAGAAATCATGACACAAAAGACAGAGAGTACACTCGAGAAAATAAAGCAAGAGGAAGCTTTAGAACAAGAGGAGGATCAGTTAAAAGAAAAAGAAGCAATCCTGAAACAAGAGAAAGCGGAACTAAAAAAGAAGGCATTAATATTAAAAATAGACGGAGCGCTAAAACATTTAGAACAAGAGCAAGCACTAGATCAAAAAATAGAAGTGATGACAAAGAAAGTGCTATCTCAAGAAATGGAGGAGCAAAAATTAGAACTACAAAGAGATGAGCAGGAAGCATCAACGTCACAAGGAAAAGAAAAGATATTAGAACCAATAATAACAAAAAATCGAATCCAGAGGGTACTGCTACAAAAAATAGAAACAAGAATCAGAAAAGAAAAGCCCACGTGGAGTAAAGCTCAAATCGAGAATAAAATAAAAGAGATATGGTTCCAAATAAAAGGGTCAACAAAGATAATGAAAGAGGAGGAACAACCACATATTAATATGATGAGACAAATACCAGACGATCAAACAGATGAAGATGAAAGCGAGATAAGCAGTCTGGGCGGAGAAATATTTCAATCATGCGAGGAAAATAAACCATATAAAGATGAATCAAAATCCGAATTAGAGGAAATGGAAACGAACGTGCCAAGAGAAGATGAAACTGAGATATTAAAAGAAATCAACGAGATCGTAGAAGAAGTAGATCGAAACCAAATGTTCTTAAACCTCAGAGATACAACCGCATACAGCAGAATAATGAAATTAATTGCGAAAGGACATCAACGGGATAACGGTACATTCACGGCATCATGGAAAGATATGATAAGAAAGTACCAAGAGAATTTGAAAGAATATGATAGAGAAGAGTATCAGGTAATTATTGATTTTCCAGAAATACCAAGACAGATAATAGCCACAAGAGGCGAAAGCACAAACGAGTTGTATGATTGGGTAGTGAAAAAGCTAGGACCCAGCTACAAAAATAAACCCTTATATTATCAAGGAAGGAAAATAAAGCGAGATATACACCTAGCGGATGCTCTAATATGGCCAAAAGGAATAAATGTGGTAACATTAAACAAAAATGAAACCGAAGAAACGCAGCGGAAATATGGCAGAAAATCCAAATATTGTATACCAAGGAAATAAAACCTGGATTAGAAAAAGAGAGACAAAAGATAATGAGGCAAAACCAGATAAAAATGACAGAACAAGCAATAGACCAGGCTAGAAAATATATTAATCGATTATCGTTAACTAGACCGATTTCAATGAAAATATTTGTAGAAGCTGTACGGGATACAGACATAATGAGATTCGATAACGAGAGAACAGATGAGTTGATAGCCAAATATGGAGAGCACCAAAGAGATATGAGAGGAGATGAACCAATAAAGATAAGAATGAAGCTACCAAATGATGAAATAAAGGAAATACTAGTAGATCCCGATTGTCAAATGCATGAATTATACCGGCGAATAAACAGAGAAATCATACAGCCAATAATCGAAAGTAGCGACGACGGTATGGTGGAAGACGTGGCAATAATGTATCACAAACGACAAATAAGTCCGCGAGAACGAACCCCGATATACGAATTAGGTATATGGGAAGACGGACAAATTATTAATATCATAGCCATGGATGAACCAGAGAGAAAAAATACAACAAAAAGGGAACAACAGATCCAAGAGTTTCAAGAGGAAATGAAAAGAAAAATGGACCAAATACTAACCATCTACCAACTATGGAGACAAGATGCGAAATTAAGCACGAAATTACAACTGATAGACGACTCGAGATGCCGATCAACACCCTGGAAAAAGGTGTATGATGAAAAGACAAAGGAGTGGAAATGGCAAATGGAGAGAACCGAACCAAAATGGAGAAAATATATACCAGGGGAAGCGCCAGAAGAGGCAGCCAATGAAACAACCTTGGAACTATATGAAGATGAACCATATGAAAATTTACCAGAGGAAATGATAAACGAAATGGAATGGCAACCAGAAGAAGACGAGGAAATAAATGATAAAGCTCGACTAGCCCCATACACATGGAAGATAGGTGGATGGGCTGAAAAAGTAAAATCAGCTGAAGAAGAGAAAATCATCGGTATCACAAGTCATCAATTCTATACAGAGATCGGAGGATACCGGATGAAATTGAGAGTGTACCCAAACGGAGATGGGGTAGGAAAAGGAACACATCTATCAGTGTATTTTCTATTAGCAAGAGGCAGATATGACGGTAAATTAGAATGGCCATTTAATCGAAAAGTCACGATTTCAATCGCTAAACCCGGAAAATGGGAAGAGCGACACAGCGAAAAATTGGGAGTAGACCCAAGATCTATGATAAGTCAAAAGCCAAAATCCACTGAAAATGTTGCGGGAGGAGTACCACACTTTCTGTTGAAAAAATATGTAACACCTCAATTTGTAAAAGACGACACGATATACATCACGATCGAAGTAGAAACAGAACGAGAAATGAAATTGCGAATCCAACAAGAACAAGCGAGACCGCGAATCAGTGTACTCGAAAAACGAATACCAGGAACAAAATACTTGCCCACAGATATAGACGACCCTGTGGAGGAAGGATTAACAAGATTAACGGAAACGCAGAAATGTAGAGAATTAGCAGCGATATTGAGAACCGGAGCAAAGAATCAAAGACGAACCGTAACAGAGTTAGCAAATTGGATAATCGATTCTTGTAGCAGAATAGAGAATCTGCGAAACATAGTAAAGGAAATAGAGGAGTATCGGAGAATGTATGCGTGGTACCCAGAACAATTTCGAGAAATTATCCGAAAATGGAAACATACCGAATGGGCAGCCGAAACGATAGAGAAGTATAGTTTAAAAATTATGACGCCAGATTTCGAACCAATCGAAAGAGAATTTTATATCACAGCCAAGGTGAGTGAAGTGAAAAAGAGAATACCGTATGAACCGCCATTCCATTTACAATACCAAGGACGATCATTAGACGACGATCTCGAAATCGGAGTTACGCAAATGCAATTAGGATTAATAAATGTACTAACAGTAGCAAAGATCGCGGGTAGAGAACTCAATAAAAGAGAAATCAGAACGAAAACGCCAATAGGACGACAAGAGAGTCTAAATACGCCAGAAGTTCCACCTGCAGCAGATGAAGTAATCGTTATCACAACAGGAGATGAAGAGATATTAAATGATCTAAATGATATTGTGGACGAGGAAACAACCAGGAGAATACCGGAATCAAGAGATTTGTTCATGACAGAAAACGAAGATGATCTGATAACAGATGAACCAGACGAGCTAGTATGTGGTCAAAGACAGCCAGTTGAAATTATAGAGCCAGATACCGAGGAGGAAAATAAAAAGAAAGAGAGAAGACGCCGAAGCTCGACAGGAGACGAATGGGATAATTGGATAAATGAACGAGGAGCTACAACATCCAAAGAAACAACAAACGAACAACCCAAACGAAAAGAAACAGGTACGGCAATGGAAAAGAAATCCAGGGGACGACCAAAAATTGATAAACCAGCTCCAGAAAGGAAAACTAAAGAACAGATGCAGATGGATCAATTGACAACGAAATTGAACAAGCTTAGCCAAGTGACAAAGCAGTTACAGGGAAAACTGAAAGGCCAAGAACAAGGAGCAAAATGGATCAACAGATTGATAACTGATATGCTGGGATTAGCAAACCCAGAAGTAAAAAGAAATTTAAAACTCAATAATATCGGAGCAGAAGCGAAACAGCTTTGGGCAGCAATAAAACCAATAATAAATAAAATCATGGACAACAAAGTACGAACCACAACTAAAGATCCAGAGGAATTACTGTTGATAATAAATCATTTAACAAAACGATCTGATGACCCAAGTAGATATTTGGTAGGAATGGCCTATCTGATGTACAATACGATAGTAATATACAGAAAGCGAACCCCAAGATACAACCCAAACGGATACGAATTTGCAATAACAGACATTATCAGGAAAGTAATTGAACCATTCATCCTGACTCAAGGAGGATGGCAATCTTTTATAAAGTTGGTAAGCAAAGATGATCAAACCGAGATGATGCAAGCAAAGTTAAAAGAGTTACTAACGGAATTCGAGACGACCATTAATGCAAGCGACCCAAAAACAGCTAGAAAAGGGATGAATACGATAATCACTACAATACTCATATGGATGATGTGCGTGAAAGGGGTAGAACCGTTTGTAGTATATGATTGTGACAACATAAAGATTGGTGATAAATACTCACTAAAAGAAACGGAAGAGTGCAAAGCTGCAAACCCCGGCAAACTACAGACAACGGCAACAGCAGTATCGTATAACGTATATCAAGAAGTAGATTTCATTAAAACAGAAATAAAAGAATGTTCAGTAACAAGGAAAATTGTAGCATTCCATTGCGGACATCACTCACACTCAACAATTATAGAAGCTGGAACGGAAACAACAGTGGTTTCAGTAACGAGGAGCGAATGTGAAGAAGGATTTACGACAGGACGTATCTCAATAGCTGGAAGAGTGAATGTAGCAGCTGAGGAAGGAAAGATAAAAACTACCCGAGTGTACGCTGCGGGAAGAATAACGGCTGGAGACGGAACATGCCAAGGAGGAGAGTACACCCTATTGAATCAAGTAGTCAAAGGAGTAGTAGTGATTGAAAGTTATCAAGTAAAGTTGGAGAAATACCAAGGATATTTCGATCCAGATACGCAAGCAATGAAAAAGTACCCTCAATGTCTAGCAACAGATAGATCATGCAATACGGGAATGTCAACGATTGTATATCATGCCGATACCAGAACTTGTAGACTCACCTTACTGAAAAGTGCAATATTTGATGAAGTGCAAGGACAAGTGCACAGAGAAACCGAAACTAATACGCAAAAAAGCGCATTAGACGAAATACGGAGAACCGGAAGAATCGGAAAACCAACGATAACCACAACTATCGGATCAGAGGTCACGCCAACGGTAGTAATATCAACAGATACTACAATCGGAATGAGATTTATAAAAGGACGAATGGTGAGCAAATGCGACGAAATGGTAGCTAGCACAAACTATAAAGGAATATTCTTATCGCGAACAGCAATACCGAACGCAAAAGCGCAAATAGATCCCAAGGATGTAAAATTATATCTGTATATAAATAACAAAATGGATTTCCTATATCACAAAGGATTGGCATCAACAGAGAAAATATACTACGACTTAGTTAAAAATGACTGTATCTTGAACAGAGAAATATTAAAAACAAAATTGGCAATGGCAATCACAAATCCGGATAATGCAATTCCATTATTACCACTCCAAGAGGGATATTTTGGAAGAATCGTCGGAGAAGTTATGTATACGTATAAATGCGAAAAGACAATTGCGAAACTACCAGAGAATTCAACAATTCCGAGAGATAAATGCATAAACGAATTAGAGATAATGCATAAAGGAAAAATCAGATTCGCCCAACCAGTAACAAGGATGATAAACCCAGAGAAATTTGTACCCAACATGTTCAGTTGCAGTAATGTATATGGACCGTTATTTGAAATAAGAGAAGGAAGTTGGTTGCAATTTCCAACCCGAGTAATTGTAGCACCACCAAAAATATTTGGACTAACAGAATTGGCTAGCGAAGCAGAATTCAAACCAGTTGATATATCGCAGAGTGGAATATACCAAACGAAAGATCTGGAACGAGCCAGAGAACATTTACTATTTCCAGCACAAAGGCAAGCAATATTATCCAACATTGTAACTATAACGGGAGGTAACAACTATGGAGAGAAACCCAACTATGAATTGTTACTATCGCCGGACCATTTTCAACACGCTACAGCAAATATGATGAAAGCCATGTGGGGAAGATTCTTAATCTTCGGACAGATGATGGCAGGAATTTTGGGAATAATACTTATCATTCAAATCGTAAGGGTAATCATAACACAAATGTTAGCATGTTTCGATATTTATAAAAGAGAGAGAAAAATCAACTGGAAAATGGCAATTGGATTCTTACCGTTTTTAGCTAAAGACAATGGTGTTACATGGACACTCAAAAGATATTCACAAGATAAAAAGACTAGTAGGAATTCTAACGAAAATGAATGGTACCGATGAAGAAGTCGGACGAAAATTTAAAGCAATAATGAGACTAGAAGCCGAGAAAACCAGAATGAAGCGACAAAAAACGAGTAATTGGAAACGATGGATAAATTTCAGAGATGATAGTAACAGCGACAACGACGAAAACCAAGGAGGAACACAGATGCTAACTCAAGAACAACTCAAACAATGGGAAAATCGAAAGACAAGACATAGTGGACATTATAATCATCCACCACCAGTATATGAATGTTTAAAGAAAGCAACATCATCGGTAGAGAGAAACATGCCAATAGAAAGACACGTACCAATACCAAGATCAACAACATTACGAAATATTTATCCAGTACCATACGAACCGAATTGGGCAGATTTAGTACCAAGAACTAGCCAAAGATCAAGAAGTGTAGATCAGGATCCAGAAACTCGAACTATAGCTATGTTGCAAACATTAGCTGGACCAACATTAACGGTACCCATAGAAATAAATGGGGTAGAAAATAAAAGCAATGATTGATACGGGAGCAAACATCTCAGCGATAAAAATGGATAAAATACCAGGAAGATTGTGGCCATGTATAGAAGAAGCCAACATGGATGTAATAACTTGCAGCAAAGAATCGGTAGCAGTCATCGGAAAAATCTGGTCGATAATAGAATATAAAAATGTGAAAATCAATACGTATTTAGCAGTTATCAGGAAACTGAGCGCAGATTGTATAATTGGAACAGATCTCATGCCAGAATTACTAAAAGAGATAATAATAGATCTAGGATCAATGGAGCTAAGAGATAAAACCGGACGGATATGTATGTTGAAATCAGAAGTGAGATGCTCAGAGAAAATAGTAGTGCCAGGACGCACACAAATGATTTGTTACGTAAAAGTGAACGAGGAAACTAGAGGTGAAATGATTTTCGAACCTAATCACAAATTTGAGAAAAAGAAGGAACTGCCATTAGCCAGAGAAATAGTGTATGTAAACGATAACAGTGAAATTCCGATCAACATTACAAATTTTGACGAGGAAGATAAAGTTATCTATGTAAATGAACGATTGGGAAAATTAACACCAATGATGGACATTGAACTTCCAACAACAAAAACTGCAGGAACTGAGGAAAAAACTATGGACAATCGACAGTCAACTACTAAACGAAAATGAGAAAGAACAATTACAAAAACTGCTAATGGAATTTAAAGATATATTTGCAGCATCCGACTTAGATCTCGGTACAAGCGATGTAACGCAACACACGATACCACTAACAGATGATACCCCAATAACACTACGGCCATATCGATTGGCGGAAGCTCAAAAATCAGAAGCAGAGAAAGAAGTGCAAAAGATGTTAGACGCAGGAGTAATCGAACCAAGTTGCTCGCCATGGCAATTCCCAGTGGTCATGGTAAAGAAAAAGGACGGAACACAACGGTTCTGTATAGATTATCGACGACTCAACGCGGTAACAAAACGGGATTACATACCCACTACCAGATATAAATGAAATGTTACAAACGTTACAGCGGAGCAGCTTATTTTACATCGCTAGATTTAAAAAGTGGTTATTGCAAATAAAAGTCTCAAAGAGGAGGACAGGGAGAAAACTGCCTTTACAATTGGAAAAGATTTATACCAATTCAAGAAAATGCCTTTTGGACTAACCAACGCACCAGCTTCATTCCAGAGATGTATGAACTTTGTAACTCACGGCATTAAACAATGTATGGTATATATTGATGATTTATTAATTTATTCTAGCACCTTCGAGCAACATTTAAAAGATATCCGTAATGTATTCGTTCGACTGAGACAATGGAAATTGAAATTGAAACCATCAAAATGCGATTGGGCAAAGGAAAAAGTCACCTTCTTAGGACACATTGTATCGGCGAAAGGCAAAGAACCAGATCCAAGGAACATCGAAAAGATAAAGAATTGCCCTGCACCAAAGACAGTCACGCAAGTGCAAGAATTTTTAGGCTTATGTGGATATTATCGAAAGTTCATCAAGAATTACGCAACTATTGCGAAACCAATACAAGAGTTAACCAAAAAGATACCCGTTTATATGGAAGAGGAACAACAAACAGCCTTTGAAATTACTCAGAGATAAACTGATATCAGCACCAATACTCGTACACCCAGATTTTAAGAAACCGTTTTTGTTAGCAACAGACGCAAGTGGATATGCGTCTGGAGCAGTTCTAGGACAATGGGATGACGAGAAAAGAGAACGAGTTATTGGATATTATAGTCGAACGTTCAAGAAACATGAAAAGAATTACTCTGTGACTGAAAGAGAGGCATTAGCAATTATCCAAGCTATTAAACACTTCAAATATTTATTATGGGGTCACGAGATATATATCACTACAGATCATCAACCATTAGTATGGCTAGGCCAACATAAAGAAGCCTCTAGTAGATTAATGAGATGGGCGATGCAGTTGCAAGAATACTCGCCATATATAAAATTCAAATCAGGAAAAGCCAACGCTAACGCAGATTGTATGTCAAGATTTGTATTCGAGGAACTGATGGATCAGGATGTAAGACGCATATGCATGATCATCGCAGAAGATATTGATTTCACAAAACTGAGAAATGAGCAGAAAGAAGACGAGGAGCTAAAAACAATAATTGAATTCATAGAAACGAACAATATGAAAATCTTCGACAACAATAGTAAATTAAAGGAGATATGAAAAACACAGACATCGATACACTATGGAGAAAGGATGGTTATTACTAATGGATGGTGAGAAACGACTTATGTGTTCTACCAGAGAGTAGACGAAAAGAGGTGCTAATGCAATATCACGATGGAAAACTTGGAGGACACATGTCAGCAAAAAAAGACGGAAGCAAGACTGCGTCAGAAATATTATTGGCCAATATCGGAGAGGACGTAAAGGATGGATAAAGAATTGTCTAATATGTGCAACCAGAAAAAGCACAGGAAGTAAATTGAAAGCACCATTAAAGCCAATGCCAATTCCACCAGAGCCCATGACAATGATCGCAATGGATGTAGTAGGACCCTTACCAGAAACCAACGATGGGAATATTTACATATTGGTAGTGACAGATTATTTATCAAAATTCCCGGAAGCATTCGCAATACCAGATCAAAAAGCTAGAACAATAGCGAGAATCCTAGTAGAGGAAATATGCTGTAGATAGGAACACCCAAACAGATCCTAAACTGATCAAGGAACCAACTTTATGAGCGAAATAATAGAGGAAGTAACGAATTACTTCAGAATTGCGAAGCTGAGAACATCACCGTACCACCCGCAGACCAATGGTCAAACCGAACGATTTAATGGTATACTAATAGAAATGATGTCAAATTACGTAAGCAGACACCAAAAAGATTGGGATAGATATATAAATCTATGCCTTATGGCTTATAGAATGTCAATACACTCAGCAACAAAAATGAGTCCATTCAAATTAATGTACGGCAGAGAATGTAACATGCCAATAGACTTAGAATATCAACCACCAATATCACAGTATATGGAAATTGATGATTACGTAACAGGATTCAAAGAGCGAATGCAGGAAATCTGGAAAACGGCAGGTATGAATATTAGATTTAATCAAGAAAGCTACAAAGAATTGCACGATAAAAAGAGAGACGTACGTGAGCATAACTTTCAGGTTGGAGACTGGGTAATAATCGCAACGCCAGAAATTATCCCAGGAGTAGCCAGAAAATTACAAAGATGTGGTAAAGGACCTTATGAAATAATGTATGTAAACGAGAACAATGCGCGAGTTAAATTGGTCAATAACCCACTCACTAGACCTATCTACGTAAACGTGAGTAGATGTAAAGCGATACCGAGAACAATAACGAAAGAACCAGAGAATCGAGGTATGAAAACCAGATCACAAACTCAACAACTGAGTATAAACGGACTAACGATGAGCCGAAAAATAGAAGCGACATCAAATAATAATGTAGAGGAACCTAAACCGGATGAATCCAAAATTACGTTAAATGCGACTCAAGATAATGTAGACAAGATGGATATAATAGTGAAAGCCATCAGAGAGATAATGCCAGAATGGGTCGAAGGAAAAGGATGGATGAGAATAGTAAACAAAGCGGGAAAAATCGCAATGGATTATGCGAAAGGAACTAGAAGTCCACCAGAAATGGATCGTATCAAGGAAAACATACCCATGATCTTCACTATGGCAGATGTAGAAGGGAACGTACCTCTACATATCGCAGTACAACACAGAAATACTCAAAGAATAATAGATATAATCCAACTTATGCAGAAATGCGGACACGCCTCAAACATACCCAACGAAGAGGGACAAACACCACTAATGTTCGCAGTCGCAGCAGATGCTTCTACAACAGTTCTGAGAGAACTATTAAAAACAGGATCATCGTTCAAAGAAAAAGACAATGGAGAAAATAATGTACTACATTACGCGCTGAAATCCAGGCAGGCAAGTACAATAAAATTTATAACCAGTAATGCGACGATTAGAGAGAGAGAAACGATGAGTAAAACAATTCAAACATTATGGGAAGCTATCGACGCCAAACAAGACGAAGCAGCAGCCAACCTGATGAAATGGACCTACGAAGGTTCACCACTCAAAGTATTCGATCTAAACTATATGGTAAGGAACAGAAACGTCCTATTAAAAGAAACAATATACGCTCACTACCCATTCCCAAAAACAATAAAAGCAATGTTGAAATGGAAGGACTTGAATTCACCAATTCATCCGAAAGAAAGACAGTACGATCGAGATAGAAAGGGAACAACTATTAATGATAATACATAGATGGCATTCGGAAGCAAAATAAGATTCCAAGCGAGCAAACAAGAAATAAAAGAGATGACGATATAAAAGCGAGAATAATTAAAAGTATACGAGGAATAATTGAAACATAATGTCGAGGAACGGAATTTCCAAGGAAACCCCGGATGGAAATAATAATGGAGAAGGAGGATAGCGACCACCAAAAGCCAAGACGATCAAAATATAGAGACAAAGATAAACCCGCACAACAAGGGGAAAAAGGAATCACCCGAGGAAACGTCGAGACACGACAACAGCGATTAACAAGGGAAAAACGAACAGAGGGATGATGTTACTACACAGAAAAATCAAAACGACCGACCCTGCTACAAAAAATAATGATATAATCACGTCATCAAGTTAACGGGAAGCTGACCGAAAACATCACAAAGGAGATAAATCATTCAGAATACGAAACAATAAATTAGAGAGAAGCGCAAGTAAAGGAATATGCTTACAACTGACGATGAATACAGCATAAGTTGTCCAATTGATTCCATAGGAAAACGGGAGATGGGAAATACGATCCGAAACTCATCATCATGTCAACCACCAAAAGATGTATGTTAGAGATGCTAGCATGAGATAGAAAATGTAAAAAATCCAAGTAAAAGCAGGAATAGGCAAATTTGCGAATAATACAGAGGGAATAGAAACGGATCGAAAGTATGTATACATAAACAAAATTATCGATTGTTGGAAATGAATATGAAAGAGGAAAGAAATTGGTGAATGGGATGCCTAGAAGGAAATGCCGGAATATGTAAATGTGCAACAATGACTAATAATAACGTTGCCACACCTAGCAAAACCCTGGGAGAAAATTCACAACAACCAAAAAGAAGAGCCATACAAACGTCGAGCACGAGAAAAGAAGAAATAACGATAAAGTTAGAATCAGATCCAAGAGGGAGAAGAGTAATAGTCGAAAAATACGGGGTAAAGACCCATTACAAAGTTTGTATATTTTCGAAACCAAAAGAACGGAACGGTATTGAGGATTAATTGCCAATCAATGATGATATCAAAACCAAAAATCGTATTCCAACTAAAAGAAAGCGTGGAAAGTACCGTACATACACGTTCAGAAAAAGGAAGAGATGATTACTGGAAATCAATAACCGGAAAGTTACTAGAACCAATTACGACAAAAAACATCCGGAAAAGGAAACAAGAGAAAACCGTACCAACGACAGATCAGAGAAGTAGCAGTTAATATAAAACATAGAGTTAAATGCAGGCAAACGAAGAAGAAATAGTATTGAAACACAGGTGAAAAACCTATCACAAAATACTGCGTATACGAACCTGAAGAGAAACGCATACCAGTAATAAGGAGAATCCAATGTGAAACAAGTAAAAGTATAAAGAATCAAAAGTATTCGATCCCAACAAAAGAAATTGGGAAAATGTAATAAACATCCAAAAAGGACTCATTGAACATTGAGAGAACGATAACAAGGAAACCACTCAAGTCAAATGCGACAGGATCAACCTATAATAAAAAACAATCCGAGGGAGAACAGAAACGAAACATTGGAAAACAGTATGCATGGATGACAGCACCTTTCAATTCATGAAGCATTACAACTCCAGAAAGCACTCAAAATTGTGCAACCAAAAGAAGGAATAATGGAGACAACCAATGCAAGAGAAATACAACCATGCAGCCTAATGAAAGATTACATGATTAAAATGATTTGGGATAACAACAGCAGTAATAAGCAGCCGTAGTATGCTGCATAATAATCAATAGCAAGAACTACCAAATGCAGAAGGACCAGCGAATGAAAAGGATTTGGCCAGCGGTTTTGGAAAATTCAATTATGACATCGAATTAGGACATTGATGTAGAAAGAAACTGAGGAATATGAATCTAAGAATTCTAGTTACAGCGGACTTCTGGTTAAAGAACCGCCCTTATCGTGAGCACAACATGTTCATGAATCTGATTGTATACCAGTAATGAATGAGAAATACGGGGATATACGGACATTACGTATAGAGTCCCCGGAGACGATGGGTTGTTAAACGAGAAAGAAACGTTGTAAATAGTGTAAAATATTACGTAGTATTCAGTAGTAATGGTATGTATATTTATTAAATATTTTACAAAATACGTTAGAAACGTAATGAATTAGAAGAGAATGCCGATGATTAATGATGTGTATATAACCAATAGATGGATCGAATAACGTTAAATTCACCAATCAAGTCGAGAATACCACCCGTTTTACAGAACAAATACACACCAGCAGCTGCCATGTACCTATAGAGATTGTAGAATTAAATCAAGGAATATACCAAGATCAAGGATCGGGCAACGTGGAGACGACCCAATGCGAATTAATGACACTATAACACAACAATGCGCAAACGCAGTGCGACAAATACTCATTCTAGTATTAACGAAGTGTGAAAGATGTCTACAAACAAGTATAAGACTAGGACAACAGGAATTTATCATTACAATTACAGAGGAATAAATAGCAATTAACAGATCAAGTTAGAGGCAAGCTGACGAAAATTAGAGCATTACGTACAATCAAAGCACGTAGATCCAGCCAAGTTGGGGAATGGATTAGCATCGATGCCAGAATTCACCCAGAACCGATTCACAGTAGAGTAAATAAGCGCACGAGTAAATACTGTATAAATAAAGCGATAGAAGTAACAGGCAACGTTCAAGTAATCAGATGAATTTTTGTTAGATTGCAGACAATATCGGTGAGAATTAGAGGAAGCGAGATCCATCCGAAACTACGGGAAGATAATGAAAAATAAGATTTAGAACGGTGAACGATATCAAGGAAAGACTAAAGTGTTGTAAATGTAAAGAATTACTGATTGGAGAAAGACAGACGAAATGCGGATGCAGATATGCGACAGGATTGTCACGATAGAAGTGATGAAACACAAACAATAATGTCACTGGATGCGACGAAATGTTAGAAAGAGATGAAGGACCCGGACCAATGGATTAAAGCCACCAACAAAAAAGATCAATAATCTACTAGTCCAGTGTCGAGTAAAAAGAATGTGATGGAAAGGACTTATGAAAGAAGCGGAAAGTCACACAACATGAATGCGAAGTATACGAGATATTATGCGAAAATGTTCAACATCCACAACGAAAAAGACGATAAAAGACCATCATAACAGTATGTATCAGAGAGAGGAAAAGAGCAATGTCTGTGGGTCATCGACCGATTATGGGATAAAATAGCAAATGGAACATTCGGAATCCAAAAGAGGAACAGTATGCGATTATATGAAGGAATATTGCCCAAACAATGCGATAGGAAGATAAGTCAAATTAAAGGAACATTGGACGAATGTTAGCGGCAAAACAGTCAAATGCCCGTTTAGAACTATCAATTGTCGAGCACAATTACCAATTACAGAGTGCAAAAGCACATGATGGAAAATAGATCGAACATACCGAAGTATGATGACGACGAGTAGGAAATGATTGGCATGGGAGGTAAAAAGCTACGACAGAAAATGATGCAAAAAGCAATTAATAAGGGAAATATTGGAGAGGTCCAGGAAAGAATTTCGAGAGAAGCCAAAGAGACACCACTCAAGAAAAATCGATCGAAGGAAAGAGAAAATGCAACAGTGACCAACAAATAAGGAACTAGAAACCAACAATCCCATAACCAGAAAACACCTACGCACCATTTATATGGAAAATAGAGCCGATTCGCCAGAAAAACTTCCAGAGACGCAAGTGGAACGACCAAAGGAATTGCTAGATAGTCCACCAATTACCATTGGAAATGGATACAATTGGGCATTAGATTATACCAATGGAGATGGAATGCAGACGGGCACCACATTCAGTTGTCTTCATCAGAGTAGGAAGAGGAAGACTTACGACGGCTATTAAATGGCCGTTTTTTAACAAATATGATATTTGCATGAAAGGACAAGAGGACTATCGTAATCCCAATTCAGAACAAGGAAACGAACCACAGATGGGGAAGGCAACAACTGGACTGAATACAGCAATTGGTACAACCACGTTTTCATCCACAACAACGAGTTGAGAGGAGAAGGATTCTTGGCGAGAAGATAATGGATATAAATTAGAAGTAGAGAGGACCGGAAAGACGTTGTAAAGAGAGAAAGAAGTGTAAGATAAATGTAAATAAAATAATAAAAATCAAATAAATCAATTACCAAATAATCAGAAAAATCAGAAAAACAAAATTCAAAAATAATTGACGATTTTTAGATACCGATCAGTTGAAGGATAATGATACAGATGAGAGAAGGACATATTCGAATGGACGAGATATGAAAAAACCAGTAAGAGGAGGAGAAAGTTATACCTGCAGCAGGCAATTATATACTATTAAAGACTACGAGGAACAAGACGGCCAAGGCGCAATCAATAGAAGCGATGATAATCACAATTGAGAGTTGAGAAACGAGGGAACTGAGAAAAGAGGAACAGAGATATCTAACTTTTAAAGACAATAACAAGTGTTATTACCGAACGGGCAAAGCGGGAAATGGCCGCACAAGGATTTTACTTTACGGGAACACCAGAATACCAGACGAAAGTAACATGCATCTATTGTAAAGGGAAAATCGCAAAATGGAAAAAGGAGAGACACTAAAACGAAACACTGAGGAAATTTCCAACCTGCCCATTTAGGAATTTAATATCGATGCTTAAGAACAGCGTATGAACAGATTAGAAGGAATCAGACAATTTCAGTAAATAGCAGTTTGACGAAAAAGGGAGGTGGAGAAAAGGGTAACGAAATAAAGAATTCGAAGCCAACCAGATTTAATATTGGGAGAAAGAGACTTATAAACAGACTTCGAAGAGAGAATTTAAAAACTTTCAAAGGAAACCAAAGAGCGGCAGGAAATTTGCGAGTCAAGGGATGATTGCCAAACAGCCAGACGGAATAATGTGCGAAGGATGTAAAAATCAACAACCAATACCAGAACCAGGAACGTTAAAAAAGTTAAAACATAAGGAAAGTGTATGTATAAAACAAGAAAAAAGAGTCAAAGGATATCGAGATAATAAATTCCCAACCACAAGTGGAAGATATTTTTAGACCGACAAAACGGAACATAATGTCATTATCAGGAGTAGATACTCAAAAGATGAAGAAAATAATCAAAGAAAGATTGGCTAACAATTTAGAACTGTAGACTCGAACATAGCAAGTATCCGAGCAATTCAGCGATATCCAAGGAAACCTAAAAAGAATCGCTGACCAAATCATAATAAAAGAAGCTTTATTTTGGAGGCAAGCAGTATCACTGTGTAACATGTTGGCAAAATGTAGAATAATTTATATGCCTTGTGGACATTGGTCACATGTGAAGCGTGCGGGATAAGTTAAATATGTCAGTATTGTAGAAAGCGATCAACGGGCGGATTCAAAGGATCCGTTTTTCGCTGATCAGTAATTTAAAAGGGAAACCATGGTGTTAAAAGTGTAATAAAAGATAAACGTATTAAAACAAAAAACTATAAAACTCAAAACACATAAATACGAGATGATGTAATTAGATACAATTTAAATGAGTTGAAAGAGAGGAATAACCGATTATATTTTAGAAACATTATGAATCCAAATGAGACAAAAGAAATTGTAAAAAGAGGCTGAAGAGGACAATCAGCAATCAAAGATCAACCGAGTCAATAAAAATAATAAATGAGGAAGATAGAATTATGGAGACAAAGACGTACAATTAAAAGAAATGCCTAACGCCAGAAGAGGAATTAGTACAAGAGACCCTAACAAAACGAAATGATGAGAGAAAGTGGGGAAAAACAACTATAACAAAATAATTTCCCGGAAGGAAAAGAGAAAATCGTACCAAGAGCGGAAAGAGGAAATGAATGAGGAATTTATGCGAACCAAACCAGAATCAAAAACCAAAGAAAGGAGATCCGATGGTTAGAGGCAGAGAAGCAGACCACAAAGTGAATCGAGATTGCGGGAAGTGATAAAGACAAGAAGTAGGATACGAGAAGAAGGAGAGGAAACCCGATAAATCATACAGCAAATGCCAGGAGGAAATTTGGGGCAATTACTGACCCAATACCGAATAGAGAAGACCAAAGACGAACCATCTGGAACAAGCCAGATATGGGGCCCACAAACGACAAAGCACTCCATTTTTGGGAAAGCCAAATGGCGGAAAGATAGGAGAACAGTCAAGAAGCAACTTGGGGCAATTCGCGGAATCAGACTTATATTCAGCAAATAGCCGAAGGAAGATAGACAAGGACTTACAAGCTAAATGGGGAAAAATGCGAAAGAGGGAATCGAACAAGCTGAAGAAATCTAAGGGGTCAAACCATCAAAGAAAATTTAGAGAGCCCAGAGACGATAGCACAAGAAAAGAATGCAGACTCAACCGAGTAAATATGTATAAATAAAGCGATAGAAGTAAAGCAACGTCAAGTAATCAGAGAATTTTTGTTAGATATGCAGACAATCATCGAGAGAATTAGAGGAAGCGAGAATCCATCGAAACTACGAGAAGAATAAGAAAATAAGATTAGAAACGGTGAACGATATAAGGAAAGACTAAAGTGGTTGTAAATGTAAAGAATTACTGATTGGAGCAAGGACAGACGAAATGCGATGCGAATTATGCACAGATTGTCACGGATAGAAGTGATAGAAACACAAACAATAAAATGTCCTTGGATGCGACGAAATGTTAGAAAGAGATGAAGACCCGACAAACAATGGATAAAGCACCAGAAAAAGAGATCAATAATCTACTAGTCAGTGTCGGAGTAAAAGAATGTGAATGAAAGGACTTATGGAAAGAAGCGGAAAGTCACACAAATGAATTCGAATATAACGAGATATTATGCGAAAATGTCAAACCATCACAACGAAAAAGACGATAAAAGACCATCATAAAGTATGTATCAAGAGAGAGAAAAATGCGAATTCTGTGGAGTCATCGACGAATGGATAAAAATAGAAATGGAACATCGGAATCCAAAAGGAGGACAAGTATGCGATCTATATGAAGGAATATGCGCCAACAACTGCGATAGGAAAGATAAATTCAAATTAATAGAACAATTGGAACGAATGTAGCGGCAAACCAGTCAATGCCCGTTAGAACTATTCAATTGTCGAGCACAATTACCAATGTACGAGAGATGCAAAAGCACATGATGGAAAATAGCATCGAACATACCGAAATTATGATTGAAAACGATAGGAATGTTGCATGGGAGGTAAAAAAGCCTACGAACAGAAAATGATGCACAAAAAGCAATAATAAGGGAAATATTTAGATCCAGAAAGAATTTTCGAGAGAAGCCAAGGAGGACACACTCAAGAAAATGATCGAAATGGAAAAGAAAATGCAACAGATGACCAACAACATAAAGGAACTAGAAAACAACAATCCCATAACCAGAAAACACCCTACAGCACCATTATATGGAAAATAACCGAATTCGCAGAAAAACACTCAGAGAGCAAAAAGATGGAACCAAAGAATTCTAGATAGTCCACCAATATACAGTTGGAAAATGGATACAAATTGGCATTAGATTATACCCGAATGGGAGATGGAATGCAACGGGCACCCACATCAGTGTCTTCATCAGAGTAGGAAAGGAAGAATTTACGAACGAGCTATTACATATGGCCGTTTAAAACAAATTATGAATAGTTGACAGAATCACCCAACGAGGACGTTCGAGAAACGAACAACAGCGAATAACACAGGGAAAAACGAACAGAGGATCGATGTTACTTACCAGGAAAAATCAAACCAGACCGACCCTGCTACAAAAAATAATGAATATTAATCACGTCCATCAAGTTAACGGAAGCTGACGAAACGATCACAAAGGAGATAAAATCATTCAGAATACGAACAATAAATGAGAAAAGGAAGCGCAAGTAAGGAATATGCTTACAACTGACGATGAAACAAGCATAAAGTTGTCAATTTGATTCCATAGGAAAACCGGAAAGATGGAAATACGATCCGAAAACTCATCATCATGTCAAACCACCAAAGATGTATGTAGAGATGCTACAGAGGATAGAAATGTAAAAATCCAAGTAAAGCCAGGAATAGGCAAATTGCGAATAATAAACAGAGGAATAGAAACGATCGAACAAGTATGTATACAAAACAAAATTATCGATTGTTGGAAAATGAATATGAAAGCAGGAAAGAAATGTGAATGGATGCTAGAAGGTGCGGTATGTTTGTGCCAACAATGATATAATAATAACGTGCACACTAGCCAAAACCCTGGGAGAAAAAAATTCACAACACCAAAAGAAGAGCCATAACAAACGTCGAGCATCGAGAAAAGAAAGAAATAACGATAAAAGTAGAATCAGATCCAAAAGAGTGGAGAAGAGATAATAGTCGAAAATACGGGTAAAGAACCCATTACAAAAGTTTGTATATTCGAAACCAAAAAGAACGGAACGGTAAATGAGAGAATCAAATGCCAATCAAATGATGATATCAAAAACCAAAAATATCGTATTCCAACTAAAAGAAAGCGTGGAAAGTACATAGTACACGTTCAGAAAGGAAGAGATGATTACTGGAAATCAATAACCAGAAAGTTACTAGAACCAATTACGACAAAACATCCGGAAAAGGAAACAAAAGAAAAACCGTAACCAACGACAGATCAGAGAAAGTAAAGCAAGTAATAATAAACATAGAGTTAATGCAGCAAACGAAAGAAGAAATAGTAATTGAGAACACAGGTGAAAAACCTATCACAAAATCTGCGTATACGAACCTAAGAGAAACGAACCAGTAAATAAAGAGAATCCAAGTGAACAAGTAAAAGTATAAAGAATCAAAAGTATCGAATCCCAACAAAAAAAAACTGGGAAAATATGAATAAACATCCCAAAAAGGAACTCATGGAACATTGGGAGAACGATAACAAGGAAACCACTCAAGTCAATGCGACAGAATCAACCTATAATAAAAACAATCCGAGGGAGAACCAAGAAACGAACATGGAAAACAGGAATGATCCATGGATGACAGCCACTTTCAATTCATGAGCATTACAACTCCAGAAAGCCACTCAAAATGTGGCAACCAAAAGAAGGAATAATGGAGACAACCAATGCAAAGAGAAAATACAAACCCATGCAGCCTAATGAAAAGAATTACATGATTAAATGATTTGGATAACAACAGAGTAATAAGCACGTAGTAATGCTGAAATTAATCCAACTAGCAAGAACTACAAATGCAGAAGGAAGCCAGCCGAAGAAAAAGATTATGGCCAGCGGTGGAAAATTCAATTATGACATCGAATTAGGAACAATAGATGTAGAAGAACTGAAGAATATGAAATCAAAAGAAATTCCTAGTACAAAGCGGACTCTGGTTAAAAGAACCGCCCATTATCGGAGCAACGAACAATGGTCCCAATGAATCTGATGGTATACCAGAATAATGAATGAGAAATACGGACGGGGATAATACGGACATTACGTATAGAGTCCCCGGAGACGAGGTGTAAAACGAGAAAGAAACGTTGTAAATAGTGTAAAATATTACGTAGTATAATAGTAGTAATGTATGTATATTTAAATATTGTACAAAATACGTTAGAAACGATAATGAAATAGAGAGAATGCCGATGAATTAATGATGTGTTATAACCAATAGATGGATCCCGAATAACGTAATCAACAAAATCAAGTGAGATACCACCGTTTACAGAAAGCAATACCCAACCAGCAGCTGCCAATGTACCTATAGAGATTGTAGAATTAAATCAAGGAAAATACCAAGATCAAAGGAATCGAGGCAAACGTGGAGACGACAATGCCGAATTAATGACACTATAACCAACAATGCGCAAACGCCAAGTGACAAAATACTCATCTAGTATTAACAGAAAGTGTGAACAGAGGTCTAACAACAAGCTATAAGACTAGAGGAGCAACAGAGAATTATATTACAATTACATTGAGAATAAAATGAGCAATTAAACAGATCAAGTTAGATAGATGGCAAGCTGACGAAATTAGAAGATTACGTAACAACAACAGCACGTAGATCCAGACAAGTTGGGTGGAATGGATAGCATCCCGATGCAGAAATTCACCCCAGAACCCGGATTCAACAGTAGAAGTAAAAATAAAGCGCAAACCGAAGTAAATTATGTATAAATAAAGCGATAGAAAGTAAAGCAACGTCAATAATCAGAGAATTTTTTGTAGAATATGCCAGACAATCATCGAGAGAATTCTAGAGAAGCGAAGAATCCATCCGAAACTAACGCTACGAGAAGAATAATGAAAAATAAGAATTAGAACGGTGAGATATCAAGGAAAGACTAAAGTGTTGTAAATGTAAAGAATTACTGTTGGAGCAAGACAGACGAAATGCGGATGCAGAAATATGCACAGATTGGCACGATAGAAAGTGATATTAAACACAACAAAAAAAATGTCCTGGATGCGACGAAATGTTAGAAAAGAGATGAAGACCCGACAACCAATGGTAAAGCCCACCAACAAGAGATCAATTAATCTACTAGTCCAGGTGTCGAGTAAAAGAAATGTGAATGGAAAGGACTTATGAAGAAGCGGAAAGTCACTACAAATGAATGCGAATATAACTGAGATATTATGCGAAAATGTCAACATCACAACGAAAAGACGATAAAAGACCATCATAAAGTATGTATCAAGAGAGAGAAAAATGCGAATTTCTGTTGGAGTCATCGACGAATGATAAAAACTAGAAATGGACATCGGAATCCAAAAAGAGGAACAAGTATGCGATCTATATGAAGGAATATGCGGCCAACAACTGGCCGATAAGGAAAGATAAAGTCATTAAAGGAACATTGGACGAATGTAGCGGCAAACAGTCAAATGCCCGTTAGAAAACTATTCAAATGTCCGAGCACAATACCAAAATTAACAGAGAATGCAAAAGACATGATGGAAAATAGCAATCGAACATACGAAATTATGATGAAAACGAGGAATGTTTTGGCAATGGGAAGGTAATATATTCTTCTTATCGAACAGAAATGATGCACAAAAAGCAATAATAAGGAAATATTAGAGTCCCATGAAAGAATTTCGAGAGAACCAAGGAGACAGCACTCAAGAAATGATCGAAATGGAAAAGAAAATGCCAACAGATGACAACAACAATAAAAGAACTAGAAAACCACAATCCCATAACCAGAAAACACCCTAACAAGCACCATTTATATGGAAATAACCGAATTCGCAGAAAAACTCCAGAGAGCAAAAGATGGAAACACAAAGAATTCTAGAATATCCACCAATATACAGTTGGGGAAAATGGATACAAATTGGGCAATTAGATTATACCCGAATGGAGATGGGAATGCAACGGGCACCCACATAGTTGTCTTCATCAGAGTAGGGAAGAGAGATTACGACGAAGCTATTAACATGGCCGTTTAAACAAAATATGAATATTGACAATGAAAGGACAGAGGACTATCGTAACCCAATCAAGGAACAGGAAACAGAAAACCACAAGATGGGAAGGCCAACAACTGACTGGAATACAGCAATTGCGTAACACCACGTTTTATCCACAACAGATTGAGAGGAGAAGATTCTTGCGAGAAGAATGTATATAAAATTAGAAGTAGAGAGGCCCGGACAAGACGTTGTAAAGAGAGAAGAAAGTGTAAATAAATGTAAATAAAATAATAAATCAAATAAAAATCAAAAATTACAATAACAGAAAAACAGAAAAACAAAAATTCAAATTTATGACGATAATTAGAATACAAGCGAAATCAGTGAAGAGATAATGATACAGATGAGAAGAAGGACCAGATTCGATATGGACGAGACATGGAAAAACCGGAAGAGGAGGCAGAAAGTTAATACACTTGCAGCAGCAATTATATACTATAAAGACTCGACGGAACAAGACGGCCAATTACGCAAATCTAGAAGCGATATACTCACAAATGAGAGTGATGAAACGAGGAACTGAGAAAAGAGGAACAGAGATATCAACTTTAAAGAACATAAGTGTTTTAACGCGAACGCGGCAAAAGTCGGGAAAAATGCCGCAACAAGGATTTTACTTTAACGGGAAACACCAGAACTACCAGACGAAGTAATTGCTCTATTGGTAAAGGAAAACTCGCAAAATGGGAAAAAGGAGAGACAGCTAAACGAGAACACCTGAGGAAATTTCCAACCTGACTGTCCCATTAGATAATATCGAGTAAAGAACCAAGCGATTGAACAGATTTAGAAGGAATCAGACAATCAGAAATAGACAGTGGACGAAAAAGGGAGGTGAGAAAAAGGTAACGATTAATAAAGAATTTCGAAGATCCAACAGAATTAAATGGGAGAAAGAGACTATAAACAGAACAATTCCGAAGAGAGAATTAAAACTTTCAAAGGAAACCCAAGAGCGGCAGAATTCTGCGAGTCAAGGATATTGCCAAACAGCCAGAGGAATAATGTGAGAAGGATGTAAAAATCAACAACGCATACCAGACCAACGTAAAAAAGTAAACATAAAGGAAAGTGTAAATGTATAAACAAGAAAAAGAGTCAAAGAATATCGAGATAATAATTCCCAACACAAGTGGAAAAGATATTTTAGACCGACAAAAACGAGAACCATAATGCTATTATCAGGAGTTAGATACTCAAAAGATGAAGAAAAATAATCAAAGAAAGATTGGCCTAACATTTAGAATGGTACGGACTCGACACAAGCAATAATCCGAGCAATCAAACGATATCAGAGAAAACCTAAAAAAGGAATCGTGACAAATCAATAATAAAGAAGCTTATTGGAGCAAGTATCATGTGTAACATGTTGGCAAAAAAACATGTAAATAATTATTCCTTGGTGGACTATGGTCCACATGTGAAGCGTGCGGAAAATAAAAAGTTAAAAATAATCCAGTATGTAGAAAGCCGATCAACGGGCGGATCAATTAGGATTCCGTTTCGCTGATTGCAGTAATTAAAAAGGGAAACCATGTGTAAAAAGTGTAAATAAAGATAAACGTAAACAAAAACTTATAAAAACTCAAAACCAACAAACGAGATGATGTAAATTATGATAAAAATTTAGAGATGAGTGAAAGAGAGAATAACCGATTTAATTAATATTAGAAAACAATTATGAATCCAAATGAAGACAAAAGAAATTGAAAAGAGGCTGAAGAGACAAATCAGCAAATCAAGATCCAAACCAAAGTCAATAAAAATAATAAATGAGGAAGTAGAATTATGGAGACAAAGAACGTACATTAAGAATGCTACTAACAGCAAGAAGAGGAATAAGTACAAGAGACCCTAAAAACGAAAAATGATGAGAGAAAAGTGGGAAAAACAAACTAGAACAAAATAATTTACCCGGAAGAAAAGAGAAACGTACCAAAGAGCGAGAAGAGGAAATGATGAAGGATTTATGCAGAAACCAAACCAGAATCAAAAACCAAAAGAAGGAAAATCAGAATGTTTAGAGCAAGAGAAGCAAGACCAACAAAGTGAAATCGAAAGATTGCGGGAAGTGATAAAAGACAAAGAAGTAGAGATACGAGAAGAAGGAGAGGAAACGATAAAAATCATACAGCAAATGCAGGAGGAAATTGGGCAAAATTAGCACCCAATAGAATAAAGAAGACAAAGAGAACGCCATCTGGAACAAGCCAAAAGAATGGGCAAAACGACAACAACCATTTGGAAAGCCAAAAATGGGACGGAAAGATAGAGAACAGTCAAGAGCATTGGGAAATCGCGAATCAGACATTATATTCAGCAAAATAGCCGAGAGAGGGAATAGAACGACTACAAAGCTAAATGGGAATGCGAAAAAGAGGAATAACAAGCTGAGAATCAAAGGGTCAAACCATCAAAGAAAATTAGAGAGCCCAGAGACGATAGACAAGAAAGAATGCTGACTCAGATAACTGATCAAGCAAGAAAATGGCGAATAGAATGCAATATGGGAAGAACGCCACGCAAACAATTTAACCATATAGTGAAGTTTAGAGAGGATTGGCGTATAAACAGACCAGAATAGAAGAAGATGCAAATCGAGCAAGCGACAAGCTCACCAAAAAGAGCAAACAACAATGGAAAACGGAGATCAGAAAAAGCAAATAAAAAAGAGAAGCGGAAAAAAATGGAAGAACAATTTCCAAGAAGCCAAAAAAGAGATAAGATTGTTACCAAAGGATACTAAATTATGGAAGATTGGGACTTGGGAACAGTTCGAAGTGCAGAAAGAAAACAATCGAGGAATAAAAAACGAGGCAGTCCAAAACTTAGAATTCGGGAAAAAAATCAGACAAGGCACAATAGAAGGCTCAAGGAAGACACGAGAAAGAATATGAACAACAATCAACGAATGGACAAGAGAGCAGCAGAAAACGAGATCAACTACTGATGAAAGACGGCAAAACCACAATTAAACAGAGATAACAGAACTCCACAGGAGGTGAAATGGACACCGAGGAGTTGCAGTATTAAAGAAATTCAGTTGAGAACATCACAACGATGGAAAGTTCACGAGCAGTTAAAGAGCAAGTTGAAACAAATCAAAACGATGAAGCAAGGATATGAGGAAAATGAACAGAACTTGAGGACAGAGATCGAAAAGTTAAAAGCGTTGGAAAACACGCACCGATTAGAAATACAAGTAGAAGAGTTAACAGAAAATACGGAATATCTTGCCTATCTCTTAGACGAAGAGATACAAATATCAAACGCTTTGCGTGAAGAGATAAATACCTTGCAAAACCGACCACCAATCCTGCTTATGCCGTTATATCCGACGGAAATACTAACTCAAGTACCCGCCGAACCCGACGAAGGATTCGGGGAGACGGACGAAACGATAGTATAAATTTAAAGAGAAAATTGTAAAAAGTGTAAAAATAATAAAAATAAAGAAAAATAATAAAAACAGAAAAATCATAACCAATGTATATTTAGCATGAATTTGAACGAAGTAGAAATCCGAATGAATCTAGAAGACGGAGAACACGTACCAAGCCTAATTCAATTAGTAGAACCAATCGAGCAAGACCCACTGAGATATTACAGTAAAAAATGGAGAGCCGAAAGAAAGGAATGGCAAGAGTTAGTGGAGGAACAAGATTCAGAAATCGCCCGGATAAACCATCAGTTAATACAATCTAAGCAACTAACCAATATGATAAGACGAAAATTAACGTCCAGCATGGGAGAGAACAGAAGTCAAAAGAGAGAAAATGAACGATTGAGACGAGAATTAGCCGAAATAAAGACTCGAGTAATCCTGGAAGATTATTGGAAAACCGAAGCAGAACGAATGAGAGATAGTAGAAAGAGCGAACAGAGATATGTAATACAACTAGAAGACAGTTGTAAAGAAGCCAGAGAAATAAAAGAGAGCCATCAACAAGCTCAAGATGAGATTAAAACGCTAACAGAACAGCTCCAGGAAGCGAGACGAAAGCTGGAAAAGCAAACAGCTAAACGAATAAATAGTAAACGTCAACTTAAAAGAAAGCAAGCGAAAGAAATAAATCTTCAGATAAAAAATAAAAAAGCAACAAAGACTAATCAAAGAAAACCAAGAGCGAATAAAGAACTCCCAAAACTAACCGAGCGATTGATAAAAGCCCAAGTCCTGATAATGAGATTCTCAGAAAATAAAACTAAAGAGGAGTGCGCGATACACTCAACCTCAGAAAAAGAGAAAGAGTAAAAAAGGGCTAAACTCCACTGTAAATAAACAAAATAATCTTGTAAATAAATATAAAATTGAATATGTATTCGAAAATAGAAGTTATGAACCCAAACCTGTGGATAATAATGATGATAATAATGAGAAAATGCAATACTGAGAACCCGTTAGAAAAATGCGAGAAATCCCAACCCTTCAGAAGAGAGGACAGCACCTGTGCCGATTTTAAAGAAATTTGTAGTAACCCCAATAATGAGGAATGTCAACAAATAAACCTCCAATGTATGCAATGCCCCACAAAAGAAAACAAGGACGAGTTAAAACTGAATATCGAGAAAACCAAATAATGGTACAAACCCTATTGAAAAATAATGAAGAGATAGCCAATATAAAAAATGAGAACCGAGAGATAAAGAAAACCCTAGAGAATATCATCAAACAAATTCAAAGAAAAGCCAAAGCAAATCCCAATAATAAAATAATTCAAGAAATTCAAAAGATCGTCCTATCAATCAAAAAGCAGCAAGGAAAACAAATCAAACAGAAAAATGAACCCCATGCAATGACAAGTCTATCAATCGAACTTATACTACCGATTAGTGTAACATCCAACATAATACTCCTAATATGTTGTCTTATCCTCGGCCTAACAAACAACAAGCAAAGGCAGAATCCCCAAATCCAAAAGGTCAGCAGAATGTTCACCCAAATTCGAAAAACTACCAAACCCAACGAAATGACAAGACTCTCGCAGATTTCCATCAATCACCCTTCAAGATCAACCCAGCTCGAAAGTGAAACCCAAGCCGTCAGCGATTCATTCGAAAACAAGTACAACCGAGTTACAGTAACTGATATTGATTTGAACTGATTCTTCTAACTCGAACTAATTTACATTGATTTAAACTGAATTTACTAACTCATACTGACTTACAGTGATTCGAACTAGTATTGATCTACATTGATATTGAACTACACAATTGATATTTGATTCTGTATTGTAGCCGGACCTTAAGTCCATCTTTATCTTGATGATTAACTTTACCGTAGACATTTTTAGGAATGTGAATATTGAAAACGAAATTGTATGTATTATCAATTGAAATTGCGGGTCGCAATTTTACGGACCCCCGAGTGTTTTATGTTGGGCCAGAACGTAAACGGCCTTGAAAAAATGTTTAAATGGATCAGAAACACACACGCAGATACAACACGCAATTTAAAATAAACCTGAAAAACACCAAATAAACCCTATAAAATCTGAGAAATAAAAGAATTAAATATAAAATATTAAACATAAAAATAAAATAAAATAATAACAAAATGCACCAAGATCTGCACGATACCTACACAAATACAACAAGAAAACACGACAAATTCGACGAAATTAGAAAAATCAATTAAAGTTCATTAAAGTAGAATTTAAATCGAAAAATTGAATTAGCAATAATTCAATAAAAATTTTAAATAAAAAATTATAAAAATAAATCAAGAAATATAAAAATTAAAAAATAGAATTTGCTAGAAAAGAACAAGGTCGAATTTTGTTTTACTACATCAAATTTTACACGTCACACAATTAGGTATAAATACTGATCCATTTTCACATTTAACCACCATTTTTTCAACACACCATTTTTCTTGAGAACAAAGAATCGTTTTGAAAAGCGTTAAATCTTTAAAACTAATTTAGAAAATCTTCAACTACTTTTCAATTATTGTGAACTACATCAAATCTATTTTCAAAATTTTTATTTAGGTGAGAATCATTTACATTGGAACCCTCTTTCCACATCACGACCTTGCATCTCAATGGAGCTCTGCTCGGCGGTCGATGTGGGAGGAGAGGTATTTATGCTGTTATGCTATTTTATGCTTATTTATGGTTGATGATTTTGGAATGGTTAATGGGTAACTTATTTGTTTTATGATTAATAAATTTATTAATATGTATTTATATGTTTTCATAAATTTATAAAATTAACATCTTAACTGTCGAAATTCTTCCGGCCCACAGCCGACACATCACGCAAGTTAGTAAAATCAACATAGTGCAGATGCATGTAAGTACGTGGAAGATCGCCAATGATATGCACCCGTGAAGACTCAGCGTGCGCAACGCAGCGGTCGGATCGTAAATATTTATCCCTATAGCTGAAGCGAGAAATAAGGAAGAAGTCTCTGGCTGCTTCCTCGTTTCTCAATTCTGTAAAATCGACCTAAAATTATCATACAAACGGCTTAAAATCACCACACCGAGTAGTCCAGTGGGCACTCAATAACTATAATATAAACATACTATGCCTTAAGATCAATTAAAGGAAAGGGTACGGGGGTAGCGTAAATTGAAATTGCTGATATAACCACTTTCGTGTCAATGCAAAAAAATGAGTTTTATAAAGATAATGGTTAATAGGAGTAAAGTAAAAGTTAACAAAGTTAGGATGAAATAAAACGAATAAGGTTATGATTGAAAGGAAATGAAAGAAATTTAATAAAGATATAAAACGAATTCAATAGAGTTCTGATCAATAGGAAATGAAAGAAATCAAATAAAGTTATGATTAGTATGAAATAAAATGAAATTATGAAAAATGAATTTAATGAAATTATGATTAATAAGAAATAAAAAGAATTTAATAAAATTATGGTTAATATGAAATAGAATCTCAACGGTAAAGCGATTTAATGTGATATAAAAGAAAATCTTAATTGTAACAAAAAATTGGCAAAGTTTAATAAAGAATAAAGTCTGTTTATAAGAAAAAATTAGATAAAATTTTCGATTGAAGAAGATGAAATTTTGTTGATAAAGTAAGTAAACTGAGGCGAAAATCAAATTTTATTTGTTAACTCTGCTACGATTAACAATTATAGGAAATAAAAATCGTACCCACTAGGTTATAGGATTCACCCCAAATCAAGATCATGCCGGTGAGATAAATAAAAGCTACGATCAATAATTAAAATCCAATAGTGTAGTGGAATAAATGAAAACCATCAATTCGAATTAACAATAAAATTGCAACATTAATTAGATAGTGTTCGACAAGTTAGGATTATGTTGTAATTGCGCAAAGATTTGAAATTGACCAATAAATCCGAATCATGTTTTAGACAAATTGATTGCGAAATTGGACAGGGAGTTTCCATAAAATCAAAGTTAATCCGACGTAGCATAAGATCCAAATTTGAAAATAACAAAAATCCATGTTCACCACGAAAAATCGTTTTATTCACAACACCATCGCTTCCAAAGTTCAATAATATTAGAAAAGGTCCAGTCGAGGAATGTCGATAAAATCCAAGGCAGAGGTAGCCCAATATTGCGACAAGAACAAATGACAATTATGTTCATAATCATACTAATTGTGAAACGTGATAAGTAAAAATTCCGAGACGATGGAATTCGTTAAGCGGCTCAATTAACGTCTAGAATTAATTAGTTAATGCACGCCCGTCCGGTCGATAAAATAAACACAGAAGTGACCAGTTTTGAAATCTATTTTAAGCTCAAGTCAATTTTAGCAATGTGTTTCTCGAATTAAATTCAAAATTCTAAAACCACTCGAATTAAATTCAAAAATTATAAAACCATCAGGGTCCTAAAAAACTTCAATTAGAAACAAATCAAAATTAACAATAGTATACAAATTTCAAGCTGTAAAATTAATTATTTTTTTTTCTCTTACTTGACAGCCATTACTTAAATGATAATCTTATGAATTTCACAAAATAGTTGACCCTTCTTTACACTAAATTGTTTTGAGTGTGGGTTTATTCATTGCAGATAAATCAAGTCTAGGAAAACCTCAATGTTAGTCGCTAAATGCACCAAATCTTGACCCACCTAAACTCGCTTTAACTAATATAGTAAAGACCCTATTCCCCACACTATCATTTTTCATGATTTAAATTTCAATCGTTACAGAGTATGTCCAACAATCAGATTACTACTCAGAAAAAACGCTCGGAAATGAGATTACGAACCACCGACGCAATAGGAAGACCCCGGTCACAGTGGCCTTATTCTATCCCTCGAAAAGCACGGGATCCGAGTAGCGACCCTCTCGAACCAGTGAGACAAGAATACCCAGCCGCTGAAATCTTTGCAAATGCGCAGGACCTCCTCACCCATTGGGAGCGGGTGCAGGAGCAGGTGGACTTACAAGTAGTCGAGGCAAGGATGTACCTTGCAAATGTGCTGGATGACATCCTTGCTGGGCGGATCGCCGTCGCCCATCCACCTCGTCCGGTTCGGGACACTAGGCGTCCATACACAGTAGAGGCTCTCAAAAGAAGCCTAGAAAGATTCTGCCCGGATGAATAAACTGACGAACGAGACATCATAGTGATTAAATAGCAATAAAAATTAGAACCGTGTGTATTTCTTTTCTTATATAACTGAAAATGAATGTTGAGTTGTTTGAAAGATTTTTATAACATTTAAGCCGACCATAAATTGACGAGTAAAATCCATCTATTTTCAGTAATGTCCACTCTACGGATCCTGCAGACGGAGTTAGATCGCGCGAGGCAGGCGAATGCCGAATTACTTAGTCAAGTCCTGCAACTAACCCGTGAAATGCAGCAGATCAAAGCGACGTGCTTAGATCCTAAACGAACCAAAGTCCTATACCAACGACTCACCGCAGCTCAAAAAGGCTGGGCCGAAGAACGCCAGCTCAATCGGAGTTTGCGAACGCAGGTCAGGGGGCTAGAAGTCGCACTAGCTGTATGCCGAGAAGGTGAAGCGGTCACCTACCCGCTCATCTTCGCCCCAACTCAAATGCCGCAACCAGCAGTCAAGACAGCAGAGCAACCCATCGCCACCAACAATCGTCGACCGGGACGTAAGGAGCGTGCCCGACGTCGAGCAGCGCAACTTCAGAACGCCAAACCATAGATATTTATCATGTGATTCGATTTAATAGAGTAGTTTAGCCTTAGTTGAGTCGTTTTCTTTTGAAACTACATACCAATACGGTCATAAGTAACCCTATTACGTCTCAGTTTTCCACAGGCAATTAAGCACTAACCATGAACAATTATTTATGAGGGACAGAGCAAAGCGAGCATAGGTCTTCTATCGACAGCTCGTGAACCCGAGGTTTGTCCGAGCAATTACAGTACTAGCCAATGGTATTCAATTTTTGCGGACAATCCACCACTTGAACACATTTCCAACGTTGCTTAGCAACGGGTGCCAAGTGGAGTAGTATCATTTTGTATGGCGTTACTAGGGTCGCCAGGAAGATAAGCAAGACTTGAAACCCTGTAACCCACCATATAGGTAAATATAGGCATAAAATAAAAATGGCTTGAATCGCCTACTGATAAAAAAATTGACAGGGGTATTTTATAGGCTTGTTAAAAAAAAAACACTTGAAATATTTGTTCACACAATTTTCATAGGCAAATTTAGGCTCTAGATAAAAATAATTTAAAATACCTAAAGTAAATTAAAGTACATTAGAATACATTAGAGTATATTAAAGTAAATTAAGGTAAATTAAAGGGTCTAAAGTAAATTAAGATACATTAGAGTATATTAAAGTAAATTCAGATAAATTAAAGTACATTAGAATACATTTAAGTATATTAGAGTAAATTAAGGTTCCTCAAGCAAATTAAGATACATTAGAGTACATTAAGGTAAATTAAAGTAAATTAAAGGGTCGAAAGTCAATTTAAGTACATTAGGGTACATTTAAGTAAATTATGGATCATAAAGTAAATTAAGGTACATCAGAGTAATTTAAAGTACGTTAGAATAAATTTAAGTAAATTAAGGTTCTTAAAGTAATCTAAGGTGCCTAGAGTAAAGTAGGTTAGGTAAGAATTTTTTAAAATTAAATAGAGAGTCAACAGTTAAGTTACATAAGGGTAATTTTTAAAGCTGAAAATTTTAAAAGCAGTTATAGTAGGCAAATTACATAAGGTAAGAATTTTTTAAAAGTAAATAGAGGGTCAAAAGGTAAATTACTTAAGGTAAGAATTTTTAAAGTTAAAGAGTCGACAATATTGCATGATAAAATTTATTAAATAAAATTTTTAGTATAGTTTTATCGATCAACTTTTATACATATTTTTAAATGATAAAATTTTTAACATAATTTTACAATGGAATTTTTTATACATGATTTTTAAAGATGAAATTTTTAGGATAATTTTAAAATGAAATTTTTTATACATGATTTTTAAATAGAATTTTTAGTATAATTTTATCGATGAATTTTTATATATAATTTTTAAAGATGAAATTTTTAGGATAATTTTACAATGAAATTTTACACATGTTTCTAATTGAAAAAATTTTTAATGTAATCTTACAATTAAATTTTAGTATAATTTTTACTATTACTTTTTATACATGTTGATAACGATCAAATTTTCAAAGAAATTTTTCAAAAACTTTTTTCAAAGAATTTTATTAAATTAAATTTTTGAGTTTCAGTGTTACATAGTATTGCCTAAGGTAGGTAGTAGTCATTCGCAAGAGCAACCCATCTCCTCCACTCTGCAGCAACCCATCCTTAATAAAAAAAAATAATAAAATAATAATAATAAATAATAATATTAATAAAATAATAATAATAATAATAATAATAATACTTTCAGAAAAAATAAAAAGTTAACTTACTTGGTATCAACTTCTGAACACTGATAACCCATACACAGTGAATAATTCATTAATAACTGAACAACAATCACTAGGTACTGTATACAAATAACCGAGTACTGTACAGCTCTCTATATACATATTAGGCATTGAATAATTTACTTATTTATTAAAATGACATATTTAAATAATATTTACTCTTTCAACACAGATATTGAATCAACTCAACCCACTTAAAAAATAAAATTTTCTCTCAATCATTTCCCTTTAAAATACTTAGTTATTCACACACTCACAATATGTTATCAATAACTAGTTACTGAACAAATCAATATCAAAAACTAATTACTAAACCAATAAATATTAATGATGGGTTACTGACCAACTAATTTGAAATAAATCACATAAAAGGTTAACAAAAAGAAATACAAGTTGAAACTTTATTAACTTTTCACTATTTTATCGATCATTGATGTGTCCAAATTGGTAAAATTTTTGGTTGCTTAGTTACCTTGTCGTTATCAGGTCATAATTAATCAAATTCATTGAAACCAAATCCATTGCTATATTTACTTGGTATCAACTTCTGAATACTGATAACCCATCACACTGAATAATTCATTAATAACTGAACAACAATCACTAGGTACTGTGTACAAATAACTGAGTACTGTACAACTCTCTATATACATACTAGGTATTGAATAATTTACTTATTCATTAAAATGACATATTTAAATAATATTTACTCTTTGAACACCGATATTCAACCAACTTAACTCATTTAAAAATAAAATTTTCTCTCAATCATTTCCCCTTAAAATACTTGGTTATTCACACACTCACAATATGTTATCAATAACTAGTTACCGAACAAAACAATATCAAAAATTGTTTACTGACCAAGAAATCTTTAAATAAAAGCACATAAAAATTTGAACAATCCAAAGAAATACAATTTCAATTACAATTTTTATTAACTTCTCTACTCTTTTATCGATCATTGAGGTCTCCAAATTGTTTGATTGCTTAGTTACCTGATTGACATCAAGAAATTATTAATCATTGAAGCCCAATCATGTGTTGTATTTTCTCTGAATAAAATTTATTGCTTTACAAGTCTTGTATGTGATTTATTGTCATTTTGTAAAACTTAGTTAAAAAACTTTGAAATTTTTCTACCATTTTGTAATATTTTTAATTGCGTCCAACAATTACTAAACGTTATTTTCAAAGATGAATGCCAACCTTTTCATTTTTCACATGCCCTAAATAAATTAATTGCTAACACATCATATAATTACTTAAATTTATTTTTATAGATTTTCTATTCACCCCCAACTCTTATTGTTTACTGAATGATAAATTAATTAGTAAGTACAAGTAGTGGTTAATCTAATTGCTAGTGAAAAGAAACTTGATTAGAAAAAGATACTTAAATTAATTTCTCAAAACATATATTACTTTCATTGTACTTGAAATAAATTTTTATATATTTATTGAAAATGATTCGACTCTTTAAATTATTAACTCAAAGATGCTAAAAGTTTAAATAAAACTGATAGAAAAAAAAATAATATCTACCACATTACCATAATCAAATAACTATAATTTCTGATACCATGCTTCAATACATACATAGGTTCTTGTGTACTGATATCACTTTCTGAAAACCTAAACTTATAGGAAAAATGTATGTGATTGTCTATTAGTCTTTGTAGAAATTATTTTTATTAAATTGTGGTTAGCTGGTGAATAGAATTTGATTAAAGTAGTGGGAAAGATGTAAATTTTAAATAAATTTGATTAAATTTGTTAATTCTTTAAATAAATTTTTTAAACAAAGCTTCAACATAGTAGCAAATTTTAGAGAGAATAGTACTTATCAATTAAAAATTAAATTAAATTAAGTAAGTTGTAAGATAATTGAAAAATTTATTAGATCATTTTTTAAAATTTTATAAGGTTGTTAGGTAATTATTCTAGGTACTTGTTGAATGAAAATCAGTGTATGTTATCGACTGCTCATAGTATTTAATTCTACAATTTCCGGATAAATAATTATTAAATTCTTGATTCCTGGAAATAATCGTAAATATTTAAATTATTCAGAAAATTGTCAAAAAAACAACCTAAATAATGGGTAACAAAAAAGTTTTAAATACTAGTCAATTTTAATTTTTAATTTAATTGAGTTACAAATATTTTAATAAAGTCAAATAAATAGTTACATGAATCATACAATTTCATAGAACTGAAATATTATCGATATATCCTGATTAACCTTGAATCAATGAAAAAAGTTTTTTATTGGTAAATCATAAGTTTTAAGTTGATTTAATGCGGGGTATATTGCAATTTTAAATTCTCTGTTATTATCTACCAGTACTTTATGGTATTTGATGATAAATTATCGGTTTCCAAGTTAAGGTTGAGGTTTCACATTATTAAAAATTTATTTTGATAATCTACCATTCCCACGGTTGATCTCGACACTGGGCGACAATTCGCGGTTTTTCTATTTAAAGGCTACGATAATTCAGGTTTTATCAAAAGTTATGTCGACCTTGGATAAAATCTTCCCGTTTCCCGAAATTGACAGTAAGTACCAAAGTTATGGTTTCCCAGATTTATATTAACGATGATTTATAATTTAAAGTTTATCGGTGGCTCCCGCAATCTAAATTTATATTCGATGTTACCCTATACAAAATGATTTTAAATAATAATTCATAGATTTCAAAGTCCGAATTTATTTTTCAAGATTTATTTTAGCAAGATAGTGTCGAATATTAATTTACAGAGTTAGGGATCCAAATTTACATTCAAGATTAATTTATACAAAATGGTGTCGATTGTTAGCTTATGGGATGAAAAATTCAAATTTATGCTTAAGGTTAACCTATGTGAAATGAGTAATACTAATAAGTAAGCTTACGTTTTTTCTTTCTTGCGAATGTCCTGACGTCGAAGGTGGATTAAGTCCAAGTGACGAGATGAAGAAATAAAACTCCTTTTAAATCCATTAGATTATATCGATTTGTTAACTATAGCTTATCCAGCCTACGAAAGTTGTATGCAAATCAATGCAACGGTTAGACGATTTTGGTATAATGACGGCTTACTAGACCGTGAATAAATTATTATGTATCTGTGGGTCTGGATCTTTCTTTTTATCTCATGATTTCCATTTGCTCGCCCTACCGGATGTGGATTTTTCTAAATCATTCACCTCGTCATCTACCTATGCTCATGATGGATGCTTTACTTACACGACGAGGGTGACTTTCTTACCCAGACAACTTCTCGAGTCACTGATGTTCCTTAACCTATTTTCAAGGGACACAAATGTGGAATGGTCAATCGTGCTGCTCTCCTGTGGAGCATTTATCGGCAGGGTAATTTTTATAATTTTCAATTGCAGTAGGTTGTTTTACTATTATGCAGTATTCAATTTAATCGCTATATGTACAAAAAACCAAACATTTTCCATCATTTTCGACCTAAAATCTACCCCTTGCTGCCCAGTTTTATTTGTACATTTCTGTTCGGAATATGTAAAAATGTTTTGGATCACTGTATGATCCGCCTTAGTTTTCCCCTAACTAAAGTCTTCCGCTCTTCCCGTGATTTTGAACGACTCGCTCCGGCCACATTTTCAGCAGCCGCTTCGAGTATACGATGGCGCCCTACGTAGCGGTCCCGTGCACAAAGCCGGAACCGACTGCGAACTGCCAAGGGGTTCACGAGGCATGACCCACGAGCTCAACTAAGGGTTTTCACCCACTAGCCGGCACACGGTCGGTCCCATGAACCATCTATTTCGATACATAATATAACATTTTAGAGGGTCCGAACATATAAATATATATATGCATAAATGAAATGAAACATGACATCGAGAAATGTTTAATTTAAGTAAAATGCGTCATAAAAATGAGAATCAAATACATTACATAACAATGAAAGGTTCCTTACTTAATTTCTCGAGATTGTAGAATAAAAATTGAATTTTTGAATAAAGCCTAAGATTAGATTTAATGAAATTCATCACTGTATTTATAGTATTTTCGTGCATGTGTGCGACCAATAGGCGATTTTCCGCCATTTTTAGGGCTTTTTAATTATTTAATTATTTTAGAATTATTTTTATTATTTTTTGTATATTTTTCTTTATTTTTCGATATATAATTTATATTATATTTGAATTTTATTTTTATCATTATTTTCTTGTACATTATTTTTAGCCCTTTTTATTTATTTTCTGGCCGCCACTTCTGCCTATGTTTTTTCTAAACCTTATTTTGTAAGGTTTTGGCAGTTTATTTTATTTCTTTATGTTTTCTTTTTGCGTCTGTAGGCATTTTCGAATTTTAATTAATTATTTGTTTTATTTAATTTTGTTATGTTTTTATTTTGTTTTAATTATTATGTTATTTATTGATTTTAATATCTTGGTGCGGTGCATGTTTATGTACAGTGATTCCTTCCATTACTTTCGCTCTTTAACTTTAATTTTTTATTCTTATTTTGTTTAAATTGTGGCTCTGAGCCCAACATTAGTACCAATTGTAATGAATGTGAAATTAGTATCGAAAAATATATTACAAAACTTATCGAACTTAACTGTCGAAATTTTTCCGGCTGTAAGCCACACACCAACAAGCCAGTAAAATCCTACACAAAGACCGAGCAGTGTAAGTGCGGTGTAAGTCCGCCAATAGCTCGTGCCCGTGAGAGATCTCGCCTTGGGGTAACGACGGACTCGAACGTCAATTCATTTATAATCAATGTCGAATTATTTACTTTAAATGTTTTGAATTAAAGTTAATCAACGTAAAGTTATTTATTAATAACCAACGTAGAGTTATTTATTTTAGGTATTGTGAATGAAAGATAATCAAAGTAGAGTTATTTATCTTAGGTATGTTGAATAAAAGTTAATCAATTCAGAGTTATGTATTTAGAAATTTTCAGTGAAAGTTAATCAGGGTACAGTGATTTGGTTTAGAAGAGATACCATAAGTACTAGCTAATTAATACAGAGTTATCTATTATAAGTAAAAGTCGATTAAAGGTATAGTCTTCTATTCTAAAATGAGATAACGAAGTAATCGTTTCTTAGCATATAGTTATTTAACTCTGGAAGGAGATTTTACCAGTAACTAAGATTTATTAATAATAGTTAATGCAGATGAAATCGTTAGTTTTAGGATGAGGGTCTATGAGTAATTTATTCAAGTCGACGATGATTATTTAGGATGATAGTATTGAGTCTAGAATGCACCACTGTAAAGGACTAATATTTGCCGGCAACGTACGCCAACGTAATCGCACAATGGTTAGATGAGGATGATTTCTCGAGAGATAAGAATGATGTTTAACGGTGCGCAATGAATCTCTAATCAAATACTTTTATCATTAATTTCATCAGGTACATCCAGTAGCAGCTGGGGCGACACTGACTGTACTACATTAACAGTCCCAAATCGATTCGCTGAGAGATACCGCCAAGCCTTATGGGATCGAGGGTTTTCAATTTCGACTTACGTTACCTCCGAATGGCCTTGCCGGAACCCAGAGAGTCAAGACAAGGATATTGAACTCCCCAGCATTCTCATTGAAAGGGAGCCGGGCAGAAATCCAGCCCGAGAGATCAGGCAGAGGGCGGAAGTAGACTCCATCGCCTCAAGCAGCTGGAATGGCGTTATAGATACCTGGCAAATCGACAAAAAGAGCATCTGGCTAGGATAAATAGGGATATCGCCAGCGGGCGTATCCCAAGCTCAGGCGGGCACCTGACCAACTACGGAGTTGCCTACGATCCCCGGGATCCGGCCCTCCTGGAATGCGACGCATCCGTTCATCTGGTGGTCCCGAAGAGTCTGTTACAGCCAGACATTTGGGATATATTGGAGAATCGAGGTACCGAAGAGCACGCCTATTCTCGAAGGCGTTTGGCAGGCAGAAAACCCCATATAAATTGAAATTTTTCGTGTATTTTATTTAAATAAATGTGTCACTTTTAACTATGCATTTTATCTTGTTTTGAATAATTCTGATAAACGGCTTTCACTCAAGATAGAACCACTATTATTAAACTCACCCCTGAAATAGCAGTGAATGGAAAATTAGGTAAACTTTGAGACTCTGATTCACTTACGATTCACTAAATGTGTAGCACTATGATTTATCAGATATTTCTCTCATTTAGGAAAATCAGACATGAATGCACTGCAAGGAATTAGAAAGGAACTAAAGATGCTCCGCCAAGAAAACGATAGCCTCCATCAACGGTGTCTATAATTAAGCTGCGAATTACAGCGGGTTAAGGCTACCTGGGCCGAGCCGTCCAAGGTAAAGCGGCTCTACCAAAAGATCGACGCCGCCCAAAGGGGATAGCAGGAAGATAGAACCCTGAATCAAGCCCAGAAGACTCAGATTCGTGAGCTAGAAGTAGCCGTAGCGGTAAACCAAGAGGGGAGGGCCGGCACCTATTTCCTGGTGTTCGCTCCAGCCCAAGTGGCCCATAAAACCTCGACGATCCCAGTGGATAAACCAACAAAACCAAAGTCCCGCGCAAGGCCATGGAGGGCCGAAAGGAGGCGACAGAAATAGGAGAGACTCCACTAAAACTGAAATTATATCTATCGTGTAATGTGTTTAATGAATAAAAGCATTTCTTTTGTCGATTGTTTATTTTCCAAAGATAAATGTACCGACGATGCGAATAATCTCTCCGAGGATCGGCAATGACATAGACTGAAGTAGAGTGAGTGGGGGACCTAAAAGAAAATAAGACGAGCATAGACCTTCCATCGGTAGCTCGTTGAACCAGCTGTAGATCGGGTCTTAGCAGTTTTGGAAACAAAGCTCACCTTTGACGGTCACAGAACCATTGTTTACAATACAAACGTTACCTAGCGACGGGTAACCAGTGGCAGTCGAATAGCGTTATATGATTGGGGTCAAGGTCAAAATAATTACCACTAACCCCACAAAAATATACTTTGCTCATATAAAAATTTTGCCGTAATCCATCCTTATTTTTCAGTTTTCGACAAAGTATTTTCCTTGAGTTTAAAAATTTTAGCAGCGTTCTGCCGTTATTTTACAGTTTTATGATAAATGTTTTAATTATTTCCGAAAATTTTTGCAGCGTCCTGCCCATATTTTCCGTCTCAATTCAACATAATTTATTTAATTCTTATATATTATTTAAAAACATTATTTTTCATAGTTTTGGTCGTTCGGATTAATCTTTTTCCGATGGCTATTCATTTTAACTGTTGCAACGATTTCTCAATTTTCCCCGCTACCCTTTCCCTCTGTTTGACCTTAAGATCTATGTATGTTCATGTTATATTTGATGAGTGCCCACTGGACTACTCAGTGTCAGTGTTAGCCGATTGTTGTTCAAAATTTTGTGTCGATTTTTCAGGAAACGGATGGTGAAGGAGCAGCCAAAAGACTACCTCCTTACCTTCCAATTTCCCCTATAAAAGGATAATATTAACGTTTGGGCTCCTACATTCTCACGCCGTAGCCTTCACGGGCACGAAATATTGGCGGACTTACACCGCACTTACACAGTTCGATAGTTATGTGTAATTTTACTTCCTTGCTTTATGCTTTGGCTGTGGGCCGAAAAAGAAATAAAAAAAATATTACCAGATGAATTGGGCAAAAGTTTCGACGCATAAAATAGTATATTTGGCATTCATATAAACATTGATAAATCGCTTCACCATTAGCCATTTAATCAAATTGATCGATAAACACCTACAATTTTAAATCGTGCATCAATGCACACAAACCAAAATAATATAACTGCAGATTAATGATCTGAAAATAATGCTGCAAAGTAATTGAAAATAACACTGCAAAGCAAGACTATAAAAAAGTGTGCAACTTAATTTTAGTTAGTTTTTTGTCAAAACACATCAGTATATATACCTATAATTTGACCTTAACCTTGCGTGTTATTTTTATTGCGATAAAACAAATTTGACCTTGAAATTATTTGTGTTATCTAAATTTAATTTTTATTAATTTATTAATTTGAATTGGAAATTTGTTTCTTAAATTTTTAAATAAATTTATTCAACCAAAAATATTTTATTTTCACTCATTTAATTCACTAAATTTTTACTTTTACATAAATGGTCATTTTACGGTCAAATTTTCTTGTTATTATGTTACTTTTTTATGTAAATTTCGTGCGGTTCTTGATGCATTTTGTATTTATTTTATTTTACTTTTATGATTTTTGATTTTATATTTATTTATATTCTCTCAGAAATTAAAGTGTTTAGTTGTTGTTGTATAGTGTATTTTAAGTTATCTTGGTGCTGAGTTTTTGTGCTGTATAACTGATGCATTCAAACAATTTTAGTGGTCTTGTATTATTATACTAAAGATTGCACAGAAAATAAAACAAACCACTACTAAAGTTGATTAATTTCATCATATTAAGATAATATTTAAATTTCATCCAATCTGTTTGATCGGAAGCTTGAATTGTTCCTACCTACTCTTACAAATTTTCGCTAGCAGATCTTTGAAGGTATTTTTTCAACAAATTGTCTGCCGGAGCTAAATGGGTCTGTATCATTATTGTGGTTGGAGCTCACATGTCGTTCAACCGCGTGTAATTTTATTGGAATCAGACTCCGTATATTGAATAGACAGTGTCGTAGCTGAAAAAATCAACAGCTATTGCCATTATTAGATTGTCGTTTCATTTTTAATCATTTCAAATTAAAAAACTCTGATCTTCCTCTAAAACATAGGGGGAGGGGGGGGGATTATTGCAGATTAAATTTCGGATTATCTTGATTACATAATGATGTAATCAACTTAATTAATTTTGTGTGTATTAATTTTTTTTTCGAGTTTTTGTGTGTATTTTTTTTCGAAATTTTTTTCGAGTTTTTGGCGCGATTTTTTTTTTGAATTCAAATTTTTGGAACATTTTTTTAAATTCAAATTTTGGCGAATTTTTGAAATAAAATTGAAATATTTTTTTTGAATAAATTTTTTTTTTAATCACACTATAGTCAGGGGGTATTTTTGAAAAAGACTAAAATAAATTGGCTTGAATCGCCTAACGATAAAAAAGCATAAAATTAAAATTGGCTCAAATCGCCTAAGATGTGATATAGTCAGGGATATTTTTAATTCGTAATAAAAACTAATGCAATATTTGGTCTCAATACTTTCTATAGGTAAATATAGGCATAAAATAAAAATGGCTTGAATCGCCTACTGATAAAAAATTGACAGGGGTATTTTATAGGTTTGTTAAAAAAAACACTTGAAATATTTGTTCACACAATTTTCATAGGCAAATTTAGGCTCTAGATAAAAATAATTTAAAATACCTAAAGTAAATTAAGATAAATTAAAGTACATTAGGATACATTAAAGTATATTAAAGTAAATTTAGATAAATTAAAGTACATTAGAATACATTTAAGTATATTAGAGTAAATTAAGGTTCCTCAAGCAAATTAAGATACATTAGAGTACATTAAGGTAAATTAAAGTAAATTAAAGGGTCGAAAGTCAATTTAAGTACATTAGGGTACATTTAAGTAAATTATGGTTCATAAAGTAAATTAAGGTACATCAGAGTAATTTAAAGTACGTTAGAATAAATTTAAGTAAATTAAGGTTCTTAAAGTAATCTAAGGTGCCTAGAGTAAAGTATGGTAAGTTAAGTAAGAATTTTTTAAAATTAAATAGAGAGTCAACAGTTAAGTTACATAAGGGTAATTTTTAAAGCTGAAAATTTTAAAAGCAGTTATAGTAGGCAAATTACATAAGGTAAGAATTTTTTAAAAGTAAATAGAGGGTCAAAAGGTAAGTTACATAAGGTAAGAATTTTTAAAGTTAAAGAGTCGACAATATTGCATGATAAAATTTATTAAATAAAATTTTTAGTATAGTTTTATCGATCAATTTTTATACATATTTTTAAATGATAAAATTTTTAACATAATTTTACAATGGAATTTTTTATACATGATTTTTAAAGATGAAATTTTTAGGATAATTTTAAAATGAAATTTTTTATACATGATTTTTAAATAGAATTTTTAGTATAATTTTATCGATGAATTTTTTATATATAATTTTTAAAGATGAAATTTTTAGGATAATTTTACAATGAAATTTTTACACATGTTTCTAATTGAAAAAATTTTTAATGTAATCTTACAATTAAATTTTTAGTATAATTTTTACTATTACTTTTTTATACATGTTGATAACGATCAAATTTTCAAAGAAATTTTTCAAAAACTTTTTTCAAAGAATTTTATTAAATTAAATTTTTGAGTTTCAGTGTTTCATAGTATTGCCTAAGGTAGGTAGTAGTCATTCGCAAGAGCAACCCATCTCCTCCACTCTGCAGCAACCCATCCTTAATAAAAATAAATAATAAAATAATAATAATAAATAATAATATTAATAAAATAATAATAATAATAATAATAATAATACTTTCAGAAAACATAAAAAGTTAACTTACTTGGTATCAACTTCTGAACACTGATAACCCATACACAGTGAATAATTCATTAATAACTGAACAACAATCACTAGGTACTGTATACAAATAACCGAGTACTGTACAGCTCTCTATATACATATTAGGCATTGAATAATTTACTTATTTATTAAAATGACATATTTAAATAATATTTACTCTTTCAACACAGATATTGAATCAACTCAACCCACTTAAAAAATAAAATTTTCTCTCAATCATTTCCCTTTAAAATACTTAGTTATTCACACACTCACAATATGTTATCAATAACTAGTTACTGAACAAATCAATATCAAAAACTAATTACTGAACCAATAAATATTAATGATGGGTTACTGACCAACTAATTTTGAAATAAATCACATAAAAGGTTAACAAAAAGAAATACAAGTTGAAACTTTATTAACCTTTTCACTATTTTATCGATCATTGATGTGTCCAAATTGGTAAAATTTTTGGTTGCTTAGTTACCTTGTCGTTATCAGGCGATAATTAATCAAATTCATTGAAACCAAATCCATTGCTATATTTACTTGGTATCAACTTCTGAACACTGATAACCCATACACAGTGAATAATTCATTAATAACTGAACAACAATCACTAGGTACTGTGTACAAATAACTGAGTACTGTACAACTCTCTATACATACTAGGCATTCAATAATTTACTTATTCATTAAAATGACATATTTAAATAATATTTACTCTTTGAACACCGATATTCAACCAACTTAACTCATTTAAAAATAAAATTTTCTCTCAATCATTTCCCCTTAAAATACTTGGTTATTCACACACTCACAATATGTTATCAATAACTAGTTACCGAACAAATCAATATCAAAAACTAATTACTGAACCAACAAATATTAATGATAGGTTACTGACCAACTAATTTTGAAATAAATCACATAAAGGGTTGAACAAAAGAAATACAAGTTGAAATTTTATTAACTTCTCTACTCTTTTATCGATCATTGATGTCTCCAAATTGTTTTGTTGTTTAGTTACCTGATTGCTATCAAGAAACTATTAATCATTGAAGCTCAATCAATTGTTGTATTTTCTCTGAATAAAAATTTATTCCTTTACAGTCTTGTATGTGATTTATTGAAATTATTTTGTAAAACTTAGTTAAAAAACTTTGAAATTTTTCTACAATTTTTGTAATATTTTTAATTGCGTCCAACAATGAACATTTATTAAAAGTTATTTTCAAAGATGAATGTCAACCTTTTCATTTATTTTTCACATGCCCTAAATAAATTAATTGCTAACAGCTCAAAAAAAATTACTTAAATTTATTTTTATAGATTTTCTTTTCACTCACACTGTTGTTGTTTACTGAATGATAAATTAATTAGTAAGTATAAACTTGAATAGAAAAATATTTTTAAATTAATTTCACAAAACATACATTACTTTCACTGTACTTGAAATAAATTTTCATATATTTATTGTAAATTATTAGATTTTTAAGTTTCTAAATATTAAATAAAGTTAATAGATAAAATAATTATCATCTACCACATTACTAAAAATTAAATGGTTATCGACCAACCACTAAATAAGTTGAATTTCTAACAAAGCTTAAAAAACCACATGGAACAGGTACTTGTGTACTGATAGATACCGATAAAATCTACTAAAAATCCAAATATGTATGTTTAATTTTTGTAAAATATTTGATTTTGTAAAAATAAGACTTATCCTTAAATTATGATTAGCATGTGAATAGAATTTGATTAAATTTAAATATTTTAAGATGTTAAATAAAACTGATTAATTTGTAAATAATGTTAGTACTTTGAAATTTTAAAATAAGACCTTCGGCAAATTGGTAAGAAAATAGTTGTTATTGAGTAATACATATTAAAATTACCAAAGTTTTATAATTTTTGTCAAGTTTTGATAGATCTTTAATAAAATTTGTTAGTAATTTGAATAAAAATTTAAAAAAAATTTCAACATACTAGCAAATTGTAAAGAAAATAGTACTTATCAATTAAAAAGTTAAATAAACTAAGTTGTAAAATAAGCCTGTTCTTAATCGATCATTTCCTATTAAAAAATCATAAATTCTCTTCTTAGCCAATTGTTTTCCCCTAAAATAAAATTTACTCTCAACCAATCATTTCTCTTTAAATGAGATTAATCCCAGTTTTATTCATTATTTTCATAAAAAATCACCGACATATCGATATTCAATCGAATAAATCTCTTGAAATCACCTTAATAAAATTCCTCTCTTGACCAATCAAATCCCCTTAAAAATATTATAAATTCGCCTCTCAACCAATCATTTCTCTTTAAATTACAATAATCCCCGCTATATTCATTATTTTCATAAAAATCACCAACATATCGATATTCAACAGGATAAATTTCTTGAAATCCATCTCGTGACCAATTATTTCCCCTTAAAAGATCATAAATTCTCTTCTTAACCAATCATTTCTCTTTAAATGACAATATTTCCAATCTCTTAAAAGATTTACACACATATTGATATCTATCTGAACAAAGCCCCTTAAAAATATTATAAATTCCTCCTCTATATTCTCCATATCACAAAATTTCCTCTTAACCAATCATTTCCCTTGAAATCACATTTTCATTCACTGCACCAACAATACACATATTTTTGGTAATAACCTACAAGGTAAAATTTCTTTAGAAATCTATATTTAACCGAATAAGATCTTTAAAAATTCATCATTTGGATCATATTTACTATATGTATTCAACCAATCAAATTCCCTTAAAATAAAAATCTGAATTTAATATATCATGTTGCTCAAATAATTAAAATTAATCAGTAAATCAAGTATAAATTCAATAAAAATTACCAGTCAACCCATAGATATAATTCAACGATTTTCATATGATAACCATACTGAGCATCCTCTTAAAAATCTCTACAATATACTACTTTTGTGATTGATATCCACGAAATCAATAAATGGAAAAATGATAATAATTAATTGACCATCCTTTTTTTACTGTAAAATCAATTAAAATTTTCGGTTTCACTAAAATATGTTTAAAAATCAACTGATTTAATCAACTTTTAAATATATCATAAAATTATAATTTAAATATCATTTACTATTCAAAATCTATCAGTCAAATTGGAATGTAATTGGTAAATAATTATCATAAATATATGTTTCATAAACATTGTGTTCCTAAAATAAACTTTTATTTAAAATAATCCTAAAATCAAGTAAAGTTTATTAAATTATCAAGAAATTAAGTGCTTCTAAAATTATAGATTTACCCTCATTTCTTCAATATTTTCTACAAAAACATAATAGTCCCCAAATCCATTAACATTCAAATGAAAACCATAAAATTCACATAGATGATTAAAATTTACTAAAATAAATACCTCGTAAAACTAGATATCACTTAAATTATCATAAAACTTCCCTAAAATCTCTAATTGATTTACATAGCCTAAAAATATTTTATTTTTGTCGATTACAATCTAATCTATTTAAGTGTGTAATTAAATTTATTAAAAGTTAATTAAATTTTCATTGAAAATGACAAGTCAATAACAAATCAACAAATGGAATTTTAATTAGTAGAGATTATATTCTATAAAGAAAATTTTCAGTGAAGAAGCAATGTTGGTGAGAGAGTACATTAAGTGTCTAAAATCATTGAAATTACTGGGAAAAAAAGTGGGATAGTTAAAGATATCTACTAAATAGATGAAATATCAATTGATATATTAAAAACTTACAAAGGATAATATACTTTGAATGGAGAAAATATACATCGAAGAGGAAAATATTCATTGATGAGAAAAATATTCGTTGAAGAGAAAAAACATTCATTGAATAAGGAAATTATTCATTGGAGAGAAAAAATATTTTTTGAAGAGGGAAAAAAATCATTAAAGTGAGAAAATATTGATTGAAGCTAAAAAATATTCAGTGAATCGAGAATTGCATATAATAAATTAGACGGTAAAATTTCTCAATGATGAGATGAAATATCAATTAAATATTGGAAATACTTGAAATGGAGTCTGTATTATTCACTGTTCAACAAATATACTTAAAAGATGAAAATATTCACTGAAAATGAATTGTACTTTAAGAGTGGATGAAATAAAAATTCAATTAAAAATTATTAACAATTGAGTTGATTTCATCGGTCAATTATATTTAAATATATATATATATATATATTTTTTTTGATGGACACTTATGGGCGGAGGAATAGTTATTAAAAACAATAAACGCGCGCGCGTATCTGATACAATATAACAAGTAGGAAGAATGTAGTAGAAAGTCAAACAAATAAAGGAGCATAGTAAACAATACATTGAATAGATAAATAATTTGGTATTTCGATTATAAGAAACATTTAGTTTTTTGTAATATTAAATAAATTCAGAAAATTGATGTATTTTCTACTTTTAGATATAATAATCATTTTTTGATATGTTATTATTATTTTTGAATTTAAATTATTATGTTGTCAATAGTTACAATTGAATAAATAATATGAAAATAATTTAAAATTTAGATAATATTTATTTATAACCATAAATTTATAAAGAGATTATTCAAAATATTTTAAGTTTGTCAAAAAGTTTTATTTGAGTATAAAACTAAATCAAATATTCTATTTACTAATCAATAAAAATAAAATTAGTTTAGGCTATGTAAATCAATTAGAGCTTTTAGGGAAATTTTATGATAATTTAAGTGATATCTAGTTTTACGAGGTATTTATTTTAGTAAATTTTAATCATCTTTGTGAATTTTATGGTTTTCTTCTGAATTTTAATAGATTTAGGGTTTGATTATGTTTTTAATGAAATTATTGAAGAAATTAGGTTAAATCTATAATTTAGAAACACTTAATTTCTTGATAATTTATTAGATTTGACTTGATTTTAGGATTATTTTAAATAAAAGTTAAATTTATGATCAAAATGTTTATGAAACATCTATTTAAGATAATTATTTCAGAATTAGAATCAAATTGACTGATAGATTTTGAATAGTAAATGATATTTTAATTATAATTTTATGATATATTTAAAAAGTTGATTAAATCAGTTAATTTTTAAAAATATTTTAGTGAAACCTAAGATTTTAATTGATTTTACAGTAAAAAAAAAGTTGGTCAATTAATTATTATCATTTTTCCATTTATTGATTTCGTGGATATCAATCACAAAAGTAGTATATTGTAGAGATTTTTAAGAGGATGCTCAGTATGGTTATCATATGAAAATCGTTGAATTATATCTATGGGTTGACTGGTAATTTTTATTGAATTTATACTTGATTTACTGATTAATTTTAATTATTTGAGCAACATGATATATATTTTATGATTTTACATTAATTTAGTGAAATTAAATTTATGTGGGAAACATAGACTTTATTCGATTTTAGTCATTTTTGATGAATTTTTTATTTGATTGAATTTGTTGCCAGAATCAAATTGTGGTGATTTTCGACGGAAAATGTTGGGTATCGATAACAATTTTGTAATACTTTAAAAAAAAATTAATTTTTATTGGTAAAATTCAGATTTTTATTTTAAGGGAATTTGATTGGTTGAATACATATAGTAAATATGATCCAAATGATGAATTTTTAAAGATCTTATTCGGTTAAATATAGATTTCTAAAGAAATTTTACCTTGTAGGTTATTACCAAAAATATGTGTATTGTTGGTGCAGTGAATGAAAATGTGATTTCAAGGGAAATGATTGGTTAAGAGGAAATTTTGTGATATGGAGAATATAGAGGAGGAATTTATAATATTTTTAAGGGGCTTTGTTCAGATAGATATCAATATGTGTGTAAATCTTTTAAGAGATTGGAAATATTGTCATTTAAAGAGAAATGATTGGTTAAGAAGAGAATTTATGATCTTTTAAGGGGAAATAATTGGTCACGAGATGGATTTCAAGAAATTTATCCTGTTGAATATCGATATGTTGGTGATTTTTATGAAAATAATGAATATAGCGGGGATTATTGTAATTTAAAGAGAAATGATTGGTTGAGAGGCGAATTTATAATATTTTTAAGGGGATTTGATTGGTCAAGAGAGGAATTTTATTAAGGTGATTTCAAGAGATTTATTCGATTGAATATCGATATGTCGGTGATTTTTTATGAAAATAATGAATAAAACTGGGATTAATCTCATTTAAAGAGAAATGATTGGTTGAGAGTAAATTTTATTTTAGGGGAAAACAATTGGCTAAGAAGAGAATTTATGATCTTTTAAAGGGAAATTATCGATTAACAGCAGATTTGTTGATATTTTAAAGGTGTTGAGTCGGTTAAGTATCGTTATTTAATAGGTGATTTTTATAAAATAATGAATATAGTTGGTAGAGTAGGGGAAAGTGTTATTTGATGGGAAAAGATTGGTCAAGAGTGGAATTTATTTAGTGAAAAATAGTCGATTAAGAACAAGCTTGTTGTCATTTTAAGGGGCTTGAGTTAGTTAAATATTGTTATTTAAAGGGTAAATATTATAGAAATGGGTATTGTTATGATTTTTATGAAAAATATTGAATATGGTTTGAAATATTGTTATTTGTTGGGAAATGATTGGTCAAGAGAGGAATTTATAATATTTTTAAAGGAATTTACTGGAATGAATATTAGTATTCAAAGGGTAAATATTATCTACTAGATAGGTTTTTATGAAAATTATGAATATAGTTGATATAATGGAGTGAAAATGACATTTGAAGAGAAATGATTGGTTGAGAGGCGAATTTATAGTATTTTTAAGGGGATTGAGTTGGTTGAATTTATAACATACTTAGGAAAATTGTTACTTTTTTCATTGATTCAAGGTTAATCAGGATATATCGATAATATTTCAGTTCTATGAAATTGTATGATTCATGTAACTATTTATTTGACTTTATTAAAATATTTGTAACTCAATTAAATTAAAAATTAAAATTGACTAGTATTTAAAACTTTTTTGTTACCCATTATTTAGGTTTTTTTTTTGACAATTTTCTGAATAATTTAAATATTTACGATTATTTCCAGGAATCAAGAATTTAATAATTATTTATCCGGAAATTGTAGAATTAAATACTATGAGCAGTCGATAACATACACTGATTTTCATTCAACAAGTACCTAGAATAATTACCTAACAACCTTATAAAATTTTAAAAAATGATCTAATAAATTTTTCAATTATCTTACAACTTACTTAATTTAATTTAATTTTTAATTGATAAGTACTATTCTCTTTAAAATTTGCTACTATGTTGAAGCTTTGTTTAAAAAAGTTATTTAAAGAATTAACAAATTTAATCAAATTTATTTAAAATTTACATCTTTCCCACTACTTTAATCAAATTCTATTCACCAGCTAACCACAATTTAATAAAAATAATTTCTACAAAGACTAATAGACAATCACATACATTTTTCCTATAAGTTTAGGTTTTCAGAAAGTGATATCAGTACACAAGAACCTATGTATGTATTGAAGCATGGTATCAGAAATTATAGTTATTTGATTATGGTAATGTGGTAGATATTATTTTTTTTTCTATCAGTTTTATTTAAACTTTTAGCATCTTTGAGTTAATAATTTAAAGAGTCGAATCATTTTCAATAAATATATAAAAATTTATTTCAAGTACAATGAAAGTAATATATGTTTTGAGAAATTAATTTAAGTATCTTTTTCTAATCAAGTTTCTTTTCACTAGCAATTAGATTAACCACTACTTGTACTTACTAATTAATTTATCATTCAGTAAACAATAAGAGTTGGGGGTGAATAGAAAATCTATAAAAATAAATTTAAGTAATTATATGATGTGTTAGCAATTAATTTATTTAGGGCATGTGAAAAATGAAAAGGTTGGCATTCATCTTTGAAAATAACGTTTAGTAATTGTTGGACGCAATTAAAAATATTACAAAAATGGTAGAAAAATTTCAAAGTTTTTTAACTAAGTTTTACAAAATGACAATAAATCACATACAAGACTTGTAAAGCAATAAATTTTATTCAGAGAAAATACAACACATGATTGGGCTTCAATGATTAATAATTTCTTGATGTCAATCAGGTAACTAAGCAATCAAACAATTTGGAGACCTCAATGATCGATAAAAGAGTAGAGAAGTTAATAAAAATTGTAATTGAAATTGTATTTCTTTGGATTGTTCAAATTTTTATGTGCTTTTATTTAAAGATTTCTTGGTCAGTAAACAATTTTTGATATTGTTTTGTTCGGTAACTAGTTATTGATAACATATTGTGAGTGTGTGAATAACCAAGTATTTTAAGGGGAAATGATTGAGAGAAAATTTTATTTTTAAATGAGTTAAGTTGGTTGAATATCGGTGTTCAAAGAGTAAATATTATTTAAATATGTCATTTTAATGAATAAGTAAATTATTCAATACCTAGTATGTATATAGAGAGTTGTACAGTACTCAGTTATTTGTACACAGTACCTAGTGATTGTTGTTCAGTTATTAATGAATTATTCAGTGTGATGGGTTATCAGTATTCAGAAGTTGATACCAAGTAAATATAGCAATGGATTTGGTTTCAATGAATTTGATTAATTATGACCTGATAACGACAAGGTAACTAAGCAACCAAAAATTTTACCAATTTGGACACATCAATGATCGATAAAATAGTGAAAAGTTAATAAAGTTTCAACTTGTATTTCTTTTTGTTAACCTTTTATGTGATTTATTTCAAAATTAGTTGGTCAGTAACCCATCATTAATATTTATTGGTTTAGTAATTAGTTTTTGATATTGATTTGTTCAGTAACTAGTTATTGATAACATATTGTGAGTGTGTGAATAACTAAGTATTTTAAAGGGAAATGATTGAGAGAAAATTTTATTTTTTAAGTGGGTTGAGTTGATTCAATATCTGTGTTGAAAGAGTAAATATTATTTAAATATGTCATTTTAATAAATAAGTAAATTATTCAATGCCTAATATGTATATAGAGAGCTGTACAGTACTCGGTTATTTGTATACAGTACCTAGTGATTGTTGTTCAGTTATTAATGAATTATTCACTGTGTATGGGTTATCAGTGTTCAGAAGTTGATACCAAGTAAGTTAACTTTTTATTTTTTCTGAAAGTATTATTATTATTATTATTATTATTATTTTATTAATATTATTATTTATTATTATTATTTTATTATTTTTTTTTATTAAGGATGGGTTGCTGCAGAGTGGAGGAGATGGGTTGCTCTTGCGAATGACTACTACCTACCTTAGGCAATACTATGAAACACTGAAACTCAAAAATTTAATTTAATAAAATTCTTTGAAAAAAGTTTTTGAAAAATTTCTTTGAAAATTTGATCGTTATCAACATGTATAAAAAAGTAATAGTAAAAATTATACTAAAAATTTAATTGTAAGATTACATTAAAAATTTTTTCAATTAGAAACATGTGTAAAAATTTCATTGTAAAATTATCCTAAAAATTTCATCTTTAAAAATTATATATAAAAAATTCATCGATAAAATTATACTAAAAATTCTATTTAAAAATCATGTATAAAAAATTTCATTTTAAAATTATCCTAAAAATTTCATCTTTAAAAATCATGTATAAAAAATTCCATTGTAAAATTATGTTAAAAATTTTATCATTTAAAAATATGTATAAAAATTGATCGATAAAACTATACTAAAAATTTTATTTAATAAATTTTATCATGCAATATTGTCGACTCTTTAACTTTAAAAATTCTTACCTTATGTAACTTACCTTTTGACCCTCTATTTACTTTTAAAAAATTCTTACCTTATGTAATTTGCCTACTATAACTGCTTTTAAAATTTTCAGCTTTAAAAATTACCCTTATGTAACTTAACTGTTGACTCTCTATTTAATTTTAAAAAATTCTTACTTAACTTACCATACTTTACTCTAGGCACCTTAGATTACTTTAAGAACCTTAATTTACTTAAATTTATTCTAACGTACTTTAAATTACTCTGATGTACCTTAATTTACTTTATGAACCATAATTTACTTAAATGTACCCTAATGTACTTAAATTGACTTTCGACCCTTTAATTTACTTTAATTTACCTTAATGTACTCTAATGTATCTTAATTTGCTTGAGGAACCTTAATTTACTCTAATATACTTAAATGTATTCTAATGTACTTTAATTTATCTAAATTTACTTTAATATACTTTAATGTATCCTAATGTACTTTAATTTATCTTAATTTACTTTAGGTATTTTAAATTATTTTTATCTAGAGCCTAAATTTGCCTATGAAAATTGTGTGAACAAATATTTCAAGTGTTTTTTTTAACAAGCCTATAAAATACCCCTGTCAATTTTTTATCAGTAGGCGATTCAAGCCATTTTTATTTTATGCCTATATTTACCTATAGAAAGTATTGAGACCAAATATTGCATTAGTTTTTATTACGAGTTAAAAATATCCCTGACTATATCACATCTTAGGCGATTTGAGCCAATTTTAATTTTATGCTTTTTTATCGTTAGGCGATTCAAGCCAATTTATTTTAGTCTTTTTCAAAAATACCCCCTGACTATAGTGTGATTAAAAAAAAAATTTATTGAAAAAAAATATTTCAATTTTATTTCAAAAATTCGCCAAAATTTGAATTTAAAAAAATGTTCCAAAAATTTGAATTCAAAAAAAAAATCGCGCCAAAAACTCGAAAAAAATTTCGAAAAAAAATACACACAAAAACTCGAAAAAAAAATTAATACACACAAAATTAATTAAGTTGATTACATCATTATGTAATCAAGATAATCCGAAATTTAATCTGCAATAATCCCCCCCCCTCCCCCTATGTTTTAGAGGAAGATCAGAGTTTTTTAATTTGAAATGATTAAAAATGAAACGACAATCTAATAATGGCAATAGCTGTTGATTTTTTCAGCTACGACACTGTCTATTCAATATACGGAGTCTGATTCCAATAAAATTACACGCGGTTGAACGACATGTGAGCTCCAACCACAATAATGATACAGACCCATTTAGCTCCGGCAGACAATTTGTTGAAAAAATACCTTCAAAGATCTGCTAGCGAAAATTTGTAAGAGTAGGTAGGAACAATTCAAGCTTCCGATCAAACAGATTGGATGAAATTTAAATATTATCTTAATATGATGAAATTAATCAACTTTAGTAGTGGTTTGTTTTATTTTCTGTGCAATCTTTAGTATAATAATACAAGACCACTAAAATTGTTTGAATGCATCAGTTATACAGCACAAAAACTCAGCACCAAGATAACTTAAAATACACTATACAACAACAACTAAACACTTTAATTTCTGAGAGAATATAAATAAATATAAAATCAAAAATCATAAAAGTAAAATAAAATAAATACAAAATGCATCAAGAACCGCACGAAATTTACATAAAAAAGTAACATAATAACAAGAAAATTTGACCGTAAAATGACCATTTATGTAAAAGTAAAAATTTAGTGAATTAAATGAGTGAAAATAAAATATTTTTGGTTGAATAAATTTATTTAAAAATTTAAGAAACAAATTTCCAATTCAAATTAATAAATTAATAAAAATTAAATTTAGATAACACAAATAATTTCAAGGTCAAATTTGTTTTATCGCAATAAAAATAACACGCAAGGTTAAGGTCAAATTATAGGTATATATACTGATGTGTTTTGACAAAAAAACTAACTAAAATTAAGTTGCACACTTTTTTATAGTCTTGCTTTGCAGTGTTATTTTCAATTACTTTGCAGCATTATTTTCAGATCATTAATCTGCAGTTATATTATTTTGGTTTGTGTGCATTGATGCACGATTTAAAATTGTAGGTGTTTATCGATCAATTTGATTAAATGGCTAATGGTGAAGCGATTTATCAATGTTTATATGAATGCCAAATATACTATTTTATGCGTCGAAACTTTTGCCCAATTCATCTGGTAATATTTTTTTTATTTCTTTTTCGGCCCACAGCCAAAGCATAAAGCAAGGAAGTAAAATTACACATAACTATCGAACTGTGTAAGTGCGGTGTAAGTCCGCCAATATTTCGTGCCCGTGAAGGCTACGGCGTGAGAATGTAGGAGCCCAAACGTTAATATTATCCTTTTATAGGGGAAATTGGAAGGTAAGGAGGTAGTCTTTTGGCTGCTCCTTCACCATCCGTTTCCTGAAAAATCGACACAAAATTTTGAACAACAATCGGCTAACACTGACACTGAGTAGTCCAGTGGGCACTCATCAAATATAACATGAACATACATAGATCTTAAGGTCAAACAGAGGGAAAGGGTAGCGGGGAAAATTGAGAAATCGTTGCAACAGTTAAAATGAATAGCCATCGGAAAAAGATTAATCCGAACGACCAAAACTATGAAAAATAATGTTTTTAAATAATATATAAGAATTAAATAAATTATGTTGAATTGAGACGGAAAATATGGGCAGGACGCTGCAAAAATTTTCGGAAATAATTAAAACATTTATCATAAAACTGTAAAATAACGGCAGAACGCTGCTAAAATTTTTAAACTCAAGGAAAATACTTTGTCGAAAACTGAAAAATAAGGATGGATTACGGCAAAATTTTTATATGAGCAAAGTATATTTTTGTGGGGTTAGTGGTAATTATTTTGACCTTGACCCCAATCATATAACGCTATTCGACTGCCACTGGTTACCCGTCGCTAGGTAACGTTTGTATTGTAAACAATGGTTCTGTGACCGTCAAAGGTGAGCTTTGTTTCCAAAACTGCTAAGACCCGATCTACAGCTGGTTCAACGAGCTACCGATGGAAGGTCTATGCTCGTCTTATTTTCTTTTAGGTCCCCCACTCACTCTACTTCAGTCTATGTCATTGCCGATCCTCGGAGAGATTATTCGCATCGTCGGTACATTTATCTTTGGAAAATAAACAATCGACAAAAGAAATGCTTTTATTCATTAAACACATTACACGATAGATATAATTTCAGTTTTAGTGGAGTCTCTCCTATTTCTGTCGCCTCCTTTCGGCCCTCCATGGCCTTGCGCGGGACTTTGGTTTTGTTGGTTTATCCACTGGGATCGTCGAGGTTTTATGGGCCACTTGGGCTGGAGCGAACACCAGGAAATAGGTGCCGGCCCTCCCTCTTGGTTTACCGCTACGGCTACTTCTAGCTCACGAATCTGAGTCTTCTGGGCTTGATTCAGGGTTCTATCTTCCTGCTATCCCTTTGGGCGGCGTCGATCTTTTGGTAGAGCCGCTTTACCTTGGACGGCTCGGCCCAGGTAGCCTTAACCCGCTGTAATTCGCAGCTTAATTATAGACACCGTTGATGGAGGCTATCGTTTTCTTGGCGGAGCATCTTTAGTTCCTTTCTAATTCCTTGCAGTGCATTCATGTCTGATTTTCCTAAATGAGAGAAATATCTGATAAATCATAGTGCTACACATTTAGTGAATCGTAAGTGAATCAGAGTCTCAAAGTTTACCTAATTTTCCATTCACTGCTATTTCAGGGGTGAGTTTAATAATAGTGGTTCTATCTTGAGTGAAAGCCGTTTATCAGAATTATTCAAAACAAGATAAAATGCATAGTTAAAAGTGACACATTTATTTAAATAAAATACACGAAAAATTTCAATTTATATGGGGTTTTCTGCCTGCCAAACGCCTTCGAGAATAGGCGTGCTCTTCGGTACCTCGATTCTCCAATATATCCCAAATGTCTGGCTGTAACAGACTCTTCGGGACCACCAGATGAACGGATGCGTCGCATTCCAGGAGGGCCGGATCCCGGGGATCGTAGGCAACTCCGTAGTTGGTCAGGTGCCCGCCTGAGCTTGGGATACGCCCGCTGGCGATATCCCTATTTATCCTAGCCAGATGCTCTTTTTGTCGATTTGCCAGGTATCTATAACGCCATTCCAGCTGCTTGAGGCGATGGAGTCTACTTCCGCCCTCTGCCTGATCTCTCGGGCTGGATTTCTGCCCGGCTCCCTTTCAATGAGAATGCTGGGGAGTTCAATATCCTTGTCTTGACTCTCTGGGTTCCGGCAAGGCCATTCGGAGGTAACGTAAGTCGAAATTGAAAACCCTCGATCCCATAAGGCTTGGCGGTATCTCTCAGCGAATCGATTTGGGACTGTTAATGTAGTACAGTCAGTGTCGCCCCAGCTGCTACTGGATGTACCTGATGAAATTAATGATAAAAGTATTTGATTAGAGATTCATTGCGCACCGTTAAACATCATTCTTATCTCTCGAGAAATCATCCTCATCTAACCATTGTGCGATTACGTTGGCGTACGTTGCCGGCAAATATTAGTCCTTTACAGTGGTGCATTCTAGACTCAATACTATCATCCTAAATAATCATCGTCGACTTGAATAAATTACTCATAGACCCTCATCCTAAAACTAACGATTTCATCTGCATTAACTATTATTAATAAATCTTAGTTACTGGTAAAATCTCCTTCCAGAGTTAAATAACTATATGCTAAGAAACGATTACTTCGTTATCTCATTTTAGAATAGAAGACTATACCTTTAATCGACTTTTACTTATAATAGATAACTCTGTATTAATTAGCTAGTACTTATGGTATCTCTTCTAAACCAAATCACTGTACCCTGATTAACTTTCACTGAAAATTTCTAAATACATAACTCTGAATTGATTAACTTTTATTCAACATACCTAAGATAAATAACTCTACTTTGATTATCTTTCATTCACAATACCTAAAATAAATAACTCTACGTTGGTTATTAATAAATAACTTTACGTTGATTAACTTTAATTCAAAACATTTAAAGTAAATAATTCGACATTGATTATAAATGAATTGACGTTCGAGTCCGTCGTTACCCAAGGCGAGATCTCTCACGGGCACGAGCTATTGGCGGACTTACACCGCACTTACACTGCTCGGTCTTTGTGTAGGATTTTACTGGCTTGTTGGTGTGTGGCTTACAGCCGGAAAAATTTCGACAGTTAAGTTCGATAAGTTTTGTAATATATTTTTCGATACTAATTTCACATTCATTACAATTGGTACTAATGTTGGGCTCAGAGCCACAATTTAAACAAAATAAGAATAAAAAATTAAAGTTAAAGAGCGAAAGTAATGGAAGGAATCACTGTACATAAACATGCACCGCACCAAGATATTAAAAATCAATAAATAACATAATAATTAAAACAAAATAAAAACATAACAAAAATTAAATAAAACAAATAATTAATTAAAATTCGAAAATGCCTACAGACGCAAAAAGAAAACATAAAGAAATAAAATAAACTGCCAAAACCTTACAAAATAAGGTTTAGAAAAAACATAGGCAGAAGTGGCGGCCAGAAAATAAATAAAAAGGGCTAAAAATAATGTACAAGAAAATAATGATAAAAATAAAATTCAAATATAATATAAATTATATATCGAAAAATAAAGAAAAATATACAAAAAATAATAAAAATAATTCTAAAATAATTAAATAATTAAAAAGCCCTAAAAATGGCGGAAAATCGCCTATTGGTCGCACACATGCACGAAAATACTATAAATACAGTGATGAATTTCATTAAATCTAATCTTAGGCTTTATTCAAAAATTCAATTTTTATTCTACAATCTCGAGAAATTAAGTAAGGAACCTTTCATTGTTATGTAATGTATTTGATTCTCATTTTTATGACGCATTTTACTTAAATTAAACATTTCTCGATGTCATGTTTCATTTCATTTATGCATATATATATTTATATGTTCGGACCCTCTAAAATGTTATATTATGTATCGAAATAGATGGTTCATGGGACCGACCGTGTGCCGGCTAGTGGGTGAAAACCCTTAGTTGAGCTCGTGGGTCATGCCTCGTGAACCCCTTGGCAGTTCGCAGTCGGTTCCGGCTTTGTGCACGGGACCGCTACGTAGGGCGCCATCGTATACTCGAAGCGGCTGCTGAAAATGTGGCCGGAGCGAGTCGTTCAAAATCACGGGAAGAGCGGAAGACTTTAGTTAGGGGAAAACTAAGGCGGATCATACAGTGATCCAAAACATTTTTACATATTCCGAACAGAAATGTACAAATAAAACTGGGCAGTAGGGATAGAATTTAGGTCGAAAATGATGGAAAATGTTTGGTTTTTTGTACATATAGCGATTAAATTGAATACTGCATAATAGTAAAACAACCTACTGCAATTGAAAATTATAAAAATTACCCTGCCGATAAATGCTCCACAGGAGAGCAGCACGATTGACCATTCCACATTTGTGTCCCTTGAAAATAGGTTAAGGAACATCAGTGACTCGAGAAGTTGTCTGGGTAAGAAAGTCACCCTCGTCGTGTAAGTAAAGCATCCATCATGAGCATAGGTAGATGACGAGGTGAATGATTTAGAAAAATCCACATCCGGTAGGGCGAGCAAATGGAAATCATGAGATAAAAAGAAAGATCCAGACCCACAGATACATAATAATTTATTCACGGTCTAGTAAGCCGTCATTATACCAAAATCGTCTAACCGTTGCATTGATTTGCATACAACTTTCGTAGGCTGGATAAGCTATAGTTAACAAATCGATATAATCTAATGGATTTAAAAGGAGTTTTATTTCTTCATCTCGTCACTTGGACTTAATCCACCTTCGACGTCAGGACATTCGCAAGAAAGAAAAAACGTAAGCTTACTTATTAGTATTACTCATTTCACATAGGTTAACCTTAAGCATAAATTTGAATTTTTCATCCCATAAGCTAACAATCGACACCATTTTGTATAAATTAATCTTGAATGTAAATTTGGATCCCTAACTCTGTAAATTAATATTCGACACTATCTTGCTAAAATAAATCTTGAAAAATAAATTCGGACTTTGAAATCTATGAATTATTATTTAAAATCATTTTGTATAGGGTAACATCGAATATAAATTTAGATTGCGGGAGCCACCGATAAACTTTAAATTATAAATCATCGTTAATATAAATCTGGGAAACCATAACTTTGGTACTTACTGTCAATTTCGGGAAACGGGAAGATTTTATCCAAGGTCGACATAACTTTTGATAAAACCTGAATTATCGTAGCCTTTAAATAGAAAAACCGCGAATTATCGCCCAGTGTCGAGATCAACCGTGGGAATGGTAGATTATCAAAATAAATTTTTAATAATGTGAAACCTCAACCTTAACTTGGAAACCGATAATTTATCATCAAATACCATAAAGTACTGGTAGATAATAACAGAGAATTTAAAATTGCAATATACCCCGCATTAAATCAACTTAAAACTTATGATTTACCAATAAAAATGACCGAAGCCTTAAAAAACTACCCCTCCATATTTGATAGCTCAAATGGTAATTAAATGAACCCCACTCTTTAAGTCGAAATGTTAATTATGCTATTAACCCACAACTAGGCAGCACCCCGAAATATTTCCATAAATAATTTAATAATGATCTTAAATACAGAATTTCACGGTTTAAAGGATCGATAGTGGTGGCATAATGTAGCTCTTAAGTCACATTAGATGAATAGTGATAATTAGGTTAAATAGTAAATCCCCGCTCGGAAGTAAATTTCTAACAGTATCGTGATTTTTCCTTTTTACTAAAATAAATGATTGGGATTCGCCCCAAACCTTAATATACGAATCACGGGGATAATACCAACACGCGGGAAAGATCTACTATGTGTCTCCGCCCAATTCCACTAGGGTCGGACGAGATTTATTGTCCTAGTCACGTATACAAGCAGGGAATCAGGGTCATGGTTAAAAGGGAAAGCAACCCAGATTGCCGCTGATACTCCAATTTTTGGCAGCGCTCAAACCCGATTTCATTTTTCGTTTTTTTTTCTTCCCCTTATTTATTAATTTAGTTAAAAATTTTTCTCCTTCTCTACTAGCATGACGAATAACGACAATGCCATCCCATCGATGAGGATCCCTCGTCTACCTCCTTCAATCGTGGCAATCCGCCACAAGTACGAAGACCTCAAGATTCAGCACAGAGATCTCCAGATGAAGCACGAAAGGGTAAAAGGGACCTGGGCTCCACCAGAAGTCGTCAGGGAGCTCAGGCAAAAGATCTCTCGTCTTACCCAGGCGCGTGACGAATTAATCGTCGAGTCACGCGCCCAACGTCTGCTAATCCGCGAGCAGTCGGTAGCACTGCGACAAGCCTTCTCGGACACCGAACTCCGAATCAGAGTTCCCGGGAATATTCGTGCGGAACAGCTCGACATCGTCCCGGCTCACCACCTCCCCAATATTGAAGATCGAGCCAATCCGACAACAAACGCCCCTTCTTCGAGTGCGAATCTCACACACGTATCACCTCCCGGAACCGTGGAAACCCGGACTAACTCTTTTGCCCCTACGGCCCGTCACCGGCCAAATCGAAATAAGCGACGTCGGGATCGTCGCCGACAAGAAGAAGCCCGTCTCCGGGGGTCTCAGCAAATGAAAGGGGTGGGTCAATTAGACGACTTACCACCTCCCTACCAAGAGTTCGAGAGCTTAGAATTTGACCCGGACATATGCTACGCTCCGCGGATCTTGGTCTCTTCTCCCCCAGCATCCATCCACATCAACTTGGTGGATGAGGAGACCGAACCGCCTCAACTGATTCGGTCCCTAAGCGACCTCGAACTAGGTCTTGAGGAAATCGCCATCCTCACGGGGGAGGTCCCCAATATCGGCCCCCGAGGCGAAATTGCCGGGCCATCTTCACGAAGGGACGAAGATTCTCGAGGCGACCCTCCGCCATACCGACCGCCCAAGAGGAGATGCCTCCCAACCAACATGGATGCAGAAGAAAACTAAACCACTGACGAATTCGAAATTTTCTCATCCTATTGGTTGCCTTGACATTGGCTAACATTCGAACTGCTTATTTCATTTTCTGTCGTCTCTTAGTATTTATTTTCCATTAAAAATTGTTTTGATTTAAAATTTTTCTTTTGTCAATATTACTAAATCTATTTTTGTTATTTCTACCATTCGAAAATTGGAGTATTAGAGGCGAGGGGAATTATAAAAGCGCGTAGATGCAGGGAAATGTCTTTCCATGATTTCCGCACTGGAGTTAAGCGTAGTGACGAGAATTAAAAGGGTTTTTTAGAAATAGGAGCGTAAGTCCTTCTATCGGCAGCTATAATCCGGGAAAGACGAAGGTCCTTCGGGGAGTAGTGTCAGTGATGGCGCTCACCTGCTCGAATGGCATTCGGCTATTCCAACGTGATTCCGGTCACGGGTGCATAATAGTGATTAAAGTTATGTGGCGTACGGAGGAGTTACTCCCTAGCGATGGTAAGCGGCAGCACTAGGTCAAGCTGACTCAAGGGTCTGGTATGCAACACTCCCCTACGACCAACACTAATTTCACATCCATTTACAATACTGGTAAGTCATTACTGCTTACCTTTGATAAATTCGTATCAGAATTATGTTAGTGGTTTTCAATTAGCGTTTATAGTTCGATTTAGTGATCAAGAGTTCGAGTGTTCCGTTTGAAAAGTGAATTTACGTTAAGACGAGTGTTCGAGTTTTAACAAACAAAAGCTGCTTAAAACTGATTAAAATTCCGTGAAAATGAATCGGTATATTTGCCTGTTTTGTGACTCTAACCTTGCGTGTTAAATGTAATGTAGTAAAACAAAATTTGACCTTGGAAGGTTTTGTATATTCTAATTCTAATTTTCTTATTTTTTTGATTTATTTTGACAATTTTAGTTTTTAGCTTTTAATTGAATTGTTTTCAATTCAAGTTAATTAATTTTAGTTCTAACTTTCATGAACTTTTATTTCTTTAAGTAAATTGTCAATTTTCGGTCAAATTTTCGTGTTTTCATGTTATTTTTGTGTTTATTTCGTGTGGATCTTGTTGCATTTTGTTATTATTTTTATTTACTTTTATGTCTCTAATTTTATATTTTAATTATTTCTTTCTTATATTTTTCAGTGGTTATTTGGCGTTTATGGGTTTGATTTTAAATCTGCGTGTTGTGTTTGCTTGCTATTACCGATCCATTTAAACAAAATTTAGTGCTAGCCCAACATTGTTTTTAAGCCGAGGAATAAGGACGAATCCCTACGCAAAAATTTGATAATAATAATGATAATAGAAGGATAATGGTAATAATAATAATAATTTTAATAATAATAATAATAATATTAATAATAATAATAATAATAATAAAATTAATAATAATAATAAATATAATGGTAGTGGTAGTAATAAGGATAATAATAAATGTAATAGCGGTAACAATTAATAAAGGTAATACATATAACAGTAACAATGATAATATTAGTAACAATAATAGTTAATATAGTAGTAATAATAGTGTGGGGTTTATGGTTTCGATAACCTTGACCCTAGATGTAAACATTTTCTTGCCCTCAATGGTTACCCGTCGCTAGGTAACGTTATTGATGCAACCATTGGTTTTGAGGTCGCCAATGGTTTTGAGGTCGACCTCAAACTGAGTCCAACACACTACCGTTAGAAGGCCTGCGTGTGCTTTATTCATTCTGGTCCCATTATTGTATATTCGATCTTGTTTAGTCTATAATTCGATTCTTTGGCTCTTACTAATTATTCTAGTTCGTCCTGACGTTGTACTTATTAGATAAACCAATGGAACAAAAGAAAACATTTATTTAATGATAATAAACACATTTTATTCGTGGTGTAGAGCGGCACGACGCTTGGATCGCTCATTTCTTCCTGGACGATGTCTGCTTGGTTTTCGGATGGTTTTCGGAGTAACCACCCCGTCCCTGTAGGGTAGCTGGGCGGGAGCGAAGACGAGGGGGTACGTCACCGCCGCGCCCTCTTGACAGGCCGACACTGCCACATCCAGGCCTTTTATCTGTGTTTTCAGCTTCTGGTTGAGCTGTTTCTCCTCAGCCCAACCCTTCTGCGCCACTGTCATTTTCTGGTAGAGCGTTTTGACCATCTTCGGCTCTACCCAGGTAGCTTTGATTTGTTGCACTTCCCTCGTTAACTGCAGAATCTGTTCATACAATTTTTTATTGGCCTTACGCGCATTGTCCAATTCGCGCTGTAGGATTTGGCTTGGTTCCATGTCTACAAAAGAATGATTATTAGGCCGCACCATTCCACCTCAATTTTATTTAACAAAAATCCTTTAATCGTAGAATTTTATAGATATAATCGTTAAAAAATATTTGGATCGGAAAAGAAAACTCATAACTAAACTAAGATATTTTATTTTTCACGACTAATTACAATATGGTTCGCGGTGATGTTTATCAATGGAACCACTGCATTGATGGCCGTGGATCTAGCGTTCAATGTGATATCGTCGAGGTTAAACGATGTGTTGTACGGAGGAGCGTATCCGTCCGTGCTGGCAATTCTTCATGCTGCTATATCGTCGTTGACATTGGCTAAATAACGTCTGGCTCTCTCCACCTGAGCGTTGGTTGGTCGCTGATGTTCCTCAAGGCAAGCGAGGAGGAACTCAGCTTGACCCCGGATTTATCGTGCCGGGTTGCGTCCTGGTTCCCGTTTTATAGCAAAAAACGGGAGCTCGACCTCCTCAGACTGCTGTTGGGTACCGAATCGTGATTCCTTCACCTGGGATACGGTGAATACCGCATCCCACATGGCTTGACGACATCGATTTGCGTACCGTGATCCGGGATGCATCGATCCACGAATCATCTAAATGGAAGAAAATTTCAATAATTAATCGGATCACCTTTCCCATTTATTTCAGGGGACTACTTAGTCGTGGGTCGACGAAAATGGTTGTGGTGTAACTCATTAGTTGATCATCGTAGATGATTTTGTCTAACTCCTTATGGTGGTTACTTACTACTTAGAGTTTATTTTTCCCGACTTCCTTTTGAATTATTTTATTTGTGAACTTCATTCATTCAGGATTCGTCTACACTCTCTTTATGCCAGGCGTGTTGGGTTGGTCGTGGATCTAGAAGCAACTTTCTCCTAAGAGGTGTAACTGTAGTATCGGATTCAAGATATTAATGAGCAATGCTCTGGAACGGGTTACTCCTTAACCAATTTGAATCCCTAGGAACGTTCGTCGAACAAACGTTGCAATGATGATTACAACTGCCCCGTCCCAACGGTAATGAGAAGAGAATTCGAGATTTTTCGATTCAAATAACAATTAAATAACCTAAAATTATTTATTCTAATGCAATAGATTATTCAAATTCCTTTAACTTGCACTACGTAGATGAACATCGCTTTTTATTTAAATGATTTAAACTAATTATCTATTCAAATATAGCATTCCAATGAAATAATCCTTATATATTTTTTTACTACACAACCGCGCGGATAAAGTAAATAAAAATCGGCGTTTTCCTCCTTTTATGTCACTCTAATAGAAATGACCTTTTATCTAAACCTACTTATTTATAAAAATTGACATTTTGTTTAGACATGAAAGTTAACCATTCATATAAACAGACATTTTATTTAAATATCCAACTTAACTATACTTGTAAATAGGAATTTTATTAAATGTTAAAATTAATCATACATGTAAATAGACATTCTATTCAAATATTAGAATTAATCATACTTGTAAATAGGAACTTGATTTAAATATTGAAATTAACCATACATGTAACCAAGAACCTGACTGTAAATCTCTCATTGACGTGGCTATCTCATTTATATGGGTCATATTGAATTGTCCTTTAAGTTTAAAGTTGGGTATACTAATTTTATTGTCTCTCGAATTAGCATCTCATCACCAGCTGGTCAGGGCGATGCCAGCGTTTCAAGTTTAATAGTATTGTAAACACGGGGTGTCATTGATATCGTAAATGTCGGCATCATAACGGATCGGATCGACAACACTATACCTTATTACATAAAAATCTTTTTATCGATACTCGATGTTTCGTCCGAATTAGGTAAAGCATAAAAATTTAGTCTCCTGGGTGTTTCCTCCCGATGGTCGATAAGAATGATGAGTAAAATAATTTCAGACAACTAAATCTTTTATTTTATTATAAACGAGGAAAGTCTGTTTCGAATTGGGATGCTCGTCTTGACTTGGGAATTCACGTATTACGTTCCGTCTTAGTCTCAAATTTTCGTCAAGTTATGAATGTAAGAAATGAAGCTTACCCCTTCGATTATTGAATTTTGGTTCCATCGTTATATCGTCTTCTTGAAGCCTGACTGGAGAGTCTTCGTTTGAACGTTTGGAATTATAAGACATATTTGCAAGGAAAACAAATGATGGAATCAATTTGTTCAGTGAAATTTATACTTGTCGGTGTGCACGTTTCGGTGTAGAAAAATTGTTGTGACTTGTCCGTGCACAGATCTTTGCTTCGTTAGCGGGTTTATATTGATAGAGTGTGCGGTATGAATTTCCTGAACTTCGGTCGATCGATAATTCTATTAAATGTCAGATCGAATTTTTAAGGGATATTTCAGGTCAATCGGTTTGTTCAGGGAGAGTAATTTTTCTATTTAATAGTGATGATCTGGATTTTTCTTAAATATGTGGCTCTATAGTTTATTATCGGGATGGTGAAAAATCAGATCGATTTCCGTGGAGCTCTATGCGCAATTTATATTTATCCTGTTTATTATCCTTAGTATTAATTTTTTTTTGCTCTCCACCTTCTAGGTGCTGGATAATCCAGATTCGGTTCTTGGTTTAGATGAAAAAGAAAAAACAAGTGGCTCGCGTATTTTCGTTGGCTTTATTGGGGTCAGTTAGCGAATCATGATTATTATTATTCGTGCTGTACCTTCGTTGGATTATCAATTCAAGCTTGTGATGTCCCAAATTTGCTAGATATATTATGTGTTCTTGGCATCTCGATTTTATTAAATATATTATGTTGTTCGTTAATGATTTTTGGATTCACGTAGTTATGCCGTGTATCACTAGCTCGACGTATTTGACTCGATTTTATCAAACGCAAATTGTTTTCGATTATAATTGCCAAGTCGTTTTCCTTTAATGTCAGAGTGAGAATAATTACTTCAAATTAAGTAAATTTTTTCTTATGCGTTTGTCCAATTGGATTTTTGTAACTTGGTTAATTAGCTTATAAGCGGGAAATTCATAAAGGTATGGACCATTTTTAATGAGTTATTAAGGGTGTGTCTGATGTGTGGTTGCTCAATGGTTTGGCTAGTTTGGGGTTTACAAAACGGATATTTAAAAGATTTTTGGGTGTTATCAAGTTTATAAACGTTTGATATTAGGGTCCTAGAGATTCGGCAAACTGTATCAAATTGAAATCTTTAACTCTATCTGCTTTGATTCCTGTTATTAGCGTTTAAATCTTGGTCAGTTAAATTATTTGGTAATTGAAATTTCACTCACTCGCAAGTTTCTTATTCTTAATTTACTGGTCATAATCTCTTTGACGTAACACTCATATCGAAATTAAATAATGTATGAATGTTATGAATTTGGTATCTTCAAATTAATAAATTAGAAATCATAGCAACGATTTTTTGTTTTAACATCGAATTCCCCGTCACCTTCCCTTAATTGGTCCTAGGAGAATCTTTGTTAATATTACGAAGTTATGAGTGCCCACTGGACTACTCAGTGTTTTGATTTTAAGCCGTTTGTTGTCGAAATTTAGGTCGAATTTACAGGATCTGAGTGATGACGGAATAGCCAAAAGACTATTCCCCCTTCAACCCATTTCCCCTATACGGAATAGTAATTTACGTTTCAGCTACTGCGTTCTCACGCCGTAGCCTCCACGGGCACGAATCATTGGCGGACTTACACCGCACTTACACTCTCTTGTGGTGATGTGTCGGCTGTGGGCCGGAAAAATTTCGACAATAGTTCATCTATGAAAACCTTTATTGAATATAATATACATCATGGTTAACATTTATCATTTCATTTTTCACATTCAAACCTTTCCCCACGCCGACACCTCAAACAGAGCTCATTTGAGGTTGTTTGGGTGCGACGTGGAGAAAGTTTCCAAAACATCTTTTCACTCACATCGAAAATTGTCGTTCTTTCGAGAATTACTTCGAAGTTCAAAAAATGCTTCAAGTAAAAACTGATTAGTCAGAGTAAAACTGATTTCAGAAAACTGATTAAGACTGGTTAAAATTATGTGAAAATGAATCGGTATACCTATCGTACGACTCTAACCTTGCGTGTTAAATTTGATTTAGTAAAAAAAAATTTGACCTTGTGATTTTCTAGTATATTCTAATCTTAATTTCATTATTTTTGTAATTTAATTTGACAATTTTAATTTTAATTTTTTAATTGAATTGTTTCTAATTCAAATTATTTACTTTTTGTTCCATTTTTATGGATTTTCGCATTTTTTGATAAATTGTCAAATTTCGGTCAAATTTTCATGTTCTCTTGTTATTTTTATGTTTATTTGGTACGGATCTTGTTGTACTTTGTTATTTTTTTAATTTACTTTTGTGTTTCTTGATTTTATATTTAATTTTTTTTCATTCTCGTATTTTAACATGGTTACTTGGTGTTTTACGGGTTCGATTTTAAATCTGCATGTTGTATTTGCGTTTGTATTACCGATTCATTTAAACAAACTCGTGTCTTGGCCCAACAATAAGGACAAGGGTAAAAGAGATATGTTGTGGATATTTAACATAACGAAGGGTTTACAGGCCATAGAAAAATCATCAATACCGACAATAATAAGAAGGACTACGGGGATAGACGTAATGATAAATGATATAACAGTATGGATTAACATTTAAAAGAGATAAGAGAATAATGGGACCTAAAAATCGAAAGCGAGCATAGGCCTTCTATCGGCAGCTCGTTGGACCCAGGGATCGTTCGGTCAATTATAGCATTAGCAATAGCGCTCACTTTTTGTGGACGATCCAACCACTGGAACACAGTTCCAACGTTGCTTAGCAACGGGTACCGAGGGGTAAGTGATAGATATTTATATGAGGTTGTCTGGGTAACAACCATATAGTTCCAGAAATCAACACCCAGAAACCCACCATAAGTTTACTATTGCTAACATAACAGGACTAAATTCACCATTTTTTTTAAAAAAAGGCTGATACAAAAAGATGATGCAAATAAAAATATTGGACTAAATTATATCATAGTCATATAAGAACTTACAATGTAAGATTCATAGGGATGAAAAGGACCAAGTTTCGCCGAAAGACGAACAGATATCTTACCATATTTCATCATCTATTTCGTCATAATTTTTGGTAATTTATTTTTATTTTGTTATTAACTTATTCTGTATAATTTATATTTATTTTAATTCAATTTTTTTAAAATTAAAATTAATTTTATTCTTTTTTTTTCTCTTTACCAAAATTTCATCCAGGATTTCGACTCTGTTCAGCTGTTTTGTTTTCCGTGTTATTTTTATTTCATTTATTGTAGAATTTCTTGCTTTTATTTCATTTTTGAATTAATTTTTATCTATAATAAGTTTTTGTCTGTTATTTCTTAATTTTATTTTGATTATTTGGTGTTCTGTGTTCATCATTTTAAATTTTCTTGGTGTACTGGTTATAATGCTTTGTTACCGTGGAATTTATATAACTTGCTTGCTAGTTCAGTTTTTGCCAAACAAATATAACAATTTTTATTGATTAAGCTGTATTTTTTGAGTTTCTTCAAAGTTTTATTAAACTCAAGTTATTCACTACATTTAATTTAATAAAATTAGTTAAAAAATTAGTTTAAAATCAATTTATAAATTCTATTTTAAGTCATTTTTTACACTTTACTGCATTTAATTTTGACAAAATGAATTTTCATTAATTTCATTTGTTTTTATATATAAATAAAACTTACTAATGTTCAGAGAATTTAAATTTGATAGTTGATGGCTGATTTGGATGAAATTTGTTATTTTGACATTTCAGATGTTCCTAATTCTCTGCCCGTGTGTAAAAAAGAATCCGTAATAATTAAAGGTTCAGGAGATTTAACACTGTAATTTTAATTTTTAAACAATGGCATAAATTGTTTGAGTCATTAGGTTTGGTATAAACAACAAATTTTGTGAAGAATTTCCGAATGAATTACGTGGAAAATTAGCTCCAGATGAATTTAGAACGACTATTAAAAAGTTAAATCATCAGTTGAATAAAACTATGCCTATGAATTTGAGGTGGCTGATTTGTGGATGTTTTTGTTGTTGCTGTACAATGGGATGTTCGCTATGGCCAGTTGTGTATTTAAGCAAGCGTACAAAGCGCGATTTACAAAAATGCATAGATCATGAAAATCACAAGCTTTATCAAAAATTAGGATTGAATTTATCTGTAGCAAAACAGAAAACATCAGATAGTGCCACAATGATAGAATATGTAATTTTTTTAAAACTTTATAATATTTTATAACTATAAATTATTATTAATAATAATTAAATTATAATAATAAAATTTGAAACTTAATTTTTTAATTTAATGGCCAATGTATTATTTAAATTTTAAATAATCAAATTTTTTAATTTATAAGTGTATAAATTTTCTGCTATTTTAAAATAAAGTTCCTTTATCTGAACCAATTCTTAAATCTTAAAGTTATTCTGAATTATTTTTGATTATTGTCTTTTATGAATAATAATCGATATTCATCCCATTTGACATCTATAAAATGCTACCAAACATCTTATATTGAGGTTTTCCGTATATATTTTGTTCCTAAATAACTAATCAGGACTAATTCATTTACACATTGACAAAATTAATTTCTCACTTTTACTTATTTTCCACTTATAACACGTTTTTGTCAATCCATCTGTAATATTAAGAAATAGTACAAGTCATTTAATCATTACCGTTTTTAACTTATCTCATTTCACGCCAACATAAAATAATATTGCCAGCATTTTTATTTGATCTTTCATATTTTAAGCTTTAAGATAAAAATCAAAATTTCTCAAAGCAAAAATGTTAAATTTGATTGTTATTGATATTTATCAATACACAATGCCAATACACAATGCCAATACACAATGCCAATACACAATGCACAATATCAATACACAATGCCAATACACAATGCAAAAAAAAAAACAATATCAATACACAATGCCAATACACAATGCCAATACACAATGCACAATATCAATAGACAATGCCAATACACAATGCCAATACACAATGCCAATACACAATGCACAATAAAAAAAATACACAATGCACAATATCAATAGACAATGCCAATACACAATGCCAATACACAATGCCAATACACAATGCACAATATCAATACACAATGCCAATACACAATGCCAATACACAATGCCAATACACAATGCAATACACAATGCAATAACAATGCCAATACACAATGCCAATACACAATGCACAATATCAATAGACAATGCCAATACACAATGCCAATACACAATGCCAATACACAATGCCAATACACAATGCCAATACACAATGCCAATACACAATGCCAATACACAATGCCAATACACAATGCCAATACACAATGCCAATACACAATGCCAATACACAATGCACAATATCAATAGACAATGCCAATACACAATGCCAATACACAATGCCAATACACAATGCCAATACACAATGCCAATACACAATGCCAATACACAATGCCAATACACAATGCCAATACACAATGCCAATACACAATGCCAATACACAATGCACAATACCAATACACAATGCCAATACACAATGCCAATACACAATGCCAATACACAATGCCAATACACAATGCCAATACACAATGCCAATACACAATGCCAATACACAATGCCAATACACAATATCAACACACAATGCCAATACACAATGCCAATACCCAATGCCAATACACAATGCCAATACACAATGCCAATACACAATGCCAATACACAATGCACAATATCAATACACAATGCCAATACACAATGCACAATGCCAATACACAATGCCAATACACAATGTCAATACACAATGTCAATACACAATGACAACCCTGGGCTCCGGACCGCTACCCGTCCACGGAAAATTTGTATCGGGCCGCACAAGGAACATTAAATTATTGCCATTTTATTTGCTGTGATAACAGCAACAAAAACAAAACAACGAAATAAACTCGATATAAGAAATACACTTCGCGGTTCATTGTCTTCTATTACCCACAGGTGGAACGGTCTCATTGCAAAGAAACAAACTCGGGGTTCTCATTGATTGAGTGTATTAATGAATTAAAATTTTAAATTACTTTATATTCATTTTTTCGTGTTATTGCACTTTACTTTGATAGCACCTTTAAATACAATTATCATTAATTAATCAAAACAATCTAAAACATCAACAATAATAATAATAATAATTATTATTATTATTATTATTATTATTATTATTATTATAATTATTATTATTATTATTATTAATTATTATTATAATTATTATTATTATTTATTATTATTATTATTATTATTATTATTATTATTATTAATAAATAATTAAATAAATTTGGCAACGATTTAATTAAAAGATAACGCCAATAAAAAACCTTTCGTACGATATATTTCGATAGCACAGCTATCATCTTCAGGTACTCAAAACCAACTAAAAATATTATGAATTAACATTTAATTTAAACAAATTAATTTTTATTCATTTAATTTTTTAATAAATAAATATTTTTAAAAATATATTTTAAATTAATTTAAAATTTAAAAATTTTTTTACTTATATTCTAATTTTTAAAAAATTAATGTAATTTAAAATTTTCAATTATTTTAATAATATTAAAAAGACAAACATGATTTAACATACGTAAACTATTTAAAAACATTCAAAATATTCGTAGTCACAGCACTCTGCACATTAATCTTTGGATCCAATGACCATATCAGCAATGCTTCACATATCACTCGTTCCCAATAACTATTAAAACTTCTCAACAAAATTCTAAAATCAGACATTCCTATATCACTTTTACAGCCTCTATTGTGTTCACTAATATTGGTCAAACCCTTCAATCGACAATGCTCTAGAACTCGAGTACAGAGATGACGGGAAGTCTCTCCAATGTATGTGGCATTACACCCATTACATGTAAATTGATAAACGAGATCAGAACACAATCCAACCGGAGTTTTTGATTTATTAATAAACATATTGCGTACCTTACACGAATTAGAGACGATCTTATACTCTAAATTTCCTATCAGTTTACTCAACTTCCTCTTCAGAGTACGGCAATACTAACACATATTTAGGCTCAATTTTTTTATATCCATTTTTACCATCACCCAGATCAACACTCAATTCACACCCATCCGACAAATTACATTCAGACTTTCCACAACATGGATCCTTAGGATTTTTAATCAATTTATCAACAGTTTCTTTTATCATCAACAATAAAAATGATTTAGAATATCCATTCTTTATCAACAACTCAACCAATTTATCAACACTTTTTACCGAATTAGCAAAAGTAGAAGATAAAGCCCATGAACGATAAATCAATCCTTTCACCATATTTCTCTTATACTTAAATTCACAAAAGCTTTCTGGAGAAGTATAACGACCAGTATCAGTTGGTTTTCTATAAATCTCTGTCTCATACTGTTTATCTTTGCGTTGAATTGACAAATCCAAAAACGCAATTGATGACTTTCTCTCCGTTTCACATGTGAATACAATGTTTTTATGTAAACTGTTCATAAAATGCAAAAACGGTTCTACATGTTTCTGGTTTTCAAATATAAGAAAAATATCATCCACATACCTTTTATAAACAAAAGGTTTTTCAAATTGGAAAGAAGCAATTTTCTTTTCCAAACTAGCCAAAAATATTGATGCCATCGTTGGTGCTAAAGGGGAACCCATAGCGACTCCATCTATTTGTTGATACCATTCATCATTGAAAAGAAAATTGACATTTGAAGTAGCAAATTCAAGAAGTTTTCGAAATTCCCTTCTATCCAAAATGTGATGTTCATAATCATTTTCATTCCACAACGCACAGCATAAGTCAATCGTCTCAACCAGTGGCACATTCGTAAACAAACTACAAACATCAAACGAAACCATAACATCATTCATACTTCGTTTTTGTAGCTTTGCAATACAAGAAACAAACTCAAAGCTATCCTTACATTCAAACTCTGATCGCATTAACGGTTTTAATAATCCATCTAAAAACTTTGCTATTTTATACTGGGCAGTACCAACCATCGACAAAACTGGTCTCATAGGTACACCATCTTTATGGATTTTTGGTAGCCCATATAGTTTAGCTGGCTGCGATCCTATTGGACGAATAGACTTACCTACGTCTTCATCAATAAACTTCTTCTCAATAAAACCATTTAACATTTTTTGCACAAACTCTTCATCCTTAAGAGGAGGCAATTTTCCATTCTTCCGACCCTTTGGCAATTTCACAAACTGAGGAGAATTTAACAAATCATTCAACTTATTTACATACACTTCATGGTCAAGAATAACTATCCCATTTCCTTTGTCAAACTTACAGATATTTATATTTTTTTAGCTAAGTTTTTTAAAGTCATAAAATCCCTTATATTCTGCTTTTTGTTTTTATCGATATACTCCACCGTACTTGCACTTAACGAGCTCTTCACATAATTACCATTAATGCCTTTCATCGATCGGGCTATATGAAAATATAAACTTTCAATTTTTGCACACAATTTTGTTTCATCCAAGCGATTCTTAATACAGTGATCTTATAGGAAATTTAGAGTATAAGATCGTCTCTAATTCGTGTAAGGTACGCAATATGTTTATTAATAAATCAAAAACTCCGGTTGGATTGTGTTCGGATCTCGTTTATCAATTTACATGTAATGGGTGTAATGCCACATACATTGGAGAGACTTCCCGTCATCTCTGTACTCGAGTTCTAGAGCATTGTCGATTGAAGGGTTTGACCAATATTAGTGAACACAATAGAGGCTGTAAAAGTGATATAGGAATGTCTGATTTTAGAATTTTGTTGAGAAGTTTTAATAGTTATTGGGAACGAGTGATATGTGAAGCATTGCTGATATGGTCATTGGATCCAAAGATTAATGTGCAGAGTGCTGTGACTACGAATATTTTGAATGTTTTTAAATAGTTTACGTATGTTAAATCATGTTTGTCTTTTTAATATTATTAAAATAATTGAAAATTTTAAATTACATTAATTTTTTAAAAATTAGAATATAAGTAAAAAAATTTTTAAATTTTAAATTAATTTAAAATATATTTTTAAAAATATTTATTTATTAAAAAATTAAATGAATAAAAATTAATTTGTTTAAATTAAATGTTAATTCATAATATTTTTAGTTGGTTTTGAGTACCTGAAGATGATAGCTGTGCTATCGAAATATATCGTACGAAAGGTTTTTTATTGGCGTTATCTTTTAATTATTATTATTATTTATTATTATTATTATTATTATTATTATTATTATTATTATTATTGCTATTATAATTAATATTATTATTATTAATTATTATTATAATTATTATTAATTATTATTATTATGTTATTATTATTTTTATTATTATTATTAATTATTATTATTATTATTATTATTAATATTATTATTATTATTAATTATTATTATAATTATTAATATTATTATTATTAATTATTATTATAATTAATATTATTAAAGAAAAACACCAATATAAAATATATATTCAGCTACAATATATTTCTCAGGTAGTCCTGAACTTTAAACTATTTAGAATAAACTATTTTTATCTAAACAAATTTCTGCTTTTAAATTCTCAAATTATTTTTATTAAAAATTAAATATTTTGCTTTTTATAAATCACAAATTCTACAAAATTTAAAAAAAAATTTTCTAAAATTTTACAAAACCGAGATTCTAACAAAATTTTAAAAAAATTTTCAACAAAAATATTTAAAAAATTTTCCAAACCTATTTTACATTTTGTTTCATCCTGCGTCAAAAAATTGCGTTTACTAATATCAATCAATTCCATCAGTCGACTGTGATCGAAACCTTGAGAGCGGAAATGACGGGCAGTCATTCCAATGATGTGGTATTACACCGAAAATTTGTTTGAATGAAGCATTTTAAATCAATATAGTTTTAAGTTCAAATCTACCTGACGATGACAGTGAAGCTGTCGAAATATATGTTGTAGCTGAATTTATATTTGTGGATTGGTGATTTCTTTTATTTAATTCAAAGCCAATGTTGTGTGATTCTTTTAATTATTATTATTATTGAAATAATTCTTTTGAATAAAATTATCACAAAATCAATATGATTTAATGTTAATGGTTTTCATCGATTAAATTTGTGCTTACTAAAAAATTTAACTTGACATATTAATCTGATGAAAATTATGTAATGAGAAAAAATTCTTGCATTTAAATGTATAATATAAATATCGGACATATAATTAATTATTAAAACGTTTAAAAAATATTTAAATATAAATAAATATTTAATATTTCCATTTATTAAATTTTTATGCATTTTTTTCTTTATCCAATTTTTGCTAAATTTTAATTATCTGATATATTCTGGCTCTGACACTTGTTTAAACTGTATCGCAAATCTTATGTAGCAGAATTATTAATTAAAAATTTACTCAAATAAATATGTAAGCCTTTTCCACATTTTTTATTAATTGAAATTGAAATATTAAGAATCAATTTATTAAATTGATTTTTAAAATTTTTTATTATGATTAAAAAATTATATTTTACTGGAGCATATATAAAAAACAAAGATTGAATTATATTTTTGCCATTTGGAATCCTTTAATTCCATGCCATAATCTCCAGTATTCAACATAATGATGTCATATGAAATAAATCAATAAATGTCAGAATACATAATTTATTTGCAAAAGTTTAAATTATGTAATTAAAGCTAGCCGACTTATTTATTGTAACATAAACATTAATATCATCTTGTGAACTATTCTCGGAATTATTCATCATAGACTGTTTTTACATTCAACACAATTTATTAATTATGACATTAAATGCTCTATAGAACTTGATAGCTACTTCAAATGACTTTAAATTTGTCTTGTTTTGATTTTCACTGCATATGCATTGATTTTTCGTCAATGTTATCAGACTCTAATATTAATATTTACACGTTACTGTGTGAATGTGTCAGAATTATTCCCAATCATTTTTGTCCTGTGTCCCCTTATTAGCTCATTTCACTAAATGGCACCTCTCATATCTCAGAAAATCTTGTAATGTATTCAATTGCTGTTAAATTTTAAACTTTTGCATTGCCATTATAAAAAGCCAATAGAATAATAATTAACATAAAATAAAATAGTATTGATTAAAACTGTTAAAAATTATACAATTGAAGTTAATAAACCAAATAAATAATTCAAAAACATTAAATGTAAACAAAAATTTTCACGACCAATCGATTTCTCTCTATATTCATTTTTAATAGCGTAACTCCGGTTTAGGAATAACTGCTTAAGACTATCACAAAACTGTATTGAAAAAAAAGAATCGTCCAATGAAATAGCATGTAAATGTACATTCAATTTCATTGGATGATTCCTTTTTTCAGGAAATATTTTGTGATATTCTAATTCCTGAAGCACTCTTTGAAGCACGTGTTATAAAATATTTTTAATAGTCTGCACCATGTGACTGTTTGCAAGTAAAACTTTATTTTTTACGTCATTGTTTAAACAATAAAAGGATTTTTTATTAAAAGATTCTGTGAAACTAAGCTTTTTGAAAGTCGGAAAATTACATGTCTCAAAGAGTTAACCCGGGTTAGAGGAATAAAAATAATATTATGCTATTATTAGGAAATTATCTTTCAATTAGGATTAATTTCCATTCTATTAGAGTCTAATAGAATGGAAATAATAATCGATCTTTTGTTTTAATAAATGATTGCGTTATAGTCATTTTGATTTTTTTCTTAATGATTTAAATGTCACTGAGATAATTTATTTTTCAATAAAGCGCGAACCCCAGATTTAAAATAACTCATCTAAAGCTAATGAATGTGTTCGGATAATAACATATTTTATGATGTCTTTCAAAGTATTTATTAATTTGATTGCGTTTTCTGAGAAAATTCTGTAAAGCAGCGGTTCATAAACTGTGGGCCCAGTAAACTTTCCAGTGGTCGGCAAATTAATGCACCGCTGTTGTAAAAAAAATCAAATGTGATTATTAAACTTTCTGAAAAAATAAAGGTCTCGGAAAGGTATTGTATTATATATAATTTTAAACAGATTCTAGTAACAGCTTACACGGGCACATGGATGAATAAACAGATTATTCGGTGGGTGGTGGTGCATGGCTGTTCTTAGTTGGTGGAGCGATTTGTCAGGTTAATTCCGATAACGAACGAGACTCTGACTTACTAAATAGTGAATTTATATTCAATTGTAAATTCTCACGTCTTAGAAGAATAAATAGTGTTTAGCTATATGAAATAGAGCAATAACAGGTCTGTGATGCCCTTAGATGTCCGGAGCCGCACGCGCGCTACAATGGCAGCATTAACAAGTTTTCCTAACTAGAAATAGTCGGGTAATCTCTTGAAACACTGTCGTATCAGGGATTGTGAATTGAAATTATTTCACATGAACGAGGAATTCCTAGTAAGCGCAAGTCACTAGCTTGCGCTGATTACGTCCCTGCCATTTGTACACACCGCCCGTCGCTACTAGACTGTTGTGAAATCAGTGTTCATAGCTGTGCTGGTCATATAGTTAAAATTAAATTATTTTAAATATTAAAAATTAAAGTTGTAAAAAATCAATTAAAATCTAGTAAAATATTCTAAAGGGTAAAAATTAATATTTTTCGAGGGAAAAGTATTACCCGGTGGAAAATGAGCATTTGAATGCATATAGAATAATTTTTAAATTATTGGTGGGGTATCTAGAAACACAATAAAGCAAATTAATTTATTGTGTCATTAAATCAATAGGAAATCTCGAAACCAATAAATTTATGGAGGTAAGTTACCTTAATTATCGCGTGGTAGTCCCGGTGAGTGAAATGACAAATCCCACTCAGAAAGAAATATACAAGGGAAATCAGTATACATACCAAGGCCACAGTTGAGTATTTGTCTCTGTAGTATTTGGTCTTAAGATGTCCTTACTCATTTTTTAGATGTGACCTACACAATTTTACACCGGAGTTTAGTTTTGACTTTAAATCGACACCAATGACTTGAAATTGGTATTTTTGACTATATATCGATAAAACATGATACTAGAACAAAATGACAAATTGTTTGAAAAATGCCCCTAAGGATACCAAAACACAAATGTGTGCTTAAACATAAAATCGCTAAGGAAAATTAAGATTTTAGGTTTCAACACTTAGCAATCGAGCCGTTTGAATTAGTTTAACTATTTGGCTGTCCTCAGATTGTAATATACATTAATTGTCAATGTACCTTTGGAATGTTGCCATTTATTGAATGCAAAGAACAGTAGTTGACTATTATAATTTATTAATTAGAAATCCCGCAACTTGAGTAAATATCAATTTATTCTTCAAATTCCCTCCTGATTGCTTTTCGTTATCGGAATAATACGACTGTCAGCTCATTAATAATAAATCGATTAGCATGGTTTCCATTCTTATCGATAGTAAAAGAAATATTTCCACTGTATATTATGGATAGAGTTCTGCTTGTAGAAAACAATCTAGTTTCTGAAGAAGCACGAACAGATTTATGATATAAATTAATACATTCGACAAAATATAAATATAAGGTTCCATCTTCTTTTAATAAATGAATTTATACAGTAAGACTTATGGAAAAGGAAATCTATCTCCAATTGAGAGACTTGGGCTAGATTTTGTCCGTTTATTCATCCATGTGCCCGTGTAAGCTGTCACTAGAATCTGTTTAAAATTATATATAATACAATACCTTTCTGAGACCTTTATTTTTTCAGAAAGTTTAATAATCACATTTGATTTTTTTACAACAGCGGTGCATTAATTTGCCGACCACTAGAAAGTTTACTGGGCCCACAGTTTATGAACCGCTGCTTTACAGAATTTTCTCAGAAAACGCAATCAAATTAACAAATACTTTGAAAGACATCATAAAATATGTTATTATCCGAACACATTCATTAGCTTTAGATGAGTTATTTTAAATCTGGGGTTCGCGCTTTATTGAAAAATAAAATATCTCAGTGACATTTAAATCATTAAGAAAAAAATCAAAATGACTATAACGCAATCATTTATTAAAAACAAAAGATCGAGTATTATGTAATCGGCAGTTCAAACAAAATATTAAACTGTGATCCAATCGTTGATTAAAACCAAATTTTTCAAATTACAAAATAATCAATAAACAAAATTGTAAGATCTTTCATCGGAGAGTATAGCAAAATAAGAGAACTTCGAGTTTCAATTTACCGCAATGACGTTATTTTTTATGATAGTTGAGAAATCCAATTTGGCTAGAGTGTACAAATTTTTATTGTTTATTCCCAATCACAGTACATTAGTTTGACATATCAACAATTAAATAAATTACCAACATTTATCTGATATTATGAGTTCAATCTAGTGAACTGAGCTTATTTAAAGAGACACGCAAGACAAAAATGGGCTTGGAACTAATGAAAAAGCCGAAAATTTGTGTTGAAAAGAAAATTAATTTTTGATCTTTTGTCATAACGAAACTACAAAATTTCTAAAAATATTAATATAGATTAAAGTCGACCAAAAAATAAAATAATTTACTGGGAAATACTGCGTTAGATTAGGGACCATCCATTAAGGATTTCACCAAAATAAGCAATTTTCGATCCCCTTGTTCCTTTTCACGAGCACACTCTCGGTGGACATCCTTCCAAAAATAGATATCCTTTATTTTCAGAAGAAATTTAAATAACTTATAAATTTAATTTCAACATTATATGTAGTAGTGCGCAATAATAGAGAAAAATCATGCATGCACAATTAAAATGATCAAATGGAAAAATAGGGGACATGAAACATGCCGCTTACTTATTTACCATATATAGCATACATAGCCAAAATATGGCTCTCGAGCCTCATGTGGCTCTTTAGCATCATCTATTCGGCTCCCACCGACTCTCACCAATGATGTGAATTAAAGTTATTTAAAAAATATATATTTTTATTTTCAAATTAAAACGCATGGAAATATTAAAATTGCATTGAATGAAATATTCTATGATATTTTTTTGCTCTCTGATTTAATTTCAAAGAATTTTAAATTTTTAAATTCAACCGTTAAAATATGAAACTCTTATGAGTTCGTTAAAGTGTTTAATTTGATAGGTAATTTCTATTATTCTCTATTCATTGTATATTTTGATTATGACTCTCCGAAATTTAAGTTAATGAATTATGGCTCCTGCCGGAGTAAAGTCTACCCACCTCTGATATATAGTATATAAAAAGGATAATAGAAAAATTTAAAAAAAATCATTAAGCCATTTTGTATAATATTTAAACGACCAATGCTGCTGGAATGTCCTAAGCAATTGACCCCCCCTTCTTAGGGGACGTCCTTAATGGATGCTCTCTGATCTGTTTTAAAAAATACTACAGACAATTCTAATTGATCATATTCTTAAGTTTTAACTGTTAAAAAAACATTACAAATATAATTTTAAATAAGCAATTATTATAATGTATTTACAACTCCCATACAAACACAAGTATTTATCAAAATAAAATTACAAAAGAAACACAAACTTTCGAAATTAACATCATTCGTGGCAAATTTTTTAAAATTCTACACCATTAATATTTATTTTAACCTTCCCAATTTTTCTCAAAAAAATAATTTACTCCAATCTTCTCATAAGCAATGCGTAGCTCTAAACAAGATATACACGGCTTTGTTTTAGGTTATAAGGGTATATCATACAATTTTTAACTATTTCTTTTTTTATGTTCACAGCAATTAGTGCTTATCTGGTTATTTTCTTTTATTTTGCGTTAAAACTTGTGCTCATGAACTTAAATTTTTGACTTGCGTAGTTTTGACATCAAAACTCCATCCTCACTGTTTTTATTTTAGTTTTTAATACCATAAACATGATGACGGGTTCAATTTTTGACATTAAAAAAATGCTAGAACAAAAAATCGGAAATGCAAAGATGTCATATTTTATGTAAGCCGAACTTATATCTGTATTGAGTAACTTGACCAAAATGATTTATCTATTTTATTAAAACATGACCATCAATTGAGATTTTTAATGTATTTAATTTGATTATGATAATTTTATATTTTAATTATTAATAATTTGATTCTGAACAAGTCAACAATTCATAATCAATTATAATCAATTTCTAAATATTTCATAAATATTTATTATTGATTAAAATATAAAATTATCATAATCAAATTAAAATAAAACAGCAATTAGAAAACTATCTTGCTTGAGGTTTGGTGCAATTTTATTCTTTGTAAGTAACGAAATTCTCTTTGAAATTATCTGATATTTATAATTGAATCTTTCGCTCGAGTTCATCAGCAATGCATTTGAAACAGGTTCTAAAAATCGACTTCATTAACAAGTTGGACATCTACCGACCAGATTAATGGATTAGTCTCACCTTTAATTCTCCATTCAATTCTCAAAGCAATCTCATAATTGAAAGCTTCATGTAAATAGTGTAACAACAGTTCCCACACAGTTTATGATGATTTGCTGGTAGTTGGGAAGAGTGGAAGGAAATCACATTTGTAAATATCGATATTTCTTCCCATGTAAATACCACATTCGTGTTTTGGCTTTAGTCGTGTGATATATTGAATTGAATTGATTTTATCCTCATTTTCAATAAATTTATTTCTTGGATTGGTAATATGTGTATCTCGAGTAAATTTGCCCCCCACTCAACACAATCAATCGAATTATCTGATTTTTGCAGTTATGAATTTATTTTGTTAAAATTAAATTTTTAAGTATAAAACTTTAATATTGATTAAATTATATATGTTAGGGCTGTAAAATTGAAATTATTTTAAAATAAAATTGAAAGGAAACCAAATGCAGATATATTTATAACAGAATTAAAGAAAAATGCATAATTCGAATGGAAGAGTACATAAGTGCAGGTTTGAAATTTAGAGGCTTTAAAGCGGGGCTTCTTAAACCATGGGTCGCGACCCCATTTGGGGTCGCGAGAGATAAAAATACAATTTAACAGAAAATGTTTTTTAACTTGTAAAATTATTGTTGTAAAGATAAAATAACAATTATCGTAGATAAATATATCATAAAATCTTCTAGTTCGGAAAGATTTTTTGTACCTGCATTTCTATTAAGAGTATTGTAATAACTTGAATAACATTTACTATGAATTAGAATTAGAAGATGTTATAGGAATTTTAAAAAAATATAAATTTAGTTTTCTTTTATATATTTGTATGGGGTCGTCAAGAAACTCGCAATCATAAATGGGGTCGTGAATTACAAAAGTTTAAGAAGCTCTGATTTAAAGGATTTAGTTGCAAAATATACGGAATAGTATGAAAAGTATATATTTATGTAAAATATGAAATACTAATTAACTAAATTGAAAAAAGTCCGTTGTCCAATCAAACAACAAAATTAACAATTTAGATTTTCAAGGATGAATGGTAGTTGGGAAACCAAGTATAGAATCCCTGAATACCTGTTTAGTTTCAGGTGGCAGCCGAGGGATTTGTTGTCACGAGAAAAAATTTTGGTGAGTAATTAGCCTAAAGCTATTAATTACGGAGATAATTCAAATATGTAAAAGGTATATAGACACTTAAACACATGACAGATAAACACAAAGATTTAATTGACCGAAAAATGGTGTAACAATAGTTTGCATGACGTTTGTTTTCTTTTAATTTTAATACATTTTCAGTGATGCAAACAATAAAATGTGTCATGTAAGCTTATAAGGAAAGACAACATCGGAAATTGACTTATTGCTGAGGTAAGGAAAAAGAAACTTAAGTCTGCGATAGAGTAAAGGAACTCTAATTACGATCTTTGGTAAAAGGAAATATTATCATGAACCGCACAATAAACAATATACGTTGCGGGTGTTGATTGTTATTTATTGAATATGAGGAATCAGATTAACTTTTCTTTAACTACCAAAGCCGAAGATCTATTTTCTAGTTTATCCTAATTTTCGATTGAAGGATCAATTAAAGATATTCGATTGTCTTGGTGAGAAAATTTTTTCACATAATAAATATTTTGCAGCAAACTCTTATCTTATCATTTCTTTTTTGTATTTTTCTTGATTAGTTTTTATAATTTTTGTTAAATTATCCATAATATCCAAAACGATTGATAAATATGTTCAATTTAAGTCGTTTCAAGGTTACCAAAAGTATAGAAAACAATATATTAGTTGTAGTATTTTTTCGTACGATGTAAATTAAGCAAAAGAAGGTTTTAGAAAATGTTCATAATGAAATTTCAAAAGTAGGCGATTGATATCAAAAGAAAAAATTTTGATGGTTCATAATTTTAATTTACGTACTAAACCAGCTAGTGGAATATCTTAATATTATACAAATAAATTCCTAAACCACAAAACCAGGTTGCTGCTAATTTACTCAATGTCTACCAAGTTGACAAATTCTGGTATATTAACCGCGACTTATGGTAGTCAATCTGTTAACAAATCTGATAAAAACAAGAAAGTGTGTTTCGCAACAACGTTAGTGAATGTTTCTAAGTTTTATAAGGTCTAGGGAAATAAGTGAAAAACTATCTAGTGGATGTGTTAAGATATATTGTCAGTGAAATCAAAGTTCAATCTTGAACTTATTAACCCACAAATCTCCGAAAAAATACATGTTTGATTTCAGAGCGGTCACTTTTGTCTAATTTTCATTTTATTATCTTTGATGGACTGAAAACAATAATTTTTAGCTAGTTAAGCCAGTTTTTTATTTAAATACCAAATCGCTATCGGAATTTCCATTAGATGACATTTCCCCTTCAAACCAAAGGTGGTTAGATCTGTTAAGTGTATTTTGTAGCCGGGAAATAATAATTTGGATAACTCAAGTAACCAATTATGTAGTGTAGCAAAATGAAATTATTATAAGAAGTATAATGTCACAAACACTGTTGAATTCTAGCAAGTTATTGATTAAGGGGTCAGTTGGAACAAATGGATAGATTTGTTGAGTATAATTTGCTCTCATTGTACGTGGGTGAACACTTTTGCCTACCAACATTGTAGTTGACGTATACATAGTTAAACAGAGACAATTGTAAGTTGATGGTCCTGATGATATAATTGCTCCTGCATTCATGTGTACTCGATTATCGTAGAATCATAATTTTGAGATTGGAGTACAAAGTTTACCCTCATAAACATCGAACGATGTCATTTTGACATTTGTTGTAAAATACAAGTATTGGCATCATTTTTATTTCGCGTTGGACTTAGTTGAACCATCAATGTCTATCATACATTGTAATGTAAGTTATGAGTACACCAGTGCATGTTTCTATTAGCATTCTTCAACGAATGCACCAATTCGACACAGTGAACTGAAACATATTTTGTGAAAAAATTACACATTTATAATTCTAATATTTTCTGATTCTGCATCATCTACTAATTCATTTACAACCAAAATGTTACATGTGAATTTTAACAAAAATGATGAAATTTAAAAAATCTATCTCACAATAAATGACGTCTATTATAAACACGAAAAGCTTGATAAAGTTTACAACTATAGCTAGTGTGATCGATCTTTTTAATTTTACAGTTCTCCCATACAAGTTTGAAATTATGATTAACACTTTCGGAACCCTGCTCGATCTAAAAACCAAAATCAAACTTTTTACAGTCCATGTAGTTATCTTTAAATTTCAAGATTCCAAGCTTGCAGTCCTTTATAGATCCTTACTATAGCAATAAGAAACAACCTAGATGTTAAACAATAGTAGATATTTAAAATGGAAAATTATTTTATGAAAGCTTCTTAAAGCATTATATATTCGAAAGCTTCCATAGAACACATTGATAAATAGTCACTAGGTCTAACAAATACGCGTCATTGACCAATATTTAACTTTAAATTTGTGTCAAGTAAAATAACTTTACCATGGAGCATGATGCGAAAGTTTGAGAATTGAACATCTTTTGATCGTTTGTGAGATGATAAAGCATAAGTAAAACTTCGCCACTGGGAAACCTTTTAACTGCATAAATTTAAAGTTTTGATATCAATCACCCATTTTCGAATCATCTTCACTGCCAATTATTTATCTTAATCCTCCTCAAATTCCTGAGATGCACTGCATTTATCTCTTCGACCGAAAATTCTCCTATAATCCATCTAGATTTTTTTTCTTTTTGAATTTACAACGAATCTTTACAAATGCATTACTAGACGTATCTGAAAAAACATACTTTTTCTTCACTAGATATCTTGAAATTCGCAAATCCTCAAGGTTATACGATCTTTCAATTCATTCATGTATTTCTTTTTGTAGTTCACGAGGCAAAGTTTCGTCTCATTCTATTTCCATAAGCGTTGAATTATCATTTTCCCACGAAAGATAAACGGTTCAGTTTACCCAAGTGGATTAAAAACTTTTGACACAATGCCTATTTTCGTTTTTCGTTAACACCTCTCGAGGCAGGTTCATTTCAAAATCGAACACACCGGTTTCCGTATATCATTTTAAACCTAGGACTTTAATGGTCGTTGTCATTTTTTTCTCAATATTCAACGTTTTACCTGTTTCCTCTACAGACACTATATCTATAATCCTTTGTTAATTTGATTTCCATTTTCTTGATTATATTCTTGCATTTCTTCATGCTTTCATTCCTCATTTTTCAGCCTCATTCTCTTTTCCTCAGAATCAACTGAATCAGTAGGTAGATGTGTGCCACCTGGCCCACTTTTTGGTACCCCCCCCTCTAACAAAAACAAACTAAAATATAATGTAAACACAAAAAAAATTACAAAATAATGAATAAGAACAAGAACATATATAGGTATACATTTATTAATTCAATGAACAGTTGGCTGAGCTGTTGGATGATCTGTTTGATAGGCTGTTGGATGTACTGTTGGATGTGCTGTTGGATAATCACGTGGAAAATTATTATCTTTATTCATTGTCAGTCTCAATCATATAATGACCATATGCCAGGCTTACATTCTTTTCTACCCAAACCCTTTTATCCTCTTTGTTTGTTAGTGCAACCTTTGAAGTTTTAAAACTATAAAGTTGATGATTGTTTGTACCAATACGAAATTGAGGTACAGAAAAGGTGAAGTTTTTCTCATAACACTCTTTATAAGATTTATGAGTTAGATCGGTATCCTTTAACGATATACCCTTAGCTTTTAGACAAGAAGATTTACCTAACAAACTATAACATTTGGGTCGAAGGAAAACCCATTCGTCATAACCTTCTTCCTTACTTTCGTCTTTAAATTTTCCAATGACTGAATCAAGTTTTTTAGAATAAAGTGGATGAGTAGAAGGGTAATTAGATGTATCCAAAAGATTATCCTTAACCATTTCAGACAAAAGAACATCTAGTTTACAATTTTTAATCTCCAAGAAGAAAGAGTCTGTATCTCCAGCAACTATATTAATATCACAATTAAATTGTTGTCGATATTTTTCCAAGTCCTTATAATGAAGCTCATACATTCGAAGTTTCGACAAGTCAAGCACTGATTGTCCTATATAACTTGGTCGATCTAAACATACTGAGTCAGGATTTAACAACGCAGCAATTAGATCATCAGCAATTCTGATACTTCTTTGAAAAGTTGGTTTAGAAGCATATGTAATCATCTTCTTTTCTGTATTACATAATCTTAAATTCATTCTTTTTTTCAGGTTTTCAACAGTTTTACCATACAAACTATTGTTTAACAACTTATAATAATTTTTATCTAGCGTGTTTGTACTTTTTGCTCTTAAATCTGTATTGGTATCAATGTAGTTTTTAAAAATAGGAGACTGTTTGAATCTTACAGCTCGATTCACATGAGTAACCTTAACACCAAGAGACAAGTATAATTTTAGTAAACGCCAATGAATCACATAATTCTTTTTTGGGTAATGAGTCAATAACAATTTTTCAACCTTAGATCCCTCAGGTTTCATTTTCTCAGCAGCAATAGGAAAGTCGTCTAACTTATCGTGAAGATCAGAATGAATTTCAAGATTTACTTCAAGAGTATACCCATACGACAAAGATTCAAGATTTAAAGATAAACAATCTGACAATATTGAATCAAAACCATCAAGTATCCAACTGAATTTGCCACAAGGCAAAGGTTGGCTTAAAGCCCAACCGTATAAATTATTAATATCTATATAAAGCAACTCAGTGGTTTCATCAGTTTTTACAAAGTGTTTATTAACAAATGTAAGACCTCCACGAATACCACCCTCATAAAAATTATAAATTTCCATGTCTTGCAATAGTTCAATGGGTTTATCTAAAGTTATTAACGCAGAACTCCAAGACATTCCAGGAATACCAAAATAATTTAAAGGCTCTAAACTATTATGAGCTATAGATTTCGCCCGAAATTGTTGGAAAAAGTCAGCTAAAAGAAAGCAATCGAGTTTCAAGTATATCATCATATAGTCAAGTAAATTTACACATTTAGTTTCAGTCCAAATTAATTGAGCTTTCTCATATTCAACTTCACTCACTCCTTCCCAGATTGGAGGCAGTTCATAAGTATTTTCAAGGACCTCTAAACTAGTGGCAAAGTTGTACGGAAAAATACCTTTTTCATTAACAATGGTACCAGTAAAAACAGATTTTGTTAATGGTAAACTAGTCAAAGTTTTCATAGCCCTAGCTAATGAGTCATTAACAAACTGGTAAGAGTCGATAAAACGTATTCTAAGCTTACCAACATATACCATAAGGGATAAGAATTTTTCACTGCTAATTGGAATACATGATAAGTTCCAATTGGGAAATTGATTTATTCCATACTTAAGGATATGATGTAAGTCATACCCACGTAAATTATGAAAAACTACAGGTAATATTTCTTTGATGCTCCTATTAACATTACAACTTTTACATGCTGGACCAATATATTTTCCTGTAAAATGGTCATGGTCTCTAACCTTATCTACTATGTTCTTATTACACAAATAACAATATTCACAATTATCAAATGAATATTCTTCGTCAAAAGTAAATGGTAACATTAGCTTTTTCCCATTTTCTTTATAATATGGTAGCACAATGTTTGTTCCTAAATCTGAAACCTTCTTCAAAAATTCATAAACGCAGTTTTGACCAATGAAATGATGGTAACTTGTCATACCAGTGAAGTTGTTGATTAATAAGAGTCCAGCAGAAATTGGCAAATGTTTTTGAAAATAAATGTCATCTTTTGGTAAAATAGATTCAAAATCTGCATAGATAACGAAAGGAGGTGTTATCGTTTTTGACCAGTTTTTGAACTCCAAATATTTATCTTTATCTTTTGGTAATTTATATAGCGTAGTACCCAACTGATTTTTCTTACATAACTCTTGGTGTTTTTCAAAGGATTTTGGCTTACGAAATCCATTTAAACAATTTTCACACCATTTGCAACAAATTCGAACATTACAATCATTGTTTTTATGACAATTCATCAAGGATTGTAAATTAGTTACTGCTGTATAATGATATTTTTCACCCTCCTTTATCAATAATAAATAAATTGGATCCACTCCAGTTACTTTTGTTCTTTGAATTATATTTAAATGTGGATGCTTCATTATAAGTTCTTCTCTATCCTCAAAATTTTCGTTATTATAAATCATTACATTAATTGCTAAACCAGGATTTTTCTTTTCAAAAGTTGAATATCGTATAGGATCGTATACCAAGTCATTCATATACGGTAAATATTTTCTTGGTCTATCTCTATGTTTCTTGATTTTATCAGATTTCAATACAGCCAAAACACTATATATGAAACATAAATTATCGGTATTTTGTACGTTAACTATTGCCTTTTTACCTATTAGAGCTTTAGGTGTTGGAATATAACTATGTCCAGATAACCTAGATATATTCGAAACTTTGGTTACCTTAAAATTTACTTCTAGTATTCGGTTTATTTTCCAACTACTTCCTAATTCTGCTCGTTCAACAATCTTTTCATTTATTTTCTTTATACCCTCATCAAGGAAAGTTGTAGTCACTGAAGCAGCGCGATTTGATATACTAACTACTTTGAGTTCCCCATCTTTTTCAAATTCTACTTGGACTCCAAATTGAACTTTTGAATGTTTCATTTCATTTAATGTAATTTTTAATTTTTTCAAAAGAGAAGATGGAAGAACTATTTCCTTAACATTATATCTTCCGATATTCACTTTTATAATTCGGTGTGAGCGTAGTAAATCATATTCAATTTCTGGTTCAACAATAATGTCACTTAACCCTAATCCAATTTGTAAATCATCTTTAATAAATATTTTTTCAAGTATTTCAGATTTTATGGTGCTTTTTCGTTTCAAACTGTGTTTAAACAATGATTTTTTATCCGTATAAAATTGAGTCAAGTGATTTTTATGGTCATTATAAAATTTAAGGTATGGATCAGAGGTTTGGGTCTGGCATACAGGACATATATAATAATTATTCACTTGATAATATCGATTCATTTTATTGTGGCAGTTGTTATCATGGCTTGTAGATTGACAATACTTCGGATAAAGATTACCTGAAACATGAAAAAGTTAAATAATTCTGATTGTAATAACAAAAAACTCACATTTAACATTTACAGTAGAGATATTTTCAAGTTCGGCAAAATTTGTTTCGTAAAATATTCTATCATCTATGTTTTCAATGTGAACATTTAAATCATCTAAATTAAAAATAATTAATAATTTAAATAAAAGTAAAAAATTACCATTTTTATATTCATTTCTTTCATTACTCGATCTTGAATCTTGAATATTAAAAGTATCTAACAGTTAATAATTTAAAAATCATTAAAAATTATCAAAAGATTACTTGTATCATATTTATCAATATGCAAAGTGACTTGAAGGGTTGTTCTCTTTGACAATACTAAAAAAAGAAAATTAATAGTTAGTTATATTATACATACACGTACTTTTGGCAACAATACTACTTTTCGATTCTCCGAATTGTCTGAGGTGATGCCCGTGTTTTTGTAAAAACATTGACCATCTACCAGATGTTATTGTGAGACATTCTGGACACACATAACCAAGGAAACCAGCATAATTTATCTTGAAATATGATGATGTAACAAGTTCACAGTAGTGAACATCTTCGTGACTGATAGCTACGCAAAATTTATATGTAGAGCAATAATTCACTAAAAAACAAATAGCTAATTAAATATACATAAAAAGTAAACTTACTTATGATAATATTTTAATAATAATTTAATTAATAATTGATTGTTTATGCCTCAAAATCATTCGTTTATACTAATTAAAATCGATTGTTTATACTAAAAAATTACATCCAAATTGAAATTTTTAATAAATTTAAATTGAATAAATTATAAATATGATGTTTGAAAATGATATTTAATAACATAGGTTACTATAGTTTCATGAAAATCATTAATATCAAGAAAATTACAAAATGAAAAATACTTATTGATTTATATCACATCGATTAATTTTTAAAATATATATATATATATTTATGCAATAAATTATTAGTTAATTCCTCACAGAGAAATAAAATATAACTAATAGGTTTGAAAACCAAATTTAATAACACAGGTTGCTATAGTTACATGGAAAAGATTAATATCATGATAAGTCAATAATATATGATGGTCACATCGGGAAATTAACTTTTTAATAAATTATTTTGAGTTAAGTACAAAATGAAAATACTTATTGATTTATTTCTCATCGATTAATTTTTCAAAAATACATACTTATGCAATAAGTTATTTGTTGATTCCCTACAAAGAAATTAATTGAATAACATGTAACTAAGATATTTGAAAACTAAATTTTTAAAATAAAATTTAATAACATAGGTTGCTATAGTTACGTGGAAAAGATTCATATCAAGTTAAATCAATAAAATATGATAGTCACATCATAAAAGTTATTATTATTATTATTATTTTTTTTTAATAAATTAGTTTGAGTAAGTTACAAAATGAAAAATATAATTATTGTCTATTAATTTTGTGTAAAGAATTTATAATTTATATTTAATTAAGTATTATATTAATAATTTGTATCATCACTAAAAATTAATTGATAAAATAAATTGAAATTTTCTTTGAAAAATAATAATAATTAAAAATTGTGTTACAAAGAAGTTAAAAGTAAAATAAACAATTATCATTTTGAAGTTTAATTACTATATTATTATAAAAAGAATTAATAATTAAATCCTGTCAAATAACTATATTTGATATTTCAATTTATAATGAAAATAATTTTGAATAATTACCTTATGTAAAAATAACCTTATTATACACAGAATAAAATTCGAAAGTACAAGTACTAATGTAAATATATTACTTACGTAATTGCTTATAAAAATTTTTTAATTTGAGAAAGTTCTTCATTGACAATAAAACAAGATGAATTCAACTGATTGAATTAAATAAATCACTTATGTACAACTACGAGAATTCAAATTTTCAATCATATACAATAATTATTTTAATTGTAAATTTTAGGTAATTTTATTAAGAATCTTAACAGAATTATTTAAGTTAAACACTGGTTCATTGTGTAGAATTATGTTTACATGAAAATGTCTGTTTAATTTTAATCTGATACATTTTTTTTTTCACGATGTCAATCAAATTTTTTTAATTTTGCCCTATGATTCATGTATTTGTTCACTTAATGGCTTCAATAAATAATAATAATAATTTACGACTTAATCAGATTAATATTTGTTGACCCTATATCTATTACCTTATTTTTAATACTTAAAACTGATAAAAAAAATGTTAAATTTAGAAGTCATTGATTTAATTTCATTTTCAAAAGTTATTATTTAATTGTCAAGTCTTAAAAATCTACTTTAAAATAAAGTTTCCAGTGTTAAACGTCTGTCAAATTTTAATAATTCTGTTCTAAAAATAAATTATACGAAGAGCTAATTTTAATTTTAAAAATAAATCATTATTTACAAATTATCAAAAAAAAATTTCAGCTTAAAGCATTTAATTTATAGTTCACGAAATATTTCTCAATAAATTCTTAGAATAAGTTCCAAAATTTTCTATTAAAAACAATGTTAAAATCAAATTGTTCGTTGGATTATTATTATTTAACAAGTCAGTTAATTTCTGACTCCTCGTGGTTCGCTGTATTAAATAAAAGTACAAACGGGATGAAGTTTATTGATTTTCAACACAAAACTCAAACTATTTTCAGTTTTTTTTTCTCGTTAACTAATTACTTGATGGGTGTAAGTAACCCTGAGAGAAATTACCTTTTCCGAACTCAAATATTTTTATTTTAATATGTATGTTCTTTTCTTTTATTATTACCAACCTTTAGATTGTTTGTTATTTGACTTGTACTCGTTAACGTTTCTTTGGCACAATGACAATTAGCTTCTACATAGCTCAGTTTTTATATATTCTCGAAAAAAAAATATTTCAATTAGTTTACACCAATGATCCCAAAGTTCTGATATAATCAATTCCAAAATAAAACAATTGTTCGGCATCGTACTCGACAATTTTCGAAAATTTAAATAAATTCATTTTAATATTTTCCTGGGCTTCCCATACAACTCGATTGTGTACATGACTCAGATTTCACATTTATCCAAATAAATTAATTTTAATTAGAGAGTTTTTTCAATTTTAACTTTCTCTAGGGTTCTTCGCTAAAATTTTATTATTATATCAGTGTTAGTTTCAAGATTTATTGTTCAATTTTATACGTTTTCCCTGAAAATAATTTTATATTTTGATTAAGTTTGATTAATTTTACAATTCTATTATGTTTTTGTTTCGTTTTATTTTTCATTGATTTTACTAGTTTTACTGTTTATTTTATTGATTTCATTTTGAATTATGTCAAGCCTTAATACTTAATATACGTGGAGTTTTTGTTAGTTTATTCAAATTTTAAAATGTATTGCTTAAATTAATTCAAATTTCGCATTTGACCGACTTTTGTTTGCTTGAGTTTATAAAATTTAATTTTAAATTTATTCAGTGTAAATTTATTTCTTAAAATTTTTCTTTCATTTTTATCTTTTCATAATTTAGTTTTAAAAAAAAATTACATTTAAATTTCAAAGAAAATAAATGTATAGATATAAAATAAACTGATGAGTAGGTAGTTAGGAGCACACTGGCTCATAAAAAAAACATAGGGGGAGGGGGGGTTTAATTACAGATTAAATTTCGGATTATCTTGATTACATCATTATGTAATCAAGATAATTAATTTTTGTGTGTATTTTAATTAATTTTTTTTTGTTCACGTGAACTGCCTCCAATCTGGGAAGGAGTGAGTGAAGTTGAATATGAGAAAGCTCAATTAATTTGGACTGAAACTAAATGTGTAAATTTATTTGACTATATGATGATATACTTGAAACTCGATTGCTTTCTTTTAGCTGACTTTTTCCAACAATTTCGGGCGAAATCTATAGCTCATAATAGTTTAGAGCCTTTAAATTATTTTGGTATTCCTGGAATGTCTTGGAGTTCTGCGTTAATAACTTTAGATAAACCCATTGAACTATTGCAAGACATGGAAATTTATAATTTTTATGAGGGTGGTATTCGTGGAGGTCTTACATTTGTTAATAAACACTTTGTAAAAACTGATGAAACCACTGAGTTGCTTTATATAGATATTAATAATTTATACGGTTGGGCTTTAAGCCAACCTTTGCCTTGTGGCAAATTCAGTTGGATACTTGATGGTTTTGATTCAATATTGTCAGATTGTTTATCTTTAAATCTTGAATCTTTGTCGTATGGGTATACTCTTGAAGTAAATCTTGAAATTCATTCTGATCTTCACGATAAGTTAGACGACTTTCCTATTGCTGCTGAGAAAATGAAACCTGAGGGATCTAAGGTTGAAAAATTGTTATTGACTCATTACCCAAAAAAGAATTATGTGATTCATTGGCGTTTACTAAAATTATACTTGTCTCTTGGTGTTAAGGTTACTCATGTGAATCGAGCTGTAAGATTCAAACAGTCTCCTATTTTTAAAAACTACATTGATACCAATACAGATTTAAGAGCAAAAAGTACAAACACGCTAGATAAAAATTATTATAAGTTGTTAAACAATAGTTTGTATGGTAAAACTGTTGAAAACCTGAAAAAAAGAATGAATTTAAGATTATGTAATACAGAAAAGAAGATGATTACATATGCTTCTAAACCAACTTTTCAAAGAAGTATCAGAATTGCTGATGATCTAATTGCTGCGTTGTTAAATCCTGACTCAGTATGTTTAGATCGACCAAGTTATATAGGACAATCAGTGCTTGACTTGTCGAAACTTCGAATGTATGAGCTTCATTATAAGGACTTGGAAAAATATCGACAACAATTTAATTGTGATATTAATATAGTTGCTGGAGATACAGACTCTTTCTTCTTAGAGATTAAAAATTGTAAACTAGATGTTCTTTTCTGAAATGGTTAAGGATAATCTTTTGGATACATCTAATTACCCTTCTACTCATCCACTTTATTCTAAAAAACTTGATTCAGTCATTGGAAAATTTAAAGACGAAAGTAAGGAAGAAGGTTATGACGAATGGGTTTTCCTTCGACCCAAATGTTACAGTTTGTTAGGTAAATCTTCTTGTCTAAAAGCTAAGGGTATATCGTTAAAGGATACCGATCTAACTCATAAATCTTATAAAGAGTGTTATGAGAAAAACTTCACCTTTTCTGTACCTCAATTTCGTATTGGTACAAACAATCATCAACTTTATAGTTTTAAAACTTCAAAGGTTGCACTAACAAACAAAGAGGATAAAAGGGTTTGGGTAGAAAAGAATGTAAGCCTGGCATATGGTCATTATATGATTGAGACTGACAATGAATAAAGATAATAATTTTCCACGTGATTATCCAACAGCACATCCAACAGTACATCCAACAGCCTATCAAACAGATCATCCAACAGCTCAGCCAACTGTTCATTGAATTAATAAATGTATACCTATATATGTTCTTGTTCTTATTCATTATTTTGTAATTTTTTTTGTGTTTACATTATATTTTAGTTTGTTTTTGTTAGAGGGGGGGGGTACCAAAAAGTGGGCCAGGTGGCACACATCTACCTACTTGAATCCATAGTAAAGTCCAAGTAAGTGAATTTGAGAATTGATTCTGGCACCTGCTGATAATCCGTTTCAAACCAATTGAAATTATTTTGCGCGTTCAGCTGTGTAAGATACGGTGACACGTTTTACCCAAACACTAACCGATTAAATTAGTACTTAATGAGATTCTTGTTGGTTTACCAGTAACAATGATGATATTTCTTGTCTTCAAGAGCAGTTTTTACTTGCAAATACATTTTTGTTGTCCTAAACAAGAGTTACTAAAACCTACGAAAATGTCAAAGAATATGTTTTGCAATTTTGCAATTTCTCTTTTTACATCAACATTTTTGTAAAACCCCATCGTTATTTCCCCTTTACAATCTACTAGATAAATACATAATTATCTCATTCGGAATATTGTAGTCAGATAGCATTCACGCAGGGATGCCAGATTTTCTAAAAATCATATCGAGAGACTCCCGACGAAATCGGGAGGTCTGGCAAGCCTGCATTCACCATTTAGCTAACATTTCTCTGAGGGCACATTTTCTCTTTAGTTCAAGGGAAATTCCTTCTTCTAAGTGAGTATAAGCCTTTACAATGTAAAGTTTACATTTTGAATTACTGGGTTATATAATTTAGAAACTTAATAAATGAAAATGTTTATCTAACAAGGTTAATTATTGCTTAATATAGGGGTTTCGAACATCGCTAGTTTACGCATCGTAACAGAAAACAGTTTAGAAAACCTAACCGCATGTAAATAAGTATAAATCTTTGGAATTAAAGCTTTCATATATTTTTGCTTCAGTAAAGAGTCACCTTGAATTTCAATTAATTCCATTTCTAAATTTTCATTGAAAATTTCAACATCAATTGACAAAGGCGAAGTAAAACGATGAAAATATTCTACCGAACTCCAATTTTAACAAATTATTTTGATAAGCAAATTCAGTAAATTTCAAAATAGGCAACTTCGAATCGCTAGACAGTTAATCAGTATTATATTGAGAGCGTTTAAAACCAAAAGGGCCCCTAAGTTTATAACGTAATCATTGGGTTACTAATTATGACGAAATCACACAAAATATGGCGTCATCATTGGGTTTACAAACAAACATCTTTACGTAATATCCGGGATTTACATAATACATATGGTTACATAAGCACATACACTATTATGCAACAGTTTACGGTCACATTAAGTAATCGCCGCTTTTAATTTTTGAAATGAATTTTTTTATTATTATTTAAATCTTTTTTTTGTCGTTAGCGGAATCATTTATATTAATTACATTTAAATAAATAAAAATGATAGCTAACATTAATAATAATATTAATATTCTAAAATCTACAAAAATATACAATAGTATATTATGTCCGCAACATCGGGGAGGGCTGTTTAGGTATGTTAAATCATGTTTATGTATTGTGCTTTTTTTAAAAAAAAATTTTTTTAATATTATTAAAATAATTGAAATTTTAAATTAATTAAAAGTTATTTGAATATATTTTATAAATATTTATTTATTACAAAATTAAATTAATAAAAAATAATTTGTTTAAATTACATGTTAATTCATAATATTTTTAGTTGGTTTTGAGTACCTGAAGATGATAGTTATGCTATCGAAATATATCGTACGAAAAGTTTTTTATTGGCGTTAGCTTTTAATGAAAAGTGCTGACAAATTTGTTGAATTGTTGATAAATGGGTATTCGAAAATATTTTTATTACTGATGATAAAAGAGACTGTTGGTAAATTGATTAAAAATCATAAGGATCCATGTTTGGGAAGGCTTGAGTGTAATTTGACAGATGAATATGAATTGAATGTTGATTTAAATAATAATAAAAATGTGTATAAGAAAAATTCGCATAAATTTGTCTTAGTATTGACGTACAGAAGATTTGCAAATTATAAGAGGGAAATTTAGAATAAAAGACCGATTCTAATTCGTGTAATGTACGCAGAATGTTTATTAATAAATCAAAAACTCCGGTTTGATTGTGTTCTGATCTCGTTTATCAATTTACATGTAATTAGTGTAATGCCACATACATTGGAGAGACTTCCCGTCATCTTTGTACTCGAGTTGTAGGCAAAGCCTCTTTATCCAATGAGTAGGCCCTGGGGCACCATCGATTTGATGGCGTAACAATTTAAATTTTGATAACTTACCTAAGACGTTAAAACATTAAGTATGTTATATAATATTTCATTATATGAAGAAAAAAAACTCCAGAAGGAACCTCAGTTTGAGACGCAATAATTTAGCCAATCTGATCACCGGGTTACAATCATGGCAACTAAAAAATGCAAATTCACTAACTGCTATAGGTTTTATAATATTTTCTAAGAAGCAGAACCGCGAATAAGTGCAATAATGAAGGAGTCGTAAACAAATATCACAAATTAATCTGATTGAAAGAGAATATATTATAAAAAAATCCCACAATTCATAACGCAGCTGAAATCAAAAACTAATGTTAAAAATGAAAGCGACATTAGTAATGAAAATTTTGTCTAACAACTCTCGGGCAGCAAACTGAAACTGATATCTCCTTCGTTGCAAATATCCTCAAGGGAATTCATTGAATAGTCGACCGATTGGACTAGATCTGTGCTCTCTAGGAATTCTGGATCATAAGGTCGGTCCATGCTGTTCTGAATTCCTTGTAACACTGCAGGCCGATCAATTTGAACCATAGCATTGTCTCGGTCTCTAAACAGAAATAATGATATAATTAAAACTGAAAACAATAATACCTCAAATGCTGCAAAGCACAAATAATTAAAGGATGATACAAAACAAAATTCAGAATTTCATTGAAACCTCCCCTAGATGCTATTTCATTGTCTAATAAATCTTCTTCGTATCCTTTTCCCTTTCCTTTCATCCAGTGATAACTTTTCTTAATCCAATTTAATCTTGGTTTCTTATTAGAACAAAAGTCCGGATATGATCTAATTATCAAATTAAATTAAACATAAGTTCATTTCACATACTTTAATAAGGATGGCAATTTATCGTTACTACCATAGAAAAAGCAGTGAACCGGTAAAAGAGGTAAATGCAAATCACGGAGCTTGAACTGGCAGTACTCCATCGATACGCCTTTATCCCAATTAGATGATATGACATTTATAGAATCAAGGTCATCTCTGTACTCTTCTGTAATAAACATGTCGACATAAGTTGTCATAGTAAGATGATTAACCTACAGAATAATTAATTCAAAATAATTATTATTATTGTGAATTGAAAAAAAAAGTTTATATCAAAATGTTTTAAAGTTCTTCATGGCTAGCATTTCTGGAAATTTCTCAATGTAAGGAGTCAATGTTATTAATAAATTGAGTCATTTATAATACAAATACGGAGCAGAAACAATCAAGAATAAAAAACTATGAAGTATAATATTAAGAAATAGTAACATCTACAATACCGATTTCTATTCTTTTTGGTGTTGTGACCTTTGCTAGTACGCGTTAAATTGTGATCAAATTAAGTTGCGACAGATTGTCGCTCAAATTATACAATTTAGGCAAAGCCATGTTTACTGCAAACCTCAAATTACTAAATGTATGATAGGCTTAGGGTGAACAGCTTAGAGATACCTATAGGACTCGCTGTCCACAAATCCAGAATTGCTTATCTGGAACAAAGAATCTGGAACTCAATCCTACCTCAGACTTGATATAATATCTTTCAAAAAATAAACCCAAATCAGTAATTTATTTTAACTAATATTTCGAAATTTGACATAAATTGCACATTTTAAACAAACCTCAAGTTGAAAAACCTCATCGCATTGCTCTATTGGAGACAAAATTTGGTCTCCGAATAGGTAGCTGATATTACTAAGAGAAAGGTCTAAAGGAGATTTTCAATTTCTATTTGATATAAAAAATATCAACTTTTCATATCGTGTTTTCTGATGTTTTTCTCATTCCACCACGAATCTTCTTCAATCATTAATTGCTGAATCCTAGGCAGAATTCGACACGGGTAAAATTGTTGCCACATCCTCTCACTCTTCTCAATCACAACCTAAGTTAAAACAGTTGAAAAATAAAAATTAAAATCGTGTTCAAAATTGCAGTGAAAATTAATTTTAATTATATATTACCAATTAGAATCCAGTTTGAAACCTGCCCAGCTACGGTGCAGTGCAAAGTAGCATTTTTGTATTTTATTTATTTATCTCTTTCAAAAGCCTACTCAAACATTCACAGCTGACACCAAACTTAGCTTTGCAATATTAATCATATATTTCAAGTATTTTTTACAAATATAAACAGATTTAAAATAATTTCTTAGCCTCTTCTCGGCCTCGGCCTCATATATGTAGACAAATTGTCTAAATCCCATGGAGAAGGTTTTTCCATTTTCTGAACATATGAACATATAATATTTACTAAGTTTCCTAACAAGAGGATAAATCCCAAAAAAAGTGTTACTTATATATTTCTGAATATCACAATTCAAATAACAGTACTTTTTTTCCTTAGTGAATTTGAGAAATCACTTCCTGGAAGTATTACGAATTAGGACTGGAAAGTATAGGAAATATATTTACATCATTATCTAATTGTATTTGCTGACGTTTGAAAGAATATATATTTGTTCCAGCATAAATTGTTTCACATTTGTGTATATTTTGCATTAGGGGCCGTCTTAAAAATGATGTCACTCACCTAGGGGGAGGCGGGGGTCACACATTTGTGACGAGGAGGAGGGGGTGTTTAAGAACTGTCACGTCACATCTTAAATTTTGTATTTTTTCAACATAATTTTATACTAATTTCAGCTTTCTAGGGCATTATTTTTAATACATGTTTTTTCATACGATGTTAGAGTGCAGTATTACACTAAATACATGCCAAAATGTCAATAAAGTGATTTTAAACATGTTCATTTTCAAATGAGATACGGTTTTTTAAGGAGGTGGCAAAGATTTGTGACGTCATATTTAAGTAGGTCTAACATTTTGTGACGACATGTGACGAGAGGGAAGGGTAAAAAATCGGTCAAAATCGCGTGACTTCATTTATTGACTGCCCCTTATTCTTGAGTATCCTTTAAAGTGGGTAATATTTATTTAATAGAGACGAAAGACATTGCAAAAATGTAACCGAAAAAAAGGGTAAGTAGAAATAATTTAGATTGTTCACTGTAATTGAACATGACAAAATTATGAATGGAGCTGATTTGTGCGACAGGAGAATAGAAAATACCGTACCTTTGTTTTTCTAAATACATACAATATCAATGCTTGAACACTTTGCAAATGCTTGTAAAAGATAGAGCTTAAGTATATTGGAATTAAATACATCAATTTGACATCATGATTCAGCAAGGTGGCAAAATAAAACTGATTTGGAGAATTTCCGATACAGCAAGGTTATTTTAGAAGTTAGAATGGATGGTATGGAAAGTTGTCCTAAAATGAATCTCAAGGATCCTCGATACTGCCAGGATAAAACTGCAACAAGCGCTCGTGCTACATATGCAGGAAACGCAATCAGTTGATATCCCCAGCGCGTAAGAAATATTTTCATAAATATTTGACTCCGGTAGTCACATTTCTGTCCAGTTTATTTTGGATAATCTTTTGAAATTTCAAAACGATGAAATTTATTTTTTAGTTATTTATTCTTTGTTATTATTGAAATTAGAAACTCGTCTCTTGGAAAGGTAAATGTAAACAATTAAAAAAAGTTTCAAAAACGGTAATTATTTGGATGGGCATGTGATAAATTGGGTCAAGGGTGATATTTATCAGTAATGATTAGTGATAGTGAGGAGTCCTTTCATTTAATTTTGTTCCATTAGAAATAAGAGTTGATGCTTCAGAATACATAAGATAATTAACGTGACGTATCGTTATCACGGATAACGTTTCACCGTTCTGGGTTGACAACCTATATTTGAGGAAGGTTCAATGATTACCACTAGCTATGTAATTCAACTGTAGATTCTTCGTGGTCACTCATATCATGAACATTAGTTGGCAATTAGTTCGAATTTTAGATTTGGCAATATAATGGAATTTTAAATGCCGGCGCCCAAAATATAAAATAATTAATTATTTATAGCAATCCAAGCCAATTTGACAACGACATCAAATCCAGCAAATGGAAACTGATAAATTAAAGATAAATTCCAGAAAAATCAAATCATAGAACTAAAATTATATTATTAATTTATAAAATTGAACTATTATTTGCCTGGCTTTGTTGCAGTCTCATTTATTCAATTTCACAAATTTCTAACTTTTCATTTTAATTATTTTTACATATTCATGAATTTGTACAGTAGCCTTTGAGGGGGGACAGTAAATAGAATTTTCAATTCTCGTTTCCTGTTAACGAAATTCTTTATTATAACTTATATATTAACTCAGTGGTTTTTAACTGCCGGTATCAAAAGGAACTCGTGAGGACATAATTTAGATAACCTAAGTCAGTGGTGGAGAACCGAGGGCAAGCGACCGGCAAATTTAGCCGGCGCGGGAACGACTTACAGTTATAATTTCTTTATAATAGATAACTACTCATAGATAGGATACTCAGGCTCACCATTTTATATTTATTTTTGCACACAAATATATGATTATGCTGGCAGCACAGTTATGGACATCCATGAGACATTTTTAAAAGAAGCGTGGTTAAAATGTCCCAACGATCCGTTTGGAGATTTTGAAAACCAGGAAAAGTTATCCAAAGAATAAACGACATGCATTTGGCTAAAAACACAGTGAAAGACAGAATTGTGGATTTTGTCAAAAATATTACTCAATGGAAAAAAATAAAAATAAATTCTAATAAACTAATTTATCTTTGCCTTGATGAGAGCACTAGCATTACCGGATCAGCTCGTTTAGGAACTGGTTTACGATACTGAATTGGATATAATGGACAACACAAGGAAAATGTATTTCCAATCGAAGTATGACTGGAGAAGCAAAAGGGTTTAATCCATTTATTAACCTTAAGCATTGGGCATCCTGTTCTGGGCTTTAATTGCATTATAGACCAGCAAACTTTATCCTCTAAGCTTGGTTCAAAGTCACGGAAAGATGTTTTGAACCTTGTAACAAAATTGGTAAATTTTATATCTGACTGTGAACTAAACAAAAAGAACTTTTTACAGTGATTAAAAGAGGTAGACTCGATGTACAATGGGATGTTTATGTACAACAACGTGCGATGGAAAAGTTCTTCAAATATCCGTTGAGTGTTTAGATGAAGTTAGGCTCTTTTTAAAACTGAGAAAGCCATTCAAAACTATAGTCAGATATAGAATATCGAATGGCTTTCATAATTAATGTTTTTTTTACTTATTTGTGCTTACATTTGAAGGTTCACAAAGTAGTGAAAGCATTTCAAGCAAAATAAGATGTATTCAATCGTGACGTAGCATCCATCAAATTCAAATGTTTACTTAATACAAAAACTTTTATTTGAATATGAAGATCCAGAAAAAATTAAATTAACTCAACAATTTTCTACATTTATTCAATCAATAAAGAATGAGTTCAATTCAAGATTTAAATAGTGCAGAAGATTGGTGGAGGCATCAAAATGTATTTTATATCCAGACTTTGTGTCGGCAGATACTCTCAATTTGCAGACTTTCTAGTGGCTGAATCTTGAAGATATAGAAATGCAATTGGTTGGCACTCGCGCGTAAAAAGATTCACCGCCACTGACCAAGCCCATTTCAAACACCATTTCTTCGATTAACTTACAAAATCAAATAATTCACAAATATCCTAATACATAAAATAGTGTAGAATAGTGAAACTGAAAGGAAATGGGTAAATATTTATAATTTGGTTTCGTACCCGGTGTCCATGACGAATGAGCTAACACCTGTTTACTATATCAACAATGTTTGATCGGCTAACCAATGAATCCAGGTCATGGGACATTTCAAAGCGACAAATATCATACACGTATTTATAGTTAAATTTCAACATATATAATCTTAAATGAAGTTGGAAAACATCCAATAATAAATTCATTGTTCATCCACAAACAGATATCAACGGTCTTAATCTTAACAGTAGCTGTGAAAATCGGAGAAAAGTCATATTATAGACTATGATTTAATAAAAGTACCAATATCAACTTTTCTCAGAGAAATTCTGTAGAAAAATGATAAATAAGCTAAAGGCATATCCTTTAGTAATTGACTGTTAATAACAGAATGTATTAGATTGGTAATGATGTTGAAACCAAGGACAATACAATGAATCAACTGTAAGGAATAGTGAGTCTTTGTCAGTAGTATGTGAAACATATAATGATGATAGTAAAGTTATTTAAGAGAAAAAGTTCCTAATGGGAAGACATGTGAGACTTACTATTAAAATATGACTGGGGGTTCATTGATATTTAGTTATTTTAATGAGAATTTATAATACAATTAGTTTCAGTGTATTTTTATTAGAGGTAAATATTTTTTCTTCAATTCGGATTTTAATATAGTGAAAAAGATGTGAAATTAATAAAAATATCATTGAAAAGTGCAACATTAGAATCGATGAAAATGTGCGGCTACATATCAATTTATAGATAAAACAACACAATTGCACATTTCAATCATTGATTTCACAGTGCAAAGTAGTCATCTATGTCATTATCGGATGTATCAGTTCAAAATCTGGCACATTTTATCATTAATTATTTAACAATATAAGCACAATGTTCAACTAAATTACAATATCAAATTTTCACCTTCAAATTTTTGGATGACATTCTCAATTTTTCCTTTCCACCTGTAAATGGGGATATGTTTAACATTTTAATCCGTCTGAAAGTAGAACCCACCCAATACATATTATTATTATTATGTTATTATAACTTTTACTTGTGATATTCTCGATTCACACTTTCTAATATCTGTCTCTCTTTATCTGTCAATTTAGTGATGGTTTTGCTGCAAGTGTTCAGTGTTAGATTCAAAGGATGGAGAGTTTTATCAACAAACGATCTACGTTTGACATAATGATAATAATAATTTACTATTTCATAAAGACAATATATTGAACCTGTAATTCCAAAGCGGCTGTTGAACAATAGATGTGACTTGTTGAAGCCACAAATCTAATTCGTATTTCTCCATCAAGCATCGAAGACCTGTGAGTACATGCTCTGGCTGTACCTAAAATAAGTAGATAATTACATGGAATAAATAGAAATGACTTTATAACTAGTATCTCATATTCATATGCCAGACCAGGTCCAGATATCCGCTTAGTCATGAAGTCATTAGCTGCTGGAATATGGGCATGACGTTTTAATATAGTATGGAATATCAGCATATCCCATAAGGACCGTATCGAATATCGAATGGCAGTTAGCATAAGCCCGGTTATGATTAAAAACGGCAATATTGCGACTACTACAAAAAACTGTAGGTATAATTGGAGTAACCCACACCAAATTCCATGCCAAAGAGTAGCTTGGAAAAAACAAAGAATTTTATTCTTGTTCCGACCTATGTAATAAATAAAATAAATAAATAAATGAATAATAATAATAATAATAATACTAATAATAATAATAATAATAATAATAATAATAATAATAATAATAATAATAATAATAATAATAATAATAATAATAATAATAATAATAATAATAATAATAATAATAATAATAATAATAATAATAATAATAATAATAATAATAATAATAATAATAATAATAATAATAATAATAATAATAATAATAATAATAATAATAATAATAATAATAATAATAATAATAATAATAATAATAATAATAATAATAATAGGTCCAATGACTGAGTGGTAAAATTATTTTGTCTGAGAGTGCTAACATCGGATTTAAACTGTGTTAAAATCAATAAATATTTTTTAAAAATCTTTATAAATATTATATATATATATATATATATATACATATGATAGTTAGCGACAGGAAAATATGCAACTGAAATATGCATTATATGCATTTAAAACATTATTGCATATTTTCCTGTCCCTAATGATAGTTAAGGATCCTGACCATGAGAGCTCACTGACATCATTTTAAATAGTGCGCAACTTGCAAATATGCTAATATTGTAGGTTTATTCACCCTTACACGTGTAAATTTCTTTCAATAAGTAAAGTTATTTAGAAAATATTTCATAGCAACAGTGATAGATTGATTCAAAATTTAAAAAAATTGGCGAAACATCGTATTAGAAATGAATGGTAATCTCGTGATAGAAATATTTACCAAGCCGAATTTAAAAATAATGGATGATAATTATTTTAAATGTATATCAATAAAATTTACTTGGAGAGTAGAGATCATATATAAATACCGAAACTAGAAAGTAGAAAATCGAAATAATTGGAACCCAGAGTGGAACTAGGGCACCAAATATCAATGAGAAGGAAGAAGTAAGAAGACATAATAGAGGCATGACCAAAACGATGCCCACGGTACCCATTCCTCCTTTCAAACCAACAACCCATATTCGATGGAAATGTCTAGCCACTGCCTTATCCAACAACCCTGTAAATGGAGCTCTTTCAAATTTCGATCGGGATATCCACACATTTTTCCAGAGATTTTCCAATCTTGAATATAAAGTTGGAACAGGAAGCGCTGTGTTTGATTTACTGACTATACCCTAGTAAAATATTTGTCAATTATAATCATACATTTCAATAATAAATAATAATATAACAATCAAAAGCTAAAGAACATTATTTCCCAACTTGTGGGTCGCGAAAAAACGTCAACTTTGTAAGTTAAATTGAAACTATTTTTCATAATTAGAAGAATGAAATTTTTTTAGACAAATTTTGATTAAATAGCTTGTTTTTGAAATAATTATAATTATCCATTTTAAAAGCAGATTTTCCTTTATTTTTTAATTTGAATTCAATTAAATTTATCATAGAAAAACTAAATTTATAAGTGCGAGGCCCATTGGATTATTTTCGCAGGCCACCTCAAACTTTAAATAAAAAAAATTAATTAACAGTTAGAATTTACATATTGAAATATAGATTTTAAATATTTATTTAAAACCAAATCCAATTATAAAGATCAAAAGTGATGATCCATAACGTAGACAAATTTCTACATTAAAAAAATCTGTACCAAATATAAAAATAATTAAATAAAACATATATAGATGTTTTAATATTTCTAGCTTTTTAAATGAATTTTACTACATAAATGTTTATCAAAGTTTTAAATATATAGATTTTGTTGTTCGGAACCCTTCAATTGCGGGGCACGATTGGCACAATCGCCTCGTTCCGGCCTGACTAAAACCGATATTATTAGTCTATCTGCAGCTTTTCTTTTATAATTTACGTTATGCAGCAATTTCTAAGAATATTTTGGAAGCTTTGGATTTTTATGTTTAGGGATCCAAATAATTAACAGTTATGAAAAACCTCCGCATTATGAAAACGTTAGAGGTGCACTGGCCTAAATGATCGTATAAATTTTGACGTGCGTTATAACTGACCTCATATCCAGTCCTGGCTATATTTTTAATATTATAATAAAATCATTTATACTATCTAAAAGTTTTATATAATAAATTTAATTTAATTATCCATTAACAAATAAAACTAATGGAATGGCGACGCTCTAGTATAAGTCGCCCGGTTTTTAAAATCAAACATTCATCTCTTTCCATAACCACTCCTTCTCCGTTAATCATAAGCTCCCAATTACTTACGCTCTCGAACAAATTTCAAATAAAAAATTATTCCAATATAACTAAGTCTTAACACATAATAATTGAACGCAGCATAGAGTATAAATAATATTTAGTATATTAATTGAATGATCGCATCAAATCCCTGAAGAGTCAACTATTAATAAAATTCAACTAAATCATAAAATAATTATGGAGATATTAGGAAAGCTGTTGCACTAAAGTAAGATTTCATTAAAAATATATTCCATAGAAAATTAATACCGTTGTAGAGTCAAAATTAAATCGCGTTACAAAAGGCGTTTTTCGGAACAGGGATAAATAACTGACTCGGGTTTTCCATGGCAGTTTGATCTAAATGGATGCGGTGAATTAATTGACGAGCGGAAAAGATATTGACTAACCAATAGGAATTGACCAATAGTCAGCATCAGTGTGTAGGTGAAAATTAAATAATTGATCCATCTCCATAACGGATATCGAGTGCTCCAATGGACAGTTTTATACTTGTCAACTTCATAACAGGTCTGAAAATCAAATCATTATAATAAATCAAAATTAGGTTTTGCCATCCAGAGATTATACTAAAATATTCCATGGATTTTGGGATAATATAAATTGTAAACTAAAAAATAGAATACAAATGAAAAATTTCTGTAATAGGAATATTACTAATTCCTTGAAAAATTATGTAAAAATAATATAGTATTATATTGAAATTGTATAAAAATGCACTCGCAAAATGCAAAATTCACTATTAAATTTTAATTTAATAGTGAAACCAATTAAAAATAAGTTGAAAATTGAAGATCAATATTTTGTTGAGGTGCGAGTTTGAGCGAGTAGTAAATAAAGAAATAAAAATGAATAAAGTAATTAAAAATTGACAGTGGGTTACCAAGTAAAGGTATTACAAAAATACTGACTAAATAATTTATTAAATAATTATTCAAAAATTCTCCTGGTAATCCCGAATCGTTCAGACTCAAAGGTTTTCAATTAAATTGACAGTCAATTAGAATCCCTGATTGGGACCCTTTTTAGGGTTCAGAGCAACAGTATTAGATTTTGAAACCGCTGTGAACATTTAATTTGAAATGATAATTGCCAAATCAAATTCAGAATTAAAGAGATAATTAGATGTCAAACAACACGTATATAAGAGACAAGGGGGCAAAAAGGCTGCACTTCAGGTACAAATACCTCAAAGAGATCGGATCGAAATAAATATTTCGAAGAAACCAGAAACAGAATAGATAATCAAGAAACAATAGAGAAGTTGTCATATATTCAAAACATCAACCTTATGAAGCGTCAATGAGTAGTGAAAAATCAAATTTTGCTCTCAAAATATATCAATTGTTTTTCTTTATTCGAAATTGAACCTGTGTATAAAACCATTTGATTTTGTGAAAATGTGATATTGATTAAAATACACATTTAAAACATTTTTTGCTATATAATGGATTCATTGTGATTTAATTAAAGGACGCGAGGAGTCAGCACAAATCTAATCCTACCAAATTTAATAATATAACAATTATAACAAACCAGTGAATTTCACTATAAGTAGATTTATTGAAAATCGGTGGTGGCCTAACAAAAGGACTGCACTCGCATTTGTCATCTATACATAAAATAAACTTAAATTTGGAAGCATCAAGCTCACCAAGATCAAAAGAAGAACCAGAAATTAAAGGCCTAAAATCAGGAATTATTTCCTCACACCGATGAAAAAGGATAAGGATAATATTTTCTCTGAAGTGCTTACTCGTATGCACAATATCGATTGCTGTTCATATAATTGAAATTTAATTAAATAAAATGTGATTTCTTATTTCTTAAAAAATGTTGACTTAAATTTTGGATCTGATCTTTTTATTTCATTATTGGATTTTATCTTTATTCTGTTTCCTAAATTTTAAACGTTGCTCTAATTAAGAAAACTGGCATTATAAAATATTCCTAAATGGCAATAAGTCATGAAACACCAAATTTTATAATCGTACAAAACTTGCACAAAATCTGCATGTCATTTATCAGTGTTGTTGATAGAAATGTATCATTTTTATTCACAACGGATGCAGTTTGACTAATGTTTTCTTATGAATCGGACATATTTGATTTCAATATATAACATATGCCTAAAGATTATTTTTATTATTATTTCTTTTCAATTAAGTTTGATATATATATATATATATATATATATATATTGTTAAGTTATACGTTTATTTGGTTCGGTAGAACTGTTTGCTCTGATTCCACGTGCTCTTTAAATGATAATGGAATAACTCAACACAGGAAAATTTTTATTCGATACTAACAATTTCACAACTATTCGAATGTTACTTTTACAATAATGGCAGGAATCCCCACGGGAAGCCGCCTTTTCAATTAACTACTAAAATATCCTTGACAAGTATGACTAGTTCTTTTTCAATCTCACGAATCTTTTTAACTTTTATATAGTTGTGAAAGTTCATGAGATTAGAAATATAGCTTTAGAGTTTGGAGAAACCAATAACGAAAAATTTTGAATATTGGAAGCAGCATGAAAATTCAAATGGAGCGATCATATCGCGATAACAAAAAACGTTTAATTCCATTTCAAAGCTATAGTAACAAGTGAAGGAGACCCAATCAAAACACAACACAGCAGAATCCGCAGCATACCTACTAATGTAACAAAGCAATATTGCAACCTACGTCAGGTGAATGAGATGAAGAACAAAATTTCAGACATAGGTTCTATGCCAAGCACAGTTCAGTGATTCGTAATTGAAAGTTTAATAGATACTATTTTCATGGTTTTTTCGAAACTTGCAAAAATGAAAAAGGCTTTCCAGTGACAATGGAACAAAATCATATGAGCTATATGTGAAGAAAACAATACATTGTCAAGAGCACCTGTCAATTACAATTTAGAAATACCGCAGATGTTTACAGACTTTATTCTGTTTGACCAAAAATTGAACAAAGCTTGGCGTAAAGCTTGAATAAATGAGTGATAAGTTTAATTGAAATAGAAAACTTGACTTTGTTACCTTGCCTGTCTCCGTCATTGATTCTCTTATTTTCCAGAATGACGGTAGAACCATTTTGGATCGGAATTTATAAATCTTATCTGGAAATGAGCTATTAGTTAATAGTTCATTGTAAATCAGCTGCTTTCTCTGAGATTTCAAAATATTAAACGGCAAAAATTTCAAATAAAATATTTTAACTTCTTTCAGGAAACTCAAATAACGCTTCATTAGATACTCGTGTTGTTTCAGGGAATCAGCTGTACATTTATCAATGACCATTTTCAATTGAGTATGTTGATGAGTCTGATTGGATATTGCAGAATTATGCCAAATAAATTAGTTTTGCATTTACCTGAAGGAACTCTATGAGTGCCAGCTTCAATTGCTGTCGCATCCACGATGAGATCATACTGAGATATGGGTTCAATGTTTGAATCCGTTCAAATCTCTCGTTTTTAAATCCTATCCAAATATTTTTAAATTTATCCCTGACTTCTTCGCAGATCAAATAAAATTTAGCATTTTCAATCATTAAATAACCTAATTAAAAATAAATAAAAATAATAATATAATAATCATAATATAATAATAATAATAATAATAATAATAATAATAATAAGATAATAATAATACACCAAACTCCACTGATAAGAAAAAAAATAACCTTATACACCAGCTGTCACCGAGATAAATTCCGCTATAATTCAAGTTGATACATAAATCAACTTGACGGAATTTATTTTGTGAAAAATAAATGCATTTCAGCCATTTTTTAAATGGCTGCTAAGTAAGTTGTTTTTTATATTGTTATATAACTTAAAGTTAAATTTTAAGAGTTGAATTATGATTTCATAAGGAAATATGATCATAATTCAAGCTCTTAAATATAACTTTGATCAACTATTTCATATATATTACTATAAATAATATTTAGGAAATCAAGTAAGTAACAATAACTAGTCTTCAAAAATATGTATTTTTTTTATACATTTTTATACATAAAAAATCTCCTAATATGCACAAAGTAATTAGTTAAATCTCTGTAGTCTTCTTTCACCAGCTCGTTATCCAGTGCGTCCTTCAGAAAATCGAATCTGGATTGGAAATTCATTGAACTGAATCCACCTGCTCTTGATATAGATTTCCGAATATTGAATTTGATTTTACTGAACACACTTTCAATTGGGTTCAGAAAAGGACTATATGGTGGTAAATGTTCAATAACATTATTTAGAGATATTGCACCACCATGAATTGAAGCATTGTCGTGGATTAAACGAAATCCAGTTCCATTCAATTTTACAGTTATTTCGTTGATGAAGATCTGGTAGGTATCCTTTTTATAGGATCCTACTACTAATTTATGATGGACTGGTCCATTGACTCCAATTGCGAGAGCCAAGGACATATTTCGCCCTCGGTTCGTTGGAAGTGTGGCGTATAATCGCTCACCTTTTTTATCTCTTCCAAGTTTCTGGCTTGTCCAAGTATTAAAGCCACATTCATCAATATATATTAATTGAGAATCCATCCATGCTTCTTCTAAATATCGCGTCGTGTATTCCATTCTGAGATCCAAGACGCGATCTGAATTTCTTTCAGCGACCGATGGTCTTATTTGCTTGTTCGTTATGAGGTGATTTCCAAGAAAACGGGAAATAGTGTTTGTGGAAACACTTAAATTTTCGGAAATTAAGAAGCTCTTCATTTCCTCTAATGAAGCATAAACATTTTTCTCCACAAAATCAAGTAGTTTGTTGCCATTTTCTTCCGAAATTTTGGATAAACTGCCACCAATCTTGCTTTGTGACAATTTCCCAAATTTCCGGTATTCATAAATTATTGTTTTTATGGAATTTCTGGATATTCCTAATAATTTTCCAAAATGGAAATAGTCTTCACCATTTTCCATGGCATTGATAATTCTTATTTTATCGATTTCCGAAATTCTGTAAGAAGAATAATTTTTTATAACTTATAAATAAAATTTACAGTGTATGCTTTTTTGCTAGAGTCTCAGGTGTTGTTGAGGGCCTAGCAACTTCTCAAACCCTATGGAAATATTTAATTTATTTCAATTTTCAAATAAATCGTACAATGTGATTTCTTCTTCATCGCGAAATGGAATTATTTCTGCAGAAATGTCTGAAAGCCTATGGAAATATTTAATTTATTTCAATTTTCAAATAAATCGTACAATGTGATTTCTTCTTCATCGCGAAATGGAATTGTTTCTGCAGAAATGCCTGAAAGTCTATGGAAATATTAAATTAATTTCAATTTTCAAATAAATCTTAAGAAGAAATTTCATCATTTTCATAAAAATTTAGATAAGTTTCCTCAGCATTAAATTTTAAAAAAATTTCCGCCATTTTTTTTCTAAAAATATCTCAAAAATGTCTAAATTAATTTATTATAGGGTTTTTTTCAACTTCGGATGGCTACATGTTAAAAGTTAGCATGCATGTTTTATTATAGGTTGAGTTAATGTGCATTATTTTATTTCTCTATCACTTTTTGTGTCTCTATAGTTTAGGGTTTGTCTCATTGACGATTTTACAAGCAACCTCAAGGTGAGTTGGTGTGTTTATATGCTATAAATTTATTGATTTTCTTTTATATTATAGGTAATTTATCTCAGTGACAGCTGGTGTATTATAAACATACAAACTCACTTTGATAGTAAAATTAAAAATTGCACACAAACCTATAATAAAATTTTTTTATTAAAAATGCATGCAAACTTTCGATATTTATAAATGAAGCGATGAGATATACTCCTATAATAACTTTATTTTAGCCAATTTTTAGAAAAAAATTTAAGACTTTGCTATTGTGAATTTAAGAAAATATCAACGTTTGATATATTTTTAAATTAAAATTAATTTATGTAAATTAAATTTTTTTTAATTTAAATTTTTTTTAACTAATATTGAAATAATTTCAAGAATGCAACTAGTAAATTTTCTGCAAATGTAGAAAAATGATCTCATATCCTTATGAAATAAAAATAAAAGCCTTAAAAATTACTTTAAAGAATAATATTACTTACCAATCATCTCGACAATGGCTGAAATACAAGTGAATTTCAAAAATAGTAATTCGTCAAGTTGAGTTTGGCATCAACTTATATTATAGAGTGTATCTCAGTGAAATTTGGTGTAATAATAATATTAATAATAATAATAACAAACTTACAAATGTGTTCTGGGATAGAAGCCTCTTCACACTTAATTTTCAATAATTCAAATATCTTACTAGCTTTAACCTTCATTCCTTCAACTAAGACATTCTGAAAAAGAAATATAAATTATGACAAATTAGAGGCTATGAATTCTTTTTCGCAATTTTCTTTAATATATACTTCACCTTTTGTATTTTTCAGGTTCTAATTTATTGGTCAGCATTGAATTAGGATATACCAACCTCAAAACAATCAAATTAATAGAGTGCCATATTAACTTCTCCATATATGTAGAAAAAACATTATCTGTAAAATCATCTTCCAAAGGATATCTTAACTGCAAATTTATATTTATATAATGATCTAGAGTAGTATATCGGGAAATCTTATGTCATCTTAATTAGTTACACGAAATAGCATCATTAAAGGGTCTTGACGATTTATTTCCTTGAGTACGTAATGGATAAGCTGGTCTAATGTGCCATGAACTCAAACTGATAATTTCATATACGATTTGTGACATGTGAGATTATTTGATAATAGATATCAGATATTAGAAGGCGATCAGATGCTCAAGATAATCATGGTGTCGTACTAAATTAGGGAATGCAGCACCGGAGGAAATCTCAATACCGGTAATTCGGTATTGCAAAATGATAATACCGGTTTTAAAACCGGTTTTCAAAAAAATAGTTTTTTAAAAAATTCCATATTAAATTTATTCAATGAATTTTTAATAAGCATAAAAAAAGTTTTACATAATTCACAAGTTAAAGATAAAATAAACACAAAGTAATATGAAATAAACAAATTAAACATAAATTACACCGGCAGCAGGAAAAGCCCTTTCAGATTCAACACTGATTGTACGAATAGTTAAAAGTAGATTATAAATTTGTTCTAAATATTTTCCGCACGCCTTCATCACCAAATATACTTATTTCTTTTTTCAAACACTTTGTTAAATCACCAGCACGTTCTGACTTTTCCTGATAACAGTATAATTTTTTTGTTTAAAAATTGTTCGTCCAACTTTTTCTTCAATGAACTTTCTGTTTTATCTACTAATTCTATTAAGTCTTCCTCAGGCTAATTGACGTCGGAATCTAAAATTTCATTTGATTGCTCTAGTAGAGCTGTATTTTGATTCCAAAGATCCATTTGATTAACAATATCCAACAGTGATTTAAAATTGAAAGTTCGGTTGATGATTTGACTAGAATCTGTGTAACCTTTATGTAGATAGCCAATTAGGTCAAATAGCTCCGTTCTTCTTTCAAATACGCGTTTCATCAAGGCACTTCAAACTTCTGTGCTCAGTGATGACTTTATTTCACTAAGACTATCAAACATAAATTTAAATGACGTATTTGGGGAAATTAAGTTGGCATCTTCACGACATAATGACTTAACTGCTAGCTTTACTGGCAATAGCGTGGACACTGTTAAGGAAACTGTTTCAAATCAGCATCAGTAAAATTTATATTTAAATTTAAATCTATAACTGATTTTTTTATGCTTGATTTTAATTTGTAAAAACGTTCGAGCATTACTATTAAACTATCGGATAGGATAGTTACTATCCTATCTAATTTTTGAATCTAGGATTAAGCAATATTCTTTACCGAATTCAACACGTGCATAATCTTGTAGTACTTGATTTTGTGTTGGTGAACTTTTAAATGTTTTCACAATTTTCCTAACTTTTTTGTGTAAGCGGACCAAGCTGATTATGGTTTAAGTAAATATCTCGTTCTCGGCCCTGTATATTGTATTCCATCACTAAGCCATCCTCATAGTCATCTCCTTCGCTGGCATCATAATTATTGCATTCTTCAGTTTCAGAATCTGAATCCATGTAAATTGACTCATTCGGATAATTGTTTGTATCTTCGGTTGCGCTTGTTTTATATAGAACATCGACGACCGCATGAGCCAAACATAATTGCTGAGCAGCCGGTACTAATTTGCCCAGTTTTTGCATAACTGCTGCACCATCATTTATTAAACAAATGATATTCTTCTCTAAAGACAAACCACAATGATTCAATTTATCACTCAAAAGCTCAACACATTTTACTGTAGGTAAACTTCCATTGATGCGTAGAAGTCCTAAATTCCAAAAAAAAATTTCTGAATGAAGGTTAATATTTATGTATCGACGATTTCTTAGAGAGTTCCACTCATCAAAAGTAATATTAAAACCCTTGCAATTTAATTTACGATCAGATATTTCATTAATTAATAATTTACGAATTTTTTCGGTGTAATCAATGACAATTTTTCTTATAGTGTTGACTGATTTCGGTACCTCATCACTTAAATTTAATGCTTTTAGTGATTTTCTAAGATCGTCAGATGTGATAAATACTCTGAATGATAGCCCATCACGCTCTGTCATTCTTGCTAGTACTGCTGCTAGTGAGTCGTCCTTAGTATTTCTGAAATATTTTGTAATTTTGGTTAGAGAATTCACTTTATCACATTGGGAGCTAGATTCAGCTACAGGTTCAGCACCAGAAAGTTTCCATAAATTTATTTCATGTTTTGTCTTTAGATATGTATGAAGGCCACTTTTTGAGCCCTCTCCGGTTTTTATAAAATTAGCACACATATTGCATTTTGCATAGTTTCCTTTATCTTCTTTTAGAAAGTAAAACCAGATAGAATTTTCATCTCCGCCTTTTGAATGTTGAACAAATTTCATATTCTCCATATTTTAAAATATTTTATTGTAATGAATAAAATATATCATATATTTAAAAAAATATCAAACTTTGGATTTCGCAAAAATAAACTTACCAAAATTAATTAATATTTGTCATAAAAAATTTGCTGTACTTTTCTTTCTACGATTTAAATAACTCTGATACAACTTACTACTATAAATTATATTTTCTATGATTCAAATAACTCTGACACAACAAAACTAGTGCTTGTTTATTAATTCACATTAAAAAATTTATGTGGTGTGCAGTTTATAGGGAGTTCTACGATTTTGAAGTGTTTTCGTGTAAATAGAACGGCATTTATTTTTTTATTTGTTAAAATAAAAATTTTAATTTATATAGCTGTAAAATGCATTTTTTGTTGTTTAAAATAATATTTTAATTTAATACCTGAAAAAAGACCGGTATCCCGGTATTGCATTCCCTTGTACTAATTGTTCAATAGCCATGTAAATCTTAGATTATATTGTTAGTAAGTGATAAAAATTTCCTTATCACTTTCAAGCGATAATAAAAGTAAAAAGATTATGGAAACCTACAACCTTGACAACTTTTGAATTTCAATCGCTTATTTACACGGAAGCATAAAAAATCATCTCTGTTCATTGTTTTTCTTCAAATTTAGAAGCCCCTTTAAAGCTAAGGCCTAAGATTTATCTTATTTAACTTTATGGTAAATCCGGCATATGAATAGTACATATTCACTACAGTAAAAATGTCATTACACAATTGTATGCTGAAAGTGTTCACAACAACCCTTGAAAGGGTTGATGTATCATAAAACAAACGACCCAGTCAACTATGACCTTAGTCATTCCTAAAAGCAGTTGAGCTGAACAGATAAATAACAGAAATTCAGCTTCATATTAGATTGATCAATTGTCATATCATCGCAACCATTGAAACAATGCCGTTCTAAAATAGAGCACATTTACGAATATAAAGTTGTCATCAATTGATTTGGATTGACCGATTTCAACAAAAATAGCGCATTTTCAATTAATAAAGTCTAGTTACTTAGGATTTTATCTGCAATAAATGAAATAGGTAGAATAAAACATGGAAAGTTATTTAAAATAATAACTTGAATATCTAAAAATCTAAGCAATGAAAATATTTTTAAACGCGTAAACCAATATATTTTCTGACGTAATTGTTGATATAATAAGTATTCAAAAGAAATATTTTCGTTTAAGTTATGTAAAATTACAGTAGAACCTCGTTATAACGGACTATATCGGGGAAGGGGTTGTCCGTTATAACCGAAAGTCTGTTATAAGTAAATTTTCGTATCGACTCCATAAATCTTCTTAAAAAGACTCTGAGTTAAAAACAATGTCACAATTGTTACTTATGCATTTAAAATGCGCATATAAAAGTTTTTTACAAGATAAAAAAATTAACTTAAAGTTGTTTAATTATTATCCCGTTTTTCATCTTGGAAGTTCGTTTTTTCACTATCTAATTGTTTCGGGCATGAAGATGTAATCAAAAATGAATCGAGGGTTGTCTGTTTTAATAGCGCTCGTTGTTTCTTGATAATTAACTCGCGAAAAAGGCGAAAGTGCATAGAATATTGTTGGAAATCACTGTCCGGCGAAGTGTCAATAAACGCGATCAGATCGGCAAGGTGAGAAGCGATTGTTGATATTTTTACCCTTCAAGGTGTGTTTTCTTCAGTTGTTGATTCACTTTTTTCGCTGTTTTGCTCATTTATAAGCAGATCTGCTATTTCACCCTCAGTCATAATATTATAGCCAGGATCATCTTCGTCTATTTCCAACCATTCGTAAACATCATCCTCTGCTACTTTAGTTTCCCCGTTATTTTGGATCACCTCATAAAAGTCACGAACTTCAATACCATCAAGAACAATATCAATATCTTCATCAATTCCATTAAAAAGATTTTTCCAACCCTTTGTTAGTGTCAGCTCTTTCACTTCTTTCCACGCACTGGCAAAATTAAAAATTGCAGATTTAATATTGTAATTTTTCAAATTTTGTACTGTGCGTTGACCTCTTGTATCTTCTTCCTCTTTTTGATTCAACCACACAACCATCACTTCATCTAAAAACTTCTTGCGATAGATTCGTTTTGTTGCTAATATAATTCCTTGATCCATTGGTTAAATGAGAGCTGTTGTATTTTTTGGCAAGAACATGCAAGTAAATTTTCCATCTGGTGTTCTTAAGATACTTTCTGACGGATGCGCAGGACAATTATCTAACAACAAAATACCAGTAGCTTCTGCAGGAAGAATTCCAAGCTTTTCATGTTGAAATTTTATAACATCTGGAACAAAATGATTAAAAAACCAATTCTTGAAAATTTCTGAAGTAAACCATGCTTTTTTAGAATTGTAATATACTACCGGCAAAGAATGCATAACATCTTTTAAAACCCGAGGTTTGCAAGATTTGCCAACAATCACAGGGGTTAATCTATGGCTGCCATCTGCGTTTGCACAAAGCAACGCTGAAATTCTATCCTTACAACTTTTTCTTCCTGGTGTATTTTTATCGAAATTATAAGCTTGAGTATTCTCAGGTAAAGTGCGCCAGAGTAGACCAGTCTCGTCAGCATTATAAATCTGAAACTTTGAGAAGTTTTTAGCAGTCATAAAATCTTTAAACATTTGTCTGAATGGTTCAATTTCTTCCACTGCACAACTCATTGGATCGCCATAAATCTGTTTGTTTGATATTCCGTGTCTTTTTCGGAAGCGCCACAACCATCCATCACTTGCTTTAATATTTATATTCATATACTTTCCTAACTTGATTACTGCAGTTTTTAGCTCAAGAGCTCTTACTGGAATTCCACAGGAGCGTTGTTGAATGTACCACTTCATTAACGCCTCTTCGAGCAATGCATTTTTTGCAAATCTCATTTTTTTACGTTCATGGTTCATATTCCCTACATCACAGAGTAGTGTAAATTTATTTATTCTCTCGGCATTTTTCTTTATATCTGATACAGTTTGCTTCTTTATATCATACTATTCACATATGCGAGAAACAGGAACACCTGATGCTAATTTGTTAATTATTTCTAATTTTTGGTTGATACTGAGCATTGTTCTTTTTTGTTTATCCATTTTGACGGTTAAGGAACAGCAAACTATTAGTAGAAATAAAAGATTCTTTAATTGCACTAAAAAAAATATACCGCAATGTATAAAATAATCTAATGTAAAAAAATAGGGTTTTATTTCTTATTCTTAAAACAGGCCACTATTTTATATGAAGGCTATTCACTTAAAAATACAATCAATATTGTTTAATTGATAGAAATAAATATCATTTGTAATGCATTGAACGGATTTGTTAAGAGATTAAGTCAAAATAAGAAAATTTTAATTAATATATTTCTGCGATTTTTTTTGTCCGTTATAACGAGGTTCTACTGTACGTCAGATTTAACTAATTATAACAGTTCAAAAATATAGGGCCTCCTACATTAGAACTGTGAATCTGAAGATACGATTTTTATTATGTTTTATTTGAAGAAAACTTGTTAAAAGCGAGATATAGGCCGTCCAAAAATGACTCCCATCAAATATGACGTCACAAATCTTTGCCCCCACAAATGTTTTACTCCCTTCCTCTAGGTGCGTGACGTCATTTATGGAGGGTCCCGTGGTTAAAAAAAATCGAAAACTCACAACTGTACAATCGCGTTTTGGATAATTGTTCAAAAAATTGATAGGCAGTGAGAATGAATTAAAATTATAATGGCAACCAAGAGCAAAATAATAATTATGCAACCAAACTATCTACATATCTAATCAAACAACTGCCACCTTTGGTTGTAGTATAGCTAGGGAGGGGTGGAGGCAGATTAATACTATCTTATATATTGCATTTCATTGGATTTTTTACTATTAAATTAATTATTAAATCGACAATGCGTTATTTTATTAAATGTTTGATAAATAGAAAACAAAACATTATTGAATATGAAAACAAATATTATACATTAAGGTAAAAATATGCATATGCATGTAATATGCAAAGGGTATGTAGGGTAGAGGAAGCATGACTGAGAAAGCTTTGGCATTTTGAAGACATGCATTAAGTTATGGGTTTTTTTGAAAGTCATTTTTGTGTTATATAATTGTATGAGAACACAGGCCCCAGCTACGCTACTGTCATTGGTAAGTGAAATGAAAATTTGCAGCCACAATTCTTACAACCATTCAAATCAATAAACACTTGCACCGCCTTGTCAAACAAAGCATTGATATGTGTAGCAAAATCATTCAGTGTTACATAAAAATTATATTTCATTTTTAAAATGTAGTTTATTAGGAGTTTTAATTTGCAAACAAAGTGAAAATATGAACTTACTTCCTCAATAAATGAATGGTTAGAAGGTTTCTGTCGGATAAAACGCATGTTGATTTTTATAATTTTTGACAAAATTAATAGAATAAATTAATAAATATTCAATAATTTAAAGTGCATTGGGTGCATTTTTTATAAATAATAAGTGATAATTATTCGTTAATATTGATTTAACACTAAGTGTTAAATATATAAGAGTCTTTTGCAGTGATATAAATCCAACATAATAGAATAGAATATAAAATTTCATACGCCCTTGAACTGTATAAAATATGATTTCCTGTATATTCATTTATTTATTATTATTATTATTATTATTATTATTATTATTATTATATTAATACTTTGATGGATGAAATTTTAAATATAATTCAATGACATATGTTTGATTAAGAAAAGAACTTATATATATATATATATATATTTAGAATACCAAATATATTTTGTTGTATTCTTAATGTTGGGGTTTTATATATTGAGCCAAATATGTACAAAAAGCTGTGTCCAAAACACAAAAAAATCATAATTTAACTAAAATTTGAAAATGAATTCTAAATGCAAAATTAATTTAAAAACGCAAAAAAATTAAAAACAAATATGATGGGACTATTACGAATATAATAATTTTAAATCTATGGGGAGAGGATGGTTCTTAGACACAGTTTTTCAAAATAATACAAACTGATTAATTAATTAATAAATATCATTTAATCAATCCAATTAGGAACCAAAATCCCGACTTTGTTAGGCAAAATGTCAGCCTGTAAAGCTGAAATAAAATAAATGTAATTTTCAATTGATCGAAAATTTAGTTAGGAAGATAAAGGATATTGATCATTTTGCTGTGTTTAACAAATACTCTCGTAGCATTAATTTTGCTCTATAAGACATCGATTGATATTTGGTAATGTGAAAGATTATTTATGAATGAGCTGTATCAATAAACACAGTTGTGGTCATTCTTTAATAAATCTTTATTAGATTTTAGGTGATTATTTCGTAAAGAAGCAAGTTGTAAAACATTACAAAATTGTTTAAAAATCCTCCCCCTCCATCAAGAAATCCGAACCTGAAATTAATTAGAATTTAAACAAATTTATTGTGTTTGGTTTTCTATTATTTGATAGAAAGAACACGAAATAAAGTACTTTCTATAAAATTAGTCCTGACTGTTGACTCAAATGATTACAACCTTTGGTATGCGAAATGAAATTGTTATTGGCCTCTGGAGAAGCCTGTTTCCGAGTACCGCAACATATTGGCTTTAAATTTAAATTTATTGAAATTACATTATCAATAAGTATTTTTTTTAATTTTTCAACTTTATAGTTTTGTTTTAATATTTAATTTATTTTTATTACGACTATAGATCGATTTTTCGCCTAACATAGAGAAGGAAAATATTATTTAAAGTCGAAATATATTAAATGTTAAAAGAAAACAAAAATAGCAGACAAAATAAATGTAACTTACTGTTTCCCAATAACATCATATTATTAATATGTTATTAAGTTTAGAGCCTCAGTGACAAGAATCTAAAGGCGCTTTAAAAAATTTCATCAAATTTTTGTATTTAGGAAAATATAAATTTTTTTCATTGTAAAAGAAAAATTAAATTTAATAACAAAAATATAGTAAAAATTAAATGAACATAAAAATAATAAAATAAACTTTCATGTCATAAACAAAAACATTAAGTAATATCAATTATTAAAATTTACATAACCAAAAACAAACTTAATAAATAATAGCAACGAATTTTAAGAATATTTTTTATACGTTAATTTAAAGAAAAATCATTTATTAATTATATTCATAAATGCACATATTCTACTGGCACTCTTGTGTTAAGCACAGTTATCACAATGGGCTCTGCTGTTTGTACTTGACCATTAGACTGGCCCTCGTATTTATTGACCTTTATTGTAATTTGATTACTTATAATATCAATTATTGTAAATTTATAATTATAATTATTTTTATTGATATAGTCATGTTATTATTATTGGCTTTCGATGAAATAAAATGAAAATTCTCATAATTATTTCTTACTTTTTCAATAGTTTCCAAAGATAAGGATTTATCTGAGGAAATAAAATAAATTACGGAAGAAATCCAGAAGAAATAAAATTACGGTAGACTCGTTCAACATAACTGTTCTTGAATTCGATAAACCAATTCGACTGTTCAACGTCATTTATGCAATCCTGGACGAGATCGTAACATTTGGCCTTCAGATTTCGGTTCATGATCCGCAAGTCAATTAGCAAGCGGCTGGGAGTTATGAACTGATAAATACCTTTAGGAATGGCTTCAATATCACCCTAAAGAAAACATGAATCAAGCATTGACTAATAGCGTTGCGATACACAAGATCATGTTGATAAATTCAGCACATTAGCCCACATGGAAACGGAATCAGATAAATCAATGTCAACAAGCAATAAATAACAACATAAACAATTATTGTCACAAAAATACATGAAAATATCAATCTACTTACATAGACTGGGAAATGCTGAATGAAAATTATCGAATTTATTCATTTTTCTACTCATGATAAAAAGAAGTTACTACTTAATACCTCTTTTAATTTTTCAGCATTGCATTGGACAGGAAGACAGCTCAACTGCTCCAAGTACGTCCAAAAACCATATAACTCTCCCAGAAATTTTTTCTGTATATGAAATAAAGAAAATAATAATATTGAATATAATGATTATTGCTCGTATTTCAATGAATTAATAGACAAAACTCACTGAAACATTCAGTTCACAAATCAGAAATTGGGTGCATTCTTCATGCATTTTATCATCGATATTCCCAGGATTGTTGTGAGGTAAACCAAATATCAAGTCTAATGGAAATTAATTAATTCACATTAAATTATTGCCAACCAAAAAATAAATATATCCCTTTCCATAAATGTCTAATTGATGATAACATGCTAAGCTTTTTGCCGACAACTCGGTTTTTCAATGTGATCTCAATCAGTCGCAGCACTCTCGACAGGTCCTTGGCAAATTCAATAATTCAATATATCAATATATCACTTGAACGGAATCATTTTATTAATTTAAATGTATTATCAGTAGAATAAATCGAAGTGACTGTTAGAATATTTCATTTTAAAATGTACAGGTCAAATCCCAGGTTCACATAGCCGTATTTACCAATAGATCAACAAGGTCCTGGATTAGAGGGAAAAGTAGGGATAAAAAATGTAAATAGTAAATGATGTGACAAGCCACATGTGAAGCTAGTACAATGTGCCCGTACAGAGCGAAATAAATAATCAGTATACGGTAGACCTTTGGATTGAAGCATTAATACTAGCATGATCAATAATTATAGAAATTTTACTGGCATCTGTTGAATGTATATGGTAACTTAGGTTAACATTTGTAATTGTCAATATGCAAATTTTAATTTGAAGAGAGGGCTGCATATAAATCTTGACCTGGAGCGGCAAATTGTTAAATCTGTCGCTGCTTGTTCAACATAATTGATAAGTAGATATGGGAATTCTCGAGCATTTATGTCATCTTTTCTCTGATAAACCTTAATTAAAATTGTGTGACAAAGAACATGAGCAATGCAGATTCAAATATCGAAGAAGTAAATGAAAAATTTTATACAATTATTTGTTTTTAATTTAGATATTATACCATATCAATATAATAGTCGATGCAGTTGCCAAACGTAGGACGTATTTTTGGTCAGATACTTCCATAAGAGGTTATAGTCTTCAATCATTGTGTACGTCAATGAGTACTATAATCATATTAAAAAGTCGTTATTCTTAATTTGCTGTTTTGAAATTTTAAAAAGTTGTTTCGACTAATTTTTTTATATGTTCTGTTTTATATGTTCTCCCTTATCTTTGCTTTAGCTCACGGTGATGATCGAAAGCCACGAAATGATTAATATATATTTCCTGAATTGTCAAGCTCAAAATTCCACTCACAAACTAGTAAAGCAGTAGTTATCAATCACGATAAATCTCTCACTATATGCATGAAAAATAACGAAATTTGGGTGATAATTAGTCGTCACAGTAAATTGAAGCGATTTCATTGGGTCATGAAATGTGCAAAATCAAATTTCAATCAAATTGAATGATAAAAAAAAGTATAAAAGTTAATACTAATAAATGATTTCCTGATTCAGAAATCGCTCGCCAATAATCTCACAACAGCAAAATAAGGATTTTGATTTCAGTTTATTTTTCATTTACAATTTTATTTCGACATGATATTGAAGAAATATATATTGACTCTGCTGTCTATCATCCCTCACAAATTCTCACACAGATGTTCTCCCGGATTTTATATTGTTACATATGCGCTTGTTTTGAATTTACGTTTAATACATATAAAATATACTAAAATGTTAATGTTTTCCTTACTTTTTGAAAATCCTTGTAGGTTCGATCCGTACCTTTCTGGAAAAATCGATTTACTTTCCATACATGATCTTTACCTAATTATTATTATAATTATAATTATTATTATTATTATTTATTATTATTTATATTATTATTATTATTATTATTATTATTATTATTATTATTATTATTGTTGTTATTATTATTATTATTATTATTATTATTATTATTATTATTATTATAATACGGTGATTCCTTGGTAGCAGCATAAACTAATATAACAGATTAGTGAATAACAAAATAAGCCCTTACTACGAAGTAAAAATTATATTGTTGAAAAAAGTTTCGATTATTAAATAATCCTCTGAAATAATTTTCTCAGAAACATCGTTAAACTTTTACTCGAAAGTAAAATTGCAATAAAACGATGAAGGTTTACCAATCCAATAAAGTTGTATTTTATTAATCAAAACAAGAATTCTTACACAGTTTCTCAACAAACATTGGAGATCATACAAAACGATGATATAAGATATTGTTTATAAATAACCAAGATAAACAAAGCCGTTGAAAAGTTTGTCATTGTCGTCTTACTAGTTAGAATATATAAACAAAACAATTAGAGTAAATGTTGCGATAAAATCACAAATCTTGGACAATAAACCGAGGTGTCAACATTTAATTGATGAGTGTGAATCAAGATTGCATATCTGAAATGAATTATTTAGGCGTAGATTTTAACATTCTGCGGGCAGACTCATTTCTATTAACTTTTATCACAACATTGTTTTGTGCCTAACAAAGTAATTCAATACTTCTTTGAATTTTAAAAGAATAACAGAAATCACTAATATCGTTTTTAATTCCTTTATATTTCTTCCAATGATTCCACGTGCAAGATTGTTAGTTTTTGATTGAATGCACATTTTGCAGATGGGTAATTGGTGAATTGAAAATTATATAAATCACTTAACTATTGGCCTAGTTCTGTGTATGATATTTGTAATGCTATTACGTAATTATATGATTTGCAACAATAATCAACATATAAACAGTGATATTGTGGATTTGACTAATTGCAACTAAAATTGATAATTATGATTAAATATATTGAAATTATAAGTACAAAACGGTGATTTCTTGGTAGCTTATTTTGTTATTCGATTAAATATTTTCTCATCCGTTTTGTCTAAGTCAACTCTATCACTATTATTTGAAGGAAATTTCAATTGCATAAATTCATGGATAGTACTCTATTGCTAATAACCTACTAGAAACTTCAGTTTTCTTTTAGTTTTATTTCCGAACACGTTTTTACTTCTTAGGATTCGTGCATCATTCTCTGCTTAAACGTTCGACAATCCCAAATATTCACTGAAAAGGGCATTAAAAACAATAGATCTATTTCCAACTATTAGATATTTGTACTATTGAATAAAATTCCTGCAGATCGAATATTTTATTTCCATCGATAAATAAAATGATCAATTTGAAAATTATTAACTATCACGTGACCTTGGCAGAGAGGTAAAAGCCAATCGACACCAACACACATTTGGTGTAGCTCACCGTCCAATCAGATTCGACAGCAAATCAGATCTCACGAGATCATTTTCCACTGAAGTTTTGTGTTACAATGGAATTTAGAATGTTTCCATGGAAATTGATTTCTGCTAAATTCCAAATTAATTTTCAATTTGATAATTACAGAATTTCAATTGCGTCATTATCAATGTGCCATCTCGTTCAGATTTTGAAATGTATTTTAAAATAAAAATTTTATTTAATTGATTTAAAATTAAATTTTTATCATTTTAATAAGTACTAATTCATTTTGGAGCTTTTGTTTATTTGCACAATTAACTCTTTAAATTATAAATAATTGTTTTTTGAATTAAAATAAAATTATTATTTTAATTTAAAAGAAATTTGAGTTCCTTTATTATATATAATCAATAAGAAATCATCCACCTGGAAACTGAATGCTTTTGACATGAATTTCTCCTAATCGTCTTAAATCGTTAAATTGATCTTTATTAAGCATTACTCGGTCGCCATATTTGTCTCGTGCTAATTGGGCACACTCATTCATGTTCAACCAATCGTTGATGCCTAAATCCACTCTCTAATTATCAAATTTTAAATAATCTATTCTCATAATTATAAAAGGGATTTACTTGAAGTTGGAATTTATCGAACATCGACTGGGGAGCAATGAATTCAAAATCATCCCATTCGTAAATTTGCGATTCGAACAACTGTGCAGCAATTAAATAGATCGATAACGATCAACAATTCACAAACATACTCGATAAAATGGCTGTAGAATATTCTGCCATTCTGAAGGGGATTTCGTCAAATCGATATCACATTTCAGAAAAATTTTCTGTAAAATTAAAATTACTCAATCATTTAACCGCGTAATTCTCACCTCTGGCTCTTGGACAATTACATCACTAGCCATTGATTCAGAAATTGTTCAAAAAAAGTCAATTATTTAATAATAATAATTTTCAACGTAAAAAATATTTGTTAGAAATTATCGAAAATATCATCTGAAATAAAATTTGAATTATTTGAATTATGATGAAATAACTAATTCATTTAAACAACTATTAACCATTTAGTTTAATTGTATTCTCGATAAATAAACGAAATTCTTTGAATTTTTTAACAAAATATGAGAATTTTTTTCGCAAAATATATTTTTTTACTTTATAATATATTATATGGCACACTAAGCTGAGCTTTAGATAATTTGATAATAAGGAATAAACCAGAAGAACTGGATTATTTAAAAAATTTATAATATTTAATTGATAAAATTGAAATACAATTTTTAAATTTGATTACCATACTATTTGCTACAATATAGCATGGTACACTATTAACTTTTTACAACTTGCAAATGTAAAATTAAAAATGTGTCATGGTCTCACGCCGTTTCTGTACCGGTACAGTTTGAAGCAATATACTTATTAGGTACATCCAAAGAAGTCTTGGCTAACTGTTAACAACTTACTAAGACTCCATCGGGTACAGTAGCATCTGAAATTTATAAATTGCCTGCTCAAATCTCTGAAGGTCATTATAATATTTTCTTTTGTGTTGTGTGTATTATAATAAAATATTAAATGAAAATGCATGTGCATCGTTTAAAATTTCATAAAGATAAAAAGAATATTAAATCTAATAGAAATTCAAAATATATTCTAATTTTATTGCGATATCAATTTCTGAATTTGCATCTTTACTTATCTTACAAAATTTTAGAGTAGTTTGACATGGCAAACGTTAGTTTATATAGTATTTTTTTGTGGTTTTTTATGTTAAGTGGCAAGAATCATTAATTGTCAATAATAATTGCTTTTCGTAAACAAATTTCTATTTTTAAAAGTACAGACATGAGTTTCTGGTTTTAGTGTCATCGCAATTGGCAGCATTTCCGAGATAATAAATACAACGCTACGTTGTATATTGATATCTGTATATCATTTTTGGATCATGTTCTTATATGAAATCATCTTAATTATTTTTTTGTTTAAATGTGCTTATTTGGATACTGGTGGTGCTTTACCAATACCATAATTGAATTATTGTTAATAATTATTAATATATATTTATTAATTGTATTTTATCATTACTGTGTCTATAATCATAAAATTTTATTGTTATCCTTATTGTTATCATTATTGTTAGTAAAATTATTATTACAACTATTATTATTTTATTATTAATTAGATTAATTAGAGTTGCAATAACTAAGCATGTATTTAAGGTGATCAACTATGCTCATTTACTGAGTTTTGTATTCTTTTTTCGCAAACCGTACTCTTTTCAAATCCTGTACTCTGAAAGTCTCATTTGTATAATTTTATACTCATTTGTATTTCTAAAACATTTCCTTATGTTTTCCAGGTACTAATGCTGCTGTTCAAATGGTATTTTCACTAGGGAATGATTATTGGAGCAGTGAGAAGTCACCACTTTCTGTAAAAACATTATCTGCCGTCTTAACAGTCAAATTTAATATGCAAAATGAAAGTTGTTCGGATGTGGCTACATTGTTAGACGAACATCCTAGTTAAGCAAAAAAAATCCACTCAGACGAAAAATATGTTTTTAAAAGAAAATAAAGTTTTTATCGTTTTTTCTTCTTTTTTTTCCACCTATGAAATACTTGCAAAGTGTACTGTTTTTGAACAAAATATAGTTGGTCACCTTAATGTATTTCATGTGTAAATTTTCGCATTTCGTTTCAAATTTTATTTGATGTCATCATTATTTTATTATCATTATTATTATATTATTATTATGAGACTATGAATATTATTTAATTTATTTAATGATTTGATGGTAATTATTGAAAATTTTCAGATTGTTTTTTCCGCTGTTATTATTTGTAAAAAAATTGTTGATTATTTGAATATCTATTCAAGTCATTGTGGTGATGACGATTGTAATTATTATTATTATTATTATTATTATTATTATTATTATTATTATTATTATTATTATTATTATTATTATTATTATTATTATTATTATTATTATTATTATTATTATTATTATTATTATTATTATTATTATTATTATTATTATTATTATTATTATTATTATTATTATTATTATTATTATTATTATTATTATTATTATTATTTATATTATTATTACGATTTTTTTTCGGTTCTCAAAGTGCCGTGAAAGAAATTTTGTTTTTATGTTTTTATGACACTTAGTGTCGTTTGTTATTCTCACAATAACACCTTATATCAATAATAAAAAAAATTATTAATTCCCTAGAGGGGTGAGATTAATTATATTTATATATTATTTTATTTAAATACTTTTATATTTGTTCTCAATTTATCTTTCATACCAGTTTCTCAATTTTTATCAGCATATCAAAAACAAATAATTTACATGATAAAATATAAAAAGTAAATACACAATAATAATTTAATTTATTATCCCTAAAATGCAGCAACAGAATGTTTTATTGATCCGCGAATATGAAGACGTGGCGAAAAATCTGGATTTCGACAAATAAACTGACACCTGAAAAAGACCGTAAAATTATTAGTGCTTAAATTAAACCTTCGTTCGGGTTTGAACGTGTTGAATGTCTCCGGAGATGTCGAGATAACGCCGAATATTGATCTAGTGCTCGAGACTAGTGGAACATTGTCCATTACAATCCAATCCCATTTTATTGCACTAACATTACGTTGCCGAGCTTCCTCATTCAACCATGACCAAGTAAAGCTGAATGCGTAAGGAAAAGTAAATTCAAAGTCGCGCGTCTGCTCAGATAACTCCAAAAGATGACTAATTTGATATTTGACAATGACAATAAAACTATTTTTGTTTAGTAGATGAATTAAATTTTTCTATGTTACTTTCATTTTACCTAATCTCAATTGTTTTGTATTTGACAGTAATTATTTTCATTCTATCTTGTTTTTATTTTTGCCTCAAAATAAATAACAGTGACCATAATTAAAATTAGCAGGAAACCTTTTATAGTTGCTCTTGAACCTATTAATGAGTGAGAGTATTGGCTATCATGGCGAAGTTGCTTACATTTCACTGACGACCACTCATTAGAGCACAATTCCAACGTCACTTATAATGGGTATGTAGTGAATAAGTTTTTCTTATGAGCGTATCGGATGAGAATTACTGATGCATTTAAACAATTTGCAAGGCCGTTTGTGTGCTGGCCAACAGATAAAAGCATTTTTGCCTACTAATTTAAAAATATTAAAATATAATAGTAATTAACATGTATGTAGCTTTGAATTTAATTTGCTCAACCTATCTCCCATAACTTTTTATAATTAATAAAATTCGAAACCTTTCAGTTAGTCACAATTTCAACATTTCGCTATTGTACCTAGGATTCGCAGACACATACATGTTGTGTTTTGCAATACCCTATGTTCATGGTTACTTAGTCAAGCGCTTCACTAATTACTTTTATCAAATGCAATTCTTTGAATAAGGATTTAGTGAGCTGTTTATGAATTAGCCATATCATTGTTTTTACTAAGTCATAGTTTCACAAATTTTCTGTACCGATACGGTCTAAGACAATAGACGTATTAGGCATTTCCAAAGAAGTATTGACTAATTGTTAAAAACTGACCAACACTAGATCGGGTACAGCAGCACCTGAAATTTATAGATTGCCCGCCAAAAGCTCTGAAGGTAAGTACACTATTTTTTTGTGTGTTGGGTGTATTATAATAAAATATTATATAATAAAAATTTTTAAAATATTAATAAAAAACTTTATAAATTTAAATTATTTTATAACAGAAATAACATTAAAAGTTAATAATTTTTTTTAAAATAAAACAATATCAATTTAAAATAATTTTACAAAATCAAATTATTTAAAAATATTCAAAATATTCGGAGATTGTCCCGGTCTGTAGTACGAGAATCATGACAACCCTAAGCTAGGTGTAACGACGTTCGTCCATCAATATCAGTGACATCCGTAGCTCCGCGTGACGAATCAATATTTTCAAAATTGTTATTCTGGCATACCATACATCATACATTAAAGTAGTTCATTGCATATTTCTACAATGTACATCATGTTTTTGATTTACTGATTGTTGCGACCGTGAAAAGAATCACTTAGAGAATTTGAATTATTTCTAAAGGATTTGATATCACATCATTCATCTTCATCTTAACAATAATTAAATACAACATATTTTTGTTTGAGAGAATTTGATAGAATTCCATCATCTCTCGTCTTATCAATACCAATGATCAATGAAATCAAGTTGACCTTTAATAAAGGATCAGTAATATCATTATTATTATTATCATCACCTCCTCCTCATCACCTTCTTCTGCTTCATCTAGATTGGAAATTTTAACCACTTGATTCGGATGAAAATTCGTGTATTTAGTGAGCTTAAAGTTCATCATTATCAGAATTATTTATCCAGAGATTGATTTGAATTACTAAACAATATAATATAACATAAACAATATATTCTCGGTATCTTCAACATATTTTTTTAAAAGAAAATTCTTAACAACTTGAAATCTGCTTTATTTTTTAATTAAAAAACAATTTTTTCCAATTTATTTTTTGAGCATTTAAACAAGATAAACATAATAAACTTTATAATATAACAAATTTTTACATGTCTTTTTTTATTGGAAATTAACCAAAAGATAACTGTTTCCACAATTAAACTACGATAATAATGATGATAATTTCGTTCTTAATTTTTTGATTATTTACATTTTGTTACACTCACCGCCATACTTCAGATTTTACACTGAGCTCATCAGTATATTAGACGAGCCCATTGATTTAATGTACGTTTAATGATAATTTTCAAATTGATAATATCTTTATTTGGAAGGGAGTGCCAAACTTTCTGATGTAATATTTAAGGTTTCTAACTCTGTGATACGTGTTTCGAAGAGATGGAGTCAAAATTTTGCAAAATTGAGAATGGCTACACCTTCATATGTAGGTAACACGTTATGAGGTAGCTCATAGGGCTCACCAAATACAGAATAAATATTCCTTTTCCTGACTGAAATCCATGTTTAAAGCCGCTGTATAATTTGATTTTCATTTAAAGGTAACCGAGAAAATTCGGAGAAAAATGCTGCGATAAGTCCCTCGGATTGGACCATTTGAATTTAGGCACGATTGATATGAGGATGAGAAGGAGGCAATTGATTGGTTAAATTAATGGAGCAAAATCAAATAAATGTCAAACAATCAATGCTTGTCATGTGAGTAATTCAACTTCAACTACATTACATCCAATGCCACTATTAGCATGAGTGAATAATAATAGAGAAATCTGTGAATTGTATTGAAACAATGATTTGGCGATTGGAATATCTAAGCGGTGAGTTTAAAATGTATAGAATTATGAAATGGCAAAGAAATATATAATGATATAAATGATAGTGAAAATGAATTATTTCAAACTTACTTGGTGTTGGTGCTACCGTGATCACTCAGGCGGTACACCCGGAGCGAGGCTTTGTCATTGCACTGCGATGGGGTTGACCTCCGCGCTTCTCCAAATCGGATAAGTCGAACATGTAATTTTTGTTAGTGGGGACTTTCGGGTCCCTGATGAAAAGTTAAATTAATTATAAAGTCAGTAGTTACTTATAAACTGTTATACAAATATTTCATTTATTTTTGTCACATTTTTATTTACACTGTAATATAATATAATAAAGTTTACTAAGAAATTATAGATCCATAAAATTTATTTGATACAATTCAATCAGTAATTGGCGGTGAATGTCATAAAAAAAGTTATAATTGCATTATTATAGATTATTTTAAGATAGAATCATTATTGGCAGAAATTTGTCAATTTTATATTAAATAATGGCTTGGTGAATAATTTCATACTTACCTGGCGCGGTTTAACCATGATCACCGAGGTGGTTTTTCCAAGATGAGATTACTTCATTGCACTCTGAAGTGGTTGACTCTTGCGACTGCTCCAAATAGGGGTGGCTCGAGCGCACAATTTTTGGTAGTGAGGACCATTTGGATCCTTATTAATGAATTAAATCAAATTAATGTTTGTGGAAAGTAGTATATTTTAATATATAATATTTGTATTATTCAACAATTATTATAAATTCGTTGTTTTAATATATACTGATTAACAATTTTAAATCAAAAATGCTGTACAAACCAATCTTTACTTTTCAATCAACTTCATTAATCTACATTATAAAAACATTTTTTTATTCAACTATACTACTAATTTTGTCAGTAGCTCATTTGTAACACAATTAATTTCATGGAAATAATCTGTTAATTAACAATTTTAAATCAAAAAATGCTGTTAACGGTTTTTTATTATAACGGTATACGGTTAGTGATAGTGAAAATTAGAAAATCTAACGTGAAAGATACTTGATAAAACTGACATGTTAAAAAGCTAGATTTCCAAAAAATTATTTCATTTCTTGAACCCGAATAATATCTCAAAAAGTTGAGATTCGAATCGTATAATGTTGAAAATAAGTTCATCATTAATAGTTTTTTAGCATTGACAGTATTTTCAGTTTATATTAAAACAACGAATTTATAATAATTGTTGAATAATACAAATATTATATATTAAAATATACTACTTTCCACAAACATTAATTTGATTTAATTCATTAATAAGGATCCAAATGGTCCTCACTACCAAAAATTGTGCGCTCGAGCCACCCCTATTTGGAGCAGTCGCAAGAGTCAACCACTTCAGAGTGCAATGAAGTAATCTCATCTTGGAAAAACCACCTCGGTGATCATGGTTAAACCGCGCCAGGTAAGTATGAAATTATTCACCAAGCCATTATTTAATATAAAATTGACAAATTTCTGCCAATAATGATTCTATCTTAAAATAATCTATAATAATGCAATTATAACTTTTTTTATGACATTCACCGCCAATTACTGATTGAATTGTATCAAATAAATTTTATGGATCTATAATTTCTTAGTAAACTTTATTATATTATATTACAGTGTAAATAAAAATGTGACAAAAATAAATGAAATATTTGTATAACAGTTTATAAGTAACTACTGACTTTATAATTAATTTAACTTTTCATCAGGGACCCGAAAGTCCCCACTAACAAAAATTACATGTTCGACTTATCCGATTTGGAGAAGCGCGGAGGTCAACCCCATCGCAGTGCAATGACAAAGCCTCGCTCCGGGTGTACCGCCTGAGTGATCACGGTAGCACCAACACCAAGTAAGTTTGAAATAATTCATTTTCACTATCATTTATATCATTATATATTTCTTTGCCATTTCATAATTCTATACATTTTAAACTCACCGCTTAGATATTCCAATCGCCAAATCATTGTTTCAATACAATTCACAGATTTCTCTATTATTATTCACTCATGCTAATAGTGGCATTGGATGTAATGTAGTTGAAGTTGAATTACTCACATGACAAGCATTGATTGTTTGACATTTATTTGATTTTGCTCCATTAATTTAACCAATCAATTGCCTCCTTCTCATCCTCATATCAATCGTGCCTAAATTCAAATGGTCCAATCCGAGGGACTTATCGCAGCATTTTTCTCCGAATTTTCTCGGTTACCTTTAAATGAAAATCAAATTATACAGCGGCTTTAAACATGGATTTCAGTCAGGAAAAGGAATATTTATTCTGTATTTGGTGAGCCCTATGAGCTACCTCATAACGTGTTACCTACATATGAAGGTGTAGCCATTCTCAATTTTGCAAAATTTTGACTCCATCTCTTCGAAACACGTATCACAGAGTTAGAAACCTTAAATATTACATCAGAAAGTTTGGCACTCCCTTCCAAATAAAGATATTATCAATTTGAAAATTATCATTAAACGTACATTAAATCAATGGGCTCGTCTAATATACTGATGAGCTCAGTGTAAAATCTGAAGTATGGCGGTGAGTGTAACAAAATGTAAATAATCAAAAAATTAAGAACGAAATTATCATCATTATTATCGTAGTTTAATTGTGGAAACAGTTATCTTTTGGTTAATTTCCAATAAAAAAAGACATGTAAAAATTTGTTATATTATAAAGTTTATTATGTTTATCTTGTTTAAATGCTCAAAAAATAAATTGGAAAAAATTGTTTTTTAATTAAAAAATAAAGCAGATTTCAAGTTGTTAAGAATTTTCTTTTAAAAAAATATGTTGAAGATACCGAGAATATATTGTTTATGTTATATTATATTGTTTAGTAATTCAAATCAATCTCTGGATAAATAATTCTGATAATGATGAACTTTAAGCTCACTAAATACACGAATTTTCATCCGAATCAAGTGGTTAAAATTTCCAATCTAGATGAAGCAGAAGAAGGTGATGAGGAGGAGGTGATGATAATAATAATAATGATATTACTGATCCTTTATTAAAGGTCAACTTGATTTCATTGATCATTGGTATTGATAAGACGAGAGATGATGGAATTCTATCAAATTCTCTCAAACAAAAATATGTTGTATTTAATTATTGTTAAGATGAAGATGAATGATGTGATATCAAATCCTTTAGAAATAATTCAAATTCTCTAAGTGATTCTTTTCACGGTCGCAACAATCAGTAAATCAAAAACATGATGTACATTGTAGAAATATGCAATGAACTACTTTAATGTATGATGTATGGTATGCCAGAATAACAATTTTGAAAATATTGATTCGTCACGCGGAGCTACGGATGTCACTGATATTGATGGACGAACGTCGTTACACCTAGCTTAGGGTTGTCATGATTCTCGTACTACAGACCGGGACAATCTCCGAATATTTTGAATATTTTTAAATAATTTGATTTTGTAAAATTATTTTAAATTGATATTGTTTTATTTTAAAAAAAATTATTAACTTTTAATGTTATTTCTGTTATAAAATAATTTAAATTTATAAAGTTTTTATTAATATTTTAAAAATTTTTATTATATAATATTTTATTATAATACACCCAACACACAAAAAAATAGTGTACTTACCTTCAGAGCTTTTGGCGGGCAATCTATAAATTTCAGGTGCTGCTGTACCCGATCTAGTGTTGGTCAGTTTTTAACAATTAGTCAATACTTCTTTGGAAATGCCTAATACGTCTATTGTCTTAGACCGTATCGGTACAGAAAATTTGTGAAACTATGACTTAGTAAAAACAATGATATGGCTAATTCATAAACAGCTCACTAAATCCTTATTCAAAGAATTGCATTTGATAAAAGTAATTAGTGAAGCGCTTGACTAAGTAACCATGAACATAGGGTATTGCAAAACACAACATGTATGTGTCTGCGAATCCTAGGTACAATAGCGAAATGTTGAAATTGTGACTAACTGAAAGGTTTCGAATTTTATTAATTATAAAAAGTTATGGGAGATAGGTTGAGCAAATTAAATTCAAAGCTACATACATGTTAATTACTATTATATTTTAATATTTTTAAATTAGTAGGCAAAAATGCTTTTATCTGTTGGCCAGCACACAAACGGCCTTGCAAATTGTTTAAATGCATCAGTAATACAGCACGAAAACCTTGCACCAAGATAACTTAAAATACAATATACAACACCAACTAAACACTTTAAAATCTGAGAGAATATAAATAAATATAAAATTAAAAAACATAAAAGTAAAATAAAATAAATACAAAATGCATCAAGAACCGCACGAAATCTACATAAAAAATAACATAATAACAAGAAAATTTGACCGAAAAACGACAAGTTATATAAAAGTAAAAATAAATGAATAAATGTTAAAAAATAAATTACCAATTTAAATTAAGAAATTAATAAAAATTTAATTTAGATAACACAAATAATTTCAAGGTCGAACTTTGTTTAATCGTAATAAAATTAACACGCAAGGTTAAGGCCAAATTATAGGTATATATACTGATGTGTTTTCACAAATTTTCAGTCTTATTTTTCGGAGAAAAAATTTCATTCTTACTTGCAGTCTTAGTTTTTCAGAAAATTAGTTGGTGTGTATAACTAGTTGAGAGCCGTGCAGTCAGGCAATTAATACTGGTAAGTGTTTTGCCTGAACACGACCACTCTCGGCTAGTGTATGATTATTGATTCGATTTTTCGACTTGAATTTATGGAATGTGCACAATGATTTTACGAATGGTATACTCACAATGCTTTTATGAATTTCCAATTATCGTATTTGGCCGAACGAATTTAATGTGGACGATGTAATATACTGAATAAATATTTTCAACCAACTACCTTTGTGCATCGAAGCTTTTATTTCAACTACTATGGTAAAATTTATTCTATTCCTTTTTCGGCCCACAGCCACCACATCACCGCAAGAAAGCAAAATCGACATAACAATTCAGGCTGCGTAAGTGCGGTTTATCCTCCAATATCACGTGCCCGTGAAGGTTACGGCGTGAATAACGCAGGACCTAAACGTCAATACTACCTGCTATAGGGGAACGGGAAGGTGGAGGGGCAGTTTTTTAGCTGCTCCCTCATCACTCGTTCTCTATAAAATCGACATAAAATATTAAACAACAACCGGTTAAAAATCACTAACGTCGAGTAGTCCAGTGGGCACTCATTAAATATAATATGAACATAAATAGATCATAAGAACAAAAAGAGCAAAAGGGTAGCGGGGAAAATAGCGAAATCGTTGCAACAGTTAAAATGAATAGCCATCGGAAAAAGATTAATCCGAACGACCAAAATCAGGAAAAATAACGTTTTAAATAATATTTAAGAATTAAATAAATTATGTTGAATTTAGATGAAAAATATGGGCAGAACGCTGCGCTAATTTTCGGAAATAGTTAAAACAGTTATTGTAAAACTGTAAATTAAGGGCGGAACACTGCTCAAAATTTCCGAATTGATTAAAATACTTATAGAAAATAGTAAAGCAAACGTGAAATGTTGTTCGATTGTTAGAATAATATTCTCTTGAAACCACAAAATGAGGGCGGATCGCTGTTCAAATTTTCCGAATCAATTAAAATACTTATCAAAAATAGCAAAGTAAAAGTAGAATACGGCTCATTAATTGATAGAATATCCGGATAAGACCGTAAATTAAGTGCGGAACGCTGCTCAAATTTTCCGAATTAATTAAAGTACTTATCGAAAATAGTATAGTTAAAGGGGAATGTTGTTCAATTGTTAGTATAATATCCTTATAAAACTGTAAAATAAGGGCGGTACTCTGCTAAAATTTTTCGACCCAAGGAAAATACTTTGTCGAAAACTGAAAAATAAGGATGGATTATGGCTAAATTTTTATATAAGCAAAGTATATTTTTCTTTTAAGCCGAGGAATAAGGACGAATCCTTACACAAAAATTTGATAATAATAATGATAATGGTAAGGATAATGGTAATTATATTAATAATAATGACAATAATGATGAGGATAATAATAATAATAATAATAATAATAATAATAATAATAATAATAATAATAATAATAATAATAATAATAATAATAATAATAATAATAATAATAATAATAATAATAATAATAATAATAATAATAATAATAATAATAATAATAATAATAATAATAATAATAATAATAATAATAATAATAATAATAATAATAATAATAATAATAATAATAATAATAATAATAATAATAATAATAATAATCATGGTACTTATAATGATAATGATAATAATAATAGTAATAATAATAAATATAATGGTAATTATAGTAACAAGAATAAAATTAAATGTAATAGTAGTAACAATTAATAAAGGTAATACATATAATAGTAACAATGATAATGCTAGTAATAATAATAGGGAACATTGCAGTTATAATAGGGATAAGGGCAAAAGAGATACGGTGCGGATATTTAACATAACGAAGGGTTTACAGGTCATGGTAAAAATCGATAATACGAATAATGATAAGAAGAACTATGGGAATAGACATAAAGATAAATGATATGAGAGTATGGGTTATCATTTAAAGCAGATAGAAGAATAATGGGACCTAAAAATCGAAAACGAGCATAGGCCTTCTATCGGCAGCTCGTTGGACCCAGGGATCGTTAGGTCAATTATAGCATTAGCAATAGCGCTCACTTTTTGCGGACGATCCACCCACTCGAACACAGTTCCAACGTTGCTTAGCAACGGGTGTCGAGTGGTAAGCAAAAGATATTTGTATGGAGTTGCCTGGGTAACATCCATATAATTTCAAAATATCAACACCCAGAAACCCACCATATCTATAATGTCAATAATTTAATTTATTTTCACATTGGCTCGGTTTGTAATTACCATTAAATAATCGGTTCTAGGACGTTTCATTTGGGGACTATTCATCGGCGGACGGTTCATCGGGTGGACAGTTCATCGAAGGACAGTCCAGTAGTAATTATCCAGGACTCTACCGCCCATGATATTACGTATAAAAACTACCGTTACTTACTGAATAGAAGTAGAACGACGAAAAGGTATAAAAGACACGATACTGTAGCTTAACGTTGTAGTTAAATTTCCGGTACGCATACCGTTTGGGTTCCCTCTTATAGGCGGGTTCGAATCTCAAAAAGAATTTTTTAATTAAACGATTAAAATTTATATTCCATGAATCATAGAAAACTTTTTTGAAAATTTGTCATGGAAGGAAAGAAAATTTTTTAATTATAATATATTAACCCTAACTAACTGTTGGGCCAGAACACAGACGGCCTTGTAAATGTTTAAATGAATCGGTAACACACATGCAAATATAACATGCAGATTTAAACTCAAACCTATTAAAACACCAAGTAACCCTACCAAAATGCGAGAAAGAGGAAAATTAAATATAAAATTATAAACACAAAAATAAATTAAAATAATAACAAAGTGCAACAAGATCCGCACGAAATAAATATAAACATAACACGAAAACCAAACAATTTGACCGAAATTTCACAATTTAACAAAAATGCGAGATTTCATGAAAATGAAATAAAAATCAAATAATTTGAATTAGAAATAATTCAATTAAAAATCTAAAGAAAAAAATTGTCAAATAAAATCTAAAAATAATAAAATTAAAGATTAGAATATACCAGAAAATTCCAAGGTCAAAATTTGTTTTACTAACTCAAAAAGAACACGCAAGGTTAGGGTCGTACAATAGGTATATATACCGATTCATTTTTACACAATTTTAATCATTTTTAATCGTAAAAATTCAGTTTTTCAAACTTGAAATCATTTTTCAGCGATGTTAGTGAGAGTTTTTATTTGACAACTCTCCACGTCGCATCCTCACAACCTCAATTGAGCTCTGCTTGGGTGTCGGCGTGGGGAGAGCGGTGTATTTATGATTTTTGGATTTTGTAATTAATGTAATGGGTAATTTATAATTTTCTGTTAATAAACTATTTTGATAGCATAAATTTGTTTTATATTGTCTAAATTTTTCCGGCCCACAGCCAAAGACACACTACAAGTTATTAAAATCTAACATACTATTCGAATTCGTGTAAGTGCGTGGAATATCGCCAATGATTCGTTCCCGTGAAGACTCCGGCGTGCGGAACGCAGGGGTCGGAACGCCAATATTATTCCGTATAGGGGAAGAGAGGGGTAAAGAAGTGGTCTTTTGGCTATTTCCTCGTCTCTCAATTTCCATAAACTCGACCTAAACTATATTTACATACGGCTCAAAATCTTCACACGAGTAGTCCAGTGGGCACTCATTAATTATAATATGAACACAATGCGCCTAAGATCAACCAAGGGAAAGGTAACGGGGAACTATAAAATGAAATCGTTGTAATGAATTAAAATCAACCATAAATCCAAACTATTACTATGAATTTAATATAACCATAAATTTCGAGCTATTAATATGAAGTTAAAGTAATCATAAATATGGAGCGGTTGCCATGAACTCTTAATAATTAATAAATCTAAGTTAGGGTCACGATTTTAAATAAATTATAGTAATCGTTATGAACCCAAAGGACATACTCTTAAGTAAAATGAAATATAATTTTTAAGTTGTCGCTTCGTACTAACATCAATAAAATAACCTTTAGGAACCTTGGATATTGTAAACTTTTAATTCGTTATAGATAGTCAAGACTACTCAAATAAATGTAAAATTCCCGTAACAATTATAAATCACTGATGTCATAATGAGTGTCAACATTTCCATTTAATCGAATGAAGGTTACGGCGATTAATTTAACAATTTAATGTTCTAGTAAGCTTCGACAAAATTATTTGGAAAAAGATAAAATAGCGTAGCTACTGTAACCACGAAGGTGCATATGTTAACTCAATAAAATCCGAACTAGGAAAATATAAAATCAGAATAAAAATGAGATAAAAGGTTTCCCCAGTATGACCGGACTCAAATACTACCTTTAAGATAAGGGAATGGAATTTCTTTTGTTGAAAATAAACAGTTGATAAAAATTAAAAGGAAACGAGAACAAAAATTTATTCCGACATTAAATAAAATCGCCAACCGACGGATTAAGGCAAGAGAAGTTAAGTCTTGAGCAGCCAAGAATAAGTTAAACTTTGAGATGCTCAGATTAAATAAAATTGGGTTCCAAAATTTCTATCTCTATTCAATGTAATTAGCCACCGAATTAAAACCACAAAAATAATAAATACCCTACGAAAGTATTAAAATCGAGGATTAATAGGAGATTAATATTAATGCAATCTACTCCTGGAGCGAAAACTAATTGCCAAAGAAATTCTTCACCCTTCCCCAAACAAAATAAAATAATAAAACGTAAATCATGTAAAAGGAAATAAAGTCAATATTTTACCCATCATATGTACAGTTAGTCAAACGATATAACAACAGAATATTTCCAATAGATGAGTCGAATTCCAACACATTTTTCCGAGCGAGAAAATACCTCGCGGATCATCATCGTTTCGATTGGAGATTGGAATGATTTGTAGGCTCATTTAGCAGGGAGTTCGAAGTCACCAAATTCCCGATCCGAATAATCACGACCTCCGAACGCACTTCACTACCATATTTTGATTAGTTAGCCATCATCGAGACGACTAGAAATATATAATCTTATATCTACGTCTAACAAATAATTTACCTCGAAACTAAATGACATAGGGAAAGAAGGACTGTCATCAATAATTCAGGAAATGAATAGTATTACTAAATTTTGTACCCATCCGATATATAACATAAACAAAATCGACGAATTTCCAAAATATATAATATGGAACGTGACATTTCGCGAGAATTTCACGATCGATGAATCTCGAATAGACACGCACACCCGTTTTTTTCTTTTCCTATCTATGCCCCAAGCTATATAAGAGATTTGATCGGCCGAAACTGATAGAAATTTTTGGAAAAAGTCAAAATGTATGAACAATTTGATCCTACTGACGAAAGTACAACGACCAGGATACCCGAGAAGGATAGGGGTATGAATATGGGGTCTCACAATTTGGGGAAGTTTTGTTTCCGTTTGAATTAATTTGCCTTATTCTTTGTAGATGATAATTAAATTTAGATTTTAAATTTGTTTAATAAGTAGTTTTATTGACTGTTAATAATTTCTTAATATAGTATTAATTACCCCTTTGATAACCATTTAGAAATCGTATAGAGGAGGACCTAAATATCTCCCCAAAAATTCGTGCAAAGAACTCCGAAATTAGTTGGCCATTTAGATATTGTTTTGGAATTTGAAATCATTTACAACTTTAGATGTTATTCTTTAAATTCGCTTATTTATGGAGAAGTAATGTTGTGTCAATTAATAATATTTTTACACTGATACTTCAATAACTACTGTTATTTTTAAATCTTTGTTTCATTTGAAATATAATTATTCGATTTTTGCTTACATGAATAAACATATATCGCCATTAAAATTGTTTTCCATTAAATTTTTAGTTGAAAAGTACATATTTTCCTTCTATTTGGAAAATAAACATGAAAGATTCCAATCAACGTTTACATTTATTATTTAGGCGATCCGATTTAGACAATAAGAAAATAATTTTTTGTTTAATTAAATGAATTCAACAATGAATAAATATGGAAGTGTGAAAGGATTACTAATTAGAACTTTAGGATAATTATTATTGCGTAAATTAAATCAGACTTTTGAGCAACCATCCAATGGTCAACAAGAGTGGACCACATATTTATGGCCATTGCTTGGAAAATAAAAAATCATTTTGAAAGGAACCAAAAGACGACCAACTCATCTAAAATAATGAAAGGGTTATCAAAATAACAACACTTAAAGCAATTATGAAAACATAGAATAGGACGTCGGTAGAATCGACGTAAGGCGAGGAACCTGATATTTACTAATTTAGATGAATCCGGAGCCATCATCCGTGTCCCACGCAAGTTGCCGATCAGTGGCGGCAAGTCTGGCGACGAGTCTGACGGGAAAAGTACAGCGATGTGCCCCAACCGAGAGAGCCCCAATGGAACGCCCTACAATCGGTGGGAGATAATGGGAGACCGTTTGCGTCGAGCAGACGAAAAAGCGATCAGAGTCCGGCTCTAGAAATTCGTGATCAAGTCCGATCTCTCCTTGCACGCCTCGAGGACCACAAGCGACAGGTCGATTTCAATGTGATCAGGGCCAGACAATATCTGGCGAATGTGGAAGACGATATCGCAGCCGGTAGGATCGCGGACACTTACAATTATATGCCGCCACCTAGCCCCAACCGCACGAGAAACACGAAGCGACCGTATTGGTATATCGGGAGCGCTTGGATGCTCAGCGGACCTCAGAAGGACATTAATGATCTGATTACGTTGAGTACACTCAAACCGCATTTTAAATAAATGATTTACTGTCATCAAAAATTGTTTTTCCTTTAAATAAATTTTTCTTAGTCCTACAATATTAACATTTGTTTGAGAAATTAAATAATTTGAGACTTGTAGTCCAGGATTAATTTTCGTTGTTGCAGAGATGGAATCCGTGAAAATACTACAGAAAGAGTTAGAGCACGCGCAGAAAATCAATAAGAATTTCCACGAACAGATCATCCAGCTATCAATAGAAGTTCAACAAACAAAGGCCGCCTGGATGGAGCCCAGAAAAGCAAGGGCGCTTTATCAAAGGCTTATAGCGGCCCAAAAGGGATGGGCGGACGAGAAACAGTTAAACCAAAGCCTAAGAACACAGATAAGGGGACTGGAGGTCGCATTGTCGGCCTGCCAGGAATGGGCAGCAGTAACATACCCCCTTGTCTTTGCCCCCGCCCAGCTGGCCTTCCGAGAGACGGTAGCGACCCCGAAAACTACTCCAACAACAAGCAGCTATCGACCCGAACGGAAGGAGCGGGCCAAGCGCCGAGCCGCTCGAAAATTAAACCAAACGCAGCCGACTCACTAAAAATGCATCGCTTCTTTCATAAAATATGTAGCCACTTGTTTTGTTTTTAATATATATTTGTCGATATTTTGAACGCTGTTTAAAGAATTCAATAGACTCGGATGATAAAGATTACGACATGAGGGGACCTGATATTTAAAGCGAGCACAAGTCTTCTATCGACAGCTCGTTGAACCCAGAGATCCTTCGGGCAATTATAGCATTAGTAATAGCGCTCACTTTTTGCGGACGATCTACCCACTCGAACACAGTTCCAACGTTGCATAGCAACGGGTGCCGAGTGGTAAGCAAAGAAAATATTTATATGACGTTACCGGGGTAACCACAACATAATTTAAACAAACATCAACACCCAGAAACCCACCACGAGTAACAGACTCAAAAGAGTGAATTGTGTGTTAAATTTTATTTTTAAATAAAATTTTTTGAATGTCGTACTTAAATGATTAATATAATTTTGTTGGGCCAGAACGTAAACGGCCTTGGAAAATGTTTAAATGGATCAGAAACACACACGCAAAAATAACACGCAATTTAAATAAACCCACTGAAACATCAAGTAAACCCGATAAAATCTGAGAAATAAAAGAATTAAATATAAAATAATAAACATAAAAATAAATTAAAATATTAACAAAATGCACCAAGATTCGCACGATACCTATACAAATATAACAAGAAAACACAACAAATTCGACGAAATTGAAAAAAAATCAATTAAAGTTCATTAAAGTGAAATTTAAATCGAAAAATTGAATTAGCAATAATTCAATAAAAATTCTAAATAAAAAATTATAAAAATAAATCAAAAAATATTAAAATTAAAAAATAGAATTTGCTAGAAAATAACAAGGTCGAATTTTGTTTTACTGCATCAAATTTCACACGTCATACAAATAGGTATATATACTGATCCATTTTCACATTTAACTTAACCATTTTTGAAAACTAACCATTTTTAGAAACTATTTTAAAACTATTTGAAATCGTTTGTAGACTATTTTGAAATCTTATTTTCCAATCGTTGTGAAGCTATTTTAGAACCTTATTTTCAAGCTATTTGAATTAATTCAACTGATTTTAGGTGAGAAATATTTTGGTTGGAGCCCTCTTTCCACGTCACGTTCATAGCATCTCTGTAGAGCTCTGCTTGACGGCGACGTGGGGAGAGAGGCATTTATGCTTTCTGTTATGATATTTTATGCTATTATTTGAAAATATTTGGAATGGTTATGAAGGGTAATTCTGTTATTTTGTCCTAATTAATAAATATTATTAATATACATGAATTATTTGATATATATTTTTTTTTTTAAAACTAAATTGAAATGTCGAAATTTTTCCGGCCCACAGCCGACACATCACGCAAGATAGTAAAATCAACATAGTACAGATGCATGTAAGTGCGTGGAAAATCGCCAATGATATGTACCCGTGAAGACTCGGCGTTGAGAAACGCAGGGGTCGTAACGTCAATATTATCCCTATAGCTGAAGCGAGAAATAAGGAAGAAGTCTCTGGCTGCTTCCTCGTTTCTCAATTCTGTAAAATCGACCTAAAATTATGTTACATACGGCTTAAAATTATCACACCGAGTAGTCCAGTGGGCACTCAATAAATATAATATGAACACAATATGCGTCTAAGGCCTATTAAAGGGAAAGGGTACTTGGGTTAAATTAACTGAAATCGTTGTTATAACTATTTTGGATTAACATTTTGAAATAAATAAAATTTATTGGGAATCATTGAATTCGATTAATTTGAGATTATTGATAAAAATTAAAATAACCATTGAGTGTAAAAGTAAAGTGTTTTATGGCTAAAAATTAAAGTAAATATTGGGTAAAGATAATTTAAATGCTCGTAAATGATTGATTAGGGTAATGACAAATAATTTCATCAGTTAAATTATTATAATTCATTTCAATAAAAGTAATCTGATCTTCGAGTAAGAACGAGTAATGTATTGATCAAATCAACCCCCGATAAAAATGAAAGCAATTAAGAATCGAATTCATTGGTTTCAAATAAAGAAACGTATCAATTAAAGGTCAAACGATTTTCGAATAACAGTATGAAATCCCTTAACTTAATTGTTGATTAAAATTTAATGTCACCCCACATAATTCACCGTTAATTCATTTTGATAAAATTGAAGAAGTGATTGAGCAAATCAAGTATTTAGATTAAATCATCGATTAAAATTAAAATGAACAAGAATAAAAATATCGTTTATTAAATTGAATCAATTTATTGATAATAGTAAAAATGATTAAACTAGTTCAGGTAATTATTGAGTAAAACCCACGTAAATTAGTTTTGGTAAAGTAAAGTATCAAATAAGAATAAATAATATAAGCTCCTTAATGAACTAGGATTAGAGGATTAAAGATTAGAATTACAGATGGATTGAATAACCGTAAGACAGTTTCTTTAGTAAAAATCAAGTAATTTTCGATGTAAATTAAAGTAAAACCGGATGCACGGATTTAAAACTATTAGCATTAAAATAACTTTGTGGGCTAAAGTAATAGTTGATCCAAATAGCCTTAGGGAAGACTAGTAGAAATCGGAATAACAGATGTCGATATTAATTACTGATAACATAATCTCTTAACTAGAATTAAAACAATTCATAAATCTATCAAATAGGTTTCTTCAATTATCGTAAATTCAGGATTTATAGCAAATTAATTAGCGGTAGAGTGAATGAATACTTACGTAAGTTAAATTAATATAATTGAAAAAACACCACAGTTTAAGACAAGCGAAAATTTGTATTGAACAAACAAAATTCCACATAGCGAAGTTATTCCAATAAAAGGGTATCGCATCTATTTAGAAAACTCGGTAAGCGTAGAAGTCTTCCTAAAAGTTGCTAATAAAGTACATTTAAACTAGTCAACGAAATAACTTACCGGAAATTGAGATAATCGAGTGTAGGCGAACATTTGACCAGTAATTCTGAAAATACGACACGAATCATACAATCACCGGATGTAATCAACGTAATTCACCTTTAGTCAACCGCTTAAGTTGTAATGGTAAAATCCGCCGGAAATCATTCGCCCACCAGGATACACCTACACGCGACTAAGTTATCTCGGATCAACATCCGGCCTAAATCGTAATGTTCGAACAACTGTAATTAAAGTTAGTAAACAAACTTTAAGTCAATGTACAAATTCCCTTAAGTCAATGTACGAGCATCCGTCTACATGAAAATTTTAATGTTAAGATGCAGATATCGAATAAGTTAAACATTAAGGAGTGCACCTTAAAGAACCTGAACCACAAAGTCACCCAACCTGCTTATTAATGTTCCATCGCGTAAAGGAAGGCAATGGCCACGCGTATGACACCCTTACTAGTAACATGGACACAATCTGCTTGCTAATAACTTAGAATAGTAAATCAATCGAACCTAATCTTGAATGATCATGAGGGACAGAGCAAAGCGAGCATAGGTCTTCTATCGACAGCTCGTGAACCCGAGGGTTGTCCGAGCAACTACAGTACTAGCACATGGTACTCAATTTTTGCGGGCAATCCACCACTTGAACACATTACCAACGTTGCCTAGCAACGGGTGCCAAGTGGCGATTAGTATCATTTTGTATGGCGTTACGAGGGCAACCACCGATTAGTTCAAACAAACAATGAAACCTTGTAACCCACCAATTTGAATTGAATTAAACCCAGGCAATGAAGTCAATCAGCCAGTCAGTCAGTGTCACTGTTATAACCATCTAGCATCAGCAAGGGACAAAAATGACAAATCGCTCGAAAACCTTCTAAAGGTAGTGCGTTGGACCCAGATTGAGGTCGGGCCAGAGCAGTTCCCGCGTGGCCCTCACCTTTGGTGACCTCAAAACCCATGGTTACATTTCCAACGTTGCCTAGCAGCTGGTAGCCACTGGGGATCGGAGAAATAATTTTCATCTGGGGTCAAGGTTGTCAAGACCATAACCCCACATAACCCTACACTGAGTTTTTTTTGGGGGGGGGGGGTTACCCATACTACAATTAACTAAAATATTTAAATAATATAAATAAATTATATATTTTTCGTGTGAATCGTCCCCCGATGAAGCGTCCTAATTATGAAACGTCCGCCGATGAACAATCCACCCGATGAACAGTCCGCCGATGAATCGTCCACTGATGAATCATCCGGATACCAAATAATCGTATGATAAGGGTTTAAAATGATATCAGTTTAGAATATTTATTTATTTAAATTGATCTTTATATCAATATCTGATTGATATATTTCTAAATTAATTTTTAAAGCTATTTTAAATGCAATACGTTAAGTTTTTTTTGAAAATAATTTAATTTAAAATTAATATTTCAAACAATCAAATAAAATACCAATTTTTTATTTCTTGTTGATTTGTTTAAATAATACGTATCTTAGAAACTCGATAGTACAAGATTATGACTGTAATATACGATTCTGAAGCTGTTGCTTTAGCTACAGCTTTAGAAGACAATGTTCGACAGCTTAATATTCTTGGTAAAATAATGCCTTATAGTTATGTTGAGCAACCAGATGTGCTAGATGTACCTCCAAATTTTATATTTTAACTGTTAATAAAACTTACTAAAATTTAGATCTTAAATGGTGAGGTTGAAGAAATTCTTATCAATAATATGGATATTGAAACAAGATTTCAGCATGTTTTAACGAAATACAGCAATTCCAAAGGATGTATGGAATTTACAGCAGAATATTCCTAAAGTTTAATTATTTATTTTATTAGTACTACCAAGTGAAGCTGAACATTATAAGAAGCAAATTAAAGATATTTCAAATGATTTAAAGAATTCAGTTCATGTGTTTACTCGAAATATGAATCATAATCCTTTGACATCGGATAATATTAAGAAAGTTCAAGAAGATAGGTAACAATTAAAAATTCAATAAAATATAATTTATGAAATAATTACTATATATATATATATATTTAATTCAAAAATATTATTTATTTTTATTTAAAATTTATTAATAATTAAATAATTTTAAATTGGTGAGTACGTGGCACTCCTGCCTATCGGATATGTTGACAATCAGTCTTACTTGTAGTAGAACATCAAATAAAGTGTAGCAATCAATTTATCCAGTAAAGAAATATCAACATGTCTAATGTCATTATTAAATTCCCGGAAAACATAAAATCCCATAGAGTTAGTGCTGTGATTCTCAACCTCTGTTTTATTATGCATTTTCAAAATTATTCCTAATAAAAACATTTGAATTTATTAAGCCGGTTTTATTTATTGAAAAACTCAAAAGAAATTTTTGAACCAATTATCATTTAGTGTGTGTTTTAGTTCCTTGATTAGTCTGGGATTTTAGTGGGATAGATTATCTGGACTATTCAAGGCATTGTTGTACTTTATTTTTATTCCAATGACTCTCTATGCTTTCATCCAGGTGATATTGCTTGTTTAAGTGCTCTCTAAGTCGACTCAATTGTTTAAGTATTCGCGACGGTCTCCGGATTGACGAAGTTCTTAGAATGGTTTACAGTGAAGTGTACATATCCATTTCTAAATTGTAATAACCGAGCCAACAATCGGTTACAATAGTAGTACCAGGGGCCATGTGTTTTTTATTTATTTCTAGGAGGTTCTTTTATTATTTGGACAGATTTACACATGAAATCTTCCGCATCTTCGCTCGTTTCCCAGTTCGATTTCAACTATTCCAAATAATTAATTCCCTTACACTGGCCTGTCACGGTTATATTTTCAGCGTCCGATCTTGGTTTCCTTTAGTTCCACCACTACTCCGTCGCCACTAATAAATCCATTCAATCCAAAAACTTCGTCAAGCCATACCATGCAAAATTACATACAATAATTAATCCAATCTTCAACGGTAGCCTTGATGTGACAATATTATCCACGAAAGTGGTTTCTCGGATTAAATCTTCATCTTTAATATTGTTCACTGAAAACATATAAGTGGTCACCTAAATTCTTTTCCAATACCAACGATTTCCACTGAGCTATCTGCCATCGAATCAAAACTTCTTATAATTACAAGGAGATTTCCTACGTTTCCCGCACCTAAATTAAAGCACTCTTCGAAGAAATCGAATTTGCATTAAACAATCACAATGCATACATACCCTTTGTGATGGCAATATTCCACATTCCTGTACCCATGCCAGGAATTTCTGCTCTCAACATAAAAAATCACACCTCAGTCTAATCAAACACATAGAACACATTACAAATGAATGCTATTCAATAAATAAATTGAAAATAAAACTCAATAAAATGTTTATACATATTTTATGGGGGGACTATATTAAACTAAACCCCCTTTTTTCAATTCAAAAATTAAACCCGAAATAGTATTATATTCTTGTTAAATGAATTTGGAAACTTAAGAATCCAAAACAGTAATATGAGTACCATAATGCTGATGGTGTTTGTTGCGCAATTTCTGCCATAGACATTTAATACAATTGAAAATGTGCAAATGTTACCGAATCGATAACTGTAACTTGTATATATTTTACTGGGTTCCGAATACTATATTTCACAAAAATATCTCGCAAGAAACTCTTTCAATAAATAATTCTAGTAATAATTCTAGTAAATAATTCGACTTTCAAAAATCTAGTGGTATCTAGATCATAACTCGTGAGATGAAAGAGCTGAACAAAAGAGAACGATCAATAACGAATAAACCTTTCTTGAAAACATTATTTTATGACGCATTTCAAAATTAAACTATCAGAATATGACAACTTTTTGACAAATAATATATCATGTAAATATTTGTCATAAGTGCATTCTTTTACTAGGTTGATTTTTTTCTTTTACTAATAAGCCGAGTTTCTGCACAAATCTAATAGAATACTCATTTACCCGTATTTCTATCACGCGGTGACTCTTGGTCACTTTTCAATTTAGAACTAATATAAATAACACTTAAAAATAAATAGATGAATAACATCCGCCACATTATTTGTACTAGATTATCTTTTTTTGAATAAAACAAATGAAATCTCTGTCTTTTGCAACGAACTTCAAATACCTAATTGAACTACAAAATTAAATGTGAACCTCTGAGGCTTATTTGAAATTATTGAATTGAAATCAGAAATTCCTTATTGAAATCTAAGACGTACATTTTAAAAGATAACATCGCAAGTAAAAATTTTTCGTATATAAATTCATCAAATTAGTTCATATTGTTTATAAGAAAATAGTGAGAAATCCTCACTATTATGAGTATAATATAACAAACATTTGTTGTGGCAGATTTGACTTGATATACTTCACGATTTTAGCAACTTGATTCGCTGTCTTGGTAAGCCGATCTGGAAAAGCGTTTGACGACAAAATCTAGCAATAAACCTAATTGCCGACTTTGCAAACACAATTTTATTATTTTTATAATGTTGATTCAGAACTTTGATTCACAAGCTCCAATACATTCTATTCATTATTTTCTTTCAATTCAGAAAAATAGAAACACTAATTTTCTATTTCTACTAATCAATATTTTTTAAATTTAACACAAACTTTCGACACTGTCTTTTCGAGTGTTTTTCCAAATTAAAATAACATAAATTGAAATGAAATCAGCAATCGAGAAAATAAAAGATTTTCATCCTTAATAATTTGAAGAAAGTCAAGCAACTGAAACTTGCCACTGATGTCTGTGAAGTTGTTGACTTGAAGTGACTATAATTTTGAAATTTTATGAGTTTGACTTGTAAATTGCTTTCGGCACTCTGTTTATCAATATCCTTTGAAATTTCTTGAATTCTACACAAAATATTATCAGCTGAAATTTGAATCGAGTTTATTGATTAGACTGCAAGTTCATTAATTATGGATTCCAAGAGATCTTTAAAATCGACTATATAATATTTTAGTATCATCACGTCGTTCTGTTTCTTCGTCAGAAGTTATTCATGTAAAACATAATTCAAATAGAAAATGGACAAGTCATTTCCTCGGTGTTTATTAAATGAAATGTTTCGATCTAAATTGTTCACTCGAGGAAAATTATCGAATGCACGTTTATTTAATAAAAATTGTCAGAATTTAGTATGGTTGTGTTTTAAATTTAATTGGTAGGATAACTATCGCTTTTGATTCATCGTGTCCTTAATTAAATGAACAAAACCTAGCAAATTAAAAAAATTCTATTTACAATTCTATTTGCACAATATAATCAAAATTTCAATGAAGAAATTTTATTAGAGTTTCACAAACTCTCAAAATCAATAACAATCTGAATGGAAAATTCACGTGCTACTACTAGTTTTTCAACGAAACTGACTGACGAGCATTGTGCACGCGAACGAATACCCAGCGTGTCTTTTATGCACAAGTAATTGGTCACCGCTAAATAGCCCTGGCTATATTAAAGCATTCACTTTATTTTTCCTTTCTTTTTTTAAATTTGTATTGTATGTGTGTTTAAAAATAGTTTTGCCACAAATTGTGCATGCTATTATTATTATTATTTTTAAGTAGAACAGGATTTTTTTAACATTAAAATTAAATAAACTATATAATCTAACATTAAACTGACCTACTTTTTTTGACCTTAAAATGACCTACTTTCAAAAAATATTTAAAACTTAACATATTATGGGCTCAAATCCGTCAATTATTTATCGTGCAGGATTTTTTCTCATTCCCGGGTTTCCTGACTTTTTATAATTAATGAGGTCGATAAAGTATTTAGTTTGTATTTAACATACATATATCTTAATTTGAAAATGTTTGATTTTTTAACTACCATCCGTTTCCAGTTTTTCAAGTGTAAAATATGTTAATTGCTTTCAAATAATTATTTTTAATTACACGTATTACGTACTCTTTAAATACGTATAAATTCATATTTATTATTTTGATGCAAAATCATACTTTGTAAAAGTATTCAATTTTATTTCATAATAATCAAAAACCAACTTAAGCTTTTTTACTGTTAACTAGAAACAAAAAATAATGCATAAGAGTCTTCCTACGCTAGAGTCAAGTCAAAACACGTATTGTCGTCAGTGCTTTATCTTCATCACATGGCACTACTTCCAAAAGCAATTAAGTGGGATTTATTTGGCTGCGCTTTCATAAAACGTCATTTTTAAAATAAAACTTGGAACTCATTAAATTCTTTTATTTTTAATTGATATTTAGCATATTTTAATTTAAATATAAATTATAATTATATAAACGAAAAATTATTTTCCATGAGAATGAATGAGCGACTCTAAATAGAAACAAATCTATTCTTCTTAGAAATACATAACTGTGACCTAATTAATGAGTTGATTGTGTGGTTGTACATAAATGCGTTTGGTATGTGTTTTTCTCCATTATTTTCATAATTTCATAATTTTGAAAGATCATTTAACATTTTGATTTCTTTTCATTCACATTATTAAAGTATAAATGTCAAATAATCTTTTTCAACTATTATTTCGACTTGGAATGCTATGTGGTGGATTTAGTGTAATTTGATTGGTCAATTTTATGTAACTAGTCGTCTAAGGCAGCTACTATTCTGTAGGTGCATCTATACTATGAATAAGGACTTTATATTAACTATATGGTTTTCAATATTTTTGATTTATAATTACCACTATCAAATTAATAATTTAATAAATGAAACAGATTATTTTTACAAGATGTGTTGTCAGCCACATATGAAGAACTAATGCAAAATGGTTCTTTTAATAATCTCACGAAAACTGTGGAGAATGAATTAAATATGAAGCAGCAATTGCTAGATGTTATCAAAAAGTGATTAAGATGTCTATTGATAAGTAGTTTATTAAATTTAATCTAGCGAAGAATTGAGCCGCAAACGAATAAAAGAGATGAAAAGAGAAGTTGAAGAAGTCAAACGACAAGAAATGGAAGAGATCCAAAATCGAAATGAAATGATTGCTCATTTGAAGGATCAATTGCAAGAGGCAAAAGCTAAAACAAGCATGGAGTTGAAATACACACGAGCCAGATGTGAGACACAAGTGGCACAGACAGCCAAGATTTGTCAGCAAACTGAACAAAATCTTCATGCCGATCTAGCATGTCTAGATCGAACGATTGACAATGAACAGCGTGTGCACAATGAAACTGAAAGTTGGCTTCGAGATTATCTTGATAAAATTGAAGTTAAAACGAAATATTGGACGAAAAAATATGAAACCGATACCGAAACTCTGAAAAAGAATTTAAGCATTCTCAGCAGTAGCAAAGACAAAGATTTGAAACGTCTGCTGGAATTAACACAAACTGTGAGTTGAATTGTTTTATTTACACTATTTATATATACACTATTTATATTTAGTATAAAGAATACGAGCTTGTTGTCCTTAAAGATAGAATCGAAAAAGAAGAATTGCTACGAAAGAAAGAAAAAGAAGCCCTAGAAGTGGCCTCGTCGTTGAAAATCCAATGTTGGTGGAGAACAGTTTGTGCCCGCCAAGGCTTGGGTCCATATGGAAAGAAAAAGAGAAAGGGTAAGAAAGGTAAAAAAGGAAAGAAAGGGAAGAAAGGAAAAGGAAAGAAGAAAAAATGATTTTATTAATGAAGCTTTTCGTGATAATTTTTTACTAATTAATAAATGATTTATTGTTGTATTGGTTGATTGAATAATTTGGGATAACACACATAAAAATTATATTATATATCTTATGAATATTAGCAGGTGTCGAATATTAATCGGTGACGTCATTAATTAATGCGATCGATAAATTGTTATAGTTCTTGTGACGACAGCCGATCCTTCACAGACCGAGTTGTGCATAGTCTGTCATGTGGTCAGTTAGATAGATGCTCTCAAACTTATATCTCTGAGATAAATGCTATTCATGAGACTACTCTCCGAGCTCACTTGATTCTAGTTGTTAGCACGAAGTTCAAGCAGGCAGTATAAAACAGTAAAATGACTTATCTAGTTGGTATGTGTCAGATAAAAACGAGCAGCTCAAAACTACTCATTCAATCAAATATGCACTAGAGATGGCTCGTGTCGTACATCGTCCTAGTGCGTTGTCTAATCTATCTCTGTAAGTGCTTGTTTATTCGATATCACACTACATACTGTACCGCCGTACAGTCGTTATTTCACCCGTATTGTACTAATTACACTATTCCAGTTCTTCTCTATTTCTCGCAATAAGTCGTATGAGTGTCGAGTAAGCTATCGCCGACAAGTTGTAACCCATCGAGTTGAATTGTAATGTAGGCTTATCATCAGGTACCATAGTGGTACGTGTAAATATATATATATATATATATATATATATATACATGTACCACTATGGTACCCGATGATAAACAGCAATAAAGAGAGTAGTAATAATATTATAATATATTAAATACAAAATCAATAAATAAGTGAAGGCATCACAATTCCGAGAGCACGAGCAGCTGACAATGACAATATAACTACAGAGATATATGCGATGATGATTATAATATTTTGCAAGAATAGCAGCACAGCGACTGAAATAAATAGTCATCTCAAAAATATTACCATCGGCATCGATATTACTATCAGCACCAGCAACAGTACAACACAGTCCACAATGATGGTGATGAGCAGTTGAGCACTCATCAATATAGAATTAACTGATTGTCCACAGATTTTATATATATATATATATATATATATATATATATATATATATATATATATATATATATCGATTCATTTCCAGAGTTGTTTAAATAATATGTTAATAAAAACAATAACTATAATAATAATAATAATAATATATATATATATATATATATATATATATATATATATATATATATATATATATATATATATATATATAATAAAGTTCCATGATGACTACAATATTGCTTGGCATTGTGGCTAGCAACAGAGAAATGATGTTTCTCTCTCGTCATTTAATCGATTTCTAAGCACCAACAGCAGCACACGAGAAACAGAGAGAGATAGAGAGAGAAACAAATGTGGTGCACTGATCGATCGTTTTATCACCAGAATCACCATAAACATCTTAGTGGTGGTGATGATGATGATTGCATTCGGTCGGTCAACAACAACGACATATATTGATTGAGCACTGCGGTGGAAAAGATGACATTTCCACAAAGTGGTAAGATCGATATTGCTACTAGTGGTAGCGCTCAAAAATAATAATAATAATAATAATAATAATAATATATTATAATGAAAATAATAAAAATAATGAAAATATACAGGCACAGACTCAATCAACGCTTGTAAGTTGTTAGATAGTCGTATTGCTGCTGCTGCTCAACGTAGTGAGTGTAATTGTTCTAACTGTTGTTGTTATTTGCAGTGCTAGCGGCGCTCTTAGATTTGAGTGCTAGAGATCGTCTGCTGCGACCGTTGCTAAGCAGCTTTGTACCGCTGGAGTTCATATTGATCATCATCATCATCGACGCAACCGGCGAGTTGTCATCGATTAGTTTCGGAGATGATTCACTGGAAGCATCATTGTTGTTGCTGCTGATGTTATTCGTCGTCGTACCTGAGAATTTGTGTGGGATTGAATTGGTGTAATTGCTATCACTGTTGCCAATGGTGTTATTAATGTTTGGATGGAAAATGGTGGAAAAGAAAGTCTGTAATCCATGATTGTTGTTGTCATCATACTGGGCCAGGAATTGACTGGGAAACATATCGGTTGCTAATGACGACGAATAGGGACTGGTCTCACCACCGTTGTTATCACCGGACAGAAAGATATTGTGTGATGACGATTTATTATTGTTATTAATACTGCTAACATTGTGACATTGTGAAAGAGGGGATTTACTGTTGCTGTTGTGGTTGTCCTCGTAACCCACAGCCGTTGTTGTGGCTGCTGATTGAAGGGGTAGCAACGGTTCCATTAGATTGTCATCACTACCGTTGGATGGGGGCACAGACCGCCACCGAACCATATCCTGGTTTTTCTTCAGCAGTTCATCATCTGACAGCAGCCCATAGTTGTCCCGATTCATCCGGGAGCAATACATGGCAGCGGCCTTGAACCGTTCCGGGAGACGGGCATGGACACCGAGGATGTGTTTGCGGATATCATTCATTCCATGCGGTGAGCAGTTTGGGCAATGAGAGCACAGGAAATATCGTTTGCCGTTGCGACGGGTCAGCAGGATCCGGTGGAGCGCATACACATCCATCTTTTGTTGCAAAATCGGTAGGTACCGTTCCGGACACTGGCCTGCTACCAGGCGCTCTAGAACATGCCAGGAGTAGTTCAAATGGATGACACGATCGATTTTTTCGTTTCGTTCCAGCGGCTGACCGACCTCGAAAAATCAATAAAAATCAATTCATAACAGAAATTTATTGATTACCTCTGGAACTGGGGAATCGGGTCGCATTTTCGCCGAGTGGCTCTGTCGCTGAGTAAGCTTTGCGCGCTTAATACTGCCTACAGCTCCACTGGAAATTGCCACCCGTTTGATTGGTCGACTGATTGTGTCGATTGGGCTTTCCTGCTCCGGCTCACTGTCATCAAGCAGTTGCATTGCACTCGTGTCTCCATTAGCATCCCAGCCAGTTCCGGATTCGGCTCGCTTCAGTTTTTCATTGGCAAATGAAATCAATTTCCTATCAGAGAACAGAGAGAAAGTGTTGGTGTCCAATCGACTGGCCCGCAAACAAAGCCGTGTGTAACTCGTGCTGACACTGCAGTGACATCCGAGGATGTGTTTGCGGACATCTGCCAATGAATGCACCGATCGATACTGGCATGTGGAACAGACAAACTGTTTCTGTCCATCGACGATTTCCAGGCGAACTTTGAATTTGGAATACTGAGCCATTTTACAGGTGAGATCTTCTCGTAATCTCTCATCGAATCCCGATGACAATTTGCTCAGTACCCGAGTTGAATAAGGCAACGCTATCATTTGGCAATCGTCCACAGATGGACTATTGATTTTCATTGGTGACTGGGGAGACTGCTGCAAGCTTGCCAAGCAATTGCATTGAGATTTGAATGAAATCCGTTCCGTACATGTAATCTGAACCCAATTAATAAATGAACAATCGGTGACTTTGGTGGGAAATTGAAAAATAATCAATAATCTCAAATGGATCAATCAATTGCTGACAGTGATTTTCAGCGGCAACTAATATCCGGCCATTGAAATATTTAACAGTGATCAATTGTATGATCTAACAAGCTTGGTCTGATGCGCATTTTTCAACTCAACTCATAACGTTGAATATTGAGTTTGATTCAATACCAGATCTCTAAATGATCCAAAGGTTATCTTATGAGAATGTTGAATGAATTAGGAATCGGTATTGAAATCAGTTAATTGTAGTTGATGTGTGTATGTATGTGAGATATTTTGCAAGAAAAAACTGCCGATCTGGGACTCGAGATTCGATATAATATATGAAAATAACTAAGGTATTTAGTGAGTCGATTCAAATTGTATCAGAATGTATTTTATACATAGACAAATATGGCAATTCCAACTCAATATAACACATCGTATGTTTCGGAAAGAAAAATAAAATCTGAAATCCAAATTTAGTTGAAGTTAATTTGTTGATAGGAAAAAATATTCTTAATTTTTATTAAAAAATGTTGACTAATGACCTACCAGAGTCGCACTGGAAATTATTTAACTCACAAATATTTTACTTTCTATTCACCTTGGATTTGATTATTTTTTCATTTCATTTAAAAATCATTTTTTCATATTGTAACAGAAATTGATTTATAGTCATAACGAATATAAATGAAACTTTAAATTCACGAATTATCTATAAATTTTTTTGTGGAAATAAATGTAAATCAATCACGACTGTTGACAAATTATATAAATAACTTCAGCTAATTAATTAAAATTGAGTGTATGTTGATAGTTGCTGTTGCTTTCAAATGTATTGATAAGCAGGGCCGGCCCTAGACTTTTTGCTGCTACAGGCAAGATTTTTTGGCCGCACCTAACACGGGTAGAATTAAGTAAAATAACAAAAAACATAAATTTTAATTAGAAAATCAAATCGTCTCTGTGTGAGGTACAAGTACAAAATCAGTGCACATTTACATCCATGTGACCGGAACATTCATAAATACTACAGTTATCCAGTCCAGTTTATCAATTACTGTGAGCGTTTAAGCAAATCCCTTTTTTCCCGTCATCACCAAATAAGCGCGAACAAGCCTCCTCTAGTCCTCGTTGATGTTCCGAGATTATTCTTTTTATTATTTTTTCACACGATATTTTTTTTTATTCGAATATTGTTTTACAATTTTTACATTCAAGTATTAAAATTACGAGGGACGCATTCGGCCGCCCTCATAAAACGGCCGCTACAGGCGGCCACCTGTTCTGCCTGTACGTAAAGCCGGCCCTGTTGATAAGTTAAATAATTTGGTTTTTAAAAAAATTGATTGAAAATAGTTTAAATTGAAAATTAATTGATTTTTTAAATTAAAAATTTTAATAATGATTTTGTAATTTCTTTACTAAATTTACAATATTTTAAAAAATTTTAACAGGAAAAATGTCGAAATAAATGTAATTGGGTCAACAAAAAATGTTTTTGACAACCTTAACGAACCACAAATATAGATAATATAGTTGATAATGTCGATTTGTCCAAAAAAGTTTGTGGAGTTATATTATTTTCAGATTTTGATGAATCAAATTTAGTTGAAAAGAAACGATTAAGTAAGACAATGTAATAAATCAGATTAGTGATTATAGAAGTTTCCATAAATCTCGGAGTGAAAGTTAAGGAAAGAAAGTAGAGACCTACTTTTAAGAAATTATAAAAGAGCAAATTAAAAGGTAGCAATTAGTTCGAAACTATAAATCAAAGCCCATGTGTATGTAAATGAAATTTCCATATTATTTAATATGAGCAATATTTAATAGAAGGTTTTCCACTTAATTTAAATATTAATATATTTTGTAATCCTTCCTTAGCATTAAATATAAGGATTATTTTTTTTGAAATACTTGATTAAATTAAGTGAGAAACCTTGTAATAAACCCAAGACCTAAATGCTGATAGAGGTTTCCTTTGTCTTGCATGCTTGTTAGTACAATTTATATTATCATAGTTCCAGGATTTTATGTCAGTGATAATTGCACGTGTCACATCTACACAAAAATACTGATTTTATATATTCATATGTACAAGTTGAAATCTAGACATACTAAATGTTAACTGATCAACTTTTATCGAAATATTCCAGCGGTTATTAAGGGTGATAATTTGAAAACTACAAATAAAAGACGAAAATGTGCGAATGAATCTACTGCGAGTGGTATGATAATGCTGTGTTCAACTGCAGTATTTACTTACTCAGATAGATGATGAAGGAAGCATCAATCTAATTCAAAGCAACACAATACAATTCAATATCATTGACGTTTATTTTTCTCTTACTCTAGTAATCTTATAGCAAATTTTGTATCATCAATCATATTAAGAATGGCTGCTCTCTCAGTCAGTGCTTGTATTTACATTCTTATTCACTTAAATATCAGAACACAAAAAAGAACACCGAAACTCAAGTGAATGAGTGTAGGTTGTATCTTTATCTTCATCACCAGACTGTAGAATTTTAGTACGTAGCTAGCAGGTCACGGATCATCAAATTTGGCCAAGAAATTATGAAGCCAATATTAAAATATCTCGACAATAGGTGTTCTAGTGCATGATAAATTATGGATAAATTTTGACATTATAGATATTATCATTACGCATTGGTAGGTTCTTGGCAGTAGCGAATTGTAAATGTAAAATATCGAAAACTTTGTGTTGTAAGTTGTTGTCGAAAAATTTCGTGTTAAATAATCCTATTATTATTTTCTTTATTTTCATTATTATTTTGACTGTCAATCAATCATTTGCCCTCTATTTAGTACGTACTCAAATATTTTTGAAAAAAAAAGAAAAAGATAGTCATAATAATTATTATTATTATTCGAAAACAATAGTTTCTTAGTAGCAGCATAAATTAAATGTTGAATAATTACTATATGTTTTATTGTATGAGATTTTTTTCTATTATTAGATTCCTTTAAATGTTCGATGTGTGTTTCTGTTCATTTTTATATACCATAATTTAGACATTTTATTTTATCCGAAACCCTTGTACAAGTCAAAGTATAAAATAATATGTTAACCTCAGCAAAATCGTAACTTAAACCTGGCTTCGTAGAAATTTTGACTTTGTTTCATTTCTTTTAATGCAGAATGACTTCAAATGTATTACTAGATTTTAAATTAAAAAACATGATTATTATTTGAAAGATATGTTAGAAGTATTTTTTTAACCCTTAAGAACTAGCGCTTATTTTCATAACGTAAGTACTCGCATGGTGTATTTCATACACTAAACATAAATTAATTTAAAATCAATTAATATTAATTAATTAATAAATATATATTTTATGGATTTATTAACATTATACATTTAATTGATACTAAATTAATTTATTTTTCCTGGACAAAATACACCAGTAATTAATGGTTAAATTAAATTGACTTAAAATTTTCAATGTGGTTTAAAAATAAATTTTTCTTTTTTTTATGATTGGCGTATAAGTCGAATTAGAAAAAAAGATAAATATATATATATATATTTTAAATATCTCGACTTACACGGTTTTATTACCTGAGTTCTCCATTTGGAATAAATTTGATTCAAAACAATATGAAAATTAAAAATTCTAAAGTTTATAAAACTTTTAAACTACAGAATTAGTAATTATTTTTCCATTTCTTTTAAAAATACTTCAACGAAGTTAAATTCAGTTGTTTTTTTTTAGTATTCGGTCTAAATTTTAGATATCAAATTTTTTCTTATACTTTCTCTGATTTTGGTCGCGAGAAAAATATTATTACACATTTTGCATAGAAACCAATGAATTTTATATTTCTTAATGCTTTCGTTCAAAGTGATTTTTTTTGGAAAAAAAAATCAAGGAATAAAATTTCAAAAATTGAATTTTTTATTTTAAATATTTTTTTAAAATCTGAGTTATGTCCAATGAAAGTACAGACATATTTCTAGGAAAACAGAAGCGACTTTTGGACATTCCAAATAATTTCTGAAGTAGAGTGAAAGGCATTATTCCCTAAAAGAAAATTCTCACATTATAAACGTGTTGAGCATTGGTATTTAAAGCGTAAATCATGACATGTGTATTCATTCTATTGAACTAAAACTTATACAAAGCCCTAGAAATAATGCTAAATTATTGAAAAAGTGCGCGCAGAAAATGAGATAAATAAATCGATGTTAATGAAGGTGAACAACGGTGACATTGAGAAAATACTAAATGGAGCGCGCGCGAGAGAGAGAGAGAGATAAAACAGCTGATAAAAATATGTGCGCAATACATTCTCTCTTAATTTGGTACATTATCATCATCAACAACAACATTACCATCATCTTGAAGTTTGCCACCAACTCAAAACTCTGTATCTGCATCAATGACCAATATTTTATGACACAGTATTCCATTGTTACGCGATTGGTAATAAAAATAGAAAAAGAAATAAGACAGCAAATCAATTGCAAAACTCATAATTTCAAAATAACTAAATTTTCTTGGAACAATGATGATTGATTAGTGTTAGAATGACAAACTGGCAACATTTTATTCACTTTATAAAGGGCACAAAATGATGATTTAAAAGAAAAATGTGTAATTTATTTCTCCACCATTACAGAACAGTCTGATTAAAACATTATTTTACTTTTCCTAATTCGGAATATCCATTTATCTGTTGTCTTTAATTACTGGAACTTCAAGTAAAAAGAAAATAGTAAAATGGACAGATAGAAACATATAAGATTATAAATAATTGATGATACTTTAAAAAAGAATGAAATCTAAACCAAGAATGAAAAGAGAATGCTTCAAATTATTAGAAATGATTTCTTGGATTTTTTCTGAGTGTCTGACCTTTACTGACATTGAATTTTTAGATCTCTTAACTTTTGTTTAATTTAAAGCTTTATTTTTACCATTTTTTTGCATAATATACAATATTTTATTACTCTTAAATTGTAAGGAATAGTCAACTTAGTTGTTAGCGTAAGGATTGAAAATGTAGTCAAGAAATAAAATTGGAAACCCCCGAAAAAAAAAACAACAAAAAAGCTATAAAACATCAAATATTTGAATATACAGAAAATCAATAAATAATTAATTATTCGAATTAGAATTCGGAAAATTGATTAAAGAATGAATAGATTGTTAATGAAAACATAATGAGAATGACATTGTTGAAAAATTTATAGAAAGATGAAAAACGTTGGGAAAATGGGTCAGTAAAGAAACTGAAATTTTAGCCTTAGAAAGAAAAAAAAAGCGAGAATATATTAAGGATAGAACTTGTAATAAGAAACTAATCACTAGAAAGAGCTCTGGTATTTCAATTTTAGCAACATCCAGCAGTTAGTATTGACAATTTCTCCTCAATATCTCATATCACATCGGTGTTTTTTTCTTTTTTCTCGAATAAGAATTTCAATTTTCCCTCGATGTTTATTCATGCTTAAATTATTCTATTTTTGTGTAACTTTCACACAGAAAAAATGTAAATTCACCTCCCCACCATCAGCTAACAACAACTCCACTATAACTCCAATTCCATTGATTTACTATTATCCAATATCAAAAATTCTCAATTTCCGATATTTAATTTCTAATTTTTCAAAATTCCTTTCCTGATAGATTTTATTGTTATTTTTTTAAAGATATGATTAGAACGGTTCGTCGGGAATCCGGGATTACATGTAGATTGCTGTGTGTATTTTATGAATTTTTGTTGTAGTTATTAATAGATACCAGTAAACATTTACGCTTGGTAGTCTGTATTGACAAAAACAACAACAACAACAACAACAACTGCTTGTGGACGCGCGTGCAAATTTACCAATCAGAAAATAGATTGGCCCGATTGGCCACTACTATTTCATATATTTCACGCATAAATTCCTATTATATTGGAATGGGGAATCAATGCCAATTTTATCACTACTAAAGCGTTTCGCGATTCCCCCCCCCCTCTCTCTCTCTCAATTCTAATAACGCTTATTAAAGGCTGTAAATAATTGAATGGATATTGATATTGGCAGACACATGGTTTCAGATATTTATGTATATATTTATTTATATCCGAGACATTCTCACTATTCAACACCGTTTGTCATTACTAAGCCTTATCTGAATGATGAGTTGAGTTCAACATAGGATTGTGCACATTCATTTGATAAGGAATTATCACACTTCGCTATTATTTCACAATCAATGATAAAGCAGGAATATCTCTTTCATATTCAATGGTAAATAGTCTCCATCCGCTACATGCGACATTATTATCAACAGTTTATGGATTACTGCTGACCTAAATCCATAATTTTTATATGATTTTTTTTGTGTAATCTCACGCAGTTTAATCGGCATAGATTCAGAAAATATCGATTTTCGATTAGGGAGATTTAAAAAAGAGATTTGTGATTTCAATCCAAATTTTTGTGTTTATATCGTTTCATTTGATATCTGAAATGGGACGAAGTGGGGATTTATCTCTAGGTGAGGGTGCAACGGATAAGTATTAATAGATAATAATAAATAAAAATAATATTAAATAAATAAAAATCATAATTAATAATAAAAATAAAATAAATATTAGTAATTAATAAAAAAATAAATAAAATAAAAATATTAGTCAATAATAATTAAAAAATAAAATAATAATAATTAAAATAATCAAAATAATAATAATAATAATATTAATAATAAATAAAAATAATAAAAATAAAAAATAATAAATAATAATAATAAAAATAAATAAAAATAATAATTAATAATAATAATAAATAATAATAAAAATAATAAAATAAATAATAATAATAAAAATAAATAAAAATAATAATTAATAATAATAATAAATAATAATAAAAATAATAAAATAAATAATAATAATAAAAATAAATAAAAATAATAATTAATAATAATAATAAATAATAATAAAAATAATAATAAAATAAATAATAAATCAAACAGAAGACATTATAATTATAAATTATAATGTTAAAAAATTATTAATTAAAAGAATAATTTATCAGAATGCCGAAAATAGAAAATAAACAAGTATAAAAATCTAAACTTCATATATAAATTTATCAGCATAATTATATAATACAAAGCAAAATGGAAATCGTCTATTTTTGAATGGAAATCACTAATTATGATTATAAAAAAAAATTCGATTTAAAAATAGTATTATGCAATTATTTATAAAAGAAAATTAATTTGAAATAGGAAAAAAAAATTTATCATACCAGACATTCCACTTTCATGCATCGAGATCCGTTATGCATACGTTTCATGTGTGCTAGCACTCCAATCATGTTATGACTTTTGACGAAACAATTCTCGAAAGAACAATGGAAAATACACAGAAAATGCTTTTTGAAATGCGTGAGCAAATCTGTTCGATCTGAAAACTGATTTCTACAATGAGGGCAATCGAATGGTAAATCTGGATGGTCCAATTCCATGTGGTCTATCGTGCTGTTGATGTTGATTTTGATTCGTGAACAGCAATGAGGACATACATATCGAGGACTGGCCGAATCTGTAAAATGGTTTTGGATGTGCTGCATTAAATTGACACTCGGCAAATGACTACAGCAATAAACACACTCGAATTCGTTGATTGATGGATGACAACAACGATGGTGCTCAAGAAACAGCGAAGGATTGGAAGTGGCAAATGGTTTTGGATTGGATCCGGATTTATTATCACAACAAATTGAACAGACAAACATTTGGTTGACTTTTTCAAGGATGCTAATTTTGTGAGAATTCGCCATTATCACAATTTTTAAACTACCTAAAATAAATTAAATTTCAAATTTTAATTTTAATTATGTGTAATCTTAATTATGTAGAAACCAAATAAATTATAAAATATATTATAAAAATTGTGCAAATTGTTTCAAAGTAATGAACCATTATAATTCTTAAAATAATTGTAAAGAAATACATGTTTACTGATCAATTAAAACGAAATGAATTTACATTTCATATATTTTTTTTATGAACTAGTGTAATTCAATTAAAATCAATCAAAAAACATATATGGAAATAAATAAAGTTTTGACATTAATTAACTTATAATAATTACTTTACTTATTTTATTTTAATTCTTTTACTTTAGTTTATTTTTACACAGGGATGAAATTTGAAAACATAACAAACATCATCCTATCTAATTGAATATCATTTACGATCATTTTTTATATTATACAAAATTGAAAAAAAACCTACTTTTTTATTTATACTTGTCAAATTTATTGTAGAAATTCTATTTAACTCAATTATTCAATTTATAATAATAATAAATATTAATAATTAAAAATGCATTTGAGAGTAACATTTTATATTTTGAAGTAAAAAAAATTAATATCTTAGTGTGGAATTCGTTTCATCAGTTTATACTCACGTGAGCGGGAATTTTGGCAGTTATTAGTGTTTTTTCCAAATTAAGGCATGGTTTATTTTAATTAATTTTAGATGCTGTTTGAGTTTTAAGCGAAAAATCTATATGGTTGTTCTCAGGCATATGCTTACCACTCGTTACCCGTAACTAGGCAACGTTTTTAATATGTTCTCTGTGGGTTCTCTTTCACAAAACGTGAGTGCGATTAAATTGCAACTCGTGAATCTAACAAACTACCGTTAGATAATATGTACTCAGTTTCGTTTTCTATTGTTCCTTATTTACTCTCTGGGATCAGTTTATTACTAATTAATGCTTATCCGAAATTGAAAATTTAGGAATTCGAACTTCCAAGACATTAAATAGTTATTGTTAATATTACCCCTTAAAATCTAAATCATTAATTTAAAACACAATCACACTAAACCAATTTTATTATATCCTTATCATTTATCATCGATGACGTGAGCGCTTTTGAGTGAACCTTAATAATTTTACCAAGGACTGTTCTTTCCTTTTGTTGCTTTCTGCGAATGCCATCTGATTTTTCCGGCCTGCATTTTCAATTGAGTAATTCTGTGTTCCTTTGTACCTTTGGTTGCTACGACATAAAGTGAACTCGTTCTGATTAAAATTACCCCATTTCCGTTTAGGTATTGCATCAATGCTATTTCCAAGGCTTATATCTGTAACCGTTGAAACTGTAGTTGAGCTTCATTATGCTTAGCACGGTAGTGCAGTTGTTGGATATTTTGATGAAGTTTCTTAATTGGTTAAGACTTAAATCAGATAGCCATTAATAGTCGAAACCTGATCTTTAATCGCGCCGCGCAACATTAATGTTCTGCCCGTTCTTCTTGCGCTTTGGGGCAGATCTACGCTAAAGTCAATAATGAGCCTTTCCACTAAAAGAAAAATGTGTTATTTCTGTACATCGAATTATTCTCATGAATGAATTTTGAATTAATTATATAAATAATGAATGTTATTGCCATCTCTAGTGTCATTTTGCTAATCATTTATAATTTGCTTAATAATTTGACCCATTTTTAAAATTTGTATTAACCACCTGAAGAGTTGAGGATAAAGTTGCGGGTCAGTCTCTCGTGTCACCTTATTTGTTATACGCGTTTTTTATATTCTCGTATTATGATTTTGGAGAGAGGTTCTAAATCTCTCGCTTTTGATCTGATTGGGTCATTTAAATTGTGTCATAATTTCTAAGTTGGCGTCACTTTCCAATCACTCAATTGCTTTGTTTGGAAAAACGGATTTTGGGAATAAGAGATGCTGATAATTTATTCATTTGACTATTCTAAGGAATCTAGTAAATAAATAATCTTATTGTTATATTATTCTATGTCTCTTAACCGATTGGTCACACGGTTTCTAATTAGGCGTATTCATCGAATGAAGTTTTGTAGTAATTGTCATGGTTTTATGAAATTTTTCTTATCATAAATTTTATAGTTAGAAATGGAGAATGATGATGTACAACACTCCACAATAAACTACTTGGATGATGTTTTAAGTTAAAAACATTAATTATAACTACTCTCCATTTTGGATCTTGTATTACATATCTAGTATCGTTTGGATGTAATAATTAAAGGAGTTGGTTCTATACGAGACTCTATTCGACTGATAATTTCGTGGAGCAACATCAAAGCAACCATCAGGATTATCATTTTACATGCAGAGATTCAGTTCGACAGAATTCGATCCCGTTCTTCAATATTATCTTTCATTATGAACACTTTACGATCTTTTATGTTTATAATATATTTTATAATTTCGGAATTTTATATCAAATTAATAATAATTGATATCAATACTGGTCATTGACTAAATATCCAAAACAAAATATAAAATAAATAGTGAAAACTGCCTAAGACGGAACCTCAACGTGCTGGGAAATATTTCTGTCTTAGACAGGTTTCCGTCTTAGGCAGTTTTCACTGTAATACAAAAACAAAAATTACTTCGTTCAATTTGGTTTAAAAATGTTGAACAAATAATTTCAGTCGAGAAGTTGCAAAATAAATGTTCAATAATAAAATTTGATAGTAAGATTTTTGAAAATATTCAAAGTTATTTGAAAATGTACTGTTTAGTTCTAAATCTCAAGATTATTTGTAATTCAAAAAAAAAAGTGTTGTGCTGTACTAAATTTTGTTAATCCATTATTGCCTTTGTGGGGTTTGTGGTGTTTAACCTTGCCCCATGCATATAAATTTTCTTGCCTTCCAATGGTTACCCGTTGTTAAGCAAGGTTGGTACTGCAACCACTGGTTATGAGATCGCCAAAGGTGAGCGCTATGAAAGAACTACTAAGGCCCGATCTCATGCTGGGTTCAACGCACTACCGATGGAAGGTCTGTGCGCTATTTTCTTACCTTTGGTCCCTTTCACCTAAACTTAACACTTTCTTGAATCAATTATTTCCCGAACTCTAGTTCATAACTTCAATTAGACGGTTTTACTTTCAAAAACGACGAATTAATGAAACGAAACAAAGAAATAAATGAAATAATATTAATAATTTATTTGTTGGTAAATCAATGCAAAGTCTTGGTTTGTAGCGCTCGACGTTTAGCGCGTTCCGCTTTACCTGGGTGTTGTTGATGAGGTTTCGCCGCGGGCTTGGCTGTGTCAGTTGCCTCCTTGTATGCTAAATGAGATTGGCGCAAATACGAGTGGGTACGTTACGGCATTGCCTTCCTGAAAAGCCGATAACGCCACTTTCAGGCTGCGAATCTGGGTTTTCTGAGCCTGACCCAGTTTTTTTTCTTCCGCCCATCCACGTTGTGCGGCGGTCAGCCTTTGATAAAGCGTGTTCGCCTTTGGTGGGTCTATCCATGAAGCTCTGATCTTCTGAATTTCCCGCGTCATTTGGAGTAGTTGACAGTGCAGATCCGCATTCTCTCGACGTGATTGCACTAACTCTCTACTCAGAGTTTTGAATGGGTCCATATCTTTAATTAAACTCTTTATTTACAAAATACTATGATTTCTTTATAAGATAGTCCTTGAAATTTTGGGTGGCGGTCAAATATTACTATTTGCTGAACATTAATTTGTTAGGAAAATTTCTATTAGTTATTTGACTACTACTATTATACTAGTTGTTTTATCTAAGTATTATTATCGTTCTAATCTAAGGAGGTCAAAATTACATCAATACTCAAGAATCAAAGAACTAAAATATTCAATTCACCAATTTATTTCACAAGAGCGAAAATTAGATGTTTTAGTTTCCCGTTTGCCTCTGGTAATACGGATTTGAATCCTCTCTTGTGTGTTTGCGTGCATTGGAGTGTTCTCGACGAATCACGGACTCTTATTGTCATCCCGTAGGTCTTTGGGTAACAATAGTTTAGAAATTACCACGTCCATGGGCCTGGTGGGTTCCGTTAGTATGGGATCATCTAGCTCGAATGATATGCCATAAGATGGGGCATATCCATCTGTGCTGGTAATCCTCCACGCAGCAATGTCTTCGTTGATCCTGCTCAGGTGTCGTCTCGCCATCGCCACCTGACAATTGGTCGGTCTCTGTCTTTCTTCGAGACGAGCCAAAATGTATTCGGCTCGTTGCTGGCTTTCACGAACTGGATTTCGGCCCGGCTCTCTTTTGATCGCAACGTATGGAAGATCGGCCTCTTCATAATCCTTCTACTGAGTTGCTCTTGACTCTCTCATGGGGGAAATTGTAAATCCCGCGTCCCACATTACCTGCCTACATCTGGCAGCGGATCGTGCTGGGAAACGCACGGTGATCCGAGACGCGTCAGTCCACGATTCATCTGGAAGATAAATTTTTGATCATAGAGTGGTTCATACCTTTCTCAAAATCATCAAGATCTAACAGTATATCTCGCGTAAAATTTATCGTAATTTGGCCTGATTTGTACTTATGAAAATTGATGTAGAAGTTTGCAGCGAGTGAAAGATGATGAGTCGAGTTTTACGGTGTCAGCGTCGTGGAGGCTATGAATCTTTATTATTCCAGCGATTCGCTGTTAAATTGTCATGACTGAATCGTTGGTTTTGTGTTGTACTTGACGAGGTGACGCTTGAAGAAATTCGTTGGGGGCGTCGATTAGTCGCGTGGCACACTTTGCATTTTGGTTTTTACTAGACAGCGCTAATGAATTTGTCTCTTAGTGAAAATTATTTGCATTGGCCAATTTCTCCATCATAATTGTACAAATTAGGGTATCCGAACATCTACGTTCCTTATTAAGGTCCTAATTTTTTTGACCATTAATTAAATCAATCGGTAAATCTTTGATCGAAAATAAATAAGATGAACAACATTTTAATAAACTTCAATTTTTAATTCATAACAATCAGTTGCAGTGTAATCTACTCTTTCATAATTATTTCATATCCGATTCCAGGGACATGTTTCAACGCATAGCCGGAGAAAAGAAAAGAAAAAACATTTCAGATCCAAGTTGTTTCATGAACTTAGTCTTCATAACAATTAATTAAGAACAACTAGAACAAAAAAAATATAATTTTACCCTCGCGTGTAATTACTTCCTCAGATCTCCGTCTCGCGGTTGACTGTTGAGATTTCTCTTCGATTGCTGTCCGTGGTTATACATTTCTAGTCAATAGTGTGTTGAAGTAGTAACTGACTGTTTGAAAAATGGTGAGGTATTTATATGAAACTGTCCGGTGACACGTTATCGATTGGTGCGAATTTCTGTACGTGCTGACGTGGCCTATGTCAAATTTTCTGTTCCAAGTGTGTGCCAACGTTCAATCGCGTTGTAGCGTGTTATTTACATATTGACTTTCTACTCACACCCTACGGGGTGTTGGTGATTGTAATCGTATTTAGGTGGCAGCTGTTCGTCTCAACATGAGATTTCAATTCTCCCATTCTTGTGGAGTTCATTAATCATGCCTATCTGATCGGTTCAAGATCTCCGATCTGGTTAATTTTAGTAAGTCTTTCTTAATTTTTCGGTTCTAGTATAATATTTATCAATTTCGCAGTTAATGGTCTGTCCCAATGCTAAATGAATTCACACTCGACCTGATTTCTCCCTTCTCAACTTTCCGAGACAACGATTTTTCAATTTCAGATATTCAGTAGTCGGCTATACGAATATGTTGGTTAAAAATATTTAACTTTGTGCCGTCTTATGTTATGTGGCTGGGTGTTTTTTCTGTAAAGAGTGTTTATTCTTGTTTGTCAATAATTTCATGAATTTTCTAATGTAGCATAGTAGGTTTATATTATTCCTTATTAATCCATTTTGACGTTAAATATCTTTAATTTAATGCTGCAATATCTATAAGTCAAACAGGGTTTCATTAGGCTTATTGGTCGTCCTCACATCGTGCATTGGTTCCTCAGTTTTATCATAGGACCTTGTTGTATCAATTTGGTAGTATTTTCTAGATTTTTTGGTCGTCTTTTATAACATAATTTAATTTTATTGGGATATTAATTGCCTTATCGGTTCACTTTATCGTCAATATACGGTATTTGATGCTAATTTCTTATTGCATTTTTGTTTCATTATAATGAATTTGTTGGGTTCTTGCGTTAATAGCGTAATTAAGTCGTATGACTTTTAATGATAGCATGGTTATTATAACCCTTGAATTTAAATTCTCGATTGGTAATCACTTACCTTCCGCGTTTACATTTATTTCCAATTTTAACACGGTTAGAATCTTAGATTCGGAGTCCCAAATGTACCTATCATTTATCGCTCTCATCTTTTGTCGATACTAATACGTTTGATTTTTCATTCACGTCTTAACATTGCTTTCGCTGAACTACTATCAGCATGTACATTATTATGGCTTTAGAATTTATAAGATATTCATTTTATCTATGCTCGTCTTGATTATTAACATTATTAACATTCTCCATTTAATGTATTAAGGTTATGTTGGGCTATAAGCCATAATTTAAACAAAAAAGAGAAAATTGTGTAAATTAAAACAAAATAATTAATGTCGTTTGGAAATTGTCAATATTGCTGCTGTATCATAAGCACACACCGCAAACAGAAATCAAAAATAAAATGAAACATATTAAATAAAACAAAATAAAAACAACAAAATTAAATAAAACAAATATTAATTAAAATCATTGAAAAGCCTACAGATGCAGAAAGAAACACAAAACCAAAACATAAAACCACCAAAACCTTGCAAAAGAAGGTTTAGAAAATGCATAGGCGGAAGTGGCGACCAAAAATTTAAATATCAAAGGGTAAAAAGAGAAACAATCAAAGAAAATGGTTAAGCAAAAAAAAATAATAAATAAAAATTTACGAAATATTGAGAAAATAATATCAAAAAATAGAGAAAAATAAGGAGAAAAATAAAATATTTAAATTAAAATAAAACCAATAAAATCCCCCGAAAAATAGCCGAAAAAGGCTCAAAATTCTCTGATTGGTCGCACCCAGGCTGGATGGTCGTGGAATCTTTTGGTGACACTGACAAGTCCCCTTAAAATCTTACTTATAATAAGTATTGAAAAAGAATTTTAGGAGGGCAGACTGGCGGTTTGGCTGGTGAGTTTGTTTTCACTAGTTGTGACTGCTGGTCGCGCTACTCCTAATACCTCGGCTGTCCACGACGAGTTCTGGTCGAAAGATGCAGGACTTTACTCGTAGGGAGTCGTTGTAAAATCCACAGCTTCTGATGGAAACGTCGGCTGGAGTGAGCACTTAAAATCATAGGAAGTGCGATTTTAGTTAAGCGGGAATAAAATTTTGTACAGAAAATTTAAAATATTGTCGGAAAATTAATCGGAAAATCAAGTAGAAAAGGATAAGATAGTATAGGAACATAAAGTTGAAAGAATTTTCCAATAGTTGAAGGATATAATGTGGCAGAAGAGAGTAGTGTTTATTAAAGTGACCGCAGAGGGTTGTAACTACTTAGAATCATGGGAAATGTACCGGGAGTTAAGGAACTATTGATCAAATTTTTAATATAGGGAAAGATGAAGGGTAAACTAGGACGAAAATGTAGTCGATACAGTGATTAAAAAATGAAATAGGAAATTTACCAAAAAATATGGACAGAACGCTGCTGAAATTTTTGAAATATAATCTAATAAACAATTGGTAAAGATGAAAAATTGATATCGGAATTGTAGGAATAAACGAGTAAGAACAAGGATATAAAAAGAGAAAGACGTAAGACCTTCCATCAGAAGTCAAGAACCAGAAAGTGAAAATATTATGAGGAGTAGTTCTAGTTCTATGTACAGTACCAACATGGCAATCACCATGGGTACATAGGAGGGATAGAATAATAAACTTGATGGCGTTTAGGCAGGAGTCACAAAAACCCTAGAAAAAAAAATAAAAATCAACCCTATGTTGGGCTCAGAGCCACAATTTAAACAAAATAAAAATAAAAATTAAAGTTAAAGAGCGGAAGTAATGGAAGGAATCACTGCACATAGACATGCGCCGCACAAAGATATTAAAAATCAATAAATAACATAATAATTAAAACAAAATAAAATATAACAAAAATTAAATAAAACAAATAATTAATTAAAATTCGAAAATGCCTACAGACGCAAAAAGGAAACATAAAGAAATAAAATAAACTGCCAAAACCTTGCAAAATAAGGTTTAGAAAAAACATAGGCAGAAGTGGCGGCCAGAAAATAAATAAAAAGGGCTAAAAATAATAGTACAAGAAAATAATGATAAAAAGAAAATTCAAATATAATATAAATTATATATCAAAAAATAAAGAAAAATATACAAAAAATAATAAAAATAATTTTAAAATAACTAAATAATTAAAAAAGCCCTAAAAATGGCGAAAAACCGCCTATTGGTCGCACACAGGCACGAAAATACTATAAATACAGTGATGAATTTCATTAAATCTAATCTTATGCTTTATTGAAAATTAAATCTTTAATACCACAGTTTCAACGAATTAAGTAAGGAACTTTTGTATTGTCACTTAGTATAATTTGCTTTTCTTTTATTTTATTATTATGACACATTTCAATTAGATTAAATTTTTCGACGTTCACGTCTCATTTCATTACTAACTATATGTATATTTATATGTTCGGACCCTATAAAATCATATATTGTTAATGTATAGAAATAGATGGTTCATGGGACCGACCGTGTGCCGGCTAGTGGGTGAAAACCCTTAGTTGAGCTCGTGGGTCATGCCTCGTGAACCCCTTGGCAGTTCGCAGTCGGTTCCGGCTTTATGCACGGACCGCTATGCAGGGTGCCATTGTATACTCGAAGCGGCTGCTGAAAATGTGGCCATAGCGAGTCGTTTAAAATCACGGGAAGAGCGGAAGACTCTAGTTAGGAGGAAGCTAAGGTAGATCATGCGTCGATCTAAAAAATTTTTTTAAGTATTCCGAACGAAAATGTGTAAATCAAACTGGGCAGCAAGGATAGGATATAAGTCAAAAATGATAGAAGATTTTTCATGCAAATCGCTATTAAATCAATAAATCAACGATAGTGGAACAATTTATTATAAATGACAAAAATGACGATTACTTTTCCGATAGATGCCCCACAGGAGAGCAGCACGATTGACCTTTCCGATTTTTCTTTCGAATTAGACTAAAGAAATCCGCGAACGAAACGTCGTTTTTAACAAGAAATCCACCCTCGTCTTATAACCAAGACCTCCACCGTGAACATAGACAGGACTCGAAAACGATTTAGGAAATCCACATATCTAGTAGGGCGAGTAAATGCGAATCATAATGTAAAAATCCATAATAGCTGCACTTTTCATAAAACGTACAATTACATAAGAATCCATTCACGGTCTATTAAACCGTCACCATAGGAAAATTGTTCAATAGCTGCACTAATCCGTGCAAAACTTTTGTGGGCCGTGTGACTTGTATTTCAAAAATCAATATACAATATAAGTTACTTGATCTAAAGGAATTTTTTTTGTTTTTGTCGTTTGGATTTAATTCGTTTTTAGTATTAGGACCCATTGTGGAAAGACGTAAGCTCTCATATTATTAGTATAACATTTGATATAAATATTATTAGTATAACATTTTATATAAATTAACTTCAAATATAACTCGTAACTTTGACGTCCGTAAATTAATATTCAATATCAATGTTACCAACAAACGCGATAAATTACCATTAACGTTTAAGCGGGCAAACTGCGGATTTCTATTCTACGTCAGTATGAATCGTAAAAATTGTGGATTATCAATAAAATAAAATTTTGGGGACTATAAACCATTAGTAAGTAACAGTGGAAATCGTGGAGCTACACTGTATCATTAAATATTGACCTTAACCTGAAAATCGGTAATTTGTCATTAAATATTATAAATCATTAGCAGGTAATAACAGAAATCTTAGGATTGCGTTGTATTCCAAATTAATAAACTTAACTTGAAAAAAAAGAGAACGGTAAATTGTCGTGAAATATTATTAATTATTAGTAGCTAATGATAGAAGCCTTGGAACTAACCCTCCATAATTAATGGCTCAGCTTATAGACAATTAAATCACCGCGTTTTAATTCGAAATATTAATGCTATTATTAAACCCATAATTATGTCGTATCCTAAATTTGGTTAGGTCAATAATTTAATAGTAGCCTTAAGTGCAAAATTTTATTTTATAAATAATTAATAATGGCATCGTGTTTTGTTCTTAAGCCCAGTTATATAAATAACGATGACTACGTCACCTATTAAAGTTTATCTTAAGAATAATTTAAGGAAAGTATTGTGTTTCAAAATTCACTACCCAGATAAATGGTCAGAATTCACCCCAAGCGTTAGTATACAAACAATGTAATAGCCCGGCATATGCAATATTATACTATACGACTCCGCCCAATCCACTATGGTAGGACGGGATTTACCGTTCCGGTCATAAATACAAGCCGGGAGTCAGGGTCATGGTTAAGGGGAAAACAAGCCCAAACTGCCGCCGATACTCCACTTCTCAGCATCACTCAAATTCTGTTATAAAAATATTTTCTTTTATCTATTATTTCGATTAAATTTTTCTCTTTTCCACCAGTATGACGAATAACGATAACTCTATCAACTCAATGAGGATCCCTCGTCTACCCCCTTCCATCGTGGCAATCCGCTACAAATACGAAGATCTCAAAATTCAACATAGAGACCTCCAGATGAAACATGAAAGGGTAAAAGGGACCTGGGCTCCACCAGAAGTCGTCAGGGAGCTCAGGCAGAAAATATCCCGACTTACCCAGGCGCGTGACGAACTAATCGTCGAGTCACGCGCCCAGCGTCTACTGATTCGCGAGCAGTCGGTGGCGCTCCGACAAGCTTTCTCGGACACCGAACTCCGAATCCGGGTCCCCGGGAATATTCGGGCGGAGCAACTCGATATCGTTCCGGCTCATCACCTTCCCAATGTTGAAGATCGATCTTACCCGATAAAAATGTTCCTACATCGAGCGCGAATCTAACGCACTTACCACCTTCCGTGCCAGTGGAAACACGGGCGAACTCCTCCGCCCCTTCGGCCAGTAATCGGCCGAATCGAAACAAGCGGCGTCGGGATCGACGCCGACAAGAAGAAGCACGTCTCCGAGAAACTCGGCCAATGGAAGTGGTGTACCAAATAGACGATTTGCGACCCCCCTACCAAGAGTTCGAGATCTCAGAACTCGACCCGGACATCTGCTATGCTCCGCGGATTATGTTCTCCTCTCCCCCAGAATCTATTCACATTAACTTAGTAGACGAGGAGAACGAACCGCCTCAACTGATTCGGTCTCTAAATGACCTCGAATTGAATTTGGAAGAAATCGCCGTCCTCACGGGGGAGGTTCCCAATATCGGCCCCCGAGGCGAAATTGCAGGGCCATCTTCGCGAAGAGACGACAATTTTCGAGGCGACCCCCCGCCATATCGACCACCAAAGAGGAGATGCCTCCCAACCGACATGGACGCAGAGGAGAATTAAGGCATCCATTCGATTATCCTGACTCTTCACATCATTCTTATCATACTGGTTGATCCAACATTTGTTAACATTAATATAGTTTTTTTTTGTTTATCTCTTGATATTTCGTTTTCATTAAAATTGTTTTGATTTGGTTTTTAGTTAATATTGTTAAAGATTTTTTTTGTTCCATCGCTCGAAAAATGGAGTATTGGGGCGAGGGAAATTATAAGCGCTCGTAGATACGGGAATAATGGTTTTTCACGGTTTCTTCACTGGTATTAAGTGTAAGCATGAAATTTAAAAAGGGTTTTAGAAGTAGGAGCGTAAGTCCTTCCAACGGCAGCTATAATCCAGGAAAGACGAAGGTCCTTCGGGGAGTAGTGCTAGTGATGGCGCTCACCTGCTCGAATGACGTTCGGCTATTATACACAATTCCAACGTGATTCCGGTCACGGGTGTACAATAGTGATTAAAATTATGTGGCGTACGGAGGAGTTACCCCTAGTGATGGAAAGGGTCAGTACAAGATTAAGGTGACTCAAGGGTCTAGTATTCAACACTCCCCTACGACCAACACCTATTCGTCAACTGTTATTATGTTGGTATTTTAGACATAGTTATGATTGACATTAGGATTCTCAGTTTAGTATCATTCATTTTATTTATTGTTTCGACATAGCAATGATTTACGATACTTTCTCAACTCGCTTCCCTTATTTGACCTTAAGGTTATTTATGTCAATATTACGAGTTTACGAGTGTCCACTGGACTACTCGGTGTTTATGATTTTAAGCCGATATGAAGCGCAGAAAATAATGAAGATAGGAAAGGGTTAATAATTTTATTTTCTGATTGACTTTTAGTGTTTTTCGTTAAACTTGTTAATTTTTAGTTTAATTTGTTTATTTCGTATTTTAATTTATTTTGTTGTCATTTTAATTTTATATTATTCATTTCTTGCTTAATTTTTAATAAATTATTTTTTGGGATGATCCTGTCATGCTTTATATGAGTCATCATTGTTAATGTTTAGTTTACCATTCAATTTTTTTGTTTATTTATCGTGTTGGATAAACAAAATTAACAAACAATAGCAAATTAAATTTGAAATATTAAAATATTATCTTTCACTTTATATTTTAATATAAATATAGATGAAGACACTTAAAGTGTCTTTTTCATGCACTTAATGACGTCTTTTGTCATCCCGGTGCTTAACAAAAGTCAATTTAATTAAATCAATATTGAAAATTCTGCAGATTTACATTGAAGTTGTGATTGTGCAGATATTGTGCGGAGAATTTGTAATCAATTGTGATAAATTGGAATAAACGTCATTGTGCTGGGTTATTCGATTTGATAACATAAGGACATTGAAAAGTCAGACTTTAATACTCACTTTCGATTAAAAAAACCCAAACAATAAGCTAGATAAACTCCCGTGTTTAGAATAATTTTATTATTCGCAGATTTATGAGATATAGACAGGACAGCGTTGATTAATGTTGCAAGAAATACAAGTGGAACTAAATAGTTTAAACTGGACATATACTTTTCGGTAGTGTTGGGCCAGAACACAGATAGCCTCGAGGATTGTTTAAATGCATCAGTAATACAGCACAAAAACCCAGCACCAAGATAACTTAAAATACAATATACAACACCAACTAAACACTTTAAAATCTGAGAGAATATAAATAAATATAAAATCAAAAAACATAAAAGTAAAATAAAATAAATACAAAATTCATCAAGAACCGCACGAAATCTACATAAAAAATAACAAGAAAATTTGACCGAAAAACGACAAGTTATATGAAAGTAAAAATTAATGAATTAAATGAATAAAAATAAAATATTTTTGGCTGAATAAATTTAATTAAAAATGTTAAAAATAAATTACCAATTTAAATTAAGAAATTAATAAAAATTTAATTTAGATAACACAAATAATTTCAAGGTCGAATTTGGTTTATTGCAATAAAATTAACACGCAAGGTTAAGGCCAAATTATAGGTATATATACTGATGTGTTTTGACAAATTTTCAGTCTTATTTTTCAGAAAAAAATTTTTTCAGTCCAAATCGGTTGGTGTGCATTGCAGCTGTTAGCCGTGCATTCAGGCAATTAACACTGGTAAGTGTTTTGCCTGAACACGATAACTTTCAGTTGCTGTACATTGACTTATATGTGAATGAATTCTTTGTGAATTTACCGACCAGTTATGAGAATATAATGAAGCGATAAACAGTGTTTATGAACTCCCGATTACTATGGTAGATATGTCATGCCAAATGAAACATGTATGAATTTATTGACCAGTTATGAGAATATGTAAACGGGTGCCTTGTGAATTTATTGACAAATTAATTAAAGAATGAAGCGATGAATAGTGTTTATACCAACGAACTCCAAATTACTATGGGAGATGTGTCATGCCAAATAAAACATTTCTGAATCAAAACTTTTACCCAACTGAGATGGTAAAATTTATTTATTATTTCTTTTCCGGCACACAGCCAAAACATAACGCAAGATAGTAAAATCACACAACCATCGAACTGTGTAAGTGCGGTGTAAGTCCGCCAATAGTTCGTGCCCGTGAAGGCTATGGCGTGAGAACGCAGTAGCTGGAACGTCAATATTGTCCAATTATAGGGGAAATTTGGAAGTGGGGAAGTAGTTTTTGGCTGCTTCTTCGCCATCCGTTTCCTGAAAAATAGACCAAAAATCTTTAACAACAATCGGCTAAAAATCACTAACACTGAGTAGTCCAGTCGGAGCTCATCAAATATAATATGAACATACATAGATCTTAAGGACAAAGAGAGGGAAATGGTAGCGGGGAAAATAGCGAAATCGTCGCAACAGTTAAAATGAATAGCCATAGGAAAAAGATTAATCCAAACGACTAAAATCATGGAAAATAATGTTTTAAATAATATATAAGAATTAAATAAATGATGTTGAATTGAGACGGAAAATATGGGCAGAATGCTGCCCAAATTTTCCGAATCAACTAAAATACTTATCTAAAATAGTAAAATAAAAGTGGAATGTTGTTCAATTGTTAGTAGAATATCCTATAAAACTGTAAAATAAGGGCGGTACGCTGCTAAAATTTTTCGAATTAACAAAAATATTTTATCGAAAACCGAGAAAATACAGATGGATTACGGCTAAATTTTTATATAAGAAAAATATTTTATAAAGCTGAGGAATAAGGAAGGATCCCTAGTAAAAACTTGATAATAATAATGATAATAGTAAGGATAATGGTAATTATAATAATAATGATGATAATAATAATAATAATAATAATAATAATAATAATAATAATAATAATAATAATAATAATAATAATAATAATAATAATAATAATAATAATAATAATAATAATAATAATAATAATAATAATAATAATAATAATAATAATAATAATAATAATAATAATAATAATAATAATAATAATAATAATAATAATAATAATAATAATAATAATAATAATAATAATAATAATAATAATAATGGTACTTATAATAATAATGATAATAATTATGATAATAATAATAGTAATTATAATAATGGTAGTAATAATAATAAATATAATGGTAATTATAGTAATAAAAATAATAATAAAGGTAAAAGTATTAACAATTAATAAAGGTAATACATATAATACTATCAATGATAAGGCTAGCAATAATACGTAATAGGGAACATTGTGGTTATAATAGGGATAAGAGTAAGAGAGATACTGTGTGAATATTTAACATAACAAAGGGTGTACAGGCCAAAAAATAATCATCAACACGGACGACGATAAGAAAGACTATGGGAATGGACATAACAATGAATGATATGAGAGTATAGATTAACATTTGAAAGAGATAGGAGAATAATGGGACCTAAAAATCGAAATCGAGCACATGCCTTCTATCGCAGCTCTTTGGACCCATGGATCGTTCGGTCAATTATAGCATTAGTAATAGCGCTCACTTTTTGCGGACGATCCACCCACTCGAACACAGTTCCAACGTTACTTAGCAACGGGTGCCGAGTGGTAAGCGAAAGTAATTTGTACGGGGTTGTCTGGGTAACAACCATATAGTTTCAAAATATCAACACCCAGAAACCCACCAGTAGTCTGTAGACCCAGAGGTATCCCACGGCCTTAGCAGTTCATGCTTTTATGAACTCACCTTTAGATTACATTCACACAGTAGATAAATTACCATCGTTGCTTAGCGACGGGTATCAAGTGGCAAAATCGAATGTTTTGTTGGGGGTTGTTAAGTGACTTTATCCAAGACTAAGGTTGCTGATAATTAACAAGTCGCGCGACGAACCAACACTACCAGTTAATTCAAATTCTTTAAATGTTCATTAAACTTATTTAGACAGTAATTTTTTATTCACAATACCTAATGTCCTCAGTATTAATATCTAAATCCTTTTAATATCAGAATTTTTGGTGTGGAGTTTTAATTTAATTTCAACGTACCCAAACTCATTAAAATAGTAGCTTTAACATTTAATTTGATGTTATAATTATTTAATAATATGCTTGATTTAGTAGCACATCTGCAATAGTTGTAACAATTTATAAAAAAATACGCAATAGTTACATAATAAAAAATAAAATGATTTTGTATGTTTCGTATATTTTGTTTAAGTAATTCAAATGCCTAATTGAACTCTTAATTTTCTACTAATAAATATAAATCACGTCTGGTAATCATTTTATAATATATAATGTTGAGTTTCAAATAATAAAATTTGAACAACTTTTATCATTTTACTTTCATCATTTATTTATATTTAGCTTTCAATATCATGAATCAAATTCGAATTTATCAGTTTATGTATAAAACTGGAATTTCCAGCTTTTCGAAATTTCCGTCGCGTGTTATTTCAACATCAACGGTTGCAAACACAAAATTGGGAACTGGTAATATTTATTGGTTTAATGGAGTATAATGAAACCAAAATTAAAGCTCCAACAGCCGGTAAAATTATGCCTGCTAATACCCACTGGACAATTGAAAGAATAGTAGCAGTCAGTATGCTACCTATTTATCCAGCAGCTTGGATACTTGAAAATCAATTTATGAGTTTATTAGTCGTTACGACAGTTTCATTGCATGCATTTTGGTAAGTAATTTATTCAATATAAGTGTTACTAATTAATTAACAATATATAAAATTTAGTTCAGAATTTAATAATATTAAGCTATATTTTCAATTAAATTTAATTTTAAGTGAAAGAATTTTCAATAATTGACATTTTAAATAATAATTTGAAATGAGCAATAAATAAGCTGTTTCAGAAAACTATTTATAAATATGATTTTATTTATTAAATTTTTTTTTGACTTTAGGGAAATTGGCCATCAAATTTTATGAAATTAATGACACTGATTCTTAGTCAATATTTTCAAATTCATAAAAATAACAGACTGTTATGAAGAAATTAATTTTATTTTAAAAATTTTTAGACTTCTCGAACTTTGATTTTCGATTTGCGCTTTAGGTTTTAAAATTGTATTGAAACAAATAATTTATTTCTGCAAAAATTATGAAAATTTGACAACAATATTTGATTTGGAATTATTGTCCAATCAAAATTGAGATAATAAGTGTAAAATGACATAATTTCGTAATGGGAAATTCACATTTTATTCTTTATAAACTGGCAGCAAATGATTCCCTATCATTTAGTAATTATTTAATCCATTATAATTTTTATTATTAAAATTATTATACATCTATTCTATATTGATTTAATAATATTATTATTGAACCTTTTGTAAAAATATGAAAATGCTCAAACATAAACAATTCATGCTGTTGAACATATAGCATTGCTGATTGATCACATTCAGGGGCTTGGATGGGGTCCTTAAAGACTACGTCATGGAGCGCCGGTATGGGCCGTATTTGCAGCCGATAATGAGGAATGCCTGGAAAGTCATTTCAGCAATTGGATTCGCAGGATTCCTCTATTTCGAGTTCAATGATATAGGATTTGTGAAAGCCGTCAAGAAATTGTGGTCGATTTGAATCGGATTTCCAATAATTTATGCATATATATGTGTGTGTGTGTGATCAATGACATTGTTATTATTGAGTGATAATTAGTAATATAATCGCTTGCTTTATTCTTTTTATTGATTTTTATCGATTATTGCTCTCAATATACATACAAAATATTTTCAAAGAACTTTTTATGGAGAAATGAGTAAGATATCAAAATTAAAAAAAGTCATGTGCGAAGTAAATTAAAAAGCTGTTAGAGTTGTAAAATTAATATTATTTCAAAAGGTTCTAATTTCTATCAAAATGAAGTATCTGGATGCAATTAACAAAATGCGATTATTAGAATTTTGAACGGCGTAAAAATGTGAAATTTGTTGAGTTAATATTTTATTTGGTTCGGTAGGAACTGTTTTCTGTGACTCCACGTACTCTTAAAATTACTCAACACAGGAAAATTTTTATTGATACTAAAAATTGCACAATGATAAACAATTTCCAATTGTTCACGACCGCCAGGAATCCATATGGGAAATCGCCGTTATCTATAATATTCTAGATTTTAAAAATCTTGACTCAAATCTGATTCGATACTAATTTATTTCTTTTTTAATTTTCTCAACGCCTCTATAAATTATTATGTTTCGGCTTGCCCAATTTTTGTTTTGAAAATTGTGTCTCAGTTGTTGATTAGAGACTTTCTTATGTAGGAATCTCCACTCAACAACAAATTAGTTTTTGTAGAATTTTGATTTGACTCCCGGGGAACTAGTGGAATAATTTGCTTTTATCTTTTAACCTCTTCGGTCTTTCCCCAGGAGTAAACTTCAGAGCAAATGATATTAAGGAATAATTAGTTCCCTTAGAAAATTAAATTTATTAAAATCTGAGAATTTCTCACTAATTTAATTTATTTGTTTTCGTCCTTTTAATTAATTTATTTGTATTTTCTTAATAACTTTTTCTAGTGGTCCCAAATTAATTTTATATTATTATTTTCGTACTCGTTTCGTTAATTGGCATTGGCACATATTCATTTCCCCGCAAAATTTTGATTTTTTGAATACTTTTCATTGCCAAAAGACAAACATTATGGTAAAGACGATTGGGGAAGTAGGTCTAAAGATTAACTCAGACAAGTGTGAATTAATAGAAAGAGAAATTAAATTCTTGGGAAATATAATCAGATAAGAAGTAGTATGTTCAGACCCTTCTAAGATTAACGCCATACAAAACTTTGGAAAGCCAAATTGCGTTTTTTTATTGTTACAGGAGATTTATCAGCGTTAATGAAAAGAAAGCCAGGATGTTAGCACAGTTATGTAGCGGTCTGAGTTTGAGTTTTGGTGATGGTAACACTCACGGATCGAAAAGGGAGTTCATATTAGATACAGACGCAAGTTTCAATACTGTCACAAAAAGATAAAGACCAAGGCTACTACAGTTACAACGAAGGAACTAATAAAGAAACTAGTAAACCGAAATGTTCGAAAGGATATTTGTGGACCTATGTAGACAATTACAAGAAACTAAGGGTCGTCAGATGGATTTGGAGATTTGCTTGACCAAAGAAAATAAAAGTTGATTGTTGGAAGGTTCACAAATCTGGAATGATAAAAGAATTCACAAAAAAGTTAGATATTAAGTTATGCTTTGCGAGTCCATATCGTCATCAAAGAAATACAGATAGACAAAGAATTCAGGACAACCCGAGAACTGGTAAACACTAATAAAGAAAGAAGACAGATTGGACAGATACTGCAAGAAGTTGAAAACAGAAAACGACCAACAGAGATAGTCTTTGAAAAAGATTAGCATGTAAAGACGGTATGAGTTCACCAACGTCATTAATACAATTATATGAGATTGTATAATTACGAACTGCAAATCAAAGAGAAACGTTGCCATGCAAATAAAATTGCATAAATTTCAATAGTAATTGAATTAATTCGAGAAATCATCAAAGTAACCTTTACTAGAAAAAAAGCACCCAAAAAAATTTAGGGGGGTAGCAATACTGTGACATAATGAAATACATTTGTAAATGCTGATCACGTCATTTGCACTCATGTAAAACTTGCATTTACTCACCGCATCTGATTCATACGCCACCAAAATAGAACCTCGTTTATGAAGCTTTCATGCTACGTTTGATGGGGCATTAAACTTTTTGCCCCAAAATGACTACACTAAAAACACGATTGATTACGAATATCATACATTTGATGTGTCCTTCAGGATCCGCTGATAATAAATTAACAAAACTTGACATCGGCCAATGAAATAAAAGCAGGGAAATAATCATTTATTCACAACAGGAAACCCTAAATGGAGAGGGAAAGCTTCCCAGCAACAAACCGTGTGGTATTCGTGTTCTTGAACCAGACGAATTGAGTGAGTGGACGATATAATGTGCACAGAGCGACTGCTTGATACAAGGACACAAACCCGAATCCACGGCCTTGCCCAACAGCCAATGATTGATCGGCCAGTTCCAGATATCCAATTACCGGTCGGATTAGTGATTTGTCAGCCTCCAGCACAACTTGCTGATCATCATCGAGATTAGCTGCCATAATAACGGCATTTGAGGAGGGTATAGTCGAGCCTGACTCGAGATTGACTGGCACTAATGCCCATTGAGCATCGGGAAGGAATTGATTCAACTCATCGACAGTCGGTTTGACAGAGCCGTCAAAAATCTGCCTGACAACCCGGAACAGCATATTGATGTCACGGATCACATAGAAAGGGTGATCGGCACTGTCGCTCAGTATGCGTTGCCATGGACACGAGAATGGAGACTCTGTAACGCACCGGGTGAAATTTATCCTCTTGGCTGATGGCCGTCTCCTGAATATCCGATTAAATTGGTAATTCGATAACGATTCACTGCTCTGACTTCCATAGCAACGATTGCTTGTCCCGTGACGATTCCGATTCCAGCACTCCACTGGCTGTGTCTGGCCATCCGAATATTGGGAAGCAATCATGTTTAGCCATCAATGAACTTGCCTCCAGAGCGCAGTAGCGAGCCCAATAGCGATATCCTATTGGCCTACATCCTTTCATAACCAGCGCCATCCACATCTTCATACTCCACTTTGCTGGCACAACAATTTCCCATCCACCAGCAGCCTTTCCGTCTTGGTAATGAACCCTCGTCACCATGGCAGCGCATTTCTCTCCATCGATTATCGGATCAAGCTGAAACAAGGAATTATATAAAATTTCAATAGTTGGAACAATCGATAAATTCGACATTTTTACACTAATTTCAATGAACCAATCAACTCTCACAGAATTTGCCGCATCAACCAATCAAAATTTAGCCATACAAACAGCAATATAATAATCAATTCTAACGACATTTACTGATACATGATAAATGAAATTATTACATCGAATTTGACCAGCTGCTCCAGACTGGATTGGCTATCATCCTTGATAGCAGCGATGAGATCGGGATTGGTAAGGAATCGTGAGCACTCATCCAATTGCCTCAACGGAACAGCAGCAACTGAATCACGGGCGTAGCTGACAAATCCAACAATATCTGTCTGTTTCAATGCCGGCCTTAATAAATGAGATCGACTGGCGCCTTGATTCAATGACAAACCTTTTACTCTTCAGATCCTCAATCTCGGTCTCGAAAGCGTACCCGGAAGCAATCTCACTTAGTGGACGCGCTAGAACTGTCCGGAACGGGCTGGCATCATCAAGTAATCCATGGACAACATTCTGAGACCGGCTGCCGATCAATCGGAACCGAGAGAATTCCGTGCTGCGGTCACGAACGATAGCTTTTCCCGAGTCGGTAGTCCAACAATTCGATCCAATGTCACGCAATGCAAATATCTTACTGATAGTCTGGATTACTTCATCTCGACAGCAAGTATGGAACGATAACAGAAACGATGAGCCGACCTAATTAATCAATCCAATCACATAAAACACATTCAAAACGGACGGCAATTACCCGATCCGTCACATCTTATACCAATAACTTACCGATTGTCCGGCACTGATCCTTAGAATTTTACAGGGACCAATAGCACCATATGGCCATTTATTCAAACGATACATTGTGAAGGAGACTTGTTTACCTTCTTTAATTTGAGATTTCATCAACTTACACTGTCCATTTTCAATAACAGATGTCAGCTTGTTGATAATTGTATTTGCCTTTCCAAACAGCTCCAGTGTACAAAAGTAACTGATATCCACAACACAACATCCACTGGTTTTCATTAAATTTAAATAATATCATAAACAATTACTTTGTCATTGCTTTTGTACAAGGTCGAAATGTTTTTTGAGCAGGTTCATAAGGAACTCGCCAACCCCATTTATTTACAATTTTAAATCGTTTCGCATGCCAAATATGAGTGTACAACCATTTTATTTTCAATTGACGCTTTAAATATACTGCTTTTAAATTTAAGCGTCTTCTAATGTAATATCGGCATTTCCTTTGAATTTTTTTTGCGGGTACAGCTTTGGCCTATAATAAATATTTAAATGATAGATAAATAAAAACTAACTAATTTTCTAAAACGAAAAGGTAATCGTCTTGTTTTGTGACTAGCAGCACGCCTTCTGAGAGAAATGGGTAATCTTTGTAACTGTGTTAATGCAGATGAAGATAATATATTTACATCTTTAGAAAATTGTTTTAATTCTTCAGCATGACTTATTAAATATGTAGAAAAGTCAAATTCTTTATCTGTATTCATAAATTCAAATAAAATTATTAAAATTATAAATATTTAAACAAAGATCGACTAAAATGAATTTTATAAGTTAACGGAAAATTGCCAAAATTCTATTAAACTATTTGATGTTCCTTAACCCAAATTATTGGAAACAACAGTTTCATTAACCTTCAATTTAATTTTTTAAAGCAACATAACGAGAATTTCATTAAAATTTTTTTAAAAATTGTATTAGACTATTTGATATTGGGGGACTGGTGGTATGTGACATTGCAGCCCATGCATACAATGCTTCACCCTTCAATGGTTACCCGTTGCTAGACAACGTTGAAACTGCAACCATTGGTTATGAGACCGTCAAAGGTGAGCTCTGCTCTCAGAACAGCTGCGTTCCGGCCTCATGTTGGGTTCAACGGGCTGCCGATAGAAGCCCTACGCTCGATTTACAATTTTGGTCTTTTCTATTCTTGGGCCAGGACTGAATTTTGTTTAAATGAATTGAAAATAGCACGCAAACATAACATGCAGATTTGAAATCAGACCCATAAAACATCAAGTAAATACCTTAAAATGCAAGAAAGATATAATTAAAATATAAAATTAAAAAATATCAAAATAAATTAATATGATAACAAAATGCATCAAGATCCGCACGAAAATAACATAAAAATAACAAAAAATTTGACCAAAATTTGACAATTTACGTAAAAGCAAAGAATTATTGAAAAGTTGAATTAAAATAAAATAATTTTGGTTTGAAACAATTTAATTAAGAATTAAATTGTTGGACCAGAACACAAACGGCCTTGTAAATGTTTAAATGAATCCGTAACACACATGCAAAAATAACATACAGATTCAAATTCAAACCTATTAAAACACCAATTAACCCTATGTTGGGCCAGAACGTAAACGGCCTTGAAAAATGTTTAAATGGATCAGAAACACACACGCAAAATAACATGCAATTTAAATAAACCCACTGAAACATCAAGTAAACCATATAAAGTCTGAGAAATAAAAGAATTAAATATAAATTAACAAACATAAAAATAAATTAAAATATTAACAAAATGCACCAAGATCCGCACGATACCTACACAAATACAACAAGAAAACACAACAAATTCGACGAAATTGAAAAAATCAATTAAAGTTCATTAAAGTGAAAGTTAAATCGAAGAATTTGAATTAGCAATAATTCAATAAAAATTCTAAATAAAAAATTATAAAAATAAATCGAAAAATAATAAAAATAAATGATAGAATTTGCTAGAAAAGAACAAGGTCGAATTTTGTTTTACTACATCAAATTTTACACACCAAAAAATTAGGTATATATACTGATCCATTTTCACATTTAACTTAACCAAAAACCATTTTTGAAAGTTGTTAACCATATTTTCAAATCTTGAAGTCAATTTAAAACTATTCTCGACTATTTTGAAATTGTTTTAGAAAGTTACTTTCAGACTAATTTGGAAACCTTTTTTAGGTGAGAAACATTTTAGTTGGAACCCTCTTTCCACGTCACGTTCCTGCATCTCAATGGAGCTCTGCTCGACGTTGGCGTGGGGAGAGAGGCATTTATGTTATTTTATGTTATGTTATTATGATGATTTTTATGAATTATGGAATGGCTAAAATGGGTAACTATGTTGTTTTATTATTAATAAATATTACTAATATATATAACTTATTCTATATGCCTTTATAACTTAAAAATGTCGAAATTTTTCCGGCCCACAGCCAACACATCACGCAAGTAAATAAAATCAACATAGTACAGATGCATGTAAGTGCGTGGAAAACCGCCAATGATATGTACCCGTGAAGACTCAGCGTGCGCAACGCAGCGGTCGTAACGTAAATATTCATCCCTATAGCTGAATCTAGGAATAAGGAAGAAGTCTCTGACTGCTTCCTCGTTTCTCAGTTCTGTAAAATCGACCTAAAATCATATCACATACGGCTTAAAATCACCACACCGAGTAGTCCAGTGGGCACTCAATAAATATAATGTAAACACAAATGCGTCTAAGGTCTATTAAAGGAAAAGGGTACGGGGATAAAGTAAATTGAAATCGCTGGTATAACCACTTTCGTGTTAATGCTGTAAGGTAAATCAGATAAAGTTTGAAAAATAAAACCACGTTTAAATAAATTCGATAAAGTTTAGGATTAACAATAAAATAAAACCCTGTTTTTTAAATTCGATAAAGTTTATGATTAACGATAAAATAAAACCCTGTTTTTAAAGTCGATAAAGTTTATGATTAACGATAAAATAAAACCCTGTTTTTGAATTCGATAAAGTTTGCGATTAACGATAAAATAAAACCCGGTTTTTTTAAATGAATCTGATACAGTTTATGATTAACAATAAAATAACACCCTGGTTTAAATAGATCCGCTAGAGTTTATGATTACCAATGAAATAAAACCCTATTTTAGATAGATTCGACAAGGTCTATGAGTAACAATAAATTAAAATTATGTTGTAAATAAATTAGATAAAGTTTATGATTACCAATAAATTAGCATTACGTTTTAAATAACTTGGATGAAGTTTATGATGACCAATAAATTAAAACCATGTGGTAATAAATTAGACAAGAATTTTCGATTTAACGTAAATCAAATGGATAAAGTTGGTTAAACTTGGGTTTGAACTAAATCAAGTACTAAAATCATGTTTTAACTGAGATTCAATAGACCCGATTGCTAACATTAAATCAACTAGACGTCAATAACGATGAACAAATAAAGAGTTTTGCGACTGAAAGGGTAAAATAATCTTCCAACAAGAGGGGTACTGCGTTAACCAAAACCGATTATTTCATCAAATGAGACGGAATAGATGTGATTGATTCAACTTGACAATGACCTCTATATCGACAACCTAATAAAAGCTTTAAATCAGGTAAAAGCCCAAGATTAATTAAATGTTGCATGAACATTAGACCAAACCGCTATAAAATTGAAGTAATTAGTATAATAATCAAAAATCCATCTTTACGTTATGAAAAGCCAATTATAAAAACGTTTTATTAACGACAGAACACAAAAAACTCACCGCCTACATCAAGATTCGATGATAATCATAACATAACCATAAATATCCCGACGAAATGATGAGTAAAACCCTCCATCTGAGGAAGACAATAAATTCCAAATGCATGGGTAGCATAGTATTGCGAAGGAGTCCCCGAACGCTACGGCGAATTACGAATATTTTTCTCGCATAAGTATACCTATCAGAATATTCAAATGAGCATCGATATTAAATTCCAAAACGGTTTAAATTAACTAAGCCGGACACGTCAATAAAATCAAGTCGACTTAAGTAACATAAACAAAACACGATCTACCACGACGAAATTATCAATTCCAAAGCAAACCAGACTACTGAATATCCGTTCGAATGTTGACATGAAGTGCACAATGATAAACTAAAATCGATTTCCCATCATCATGCGTTAGAAGTGATGAAACTCATCAAACTCATCCATTTAAAATACCATTCTACCCGATAAACAAGAACCCCGCATAAATTAAATTGGGTAACTGATTCTCAACAAATTACCCCTTCATGACTCCCAGAGCCGATAGCGACATCCCCAAACGTCAAGTCAAGTTACCAAGTCATGCTACTTTTTGATTGATACCCATTAAAAGTCCCACAATTAAACCGAGTCCAGAAGAACCTTCAATGCTAGCCGCCATCACACTTAACCATAAGCACGCCAAATCTTGGACCCGCATACATAAACGCACCTTAACCGATACAAAGAAATTCCTCCTCATAATATTATTTTCATAATTTAATTTCCAATTGTTGCAGAACATGGCCCTCAATCAGACCACCGTACAATCAACTGGGAAAAAGCGCTCGAGAGTGATACTACGAGCCGCAGACGCAATAGACGGACCCCGGTCACGGTGGCCTTATCCTATCCCTTGGAAAGCACGGGATCCGAGTAGTAACCCGCACGAATCCGAAAGACAACAGTATCCAGCCGCCGAAATATTTGCTAACGCACAGGACCTCCTCACCCAGTGGGAGCGAGTGCAGGAGCGGGTGGATTTGCAGATAGTCAAGGCAAGGATGTACCTTGCAAATGTGATGGAGGACATCCTTGCCGGGCGAATCGCAGTCGCTTATCCACACCGTCCAGTTCGAGACACCAGACGCCCATACACGGTAGAAGCCCTCAAGCGAAGCCTAGAGCGGTATGGCCCAGACAACTAAGATAACAAAAACAACATAGTGTAGTAGTTGATCAATAATAATTAGAAATTTGTGTGTTCCCTTTTCTCTCATGTAACTGGAACTAACTTTTGATTTGTTTGATAAATTTAAAGATTAGACTAATCATAAATTGAAGTGGTAACAACCCATTTAATTACAGTGATGTCCTCTCTAAGGATCCTCCAGACCGAAGTAGACCGCGCGAGGCAGACGAATACAGAGTTACTCAGTCAGGTCCTGCAATTAACTCGCGAGGTGCAGCAGGTCAAGGCGACCTGTTTAGACCCTAAATGGACAAAGATACTCTACCAACGACTCACCGCAGCTCAAAAAGGCTGGGCCGAAGAACGCCAGCTCAATCGGAGTCTGCGTACACAAGTCAGGGGTTTAGAGGTAGCCCTAGCAGCCTGTCGGGAAGGGGAAGCGGTGACGTATCCGCTCATCTTCGCCCCTTCCCAACTACCGAGTCAACGCGTCGTTGATAGTGCCGCACCAAGCTCAGAGGCGACAGCCATTCAACTGACCATCCGCCGGCCGGGACGCAAGGAACGGGCCCGACGCCGAGCCGCACAAGCGTCAAGTCAATCAACTTAACTTATCATTGATATGCATGTCCTTTGTTTGTTAAATAAATCAGCTCTCATGTACTCAGTCATAGTGGGGTAGACTCGAAATCATCTACATTAGTCAGTCTAAATTTAATTCGCATTCCACGCAAGGGACCAAGCAAAGTGAGCATAGGTCTTCTATCGACAGCTCGTGAACCCGAGGATTGTCCGAGCAACTATAGTACTAGCACATGGTACTCAATTTTTGCGGGCAACCCACCACTTGAACACATTACCAACGTTGCCTAGCAACGGGTGCCAAGTGGCGATCAGCATCATTTTGTATGGCGTTACTAGGGCAACTAGAAGGATAAGCAAGATGCGAAACCCTGTAACCCACCACCTATCAAAATATGAGAGAGAAAACAATAAAATATAAAATCATAAACACAAAAATAAATTAAAATAATAACAAAATGCAACAAGATCCGCACGAAATAAATATAAATACAACACGAAAACCCAATGATTTTGACCGAAATTTGACAATTTATTAAAAAATGCAAAATTTCTTGAAAATGAAATAAAAATCAAACAATTTGAATTAGAAATAATTCAATTAAAAATCTAAAGAAAAAATTGTCAAATAAAATCTCAAAATAATAAAATTAAAGATTAGAATATACCAGAAAATTCCAAGGTCAAAATTTGTTTTACTAAATCAAAAAGAACACGCAAGGTTAGGGTCGTACAATAGGTATATATACCGATTCATTTTTACACAATTTTAATCATTTTTAATCGTAAAAATTCAGTTTTTGAAACTTGAAAATCATTCTTACTTGAGAAATAGTTTTATTACGAAGTGAATGAGAGTTTTGTTTATTTCAAAGCTCTCTCCACGTCGCATCCTCGCAACCTCGATGGAGCTCTGCTTGGGTGTCGGCGTGGGGAGGGTGATGTTTTATGATAACTTTGTTATGCTTGGATTGGGTAATTTATATTGTTATTTAAATAAAATTTAAAATGCATACAAATTTATTTTTCATTGTCGAAATTTTTCCGGCCCACAGCCAAAGTCACATCACAAGTTAATAAAATCTGACATATTATTCGAATTCGTGTAAGTGCGTGGAATATCGCCAATGATTCGTGCTCGTGAAGACTCCGGCGTGCGGAACGCAGGGGTCGGAACGTCAATATTATTCCGTATAGGGGAAGAGAGGGGTAAAGAAGTGGTCTTTTGGCTATTTCCTCGTTTTTCAATTCTCATAAACTCGACCTAAACTATCTTACACACGGCTCAAAATCATCACACGAGTAATCCAGTGGGCACTCACTAACTATAATATGAACACAAGGCGCTTAAGGTCAACCAGGGGAAAGGTGAATGGAATATAAAATGAAATCGTTGTTATAAATTTAAAATTCAACTATAGATTCAAACTATTACTATGAATTTAATATAATCATAAATTTCAAGTTATTGGTACGAGATTAAAGTAATCATAAATATGGAGCGGTTGCCATAAACTCTTAATAATTGATAAATTTAAGTAGGTTCACGAATCTAAACAAAATTATAGATTCAAGTAGGCGTTATAACCTCAATAGGCATATTCTTGAGTAAAATGAAACATAACATTTTAAGTTGTTGCTTTGTACAAACATCAATAAAATAACCGTCAGGAATATTTCGACATTGTAAGATTTTAAATTCGATATAGATAGTCCAAATTGCTCAAATTAATTCCGCAACAGTTATAAATTACTAATGTCATATCGGGAGTCAATAAAAGTTCTTTGAGTAAACGTAAATTTCAGGCGAAATGATGAACACTCATTGAGGAAAAACTTCCTAAGTTAAGGTCGGGAGTGGGAGGATGCAATAATATAGTTGTTATAAATCCAAAAATTTTTATATAAAAGACAATGAAAGCCTCTTAAATATGAGAGTCATTACAATCCCGATACTGATTAAAATGGAGTCAAGAGAGGAGCCATAAAATAATATTTAGTAGCTAAAACTCTCGATGTGATGTTTGGAACTAAAATGATTTAATAATTTAAAATTTACCAAACCCTTAATAAGAAAGCGGTCAATTTAAATATCATAGCCAATTAAACCCTGCGAGATTCCGCAGATAGTAATAAATAGGTAATGCGAATAGTATATGACGTCGAAACGGTACAAAAATCAATAAAACCCAAGGAAAGTGTAGAACATATAGGATAAGGGCTTACCGAAGAATGATTTTGTTAAGATTTCGTTAAATATAAAGTGCAAAACTAAAAATTTCAGTAAATATAAAACGCAAAGTCAAATAAATAAGACGAAATCACATTATATTCTATTTACAAATTGAAATTCCAAATCAATATTATAATAGTAACTACCCAATTATAGCCTTAGTCAGGAGATAAGCCAAGACTACATCCAATTTTTTTCCCTCTAAGCTATTTCCCTGAAAAAATCAACAACTAGTTATATCACTAAAGAATTTATTAAAATAAATAAACCGAAATCGTAGTCAAGAGTCTTGTAGCTGAGAATCCCAATTCGACAACTGGAAAATAGTACTAAAGGATCCAAAAAATTAACAATTTCAATAAAAAATCAAATCGTACTATTTGTTAAATAGAGTACAACTGACAGCTTAGCCAACATTATCCGACTTACCCAACCCACTACAGGACGACCCTAATAGAAGAGAAAAATTAGTATATTATAATATATATATATTGTTAAAATAAACGACCCTAATTATTCACTAATACCTGCGATCATTATGTCTTGCATCTCTAGAAAATCCACCGAGCCAGGCTAAACGAATGTTCGCACTAATCATTCATTAATATCCAAAATCAATATCCAACGATAACCCTGCTTCACCATTTGACCCGAACACAAATGATAAGTTGAAAATACTTACTTGATATGACAAGTTCCCGAGAATTTAATTCAAAGAATAATTTCTTTCACTGACATTTGTCCTAGAGTTGAATTCCTGAAGGGATCAAGAATAAAATTAGTAGGATACGATTCAAAATCAAAGCTTATGGTGGTAACGACTTAACTGAAATAAATTACATATAAACCTGACAATTGTGAAAGCAAGTAATGTGAGAGAATCAGGAATCTTGTTAAATACCTCTGCCTACATGAATCAATAATTTATCGTACTAGACATTCATATTAAGGTTAATCGATAATAATGTTGTTCGCTTCACACACCCATTTCGATTCTGACAGCAACCCATGAAATCAATGATGAATATATCGCACACATTACATAACGATGTATCTAATGCCAACAGCAGCGACCGACGAATGCACAACAACCACGACATGCACTCTTGCCTGATTAATATATGAAGTTGACAAACTCGAAATAGTCAGTTTTAAAATCTTCTTAAATGCAACAATCGTCAAACCCATTATGTAGGAGTGCCTCAACCCGATCCATGACTGGAATTACTTCAATGGACCGTAACCCCGATGTCCTAAGTAAATTTTCATTTAAAATTTTTTTTAAATACCTAAATAACCTTACTTAACAGCATTTTCCGTAGAATCTTAACGAAATATTGGGTTTTAGGAGCTTTTACGATAAATTGTCCACCAAATCCGTTATCCGTTCCATGGCAGAAACTAGGTCATACTCAGATCTCATTCAGTTACATTATATAGCGGGTTTGCAATCGTTTGATTTATCCACCAAGCTTCTTTTCGTTTCGATCATTTTATTCGCATTATGTCAAACGTTTTTGAATAAGTGGTTTTAAGAAAATTCTAATTAGAGCAAACCCTTTAATTTTAACTACAACAAATCTTCGATTGTTAATAAATAATAAATTGTTCATTTTTTTTCTGTAGAATAAAGTCTTTAGCTACCGATAAATAATAAATTAGTTAATCATTTTGTCGCAGTATTTTTAAATCATCTGCGGGTAAGTACTCGTTTGGTTTAGAATTATTTAGAATAGACTCTTTAGTGGGTAATAAATCGTACTAATTTATTTTAGAAGAGAGATTTTGTTTTAGGCAGACGACCGTTCAAGCAGGCAGCATGAGAAGCATTTTCTTGTTATTTCACTATCCTAAGTGTCGTACTGAAACTCGATAGGGAACAAGACGAACTCCGACATGTAATCAAGACCGCTCCCAACCCCGTAATTAAGTGCGATAAACGAAAAAATTCAGGTTTTATTTAGAAATTAAATAGATTCGAATACACCTTATGAATTGAATATAATTTTTAAACTATCAGGGAGAATCTAACCGAATTTCCTCCTGACTATATTTTGAATAGTAAATTTTCATTTGCAAATATATTACCATTTCGAATTTTATCTCCATAGATTTACAAGATTGATACGAGATATTCTTTTTTGCTAACGGGGACAACAAGTGGAACACCCGGATATGACAGCCCCGATAATCTATAATGACAGCTAAAGTTTTTCTATTAATAGTATACGTTCGACTAGCAAGGTTATAACTTCATGCCAAACACAAACCGGATCGCACTCCTGTCCTTTTAACACCGACCATTATCATATGATTAATTAAGTTGATCTAGTTACTTCCTCTGGTTTAGTACAAATCAGATGACCCATTAATTTAAATGATTAATAAAATCGTATTGTTCAGACGCACCAAGAGCCCTTATTTACGTTCCCACGCACGTTGCCGATCAGTGGCGGCAGGCTTGGCGATGCGTTTGGCGGGAAAAATACCCCGATGTGCCTCAACCACGAGAAACTCAAGGGGACGCCTTACCTTCGGTGGAAAATACCAGGAGACAGTATATGCGGAGCGGACAATTGAGCGGCCCGAGTCCGGCCGAAGAAATTCATGATCGGGCCCGAGCTCTTCTGGCACGCCTCGAAGACCATCAACGCCGGGTCGACTCCCATGTGATCTGGGCCAGACAATACCTGGCAAACGTGGAAGATGATATCGCGGACGGGAGGATCGCGGATTCCTACAATTCATGCCGCCTCCCAGCTCCAGGCCTATCCGAAACACAAAAAGACCGGTCTTTGTGTAATACGGATACCCGTCCACTCAGCCGACCACGGACGAGAATGTGGAGGGGCAACCCCAAAACCCGATTTACGCCAGTAAACCCAACATGGAAACTCTATAGTGACCTTAATGAGACTAAACGTCATTGTTAATAAATAATTAGCCGTTTTATTTTTTTGTGTTTTTGAATTTTGTTGTATAATTTAATATCATAACGATTTGGATGAACATTTAAATAATTTACGATTCACGGATTCTAAGTTAATGTCATTGTTTTGCAGAGATGGGATCACTGGAAATTCTGCAAAGGGAACTAGAACATTCCGTAAACTCAACAAGGACTTCTATACTCAACTTAGCGAGATGTCCAGGAAAATACAACAAACCAAAGCCTCTTGGTTGGAACCGAAGAAAGTAAAACTGCTTCATCAGAGACTCACTGCAGCCCAAAAGGGATGGGCGGATGAAAGACAGTTGAACCAATGCTTGCGGACACAGATAAGAGGTCTGGAGGTCGCATTGTCGGCCTGCCAGGAAGGGGCAGCAGTAACTTACCCCCTTGTCTTTGCCCCTGCCCAACTGGCTTACCGAGAGACGGTGGCCACGGATCCAAAGGTTACCCCAAAGGCAAATAGCTAACGACCTGGGCGAAAGGAGCGGGCTAAACGTCGAGCCGCTCGATTACTAAATAATGCCTAATTAACTCATAAAATGTGTTTATTTTATAAAATATATATCTCTTATGATTTAAAACGATATTTTCAAGGAGTTGATAAGTGTCAACCCACAGAGGTAGTATGAGGACATTGCATTGCCTGAACGAGAAACTTGCGCGAAAATTATGAGTACAAATAATATAAGGGGACCAAAAAATCAAAAGCGAGCATAAGTCTTCTATCGACAGCTCGTTGGACCCGGAGATCGTTCAGTCAATTACAGCATTAGTAATAGCGCTCACTTTTTGTGGACGCTCTACTCACTCGAACACAGTTCCAACGTTGCGTAGCAACGGGTGCCAGGTGGTCGTAAAGAAATATTTATATGACGTTACCTGGGCAACCACAGTAAGATTAAAACAAACAATAATACCCAGTAACCCACCAAAATGAATAAATTGTCAAATTAAATCAAGAGAATAATAAAAATTAAAGTTAGATTATACAAATAATTTCAAGGTCTAAATTTTGTTTTATCGCCCTAAAATTAACACGCAAGGTTAGGGGCCCTGAACAGGTATATATACCTATTCATTTTTGCAGAATTTAAACACTGGTGAAGGATCACTTTTTCTCTTAAAAAACTCTTGCGTTTTTTTAACAGAAAAACAGTATTGGATCACCAGCGTCCGGAACGCTCTTGAAGTATTAATAGCAGAAACTATTGGAAACGATCAAAGTGAGCACGAGATATGAGCAATTATATGAGTTTGAGAATGTGAATTTATTGATATCGATTAAATGAATTGTGATGCTACGAATCGACAATGTTTATGAACTTCCGACAGCTATGTGAAATATGAATGACAAATAAACAATTTTATGCATCGAGGCTTTTACCCAATTCGTGTGGTAACATTTATTTATTTATTTTTCGGCCCACAGCCACACACCAGCAAGTAATTAAAATCATACATCCCTATCGAACCGTGTAAGTGTGGTTCATCCGGCAATAGATCGTGCCCGTGAGAAACCTCGTCGTGAGTAACGACGGGCTCGAACGTCAAATCATAGAACTAAATAGCGAAAGAGGGTAGCTCGAGGGTGGGTCTTTTGGCTCAACTTTCTTGCACTCAATTTCGATAAAATTGACATAACATTTTTAACAACATTCGGCTCAAAATCACTAACACCGAGTAGTCCAGTCGGAACTCATTAAATATAATATGAACATAAATAGATCATAGGGACAAAGAAAGGAAAAGGGTAGTGGGGAAAATGGCGAAATCGTTGCAACAGTTAAAATGAATAGCCATCGGAAAAAGATTAATCCGAACTACCAAAATCGTGAAAAGGAATATTTTAAATAATATGTAAGAACAAAATAAATTATGTTGAGTTGAGACGGAAAATATGTGCGCAAAGCTGCGCAAATTTTCGGAAATAATAAAAATATTTATCATAAAACTTTAAAATAAGGGCGGAAGGCTGCTCAAATTTTCCGAATTAATTAAAATACTTATCGAAAATAGTAAAGTATAAGTGGAATGCGGCTCAATAGTTGGTAGGATATTCTGATAAAACTGTAAAATAAGGGCGGAACGCTGCCCAAATTTTCCGAATCAATGAAAATACTTTATCGAAAGCTGTAAAATAAGGATGGATTAAGGCTAAATTTTTATATAAGTAAAATATTTTCATAAAGCTGAGGAATAAGGACAGATCCCTACCAAAAACTCAATAATAATAATGATAATAGTAAGGATAATGATAATTATAAAAATAACAATGATAATAATAATAGTAATAATAATACTAATAATAGTAAATATAAATATAATAGTAATGGTAATAATAAGGATAATAATAATAGTAATAGCAGCGATAATGAATTAGAATAATACAATGAAAAGGCTAGTATCAATAATAGAGAACATAGTAGTTATAATAGGGATGAGGATAAGAGAGATACTGCGATGATATTTAACATAATAAAGGGTGTATAGGCCATGGTAAAAAATTGACACTAAGAACAACGATAAAAAGGACTATGGGAATAGACGTAATGATAAATGATATAACAGTATGGTCCAACATTTGAAGGAGATAGAAGAGCAATGGGACCTAAAAATCGAAATCGAGCACAGGTCTTCTATCGGCAGCTCATCTGAAACATGGATCGTTCGGTAAATTATAGCATTAGCAATAGCGCTTACTTTTCATCCACTCACTCGAACACAGCTCCAACGTTGCTTAGCAACGGGTGCCGAGTGGTAAGTGAAAGATATTTGTATGGGGTTGTCTGGGTAACAACCATATAGTTTCAAAATATCAACACCCAGAAACCCACCACTATGCTCATTCAGATACTATGCCCATTATTTCTTGTGTGGCTACTTTACTATGCAATGCATGTTGTCATCCAATTCAATAGAAAAGATTTTAATAAATTCATGAAATATACCCGAAAACTTAATTTTAATATAACAGTGAATTCATAAATTTTCTTATTCAGTTAGTCTAAATGTTCGAGTTCGTATCCGTTAACTGCTGTAAACGTCGCTTCGCGCGTTCCGCTTTTCCGGGCCTGGGGTGAGGCCGTTTTGATGTTTTTTGTTTGGTCGCATTGGTTGAATCCCGATAAGCTATTTGTGCGGGAGCAAATACTAACGGGAATGTGACAGCGTTCCCTTGTTGACAGGCTGAAAGCGCAACTTCTAAACTTTGAATCTGCGTCTGTTAAGTCTGGGCCAATTGCTTTTTTTCCACCCACTCTCGTTGGGCGACGGTCAAACGCTGATACGTCCAATTGGCTCGGAACGGTTCGATCCAGATAGCCTTCATCTATTGGATCTCGCGACTTATTTGTAATAACTGGGTGTGTAACTCGCCGTGCCTTGACTAGCTTCTTTCCCAGTACACGGAGAGTTTCCATATCTACAAACAAGACATAATTTACTTAGTCTTACATCGCCTTCATAGCTAAGGGGAGGGGAAAAATCCTAATTGTTAATACGCTTTACTTTTCATGTTAAAGATATTTAACTTCATTTAAAATAATACTCTAAAGCAGAGCTTTTTAAACTTTTGTAATTCACGACACCATTTATGATTGCGAGTTTCTTGACGACCCCATACAAATATAAAAGAAAAATAAATTTATATTTTTTAAAAATTCCTATAACATCCTCTAATTCATAGTAAATGCTATTCAAGTTATTACAATACTCTTAATAGAAATGCAGGTACAAACAATTTTTCCGAACTAGAAGATTTTATGATATATTTATCTACGATAATTGTTATTTTATCTTTATAACAATAATTTTACAAGTTAAAAAACATTTTCTGTTAAATTGTATTTTTATCTCTCGCGACCCCAGAATTTTGCTACGCGACCCCAAATGAGGTCGCGACCCATGGTTTAAGAAGCCCTGCTCTAAAGGATTCATAAGAGATTATTAATTTCATTAAAATTCTGGAAGAAGCTTTGTACTAAATTTATTTTAACCTCAACAGAATTTGTTACATTGTCTCCAACGTTGGTTCATGGATGTCTATACCTTCTCTGGTTATTATAGTACCGAAAATTCGAATCTTCTCTTGGCCGTTGACTCGTATAAGCTGATGTTCGAATAAGCCGTCTTGGTACCACTACGTGTATTGGCGCCTCCATTTCTTCCAAGGCTGGATCATTTAATTCGTAAGAGATCCCATAGCTAAGAGCGTACCCGTCGGTTCTGGGTATTTGAGCTGCTGCGATATCTGCGTTGATTCTACTGAGGTGGTGTCGCGCCATGATTATCTGCCACAGTGTCTTGAGTTGCAACTCTTCCAACTTGGCCAGAGTATACTCAGCTTTATGCCGAGCTTCTCGCGCTGGGTTTCGTCCTGGTTTGTATTTGATTGCCACACAGGGCAGTTCGATCTCGTCGTTTTGACTCGTTGAAAGGTTTGGCCAGCTGGATCCTCCTGCGGATGACACGGTATATCCAGAATCCCATATGGCTTGATTGCACCGGGCAGCTGCTCTGACTGGAAATCTGATCGTGTTTCTAGAATTATCATTCCAGGATCAGTCCATGGGTGGTATATCTGCCGCTAAATTATAATACGAGTGGATTAATAATTAAAGTTATTGTTAGAAATTTCCAATCAATTACATAATCGTATTCTATTGTAGCCAACTAATTCCAAAAAAGAGCCTTCAAAACTCTACGAGATAATGGGGTTTTCTATCGTAATTTTTACCGTCTCGCCGTCTTACCACATAAACGAAATGGGAAAAGTTCGTTCCCATCATTCCCTATAGTATTGCCACGATAGATTCACTAATTCTAGTTGCAACGAGATTGCATTATACTCAGACGATCATGCCAATACTTTCGCTGAAGGTGGGTTCTGAATCCATTTGTACATTACAACATAACATCTCATTCCGGATTGGTTTCTTTTGTGGCAGTTACTGAGTTTCGGTTAAAAGGGACCGTTGAAAATTCATATTGGCACTTTCATGTGTGTAGATCTTTCATCATTCGGGGCATTTAAGTCTACGGTTGTAGATCGCTCTCTATGATCCTATGGCCATGGGTTTAGGTGTAATGAGAACAAAATCACTAAATAATTTTATATTAATTTTTCCATGGAAATTTGTTTTTGCCTTGGAGATTAGTAGTCTCCGTCTATTATCCCATAGTATTCGGGTACTTCCACAAGGCATAGTACTCATTAGCATTGGTCTTGCGAATATACTTGAGTCTGTGTATCCTATCCGCCCAAGTCTCGAATCGAAGTTCCACCGGTTAAGGTAATAATTTTTTAGAATATAATAAGATCAAAATATTTCCTTACCAAATTGTCTAGCATCATTCGTTACAGAATTCGGATTAGTTCCCTTGTCGTCTCCGATATATGCTTGTTCAACGCGACCACTATTTGTCCTTGAGGTCAAGGATTTTCCTTTATTTGTTGATTCTCCTTAGTTGGTTGGCATAATTTCAGTTAACTATTCACTCTTCCATCGTTGGCACGTGTATTTATAACAGTCGTGAAGGAATTCGATATCTGCCGGTGACTTTTAATAAATTCCGATCGATATTTTTGTTTCTTCCATAGATTAATTTAGTATTTCTTATTTTCTGGATTTTTTGCAGATGGATCTATTTTCATTAATTCGGTAAGTCACTTTAGCACACTGATTGTTACAAACGACACCCTTGATGGTGCTCAGATAAAACGTGTGCTTATGCATCTCTAGAAGTGACATTTAGTGTGCTGTGCCAATTGGTATATTCAAATCGATTGATCCGGTTTTATTATTTTGTGCGAGATTTTTCAATCAAGTGAACAGTATCATGGAACTCAGTAATTCGGATCACATGATCGCGACTAGTTTGCTCAATTATGGTCCACAGGGTACATGCCGGATATTGTTGATATGGATGATAGACAATACCTTAGGACGCGTCCCAACTACTCGTCGCCTAGGCTGCATCCTACAAGCCTCATTAAGTGGACTTACTTCACAAAGTGTTTGTTATTCAGTCAATTAGGCTTTAGGTTCATTATCATTCGTTGACCAGATCCTCAGATTAGTTGGAAGATGCTTTGATTTAAAATACAAGGTTGGATGACTGACATATTGGATATTTATTAGGTTATAATTTGCTTGTGATTTTCGTTATATTTCTTTCGCATTCAGTATCGAATTTATCTCTAACCGATCTTCCATTTGCATCTCAGTGGTACGGAAATTTGAATGGGCAGGGACCCTACTCTATTGAGCGAAGAATAGAGTGGTTTCCGTTGGGTCACTGGAGTAAACTCAGTTGAGATTCTTACCGCTGGTTTTCAATGATTCTCGTGTATTTCTAATTGAATTGAGTTATAATCGAATATTTTTATCTTTGACTTGATTTTTAATCGTAATTTAGTCCGAATTGGCAACTTTAGTTAGGTGATATTTTTAGTGATAGCCCTTTACCTAACATTTTCTACAACTTTGGCTCTTACGGAATCCCACATCATTATTAAGTCGATTTAGGCTGTTGATTCTAAGGGTTCTTCGGTCGTTTTACATGGTTAATTTATGGGTTATATTCTGTTGCACTATTATTTAGGGTCTATAACCCTTGCCTCATAGTCAGTTGATCATTTCAATCAGAGCTTAAAGTTACTCAAAAATTTTATTGACGCTTTTATTTAATGTTTAAACCTACCCTATGTTTTTCCGAATCATTTCGCTTAATACTTATGATTACCACATATTTTTAGTTATCCTCTTTTCTAATGTTTACAATTACCGAGAAATTTTATCAATCGTTTTGATTGGTGCTTAAAATTGCCAAATATTTTTATTAATCTTTTTATTTAATACATAATGTTACTAAGGGTTTTTATTAACCAACTATTAGTCGTTTAATTTAATGCTTAAAATTACAAATATTTTCACAAATCCTTTTATTTAGTGCTTAAAGCTCCAAGTAGTTTATTTACTTTCCTTTACGATCGTTGCAAAGATTTCGCTAGTTTTCCCCTACTCCTCCTTGGTCATTAGATCTTAAGGATAAATATGTCGATGTTAAGATTTAACGAGTGCCCACTAAACTACTTGGTGTAAGATATTTTATGTCGATTTTTGGGAGGTGGATGACGGAGGGTCAGCCAAAAGATTGGTCCTCTATCTTCTCTCTACCCCTTTTAGATTTCGTAATTGACATTTGGACCTATCGTTGCGCACGACTGGATCTCCACAGACACGAGATATTGGCGGATATACCGCCACTTACACATCTCGACTAATGTGTAGATTTTAATGACTTGCGGTATGTTTGGCTGTGGGCAGGAACAATTTCAACATATTTCATAAATCAACTTCATGGAAATCATATAATTGAAGTTACCCTAGACATTTACACATTTTTAGCATCATCTCATATTCATGTATCGTTCATTAAAACATTCATCCTCACTTTGAATTCCAAAGTTTTCGACCAGTAAAGTTCTGCTAATAATGTTTTCATACGTAGAGTTTCGAAGTTTAAGGCCTTCTATGAACAATAATAGTTTTGCTAGTAAAAAACGATACAAGCTTTTTACGAGGAAAAGTGATTGCTCACAAAAGCGATTAAAATTCTGTGAAAATGAATCGGTATATATACCTATTCTGTGACCCTAACTTTTCGTGTTCTTTTTGACGCATAACAAAAATTTGACCTCGGCTTTAATTGTAATATCTAATTCTAATTTTATCATTTTCTTACATTAAATGAACAATATATTTTTATTATTTTTTATTTGAATATTTCATACTCAAAATATTCTATTTTTCTTTATTTTATTCGATAATCTCTTAGTTTTATGAATTGTCCATTTTTTCGGTCAAATTTTTATGTTATCGTGTTCTTTCTATGTTAATTCCATGCGGATCTTGGTGCATATCTGCTTATATTTTGATTTACTTTTATGTTCTTCGATTTTATATTTAATTATATTTTTCTCATATTTTAGGATGTTTTACTTGGTGTTAATACTGGGGGTTTATGGTTGGTATGACCTTGACCCCAAGTAGAACTTTTCTTTGCCCCCAATAGTTACCCGTTGCTAGGCAACGTTGGTAATGTAACCATCGGTTTTGAGATCGCCAAAGGTGAGCGCTACGAAAGAACTACTCTGGCCCGACCTCAAGATGGGTTCAACGCACTACCGTTAGAAGGTCCGTGTGCGCATTTGCTTATTCTGGTCCCATTCTCGTGCGTTTGACATTTTCCTTGCCTAGAATAAATCTTTTCACCACTCAATATTTACAATAGTTAGTCTCAGTATTAAAAGATTGATCGGGAGGATCGGTAGAAAAGAAATCATTTATTAAACTACAAATATGAACATATTTTATTCTGTTGGTCGAGCGGCCCGACGCTTAGTGCGCTCGTTCTTTCCGGATCGATGTCTGGGAGGTCTACTCACAGGTTTTGTGGCCGCTGTCGTTTCTTTATAGGCCAGTTGGGCCGGTGCAAAAACCAACGGGTAGGTTACCGCGTTGCCCTCTTGGCACGCCGATAACGCTACCTCTAGGCCGCGAATTTGAGTTTTCTGATTCTGATTTAGTTATTTTTCTTCAGCCCAACCCCGCTGGGCGGCTGTCATCTTTTGATAGAGAGCCTTTACTTTCTTCGGCTCTACCAAGCTAGATTTAATCTGTTGAATCTCTCTAGTTAATTGCATAATTTGTTGGTGCAGTTCTCCGTTCAATCTTTGGGCCTTATCTAATTCACTTTGTAAAATCCTGCATGGTTCCATATCTACAAGAAAAGAAGTCGTCGTTAAATTATATATTCTTTCACAAAGATCACTTATTTCAATTACATTTCTAAATTTAAAATCTTATCCTAAGTTCATTATAATCCTATATTATTAATTATCGTAAGAAAGAAAAAAAAAGATGGAGACCAAGATTTATTTGATTCATTCGTTTATATCACTCAGGTCTTCGACGGCCTCGATCCTTGTCACGTCTGGGAAACTCGCGGGCATATGGGTGCTCGTGGTTGCCGTTGGGATGTCTCTCTCCGTCCTGCATTTCACTCGGAAGGATTTTCCGTGTGATCACCACGTTAACTGTCGTGGAACTCTCACCCAGGTTCGGATCGTCAAGGTTGAATGACGTGTTGTACGGAGGGGCGTACCTATCCGTACATGGAATGCTTCCTGTAGCGATGACCTTGTTAATTTCGACTAGATAGTGCCTAGCCCTCTCCACTTGTTTATCGGTTTGGCGTTGATGTTCCTAAAGACGAGCTAGGAGAAAATCAGCTTGCCCTCGGATCCCCCGGGCTGGGTTGCGGCCAGGCTCCCTTTTAATTGCGACGAAAAGAAGGTCGACTTCCCCGAAATCTCCTTGAGTTCCTGCATGAGATTCTCTTACCGGCGAGATTGAGAACCCCGCGTCCCACATTGCTTGCCGGCATCTGACAGCAGAATGTGCGGGGAATCGCACCGTAATGCGTGACGCGTCGATCCAAGAGTTATCTAGAAATTTTAGTAATTAATGAATCGTAGATATTCCTTAGTCAGTTAATCTTATTAGACACGACATCATTTGGGAGACCTTATCCAATAATGAGTGGAGATAGGTTTAACAATGGATTGGCGTTAGAGGAATCAATCGGGGTTACAAGACGCATGCTATAATGGGTACCTAGTCTGCCTTTGGCTCGTTCGTAGTCGTGGCGAGTTTATTGCTTTCATACCAATGATTCACTCCATACTCGATGGAAATCTATCCTATCTCGAATGGTTCGTTCTACCTTCCTGATCTGTTTTACCTCATCTGTACTTGCAGTCATAATTGTTTGATTTCGTCTTCTAATTGTAATTTTCATGGCCATAATTCGTAAACCTACGATGGGAATTTGTAGTCGATTGGGTTCATCTTTACAGTAATTTGATGTTATATTTTTATTAGTTTTTATTTTATAATTAGACGATGAAATTCGGCTGGCCGTTTTCGTCATTATAAATTACTTGGTGGCTTAATTTAGTTCCGTCGTGGCGTCTTAGTGAAGGTTGATGGTGCCGTCGCTGTTATCATTAGCGTTGATCTAGGATGTGGCATTTATCTCGGTTTCCAAGTTAGAGCCGCATTGTCTCAGGTCGTATGCCTTATTGATTCAAACAAGGTAGTTTGTTGCGTTCAGGCAGGAATCATGGACGAGGCGAGTTATTATATGGTTAACCATTAGGTATTGAAGAACTGAGGTTTCATGGCCTCATTGATTTCATCCATATAAGACAACAAGATAATAATTCATAGGATTTCAGAGAAAATTTATTATTCATTAGTCATAACATTGTCTACTGTTTGTCAGAAATCCATAGTCGTCTTCGTTGGAAGGTTATCCGCGGTTGGCTGGAAGGAGATTTTATCTTGATCTGTGTCATCCCAAAGATTTGGTCCTCATACAAATTTACATTATGAAAACGTTATTCATAGAAGGTGAAACTTACCATTTCGCGATGCAGCTGGTTCCCTTCTAGATACATTGCTATTCTCCTCCCGAATGTTACTAGTCCCTCCGTTTCTCCGGTGTTCTTTGTGAAAATTCATAATTTTTTGTCGCGGTTTGGCAAAAAAATGACTGGGTTAACATAGTAATCCGGTTTTATATGAACACCAGAGCAGTGTCACGTCATGTGGGGTGATTTCCGAAAATTGAATTCTAAGTGTCTGATGTGTTTAATTTTTGTGCACCGGGAATAATTCATAACAATTGGTGCCATTTCTTTTTTATTGATCTCTGTCGTGGCAATATCGATATTTCTGCTGGCTTTCTAGCTGGTGTGTTGCCGCGTTGTTCCAGATGTCAGCTAGGCCGATTGTGTAATTAATTCCATTGATTGGAATTTCTCTGCTACTTTTCCTATCCCGATTTAAGTATACTCGTGGCAACATTTGTTTGTTTCAGAATTTCAATTTATTACGTCCTCATTTTTTGAACTTCCGCAGTCGCAGTCGCATTCATTTGATTTTATTTTTCTGAATTCCCATCGGATATATCGCTCCTATAGTCAGTAAATTTAGTGAGTCTGATAATTATTTATTCCCATTTAAAATTACGCCATGCAGCAGGCCTACATTTCCGCAATCTGTCACGGGTACGTTAACCTCCGTGGTCTCCCCTAAACGATGGCACGTCAATTCACACTATGAACATTTGGTCTCTTCAGCATCAATAACCAAATTGGACGAACCAAAATTCCTAGTGTGGGGTCTTTTATCCTCGTAAAAGAGACTTCTATGATCGATTCTGACGGTGATTTTATTCATTTATCATTATGGTGGAATTATCCTGTAGAAATGTTGATTCTATTTACTTTGCTCGAAGCTAATTTTGTCTTATTTATTATATAATAATATTAGACTTTTATCATTCCCCGCTGTTCGTTTTGACAATTTTTTAGTGTTGGGCTGGTGTTAAAGTGACGTTAAATTTTCGACGCATATTATTATTTTTACCGGGTTAACAACTTAACTCTAAAATTTATGGTATTAATATTGGATCTCCCTCGAGGAATTTTCAGGATTTATTATTATCATTGCCGATATTAAAATTTCCAATAACCTTTTAATATCCATCATTATTTTCGGGGTTTTATTACATTAATTACTCCTTAATCTCGTCTATTATATTCAAGGGTGTTAAATTCCTATTAGGGCAACCGGTTTCTAATACTATTTTAATTCCGAGTTTTAAACTTCACACTATGGTAACTATTTATCATTTTGTTAATTTTACTGATCTTATTACTTATTATTTTGTGGTTGTTAATATAATTACAGCGCTTAGGTTTTTACAACTGTTTTTATTCCTCTGATAATAAAATTCTGATCATTCATTACTTGTTGCTGATTTTAGTACTCACTCCTTAATCCGTGGTTAATTAAGTATAACAGCTAAAGTTTGTAACTATGATTAGTTCTCTGATAGTCACATTCTTATTGATCATTTATTTTAGTACTGGTTTATTTATTTGAGATTATTAATTATAGCAACGATTTATGACGTCCTTTCCCGTTAGCCCTTTTATTTGACCTTAAGACTGTTTAAGTCGATATTAGAAGATTATGAGTGTCCACTGGACTACTCGATGTGGTGATTTTAAGCCGACTGTCATCTGAAAGTTTAGGTCGAATTCTCAGGAAATGAATGGCGGAGGGGCAGCCAAAAGACTACCTCCCTACTTCCCAATATCCCCTATATACCGATAATATTGACGTTCCAGCTACTGCGTTCTCAAGCCGTAGCCTTCACGGGCACGAACTATAGGCGGACTTACACCGCACTTACACAGTTTGATGGGAGTGTGTATATTTTACTGCTTTGCGGTGATGTGTCGGCTGTGGGACGGAAAAATTTCGACGTAACATACTAATATATTCAAAACGTTTATTGCTGTGCTACAAATAGGTTCATATTGAAGCATATCATTCGAATCGTTCACCACATTATATCCCTTCCCCACGCGAACACCCAAACAGAGCTCTCTTGAGATTATTTGTATGTCACATGGAAAAGGTTCTCCAAAAATTTCGTTTACTTACAAAATTAAAAATTGGTTCGGTTGAGAAAACTGAATTTTGATCGCTAAAGATTTTGTCAAATTTTTTGGTTAAAATTCTGTGAAAATGAATCGGTATATATACCTATTGTGTGACCCTAACCTTGCGTGTTAAATTTGATGTGGTAAAACAAAATTTGACCTTGTGGATTTCTTGTATATTCTAACTCTAATTTTATTATTTTCGTGATTTAATCTGACAATTTTATTTTTTGACTTTTAATTGAATTGTTTCCAATTCGAATTATTTAATTTTAGTTCCAACTTTCGTGAACTCTCGCTTTTTTGGTAAATTGTCAAATTTTGGTCAAATTTTGGTGTTCTCATGTTATTTCTGTGTTTATTTCGTGCGGATCTTGTTGCACTTTGTTATTATTTTAATTTATTTTTGTTTTTTGATTTTATATTTTAATTATTTCTTTCTCGTATTTTAACGTGGTTAATTGATGTTTTATGGGTCTGATTTTAAATCTGCGTGTTGTGTTTGCATGCTGTTACCGATTCATTCAAACAAAACTGTGTGTTGGCACAACAATAAGTCTGATTTTAAATCTACATTGCTGTGTTTGCATGTTATTTCCGATTCATTTAAACAAAATCTTGTCTTATCCCAACAATATAAAATTTTAAAAACTATTAAAAAAAGTCAAAGATTTTGTTAAAGCGCATTATATGTGTTTGGCCAAAACACAGTACATTGGTGATTTTCTGTATTAACACGATAACACATACACATATACAGAACGAAAACGAAAATTGTAGTATAATCGAATAAAAATAAAATAAACTATTCAGTTATTAATATTAAATTAATTAGTGGTATTTTAAATATTAAATAAGATTTAAAATATTTATTTCAAAAATATAATTTTTATTTTATGAAATTTGAGGCAAGGAAGATTCTGATCGTATTACACAAATTTAAATATTTATGGTGGGTTACAGGGTTTCGTTATTTGTTTATCTTTGTTGTTGTCCCAGTAACGCCATACAAAATGATTCTAGCTGCAACTTGGCACCCGTTGCTAGGCAACTTTGGAAATGTGTTCAAGTGGTGGATTGGCCGCAAAAAGTGAGTATTATTACTAATACTGTAATTGCTCGGTCAACCCTCGGGTTCACGAGCTGTCGATAGAAGACCTATGCTCGCTTAGCTCTGTCCCATGTGTAAGAAAGTTCATGATCAGGTGTGGAAAAACGGTTTGAAATTGCGATGCGAGTATTCCTAATAATACCTGTACGTAAGTGCACCTAGGAAATAATCTAACTACAAGTGCAACTACTTTATTTAAATCAACAAAACACATTTCCTTCGTGAGTTAATGGGGTGGGTTTGGAGGTTGTGCTACTCGGCGTCGGGCACGCTCCTTGCGTCCCGGCCGACGATTATTCGATGGAGTGATGGACTGATTGGTGGACTGAGGATTTGTATGTGGCATTTGGGACGGGGCGAAGACGAGCGGGTATGTTACTGCTTCCCCCTCCCGACAGACTGCTAAGGCGACTTCCAATCCTCTGATTTGGGAGCGCAGGCTCTAATTGAGCTGTCGCTCTTCTGCCCAACCCTTCTGTGCTGCGGTTAGCCTGAGATATAATGTTTTCAATTTTCTCTGATCCGACCAAGTGGCCTTGATCTGTTGTACCTCTTTAGTCATCTGGATGATTTGGTTGAGGAGATCCGCATTTGCGTTCCTTGCGCGATCTAATTCAGCCTGCAAGATTTGGTTGGTTGTCATTGCTATAATGAAGAAAAATCTTTAAATTTCTCTACGGGTTTATGTAAACAATTAAAACAAAATGACAAATTAACAAAGATTTCTTTTTTCAAAAAAAAACTTAATCAGGTTAATGTATGGATTATTGTTCATGGGTTTAAGCAATCAATGTTCTCCGGTGAACGATCTCTTTAGGTTCTTCTTCTGAGGCGAGACTGGAAAAGGCCGTCGGGTGTCTCGGACAGGGCGAGGTGGATGGGCCTCGGCAATACGCCCGGTGAGGATGTCTTCTTCCACGTTTGCGAGATACATCCTCGCCTTGACCACATTTAGGTCTACTTGTTCCTGCACCCTTTCTCATTGGATGAGGAGGTTCCGTGCGTGTACGTATGCCTCTGCAGCGGGGTACTGCTGTCCAGCGAGTCCACAAGGGTCTTTTTCGAAGCCCAGTATCCGCCAAGTAGTGGGATACGGCCACTGTTGTCGAAGCTTATCGAAAATTGCCGTAGTTGACGGAGCTCCTTCCCGACCTGTTCGTCGGTTACTTGACTAGCGGTCCAATCGAGTGGCATGTCTAAAATATCATCGTGATCAGATTCAATTAAGTCGTCCGCTTTATTATAATAATCGACTTAATGATGACTATATTGTTGCTATTGGACTTATCAAATTTAAACTTATCAAATTCTGTTAACTTTGATTATGTTTGCAACTTTTTGTGAAACGAATAGGACTATTTATCTATAAGTTCTAGGTGTGCTATATTCCGTTGACTATCTTTTCTCATGACGCTCCTATGTATCTTTTTAATGGTTATAATGATTAGAAAACATCGAGCGATACTCTGATACTATGCAAATTGGGTTACGGGCATTTCGGGTTTTAACAAAGGTTTACTCAAAATCTGCGGTTTAATCAGTTAAGACATGAATATTAGTTAATTTTTCGTTACTGATGACGACTCGAATGATCATTAATTGTTGTAACAAGGAGCAAGAGGGGTTATATTATCTTACGGGTCTGGCCCTTTTTGTATGAACCCCTTTTGGACAACGAAAAAAATATATATATTAAGACTTGGGCGTCGTTGATGTCAGGGCCGGATGTTGATCCGGATGAGTCGATTGTGCGTAAGCGTGTTTAGATTATATTGATTCGATGATCCTATGTAGTCGATTTCCGGCGGATCTTGTCGTTCGCAGATTAATCGATTGAATGGAGACAATTTAGTTTGGTATGTTTATATCCTGTATTTATATTATTTACATTTCATTTTCAGAATTCTCGATCAACAAATTCGCCGAAATTTAGCTAAATCAATTCTGGTAAGTTACTATGTTAATTAATTTGAATGCGTTTCATCGACATTTTTAAGGAAAATTCTTGCGTCTACCGGGGTTTTCGAGCGGATGCACTCTCATACATTTGGAATTTTTCCTTGTGGAACTTTATTATTTATTCATAGTCTTCTCGGAGATTCTGGGATCCTTATATCAGTATCATCGAAAAATCGGCAGTAAGCCTTCCTGTGATTTAACATTTTATGTAATGTTAATATAACTTTCGATTGTTATCTATCATCTTAAACTTTTATAGTCATGTTGACTTTTCGTAATTTGTATTAATTTGTTTTAAGTAATAACCCATTTTATTCCATCTTAATCACTTTATTTTAGTCCACGAATTTAGATTATTTAACGAAACATTTTGTTTTTAATTAATAAATCTCGTTACTTTTTCCCGAAGAATTATTCTAATTCGAATCAAGGAATCACTTTAACAATGAATTATATTAATTTCCATGACTCGAATTACTTATTTTTCTTTACAATTTGTTTATTCGACAATTACTTTGATCAAGGAACTACTTTAATTTGATAAATTATTTTAATGCTTTTAATCAATGAATCAAGCTTTACTTTATTTTTACTCCAAGATTACTTGATGTTTATCAAAGAATTATCTTAGTTTTATTCAAATTACCTTAATTTTAATTAATGAATTACTTGGTTTAATCAACAACTTCCTTTAGTTTAATCAACGCATTAATTTATTGTTAATCAATGAATTTATATTATTTAGCTTTAATCAAATTAATTTAAAGAAATTTTTTTTTTAATCAATGAATTACGTTAATTTTGCTCAATAATTATTTTACTTAATTTAATTTAATCAATGATATACTTATTTTACTCAATAATCATTTTAAGTTTAATCAATGAATTAATTTAATTTAATCAATGAGATATTTATCTTTATCCAATAATCATTTTCTTTTAATCAATAATTTAATTTAATTGAGTTAATGAATTACTTATTTAATGATTTTTATTGTTTTATTTCGAAATGTAAATTCAAATTAGTATGCCAATGGTTAATTTATTTCAAATTATTAATACAATTTAGTAATATCAACGATTTCAATTTAATTTATTCCCGTACCCTTTCCCTTTAATAGGCCTTAGGCGCATTTTATGTTTATATTATATTTAATGAGTGCCCACTTGACTACTCGATGTGATGATTTTGAGCCGTGTGTAATATGATTTTAGGTCGATTTTACTGAAAGGAGAAACGAGGAAGCAGCCGAAGACTTCTTCCTTATTTCTCGTTTCATCTATAAGAATAATATTGACGTTACGACCCCTGCGTTCCGCACGCTAGGTCTTCACGGGTACATATCATTGGCGATTTTCCACGCACTTACAGAAATCTGTACTATGTATATTTTACTATCTTGCAATATGTGTTGGCTGTGGGCCGGAAAAATTTCGACAGATTAATTAATAGTATTAAATTCATGAAAAACAATTTTTTAAATATTATAAATATTTATTAATTTATCTAACAAATAAAATACAAAGTTACCCTACATTCCATTCCATACATTTCATAAAAATTGCATAGCAAAATAAAATACCGCTCCCCCCACGCCGACATCCAAGCAGAGCTCTGCCGAGGTTGCGAGGATGTTGACGTGGAGAGAGGGCTCCAAAATAAAACATTTCTCACCTAAAGTAAGGCTTCGTAGTAAAATTTTTAAACAAAATTCAAAATAGTTTGAAAAATGGTTAATGGTTTGAAAACCGGTTAAATTTAATGTGAAAATGGATCAGTATTTATACCTATTTTCTGTCCCTAACCTCGCATGTTAAATTTGATGTAGTAAAACAAAATTCGACCTTGTTATTTTCTAGTGAATTCTATTCTTTAATTTTATTATTTTTTGATTTATTTTAATAATTTTTCATTTAGAATTTTTATTGAATTATTACTAATTCAAATTTTTTGATTTAAGTTTCACTTTCATGAACTTTTATTAATTTATCAAATTTTGTCGAATTTGTTGTGTTTTCTTGTTATGTTTGTGTTTGTATCGTGCGGATCTTGGTGCGTTTTGTTATTATTTTAATTTATTTTTATGTTTATTATTTTATATTTAATTCTCTTTTTTTCTCATATTTGATAGGGTTTAATTGGTGTTTAATAGGTTTATTTTAAATTTGCTTGTTATGTTTGCGTGTGTGTTACCGATCCATTTAAACATTTTTCAAGGCCGTTTGTGTTCTGGCCCAACATTTATAACTCGAAGAAAAAAAGCGTAGACAAAATTCCCCAACCTAGTGACAAGTCAAAAGTGGTGCAGTGAGCTCATGTTTACCTTCAATCTCTTATTTTTTTGAGTTATTGTAATCACATTTATCAAGACACTAAACTTGTTCATTTAATTTTCACAATTACTTCCATACTGGTGTTGGGCCAAGACACGAATTTGTTTAAGTGAGTCGGTAATACACACGCAAATACAACATGCAGATTTAAAATCGGACCCATAAAACACCAACTAACCATGCTAAAATATGAGAAAGAAAACAATTAAATATAAAATCAAGAAACACAAAAGTAAAATAAAATAATAACAAAGTGCAACAAGATCCGCACGAAAGAAACATAAAAATAACACGAGATCATGAAAATTTGACCGAAATTTGACAATTTACCAAAAAATGCGAAAATCCATAGAAATGGAACAAGAATTAAATAATTTGAATTGGAAACAATTCAATTAAAAAATTAAAAATAAAATTGTCAAATTAAATTACCAAAATAACAAAATTAAGATTAGAATATACTAGAAAATCACAAATTCAAATTTTGTTTTACTAAATCAAATTTAACACGCAAGGTTAGGGTCGTACAATAGGTATATATACCGATTCATTTTCACATAATTTTAACCACTTAATCAGTTTAAATCAGTTTTTACTCTGAAAAATCAGTTTTAACTCAGTATCAATCTGTGAAATAAATGTGAGTGGAGAGATGTTTTTGGAAACTTTCTCCACGCCGTGCCCAAACAACCTCATGTGAGCTCTGTTTGAGGTGTCAGCGTGGGGAAAGGTTTGAGTATGACGAATAAAACGATGAATGTCAATTTCAAACAATGTCTATTATATTAAATAAAGTTTTTTTTTACAAATGCACTCATGTCGAAATTTTTCCGGCCCACAGCCGAAACAACACTACAAGCTATTAAATTTTACATATTCTATCGAATCGTGTAAGTGCGGTATAAGTCCGCCAATGATTTGTGCCCGTGAAGGCTACGGCGTGAGAACGCAGTAGCTGAAACGTAAAATTATCATTCCGTATAGGGGAAATGGGTTGAAGGGGAAATGGTCTTTTGGCTATTTCGTCATCATCCAAATCCTATAAATTCAACCTAAAATCGTAACAACAAACCGCTCAAAATTGAAACACCGAGTAGTCCAGTGGGCACTCGTAAATTTATAATATTAACATAAATTTGCCTAAGATCAATTAAGGGGATGGTGACGGGAAATGTAAGGTTGCTATGACTTCTGAACTGAAAAATTTTATTGTGTTCTCTAACTTGATTTTTTAATGTTTATCCTAGTTCCATATCGCCCATGACTCTAAATTAACGTGATTCTTAAAAAATGCTACCGTACTAACTTGAAAACCATTTCTATTTCCCCCCACAAAATAAATGAAACACATCTTGACGTCGACCAAATGGTTATAAAAATCTTTCGACTTCATAATTTGATAGGTTAGCAGTCAAAAGTGGTTGTCAAGTTAACTTAGGTTATTAATATCTAAATCTCGCAAGTTTAATATGATCGCTGAATCACGTATTTCCTCAACTACAACTTAATAGGAAGCTCGATTTTTATACTCCCTAATCTGAAATTTTAGCGGTTTTCAAATTAATTGGTTCACATACCAGAAAATAGAGATATACGATTTGTGATGGTAAAATCCAATATAACTGACCATAATCCAACAACGACGTTTAATTATTCCTACCTTTAAATTAAAAATTTTCACAGCCCTAATTTCAATCAGTCATTCCAAAGATTGAGATTAAAATATACGCTCATTGATAAGAAGTTTAGCATTAAAAACCTAGCTCGCGACGCCTACTTATAATTAGTAAACCAACTGAAATGTGTTTTATTAATAGAAAAATCCAACTTCATCAATTCTACACATTGAATCCATAATTTGACAATATTTCTGCATGCCAGCATTAACTTCCGAATAATAAATGAATAACACGAGTCGTAAAACGGGTCCTTACACATTCGCGTCAACCTCCACGAAAGGAAAATGCAGACCATGAGGTCAATGAGTAGTTACTCTTACGACGATATTAGGTGACTTCATGGCATGTATGATCATAGGTAATTCGTATTCGTCATTACCTACCCCAAACTTTAACCATTGGGTTGAATGATACGCCGTATAAACTCATCAATCTTAGCCTAGGATCACGAATAAAGAAATTTTTAATATATTTAACAAATCTGATGTTTCACGTAACAAAAGTTGACAAGTTGACCGAAATAAGAGACACCCGAACAATTCTTGTACCAATCATCCAAGAGTTCTGTTAGCTCACCGACCGATCCCAGACGAGGTCAAAGGAAAAGTCGACCCAAATCTATTGATATACTCCGAGCAAAGCACGAGACCTCACATACCTCCACCTAGAGTGACGTAGAATCGAAATCCATTAATAGCAAACAAAGTAAATACGAAATATCTGTAAAGCTCCTTGAAAAAATGAATTAATTTCCACCCATAACGACCCCTTAGACGACTGATGAAATTCGACGTCCAAGCAAAATACTAGTAAACGCCATGTAATAGTGCTGATAAGAAATACATCGATATATCTATAAAATAGCCGCTTAGGGAAATTTGACTCGACATTTAGTGAAAATGTCAATCGATTCGAAATGCGGTACGGTTCGCTGCACACTCCATTAGTAGGTGTGCCGACAGTGGTGTATCTTGTTTCCTGCCCAATAGACACACGCTTGCTGCCAAAGCCAAAACTTACCGCGCACACTTTCTCAATATAAGCACCGACGGAACGAGAAAGTGCATTACAATTTTACGAATGCCTAATAGCTACCGACCTCATCTTGAGAGAAATCCGCCTAGTAGTGAAATCGCGTCAACCTCAGGAAACGTTTCAGAAGGAAATAAGCACGGTAAGACTTAACTCTTTAACGTTAAAAACTTTATTAATAATTTACCCTGAGGAATGATATGTTGCCAAACCAACAAACAACGGGAATGCACAGATCCAGAGGTCGAAAATGAGCAAACATCGACAATGTTCCAAATAAATCTTAACTAGTTCAACCAATTGGTTTTGTTAATCAACGATATAGGACCCACTCGTACTTGTATCCCGACTATAGCAAGATATGCAATATCACCAATAATTTTTGTCAACTTTATGTTCAAATTCCCCTCTTACCAATCAATCCATTTTCGGTCTCCGTAAACCATCAATGGCTGCGAAACGAATCGAACGATGTCGGTTATGGACTTCCGGAGTTATTATGAATTAACTGATGTACATAACGCCAATGAGGCTCTCGCAGGTATACCTGTTACGGATCATTAATAGATAAAGTCTTTGAAATAGATATAAATATTTGATAAATCATGTGTCGGAATTTGAGTTAAGTCTGCTATCAATGGGGACGTTAATACTAATTAACTGATGAATTAAAGATTTCGTACAAATCATATTAGTGTCGATGCAATGGTTGAGGGTCTAATAGATTAAATTCATTTGCGAATTCCCATTACGAACGATATAAAATTCATTAACTAATGGATCGAAACATTAAATCAGAAATACTGACGAAAATAGTAAAAGTGATAATTAATTAAAGAATTGGAGTTTAATTACCCTTAATAACAGTAAAAGATTGTTTAGGAATGAACAAGGTTTATCCTCAAAATAGCTAATCATAGTGTAGATAATGCATGAGAAAAGGAATCTAATCTAGATTTTAAATTCGAATAACGATCCGATAAACCTTATAGTAGATGATAAATCGAAATAGATAGTAACTAATATTTTCAATGGGTAATAAATCTAACTAGAATAATGGACGGGTACGATCGACGATAGGACTATCTATAAGCAATTTTAAAGAATCATTTAAGTTAACATTTTTAGAAAAACCTTGTTTCTCTTGTTGATAGTCTTAAAGTGAATAGATAAGAGGGCGAAGCACTAGCCAACCGTAGAGTTTAATATAAATATCTTAGTATTACTTTAATGTAGTGATGAGAGAATATAAATTTAAATGGTGTTTATTATTATAGACATGCATTCGATCCGTGGTTTACAGAGACAACTAGACGAGGCCCGCATGGCTAACCGAGAATCACACCAACAGCTCAGGCAAATGAATAATGAACTTCAACAGATCAAGGCAACCCGAATCGAACCGGGAAGGGCGAAATTAATTTACAAGAAGATGACCGCCGCGCAACAAGGGTGGGCTGATAAGAAACAGCTCACCCAGTGGCAGAAAACCCAGATACGCGGCCTTGAGGTAGCGTAAAAAATAAACAATATAAAAACAAATTAAAAAAATAAACAGACTAGAAAAAATCAGAAAGAAAATTATGCCAATTATTTTTCATGCAATAAAAATCAGGTCAAATTTAATGACTAATACTAGTAAAAGTTTGAGAGAGGAAAATTCATTCTTAAAGATTTGGTCAAAAGAAAAAAGAAGGTATCCATTATGAAAGGGAAGAAAAGTAAAGGAAAGAAAGATAAAATAAGTGAACGAAAAATGCAAGTAGGTTATTCTGATTTCAATAAATATAATAATAAAATTAAATATCTTGAAAATACGGAGATAATATGTTTTTCTATTGTAGGTGATTTTCAAGCTTACGAGGAAAGAGAGTTTGCTTCAGAACTAAAAGAAATTATTATATTACATACATGTTTAATTTTAATTTTTGACTTATGTTTATTATCATTATTAATATTCCGCAGTTTACTCCAGAACTCAAAAGAAATTATTATATTGCATAAATATTTAATTTTAATTTTTGTCTTATGCTTATTTAATACTAATTTAATATTCAGCATATTGCCTTAGGAGTCAAAAGGAATTTTTATGCTACATAATTTTAATTTTAATATTTTTTTTTATTTTATTCAATATTAATTATTATTATTAATGTTCATTTGCTTGAGTATGAGTCAATAAAGAAGAGCAGGCTGGCAATTATCTGACTTGAACGAAGAAAGTGAAAGAAATCTCCAATAAAAGAATCTATTAATAAATGTTCCATAAACAAACTTTTATATAAATGATCAATAAAAAAAACAAAATAATTTTTGCTTTTATATTTTTACTAAAAGAAAAATTGCTAGAAAAAATCAGGAAAATCGCATTCTCATAAAAAAAATTCTATAAGAGAAATTTCATTTTACCTATTTATATGATATAAAGAGGTTAATTAAATAAAAAAAGAAATTAAAAATTAGAAAACACATATTTATTTAAAAAATACAAATATCCACAACCTGCTTGATCAAAATCTGGTATACCCTCTCCAAAAATTCCAAGTGAAAAGGCGAAATTTCGTAAATCCGGGAAATCCTGAAATTAAAATTAAAAGGAAAAATCAATAATTTATGTAAAAATCACTCACCCCGAGATAGTGTGTGGAATCGAGAAATTCCGTTCTAAAAATAGAACGGAATTTCTTGTTTTAATCGATCATTTTAATAAGTTTGAATTCTGGGATTTTAAGGGGGAAAAGATACGAATTTCCAAATTTTGATCACATTTTCGGTTAAAAACATTATTAGGATCTTATACATATTTCACTCGGCCGATCTACTTCTGAAATAAATAAATTAAACTAAAAACTCCACGAAAATGATGGAATTCTTCATAAAGTCTCCATCGATTCATGGCCCATTATATTTTATCTAAATATGCACGATCACCTTAAGTAGTTTTTCATCCTTATGGTTATAAGGTTATCTCGTACTCGAGTTTCAACTAAATCTGAAATTTGCTCCATTATTTTAGTGAAATCCAACCAAAACAAAACAATAGACGCAGAAAAATTCAGACGGGACGTAGCCCACTATCACAACGAGGCCCTAAAACAGAGCCAGAGAGCTGAGTCGATGATCCGAAGATGCTGTCAAATGAAGGAGACATAGACTCGGCCGGAGCAGGCGACCAAATTGAAACAGCAAAACGAATTGCTAAAAACCAACACACGGAGATGTTGTCCGAACTCGACAAGTTGCCAACTAAAGTTGAAAGAAACAATCATGGCAGAGATCGGACAGCACCCCAGCACAGTTTTAAACGTTGATCCGAGTGTCTCCTGGCCCATTTCAAGTTTTATCTCAACCAATACCCAAATGAATCGTGATCCACCATCGAAACCAAATCACAAAAAATGTCACCCCAGCAAAGCGGAAAGAGCAAGAAGACGCTAATTGAAGACCGCTCGTCTACTGGGGCAGATAAAGAAATTTGGACCCTCATCTGCTGACATTCTTTCATAACTTTTTTTTGTAGTGATTAATAAAATGTATTGGGATTAGAGTCGATGGTCGTTTGAAATCATTTAAAACTTTATATAAACAACACTTTTAAAACCAAATAATGCGATCAAGGAGTCGATATTATTTCAATTAAATTAATAACAGCGGGACCTATAATTAAAAGGAGCCTGAATACCTTCTACGGTAGCTCTTGAATCCAAAGGTTTTCTAGAGTATTAGCAGTAACCCCAGAACAAATATTACACTGACCCGAAGTGCCTAATATTCAAACTAAACTTTATTACAAATAAGCAACCGTAAAGATTGAATAAGCATTTTTATAGTTTTCTTATAAATAAATGAGCACTCACGTCATTTCATATTGAATATATTAATAAAATCCTAATATTGATAAAATGAAATTCCCTTCATGACTTATTATTATTTTACAAACGTTTTAGCCCTTTCAAAAAAGGAATTTCTGATCCGAAAAATTGTGACCATCGATAAATTACGTACACCAAAAAGTCATATTACCCCACCTCTTTCTTTATGCGCACGTACAAATGGATTCCATACCCCCCCCCACAAGCTTGAAAAGTTAATTTAACCCGTCACAAGGCATTAAGTTTACTATTTAGCCTATGTTTAGCTTTGCATATCATGTTTGTTGACTAAGAAAGACAAAAGAACACTATTTAAAAATTAAAGCAGAATAATAATATGCTTAAGAAAAAATATAAAACAAATTATAATAGTTTAGACTGTATTGAAATAAATACTTTCACATGGATTAGTTCTTTAGGCTCTGAGTATAGCAGTGTATCCATTTATGGCCAGAACAATGTGAACTACTAAACTAATTTTAGTTTCATTTATAAAAGTTGAAATCTTGAATAAGTCAGTTACTCAATTGGAGTACAACTGGCATGCCTTCATCTTTCTTATCATAACAGACTTTGCCATAACCTCGGATGACATATGTATAACATCGAGATCCTCAACTTCACCAGATAAATAGATAAGGGTATTATGATCATTGTCATGAACTTGACGAGGGCGTTTCAAACTCAACTAAGATGGCTGGTGTTAATTTATTTACTATTGTATTCTATTTAAACGAGCAATAACGAAATTTGGCAATAAAAATACTGAATGAGCAGTAATAATACTTAATAATTTATTTAAACTAGCTCTTGAGACCACAAAACGGGTCATAAAAATGAAGATACGATTAGAGAACGTTTACCATTGTCAAGATTTACAATTGTTGCATTTGAAATAGTTAAAAATTGGTCAAAAGAACGAAATCCTACTCGTGATAATTAAAACAAAATCGATAATCAACCTACAATCATATTATCGTATTGGATAGACGGGTACAACTAGATTAAACTAAACAAAGAAGTTATATCTATTTCAAAATGTGATAAAACAATTTACCATATTCCTGCTGGTGAAGAAACTACAATAACAGAGAAAAAAAGAAAATTTTATGAGAATTATGTTTCATTTATTCGACACGCACAAGTCTGTCTACTTCAAAATATGGTGCCTATGCTTTTCTAACAATCCTGAAGAATGGAAAACAGCAACTTGCACTTTTCCATCCTTTCTTAAAAATTATATTTGCAAGCACGCTATCGGAATGTCTATCCGGTTAAAATATTGCAAACCTCCACCAGAAGCAAAAAATGTGGAAATTGGCACCAAAAGAATGAGGCAGTCCATCTAAAGCTGGAAAAGCTTTATTGCTACAATAGTATATTCATTGCTAATTTTTCTCTTTATTATTGTCAAATGTAGAAAAACTAGAATTTTTCTTTTTCTTATTACTAAAATATGAATTTAGTACTGCTATATATTGAATTAATTATTACTCATTTCATAGTATAAAATTGTTCAAATAAGATATTTTTTATTGCTCATTCATATTTTTTATTATTGTTCATTTAAGTATTTTTATTGCTCAAATAAATACCAGCCTTTACTAAATCACTTGCCATTTCCGTTATTTTTGGGTTACCCGGTAATAACCAAAATTTAAATACACTAAAACTTTTTGAAATTGTATTTTGACCCTAACACGCGTGTTGTTTTATTATTGGATGCAATCCAATTGCTTGTGAATTTGCTACGCTTTCCTTCCTTCACCCAAATGCTTAGATAACACCAAATACACATTACTGTCCAACAGAGTCAAATAATTACCTCCAAATAAACCAAATCATAATAATGCAAATTATAAACAAATCAAAAAGCACAAAGTTTTATTAATAATTATAAAACCAATTAATTTTTACAACTGCAGTGCGCCAAATACTGATTCTCAAACACACTGTCAATCCAATCTTTGGTCAGTATTTTCACATTGGGCTCGAACAATACTGCGATCTAATAATAATCAACCAATAAGAAACGAGATAATTGGAAAACTGCTAACTTTATCGAAATAATCATCATCTTCCTCAAGAATCACAGCGTTTGTCGACTGCTCATAAAGAGTTGAAATACTTGCGCCATTGTCAAATAGCTCCAATAAGCGTTTCTTTAGCGCTTCGGATGGACTAGGCGGTCGATAGCAAGGAACAACATTGAAACCATGAAAAAGTTTGCATGCATACAATTTCTTTAAATGAGAAATTTTTTGTATAATCTATTTGAATATTTTATTTAACTCACTGCAATTTCACTGCCTTCGCCTTTCATTAACATTGATCTATAACACATATCAATCCAGTTACAATTCAAGACATTTTCTCGACTCTTATAAAACTTAACAAACTTTTCAATATTTTTGCTGTATTCTATTCCTGTAATAATGGCATATTTAACAGTTTCATCAAAGTCATCTTTGATAATAGCTCCCATTAGTTTCATTTTTGTAACATAATTAAACTATATATCAACATAACATTTGTTATACAATAACTAAATACCACTTGCAAATTATCAGTACTAGGGATATTATCAAGACATATTACATAATCTTTTAATGGCATATTAAGAGTTGATTCAGTCCAAAAATCAAGAAGATTATTGTTTATATAGTATAATAGTAACTCCCAAGTTATAACTGTAAAACGAGAGATTATAAGCTTCATTGATCCATCATCATCTGAAGTATACTTTTCGATACAGAGAAGTGGACGTTCAGAATTGCAAGCTTGTGATGCATATTTTAATAAATTTACCAAATTTGAATACATATGAAAAGCATAATTTTCAGACTGAATAATAAAACTAAATACATATATCAAACTTTATATAATAACTTTAGGTAAAAGAGTTATGAAGCTGGTGGATATTTGAAAAAAATTAATACTTCTCTTAGATTCCATTTGAATTATATAAAAATTAACAATATATTAAAACAATGATATAATTAATATGAAATGTAAATAACTTTCAAATAAAAATGATAAATGACTCAGACATATATAATACAGAATTTAAATTTATAAAATATACAATCCTCAATAAAATTTTTTGGTTTAAAATATAAAATTTTAAAAAATATTATTTTAATTGCTTACTATTTTTGGAACATTTACTCCACAAGTTTACTCTATATTTAGATTCACTTTATTCATGTGTAATTTTTAGGGTGGAATTATCAAAAACCTCAAATTCTACATGATTGGATGTTGTTCTACATGAAACTACAACATTGACCAGATCATGTCAGATTAGATTTTATTTTAATTGTGACAATTAGTTATTACTAATCTTATTTTCCTCTTTTAATTTAAATTAATTAATTTTTTACTAATTTCTTCACTATGTTTGTTTCCTTATTGGTTTGTTAATGTTCTACGACCTTTTAATCCAAACCTACAACGTCCATACCCTCCATTGATTACCCATGCTTGGCAACGTTGGTAATGTAACCAGTAGCCATAGAACCATCAACGGCGAGCCTTTGCTATGGCCCGGATCCATGTGGGGTTCAGCGAGCTGCCGTTAAATGTCCTGAGCTCGACTTGTGGTGGATTTTATTTGTTCGAGTAATCATAGAAACCCAGGCATACAATCATTACTCTCTCCACTCACTTGTTACTCGTTGCTAGGCAACGTTGGTGCTGTAACAATGAGTTGTGAATCTGTCAGAAGTGAGATTCTTTGGTGGAAACTGCTGAGGGTTGGACTCACTATGGGTCCAGCAAGCTGCCGTAAGAACACATTTGCTCGGCTTTCTTTTTAAGAACCAACTAATCCTACTGTCGGTCCACGACATTTAAAGTTTGGAGGTAAAACCTTTCTTCTCTTAATCCTTATCGCTTGTATGAAAATGATATCACCATGTTCGGTCATATTTAACATTTATTAAACAATAACCCTAAATATAAATCAAATCAAAAGATTCTTTATTTGTCGGCTCAGAGAAAGCTATTTCGGCCTATTTCCGCTTTCCTCGGTTTGTGGCGTTTGCGTACCACCTCTGTCCTAGTAGTCGTTGCGCTCATATCTTTGTAGGCTAATTGAGTAAGGGTGAACACCAGAGGATAGGTTACCGCCTACTCTTCTTGACTGGCCGCCAAAGAGGTTTCCAATGCTCTGATCTGTATGCACTAAGACTGTGCGCTCTGCAGGGCGTCTTTGAGTGAGAGTTGGATGTCTTCTAGCCGCCGGTAAATCTTCATGACCCTGGAAGGCTCGAACCAGGTCGCCTTGACGCGTTGTAGTCCTTGTGGTACTTAGCGCAATTATCTCAAATTTCAGGTAAACTTCTTTAGTTATAACTAAAATAAAGCACACGTCATTGTAATTTAGTAATGTGTAAAACAATTGAATAAGGTCAAAGACAAATAGAAACTTCCTAGCAGTATTTCCTGATGATAATAAGTGGTGCTTTTGCATCTAGTATTCTGAGGTACAGTTACTGATAACCTTGTTGTTACTAAAAGTGCAATTCACCGTATGGATCTATTTTCAAGGCCTTGCATGTCATTAACTTCCTCGTATTCAAGTATTAACCATTGTATCTACTCCTTAAAGTAATCTAACCAGAATTTTTTTTAAAATTTTAAATCATCAAAGGTATCACAAAATTAAACAAAAGAAAACAGGCTGAAGCTAAATCTAACGCATTTTATTAAACTACTACATACAATTCGATCATCGATGTTCTCAATAACATTCGTCCATTGCATCTTAAACGATAGTCATTCGACATTCTGCCGGGTGGTTTCCGGACGTAGGAGTTATACATTAATACCGGTATCGATTGCATTCGCTGCAATATCTTAAGGTGGATCACCCTTGTTGGGACACTTACTGTCGTCTGATCCAATATTTTTCTCAATATCGGGCTATCCGATTAGAACACCACGTTATAGGCTGGTACGTACGCGTCAGTACTTGAAATCCGGTCACTTAGAATATCGCGATTTACCCGAGTTAGGTGTTGACGGGTCATTACCACTCTCCACTACAGTTTTGCCAATTCCTGCTCCAATCGAACAAGGGTAAATTCCGCAATATTTGTTGCTTCACGAGCGGTATTGCAACTACGATACTAGGGTAAATTGCATTCGAATTGTTGTTATACCAAATTGGCCACGACCGGTCTCCTCTGGTTGAAACCTCGTTTCCTCCGCCCCAAAGTTCTTGGTGAAATCTGGTAGTGGCTTACGGTTTGAAATGGATTCGAGTTCAGTCATCTTCGATGTTTTCGCTTTCCTTCAGTCGATTAACGTTTCCTGTAGGATAGTGATCAATTTTCGGAAAGAAACTCATTGGTTTTAAACACAAATATTAAATTTATTATGATTAGTTTAAATGGACATAATTAATCCCATTTACTAACTTGCCGATGTACGTTCAGTGTGGCTGGTTGAAGTCCTGCTCCCCTTCACGTTCGTGAGCTTCCAATCCGTTTTCAAAACTCGTGAAGTTTCTAGTTTTGTAATTAATCTGATGTGCTCAATAATTTGCTGATTGATTATCAAAAAAATGAGCTACATACTTTACCTTTCATTATTTTTTCTTTGTATAGCCTGTGTTACCAATTTTTTCTGTGAAAGTATGAGATTATTTTATTCTACCAGAAGAGCATCGTTTTTTTATTTTTCGCCGCACAGTTCCGTCAAAACTTATTTCATTTTGCTCATCACTCTCATTGAAATACGAAAGTAATCTTCTTATTCTTTTTCGTATAGGTAAATTGAAAATATTTTCGTTTTCACTATCACTGCTTATCTTGCTCTCGATATCGAAAAAAATCATTGAAGTCTTGAGTATCTAAATTTCTTTTTTCATCTACTTCTGAGTAATCTACTCTTAGATAATCTATTCAGTAGTTTATGTTTTGTTGAATACCATTTGACCCCTTTGGTAAAAATAGTTATTATATCGGAAAGTAGAAGACAGGAAATATTAGATTTACGATTGTCTTATTAATATAAGAATTAATTAAAATATTTTCATGGTACTTTTGTAAACCCTAGTGTTAACAATTGGCAGTTATTAAAATTTTCTCATTCTTATCACATATTAAACAACAATTATTCCGAATATGCCCTGATTAACCACAACAGTAAAATTTACCATATTGTAAAGATTAATTTTCATGTATATTGTCAACAGTCCTTCAGTAAGCAACTTTTAAAATGAATTGAGTTACCGTAGCATTTAAGATGACTTTATTAGGCTTCAAAAAATTACGCAATGTTCTTCTTGGGTACTTTAAACTTTCATAGATACCATTTTTAAGAAACTACAGTCATAAATCACATCCACAACACAACCAATAGTAGATGAATAACAGCATCATACAAAAAAGAAAGTCAAATTTATCATTTATTGATTTATAAAAGTGAATAATAATACAGAAACATTGTCAACAAAACATTTGCAACAAAAACAATTGTCAAAAATTATTAAACTTGTCGACAAAATTTACAATAGAGAAAATATGAAAAATGAGATAACAAAATATCAAAAAAAATGAGATAATCACTCTTCATACATCCGTTTAAAGATCGCTCGAACAAAATTGGCCTGAGCTTTGAGCAGAGTAGAAAAGTCCTCAAGACGATTGTCTAATGAGCAAATCATGGAACATCAAGATTAAAACAGAAAAGAAAATCACCTATTTCATCGGTTTCGTATAAATCTACAATTACATCCTGAAATGAGACAGCTAATTTGTCTAATAGATATCGTCTCTCTTTTTTGGACGCAGTAGACGAGCAGGCTTTGTCAACAAGTGCCAGGACATTCCTAAAGTTGGTACCCAGTTTAACCTGAACAAGACACATTGATGTGAGAGTGATAGCAACTTCTGACGCGAGACCGATAAGGGATTTATGTGCCACATATTGACTGGCGATGACATAACCTGAATGATCACAATCAAGAAGAGATGCAAACCGGTTCGCCCATATTATGTGTTGGTTTATGATTTGGTTCATGTTTAAATTTAATTTAAAATTTTCTATTAAAAAATCTGTTAATTTTGTTGGCATTTACTTTGAAAAAATAATCATCACCATTTCTAGTTGCTCTGGTAGTTTTTTTATGTAGTTGACATCGCAATGACGCTTAACATTAACTGGTTGTCGAGAAACATCTGGTTCATTTAGTTTAAAACATTAAGGTTATTGATTAATTAAATTCACTACATAAGTTTTAAGAATGTAAGTGTTCTTAGTTTTAGTTGAATAATATTTCGACTAATCAATTATAAAGAACCTTTTCATATTGCCCAAGTGAAATTGGCAGGAAGCAGCAATATTAAGAATCTGGTGAATGATAAATTTATTTTTCATGAAACAATAAAAAAAAGCAATAAGTTTACAGAATGCTGTTTTGTTATGAGTAACAATCATTCAGAAAATTTAATGAGCCATATGAAAAAGGAAACATCTGGAAACCTATGAAGAACTTGATCTAAAAAGGCAAAAGAGATTTACATAGGAGATTTTTTATTTCTGTCACAACAACTAATGAATTCCAAAAGAACTAAAAGATCCATGCGTTGAATTGGTTACGAAGAATGAATGGCCATTTCGAGAAATCAATAAAGAGATTGGAAATACAATTACTAATACTAAATCTCAAAATATGATTTGTAAAATACACTGTTTTGAAAATATTAAACGAGTTTCTGTTTCCGCAACAAATTTTGATGGAAATACAATTTTTGGAAAACTGTAAAGAGGAAAATAAGGAATTATGTGAGCTTGCAAAAAATGTGTTTACTGTTCCAGCTACCCGGGTAACCGTTGAAAGGGCGTTTTCTACTCTAAAGTCCAGACAAATGAGCCAACATAGTATATGTCGTTCTGGACGATATTTTATCGATTAATTAGAACTAAGCAATATATAATATTATTAACTTTCTTTATTTTTATTATATTGCTTGTTACTTTTGCTTAAAGTAACGTTATTAGTTCGGTAGGAAATATTCTCCTTGGAAGTTAATTTTTTTTATGTTATTGATGAGTTTATGTATCATTAACATCCTTACTTGTTCTGACCACCAATTAAAAGTACCAAAATAGATGTTTTTGTTTTTTATTACACTAATTGCAATATTTTAAGTAAATTTACTTATATACTATATAAATCGGGAGAACAAATATTATGCATTGGAATTTCTTTTTATTATACATTTGCATCTCTGCAATCAAGTACAAATAACACACGAATGCGCTGAGAATGCAAACTTGTATATGATTGGAGGAAAACAACGTAAATTTTATGATAATAACAGTTAAAGAAATTTACGCCTTGAAAAAAAGACATCATCAATATCATTATTATTCTCCATCGTTCTACAAAATTATTGATTATTTCAACAAGTCGAGAAAATACTTGTCGAAATTCCACAAGAAATTCAATTATTTGAAAGATTAGATTAGATAAGAAATGTGAGATGAGTACATTGGATGAGGCAAATTTCTTTAGTGGACTATCGATCAATATGTGTTTTTTGCATATATATCGATAGTCTAAATCAATGAAGATAAAGGAAACTGCAAAAGAATAATGGCGAAGACATAAGATTTTACTGGTAAAATAGGAAAAGACTAACAGGTAAAACACTAAGATTTTAGATTCCAAATTTAAAACTTATAGGTAAATAAGTTCCTAATTTAAACTTATACAGGTGAACCGGCTAGCAGTATTAATATCAAAATGAAGAATATGAATAAACGATTAATATATGAGCTATTATTTGAAATGTTAAAATCAATATATATATATATATATATATATATATATATATATATATATATATATATATTTCAATTATAAGTCTATTGACCATTTATCAATAGTTTATTTATGATATATTTAATATCAAACAAATAAGTATAAATAATAATCTAAATTATAAGATTTTGTGAATATTTGCATAATATTGATAACTACAAAGAAAAAACTACTGAGAGTGGAAAAATCAATAAAATTTGCCAAAATCCAAATAATATGATTAATTGTGTGTATTCAAATGTCGATGCAAATCTTTTCTATTGGAAATGACTTCAACAACATGCAATTTTGGTACTGATGAACATCAAAGTTGAAAGAATTAACTATTCTATACAAGAAAAGATCCAAACCAATTCTCGAACATTTTTATCAACAGACAAATGTGTGAATGAAGACGAAACAACAATCTACTGTGAAGAATTTTTGAATACCTTAAATCCAAGTGGAATTCCGCCACACAAATTGGTGTTAAAATTCAAATTTCCCGACATGTTGCTGAGAAATTTAGATCCCCCAAAAGTTATGCAATGGATCAAGAAATAAATAAATATGTCATTGAAGCGGACCTCATGAGGGAGAGCACGTTCTGATACCTAGAGTTCCATTAATTCCAACAGACATGCCGTTTTCACTCTAATATTAAGTTCACAGTAGAAGAAGTCAATAATTTCTTCAATTTTTAGATTTTTAAGGGTTTTGAAACAGAAATATATAGAAAACCAACAGATACAGGCTTATACAATACTTTGAATAGCTTTTGTGACTTTACATTTAATTGAAATATGATTAAGAGTTTGATTTTTAGATGTTGATCATTATCTTTGACGATTGAAAAGTCCAATAAAAGTATACAAAAGCTGGTTTTTCTTTTGAATAAAAATGGATATTCTAAGGTGTTTGTAGAAAGACTAACTAAGGAAACCATTGATCACCTTATGATTGAGCCTGATGAAAGCAATGACAATTATAGCGCACCTGATAACGGCAAACCCATAAAGTCGCATGTTTTTGTAGAAATTTTAAATTGTCTGACACAAAATCATTAGACAATTCAAATTTATTTAAAATAGTATCAAAATCATTAAAATCAATAAATATGTTTAGTAATAAATCGCAAACCCCAATAGGTTTAGTTTCTGGTCTAGTGTATAAATTGTCATGTAATTGGTGCAATGCCACATACATTGGAGAGACTTCTCATCATCTCTGTACTCGAGTTCTAGAGCATTGTCGATTGAAGGGTTTGACCAATATTAGTGAGCACAATAGAGGCTGTAAAAGTGCAATAAGAATTAGAATTTTAGTGAAAAGTTTAAATAATTATTGGGAACGCGTGATATGTGAAGCATTGCTGATAAGGTCATTGGATCCAAAGATAAATGTGCAAAGTGCTTTGACTGCGAATGTTTTAAGTGTTTTTAAATAGCTTGAGTATGTTTAATCATAAATTTATGCTTGTGTATTGTTTTTAAAAAAATGTTTTAATTTTCAATATTATTAAAATAATTTAATTTAATTTATAAAAACATTTCACTTTTATTATAAAATTATAATATAGATAAATATTTATAATATTTATTTAAAAAAATTTTAAAAATTAGTTAAAAGTATTTGAATATTTTTATAAGTGTTTATTTATTAAAATATTAAATATAATATAAAAAAATAATTTGTTAAAAATATAAGTTAATTCATAATATATTTAGTTGGTTTTTTGTGCCTGAAGATCTCAGTGTGGCTGTAGAAATATATCGAACGAAAAGTCTTTTATTGGAGTTTTCTTGTAATTAAGTCATTGCAAAATTTATTTAATTATTTACTTACAAATAAAAAAAAACAATAATAAATATTAATAATAATAAATTATAATGATAATAATAATAATAAATAATAATAATAATAAAAATAATAATAAGAAATAATAACAAGAAAAATAATAATAATAAATAATAATAATAATAATAAATAATAAAAATAAATATTAATAATAAATAATAATAATAAATAATAATAATAATAAATAATAATAATAAATAATAATAAATAATAATAAATAATAATAATAATAAAAATAATAATAATAAATAATAATAATAAAAATAATAATAAATAATAATAATAATAATAAATAATAAAAATAAATATTAATAATAATAAATAATAATAATAATAATAATAAATAATAATAATAATAATAAATAATAATAATAATAATAATAATAATAATAATAAATAATAATAATAATAATAAATAATAATAATAATAATAATAAATAATAATAATAATAAATAATTAATAATAATAATAATACATATTAATATAAATATAAATAAATAATAATAAACAACAAATAATGATAATAATAATGAGAATATAAAAGTATGATTAACATAGCATGAAAATAATAATTCTTATTATTAATATCATTATTTTGATTAGCTACAATAGTGTTTCAAATATGAATAGTTATTATGCTACAATGAAAAAGCACTTGTAATCAAAGTGATTGTTCCCAATAATATTATATTTATATAATCACAATATTTTGTAAATATAAATTTATTTTAAATTATTATCGGTTGGATTGAATCCAACGAAGTCTGGAGTGGAGAATAAATAATAAAATAATAAAAATTACTCACGGTAATAAAAACAAATAGATAAACAACAAGGGAAAATGTAATATTCACCTGATGTATAGAGCAAACATGCGATATTTTCTGCCAGCCATTCGTCTGGCAGATTCGTCATTTCCCCTAATGCGGAAATCGTTTCGTATTCCGACCAGAAATTCTCGGTTTGAAGCAGCCGTAAAGTCCAGCCAAGCTCTCCAAAGCAAGCGGAAACTTGACTGGCATCCGCAGCGGTATTTTCACACATGGAATTCCACATTAACTTATCTGTAGAGTATATTTTCTAATTTTAACGGAAAACAATTCACTATGGAAATACTTTTATGCAAAGGCCCGTATAAAATGAACAGTATTTTCGCTTGGTGGCCAATATGGTATGATTTGATAATTTCATTCAACCAAATAAATGTTAATCTACAGCTGGTATTTTTATCGGGATTCGATTTCTTTCCCACAGAATAAGGTTCAATTTCCGCATTATTGGAAGAAGAATTTTTTTGACTGAGTAAATCATTTATGAGATATTTCAAATGAAAAAAAAACAACAAATAATAATTTTTGCATTTGATTGATTGGTCGGAAATATTATTACTGTGAAATTTTAAAAAATATGTACCAATCGACCTCCTAACATCTTATAGAGATTTGGGGAATTTTAAAGCTAAAGATTTATTTTATAAACTACAAGTTCAACAATGTTTTTACGTTAAGGCAATATATTAAATGTTTAACATCTTTCCAAACGTTAATTGGGTCAGAAAAAGTAACTCTTTCTCTCTAGGAGCAATTTTTGGGGAAAAAAGTTATATTAAAGTTTTTCTTTGCTCAAAACTGTTGGATGTCAATAACTTTATGTATTCTTCTATAAAACAACTAAAAATATTAAATTTAACAATTCACTAAATTTATTTGTTAATATTCAAACAGCTGATGCATTTCTAATTTTGACATCGATGCAGACATTGACCACAAATATTTTTAATTGATTTTAATTTCATTATTATTTATTATTATTTTTGATGTTATTCTTATTTTTCTTATTATTATAATTATAATTTCTTATAATATTATTATTATTTCCATTATTCTTATTATTTCGATAAAATTCGTAATATTTTATTAAGTTATGAAAACATTTTTATTACTTTGAACAAATTACCTAAAAATTTAATACTTTGTTATACTTAGCTAAAATATGTTATTATTATTTTGATGAAATTTTATATATAATTGATATACTATTCTTTTAAAACTTAAGTTCCAATATAAAGTTCCATGCATGATTATGATTGATTGATGGTGTGTATCAAATGATAATAGAATTTCAGCATTTAATTTCTAGTTTAAAAATGCCAAATATATCCTAAAATGGTATATTTTGATTATTTTATTTCTATTTTTAATATGAATTCATTTTAGTAAAACAAATGAAGATTCTTATTGGAAAAATGGATGAGCAATATTCGGCTCTGTTAAAAGATCTAGTCTATATTTTTCTAAATAGAAATTGATTATTACCTGAGTCTTTTAGCTCTCTCGTATTGATTAATCTCTTCTTGATTCACATAAACTGAATTACAAGAAATATTTTCATCTTTGCCAATATTCCAAGCCTCTTCTATCGGCTCTATGTTACTGTCAGCACTGAGAAATATTCTCCTCAAAAACAATCTCACAATCAATTCCTCCTCTACATCAGTTCCTAAAGCACGGATTATAATCACATTGCTTATACTCCTACGACTCATCTACCTGGGTGTTTAAAAAGAAGTCTTGTAAATTTCTTCCAGAAATTAGAATTAAAGCAAAATTGAAGTAAAGTTTGAAATAATCTCCGAATTTGACTCTCATTCCAATCCGAGACGAATTCCCTCAAGAAATATCCATAATTTGTCATGGAGTGACATAGAGGATAATTATTGCATCTCACAATACCTTCAGTAGCACTGTCAATATTAATTGCTTCTGAATTTTCGATGGGAAAACATACATGCTAAATTTAAATAAAATATAAAGGCGCTTCCTATTAAAGTAAGATCCCATTTAACGAGGGATATACGTTCCATTAAGTTAGAGCGTTAGACACAACCGCATGGAACGAGGTCATCTCATCATGTAAATAATGGGGAGAAGGGAAAACGGGTAAAGAAAATTTAAAAAATCTTTCAGGTATTTTGTCACTTGAGCTCATTTATTAACGATACAACAACCGAAACTTATTTATTAGACATATAGAAACATAACAAATGGATATATAAAAATAAATCAAATCCATTTCACCATTTATGTTTGAAATCATTCAGATTCTTTTGCATTTTTGCAATTTTCTACTTTTCTATCAAAAAGGTATCTAATGTCATTTGCGCTCTGTAAGAAGTTGTCAATAAGTATGCAAGACATCCTTGACACCGTCTTGGCTTACAATCGTATAGATTGTAAGACGCGATCGAATTCTTTAATGCTAATACGATTTTTACTTTCAAAATGTTACTTAAAATCGTTTTTTCTTCCTTGCTTATCATTGAATACTTCTCAGGCCTGTTTAATCTATCATGAATGTAAGCTATTCTTTAAAATTTTTGTGGTGTCTTGACGCAATAAAAACTATTCCATGCCACATGTTAATCATTTATTTCTGAATGGACTTTCAAATCTTTTATGCACTTGTTCGCCATCACAAAAACAATCAAATTACTGCCAAATTTTAAATTAGTCATGAAAGTAGACTTCTAATTTCAATATATAGCTTTTTGTTATCTTTTCTATCAAAACTGTTGGCTGTTTTCTTTATGAAAAATTTAGACACTTTTATTTTCCATTAAATCGTTCTCTTCATCATTGAGGATACACAATACCCTTATGAGAAATTCATTTCTCCTTGATTTGAAATGATTTACCATTTGCCCATGTACATTACATTTTGTGCCTAGAATACATTGTAGTCTTTCAGCCACGTTAGCATATGTACGCTGGTCGATAACTTTAATAAATTCTGTTTTACAACTCCGATTTTCATTATTTTTAAAGGCCTTTTTTGGAGCCTTTCTTTCCTCAATTTTTGTTTCAGACATTTTCAACGCCTTCTTTTAAGCTATCTCAAACAAATTTTGAATAATGAAAATATTTCATTTTCTGCTTGTTGCCAAAATGCCACTCCTTGATGTCATAGTTATTGATTTGATAATTGTAAAAGTGTTCAGAACCTAGTTCTTGGTATTTGCACCTGTAGTTTCTGTCGCTCTTAAGTTTCCCCGTAAAATTTAGGTTTCAGCCACTAATGAAACGTCAAAGTACTTATAAGCTTCTTCGATCCTTCCATATAATATCGCTTGATACTTGACGTCACCATATCTTGACATGACTTTAGCAAGCATTCTATCAAATATTTACTTTGACTATGAAATAACATTAAAATTCTGATCTTAGGCGCAGCCTTAAGTTATACAATATTTCCAAAAATCAATGAAATTTAGTATCAAATAAGTAACATTTAAACTAAATATTAAATAATCGACAGAACTTTTATAATGTCTAAAAAACGACAATTATTTACCAACTAAATTAATAAATCTGTCCTGACTGCTTTTAAATTCTACTATTCGCAAATATTACCACTGTAATACATATTAATTCACAACATAACCAAAAAAAGTATCATTATGGCCCTAAATGAAGTTGTATGAAAAACTGCATGTTAAAGAATTATAACTTATATTTTTTATAATTTCATGTATTTAAAAAACATTCTTTATTTTCCTTACGATATGAAAAAATTATATTCATTGTATCAGCGGGAATTCATATAGCTATCATTACATAACGTAATTTTATTTTATTAAAATTTCAAATCAAATATTATAAATATTCTCTTATAAAATATTACAAGAAAAAAATTTATTTAATTATCATTAACTGAATTATATAAGTCTAAAAAATGAAAATTCTTACATTTTTAAGAGTGGATGATAAAAAGTTCAAGTTTACCATAAACGAACAATCCTCATAAATGACTTTATACAATTTTCCTAATATGGATCAAAATAATTACAATCCCACCAGTAATTGAAAACCAACCAATGCTCTGATAAATTTGTCTTAGTAAATTATTATCAATTTTTTGACTTGATTCTGAATGAGGTTTATGAAAATATTGTGTTTGCAAACATGACGATGAACTTATATAACATTGAACTAAAATATTAAAGTGCCGAGATATTTTACAGATATTATGCAATTCAGAAACTAAATAAATCTGATGGAAATATTCACTATATAATGTATATTACTTTCTAGGTAAGAAAATATTCTATGTTTAATTTCCAATGGCATTAAATCAAAATGTAATTGATTACAAATTTCATGAATAGTGAATGGTGTTGGTAATGATAAAGTTTTTCGTAATTTTAATCGCTTTGAATTTTCAATAAAAACTTCGAATTTTCTTTTCATTCTTTATTATGAGCTAGATCTAATATGTCTAAATAAAAACGAAATATCAAAAAAATTTTAAATGCTTGTAATATATGCAATATTAAAAGAAGCAACACATAAAATGAATTTATTTAATTATTAAAATCAACAAAAATTAAAATAATATTTTAATTTAAGCACTGAGGAAAAATTTACATTTTATTCATAGAATATAAAAATAAACACATGTTGTTGTATTCAGTAAATATGAACAGTTATAGTAGTGATTGATGGAAAATTTGTAAAGCCCCGCCACTCTATTTTGGGATATCTGGGCTCCTCAAACTTCACACGCTTCATATAAAGTTTGGCGTGAGACCACGAAATAAATTTGAATAGTAGTTTGGAAGGCAATAAGTAGATCTGTCTGTTTATCTCTCGCTTTATCTCTGGTAGGTCAGTGGTCTATGACCTTGAAACCAAAACATACAACTGTCATCTACCTCCAATGGCTACCCGTTGCTGGGCAACGTTGGTAATGTAACCACTGGTTACGAGACCACCAAAGGTGAGCTCCATTTTTAGATCTTATGTTGGGTTCAACGAGCTGTCGACAGAAGGCCTATGCTCGGTTTTCAATACTAGCGGGTATGTAACCGCATTGAGCTCTTGGCAGGCCGATATGGCTACTTCCAAACCTCGGATTTGAGTTCATGGAATGGATAATTTCCATTTCTAGAAAAAATAACAATAAGAGTGGTTAAATGGAGTATGCTAAATTAAACAATGCATTATTATGATAAGCAATTTATTTACAGTAACACGGACAGTACGTGATTTCTTCCCTTTAATTTTGGATGCCTTTTCACTTAATCTCCAAAATCATCCATCTTCTATGAAGATAGCGAGTTCTAATTCATACTTATGCTCTACTATTTTACTTTTGCTACTATACTACGTAGAGAAATTTCATATTCATGACAAAATTAAATTGACTAAACTATTATTTTTCACTACACAAAGAAAATCCACAGTTTCCACTCGAGTTAATTCCTTCTATATTGCGGGTTTTGATCACGGCGTTGATAGCCTGATTGACGTCTTGCATAGGCATGCCTTACACAAATCCTTTCGAGTGCCGGTGTGCGGAGAAGACGCCTAGGTACTACATTGGTTGGAGATTCCATATTAATCAGTGCTGGGTCGTCCAATTCATAGGAAATTCAGTAGCCAGGAGCGTACCCATCCGTACTGGGTATGTGTCCAATAGCAATATAGGTATTCACTTAATTGAGGTGCTGTCATGCCAGATTGAGGTTCCAGCGAATTTTCCGGTACAGCTCCTCTAGTCTGACCAACGTGTATTCGGCCCGTTGACGAGCCTCTCGTGCCGGGTTTTGGTCTGGTTCGCGCTTGATCACGACGATGGGCAGTTGAAATTTCGCCTTCTCGATTGTTCCGGTTGATTGACCAACCGGATCCTCCTGCTGTTGCGATGATATATCCCGAGTCCCATAAGGCTTGACGACATCGGACGGCTGCTCCATTTGGGAACCTGACGGTAACCCTAGAATTATCGTTCCAATAGAGAATTTCAATAGAGATGAAAGTTATCGCAATAATATTTAGTTAATGTATAATTATGGGATTGATGGTATAGACATATAGTTTTCTGAGTGGGTTTAAGCTTAAATAATTGTTCCTCTTTATCCTTCCCTTTATTACTGCCTTTACAATTTTGTAGTATTATCATTGTTGCTAAAAGTTGTTGATGTAAATAATTATGGTATGTTCGAAGATAATTTATCGTTACCAATTAAAAAGGGTTAAGCGTTGTACCCTCAGATAGATCATCAGATCCAACAACAAAATTTCTAATGGATATTGATTCAAAATCGAAAAATACATCTTTATAACCAGGGTTATTCTTTCTCAAAAAAAATCTCGTTATCTACAATATTATAAAAGTTGTATTGTATTTCAAACACATATTTTATTTTTATACTGATTGCCTTTAAATACAGTTTCATTTCCTCATTTTTCCTTTTAGACATTTAAAAGATTTCACATAGAATATAATATCTATTTTCATCATTTCATAGTGTACTTTCACTCAGTATGGTTGGTTTCACAAATACTTTATAATTCGAGCAACATGGCAGTCATTCCGTGCGTATTTATAAGATAGCACCAAATCAACGAGATGATGATTGTTTTGCAAGCGAATACGTTGGTCAAATTCTCTAGTCACACAAGTGTATCATACAGACTTCCAGTACTATGACTACTATTTTCTAGCTAGATTTTCGAATTGGGATCTGAATTTACGAAAACATACTATGCGATCTTTATTCTTGGTCTGGATGTTATTCGTTCAATGTTATTCGGGAGGTTCTGCAATTTCCCTAATGTTGGGTAAAATGATCCAGAATATAATGTCAGGATGTTTATTTAGATGTTGGGAATTGACATTGTATGGTAATGCGAGTATTTGCGGAGCTTATTATTTGATTATCTGTATATTTTTAATAATAAGTTGCGTAGTATGTTCATTTTAATTTATTTCTTTATACGTTTGAAGGACTGGATTATTGTAAAATATTTTTATCAATGTGGTTTCACCTGGGTATAATTTATTGTATGGAAAATAATCTAATCTTTGATGGGTTTATTCATTTTTCCTTCCTAACCTATATCACTCGAAGCGTTCCGCTGTCGAAGTTTGGTCAGTTCCTTTGATAATCTTTGATTAAATTATTTAATTATTAAGCTTTTCGTTCCAAGTACATTACAATTGAAAAATCTATTTACAAAACACGTTCTAAGAGTTTATTCACGTGGATAATTAGGTCATATTGATATCACCAAAAGATGATTAATGTTTGGGGTCCTATTCGTTTAAGTAAGAATTAATGAAGTCAGTCGTATTCTTATTAATAATTTTATTCGTATTGTTGAAGCATTTATTTCCGAAATTTGAGCGTTTACATTATTTTGAAAATTATTTATTGTTGCAAAAATTTCGCACAATTCCCTCTCTCAGCTCCCTTAGTGTTGATCTTAAGGTATTTATGTTAATTTTATGATTTTTATGAGTTCCGATCGGACGATTCGATGTGAAAGATTTTGAGCCGACAAGTGAATGCGATTTTAATTCGATTTTTTGGGAGATGGTCGACAGAGGATAAGCCAAAAGACTGGTCCTTTATCTTCCTCTACCCCTACAGTTCTCATATTTAACGTTTGGATCCGTCGTTACGCACGACTGGACCTTCAAGGACACAAGATATTGGTGGATATACCTGCTCCTACACGTCTAGACTAGAATGTAGATTTTAATATCTTGCGGTGTGTTTGGCAGTGGGCCGGAAAAGTTTCGACACAATTCAAAAGTCACTTTTCATTTAAAACAATATAATTTGATTCGTCATAGATAGTAGAGATTAACATCATCACTTCAAGTTCACACATCTTTCGACAAAGCTTCGCTCTTACTTAAAATTTCAATATTTTCGATCGATAGATTCTGCCAATAGTTTCGCAAAAATGTCGAGTTTCGCTGATGAATGCTTTTCTCAAAGAACAATAGTAGTTTTTGCTGGTAAAAAACAGTTTAAGCTTTTTACAAGGAAAAGTGATTGCTCACAAAGTGATTAAAATTCTGAAAAAATGAATCGGTATATATTCCTATTCTGTGACCCTAACTTTGCTTGAATTTTGATAAGTTAAAACAAAATTTGACCTTGGGTTAATTTAAATTATCTAAAACTAATTTTATAATTTTTCTTACATTAAATGGACAGTATATTTTTATAATTTTTTAATTAAATATTTTATTCTAAAAATATTTCATTTTTCCAAATTTGATTCAATAATTCTCTATTTTTTTAAAATTGTCCATTTTCGGTCAAATTTTATGTTATAGTGTTATGTTTATGTAAATTTCGATCGGATCTTTGTGCATATTTGTTTAAATTTAAATTTAATTTTATGTTCTTTGATTTTATATTTAATTATATATTTTTTCATATTTCAGGGTGTTTAGTTGGTGAGTATAGGTTGATTTTGAATATGCCTTGCTGTGTTTGCATGTTGTTTCCGATCCACTTAAACAAAATCTTGTCTTGGCCCAACATCTCGAACTATAAAATCGAACTAAAATCGTTGTATCCGCCGACTTTATCAATGCCTCAAAAACTCCTCCGAGTTGGAAGCAGAATGTGGATTAATCATCCAACTAAATTGTTCTTCTGCCAAGTTTTTGGAGATCTGATAATTATCTAAAACAAAGTTTTTAACCTGTGATGTCGTTCCCAAAAAATTTGTTTCGTTATCGGACAACATCAACTTTGGCGTCCTCTCTATGTATTCGTAAACATATTTCTAAAAATATTTTTAAGTTTTTAAATACTCTGAAAAATTTTGAAAATATGGGAAATTTTAAGTTAGGAAATATTTTTAGGGAATATCAATTTTGGTAAATTTTGATTTGGGGAAAATTTTTTAGGGATTTTAAATTTTGGGATATTTTTCTTATAGTAATGCTGACTTTTGATAATATCCCATTGTCAATGTAAAGCTGTTTGTTTAAAGTTTCTTAAAAATCCTCAAAAATATTAAAACTAAAATTATTCTATATATTTAATAATTTCCTGTACGTATTTCCGTATAAAAAAAATTGAATTGCTCTATATTGTTGGGCTACAAGCCATAATTTAAACAAAAATGGAAAAATTGTGTAAATTAAAACAAAATAATTAATGAGGTTTGAAAATTATCAATATGGCTGCTGTAACATAAGCACGTACCGCAAGCAGAAATCAAAAATAAAATAAAAAAAACATATTAAATAAAACAAAATAAAAACATAACAAAATTAAATAAAACAAATATTAATTAAAATCATTGAAAAGCCTACAGATGCAGAAAGAAACACAAAACCAAAAAATAAAACCGCCAAAACCTTGCAAAAGAAGGTTTAGAAAATACATAGGCGGAAGCGGCGACCAAAAATTTAAATATCAAAGAGTAAAAAGAGAAACAATCATAAAGAATGGTTAAATAATAAAAAATAAAAATTTACGAAATATTGAGAAAATAATATCAAAAAATAGAGAAAAATAAGGAGAAAAATAAAATATTTAAAATAAAAATAAAGCAATAAAACCCCCCGAAAAATAGCCGAAAAAGGCTCAAAATACTCTGATTGGTCGCACCCAGGCATGAAATGACTATATATACAGCAGTCATTTTCATAATTTTTAGACTTTTAGACATTTTGTTGACACAAAATTTTTAGACTGTTAGACATTTGTAGAGAAAATTTTGTAGACACAAAATTTTTAGACTTCACTGTTTATGCCGATGCATGACAATTTTTCAAATTTGTATGCTTGACTGACAAACTTGTCGATCGTAAGTATTGTTTTTTGTAGAAATATATTTTTCTATGTTAATGTTTTGTTTAATTTAACTTATTCTGGATGGCCGCAATGTCTTTTGGCATCGCTCGGCAGGTCCCCCTTAACTTATTTATATCCATTTTACTTATATTAGTTTGTGGAAAGTGTTAGTGCAATATTCAATTTCCTCAGTTGATTTTGAGGAATGTTGATGTGTTGCCTTGTCGCTAACCACCCTTCGGTGTCTGCTTAGTCTGGTCAGGCCTTGTTGCACTGATCACGGGGTAGGACACCGTCGTAATTCACCGTGGCGGCCATTTTCAATGTTGGTCGGAGCGGTAAGAGGGTAAACTGCGGGAAGATCGCCATAATTAAGGGGATAACATTTATGTAAATGTTTAAGTAAGAAAATTAAATTTTTAATTTAACTCCTGCCGATTATTATATTGTCAAGGGTACGACTAGTGATAGAAATTTAGGTCAACGAAAGTACAAAGTAGGGTTAAATCACGTACATTGTTTGATAATCATCGTGGTGGAAAATTAAAGTAAAATGATACATTTTGGCATCGATCTGTGAGATGATAATATAGAGATTTACGAATGGTGGTAACTGTGGCGACCATAGGAAAGCAAATATGAGTTGTTGGACTAAAATAACGACCTTATAATAATGTATTCATTTCAATTTACCATAGGCTAACGTTTGTATGAAACAAGGAATTTTCCATAAAATAAGGGCGGAACGCTGCCCAAATTTTTGAAAAATATTTTAATAAATAAACAGTAATGATGATAAATTGATATAGGAATTGTAGCAATAGATGAGTATGGACAAGCGTATAGATAGAAAGAGACGTAAGACCTTCCATCGGCAGTCAAGAACCCGAAAGTGAAAATATCATGAGGAGTAGTTCTAGAAATAGAGCTCACCTGCTCATGAATTTTCAGCTGCTATATACAGTACCAACATGAGCTTGCTCATGGGTATATAGTGGTAGGATTAAAATTGTGGGGCGTCTGGGTGAGACAGCATAGACCCTAGGAAAAGAAGGTATTTTGATAGAGGGAAATAGGTTTGAATAAGCTTTACACAGATTTAAACAAATTAATTACACCCAGTACACCAGCAATATAAATTTTTCGAAAAAATTTGAGTTGACCTACATAAATTTTTCAAAATTTGGCTATGTATTTAAATACTTGGAAATTTTTTTTAGTTGACCTAAATACATTTTGTGGGGTTAGAGGTGGTTATTGTGACATTGACCCCAATCATTTAACACTACCTGACTGCCACTGGTTACCCGTTGCTAGGCAACGCTGGTACTGTAACCAATGGTTCTGAGACCGTCCAAGGTGAGCTTTGTTTCCAAAACTGCTAAGACCCGGTCTACAGTTCGTTCAGTGAGCTACCGATGGAAGGTCTATGCTCGCTTTTCTCATATTTTAGCATGGTTAATTGATGTTTTATGGGTCTGATTTTAAATCTGCGTGTTGTGTTTGCGTGCTGTTACCGATTCATTTAAACAAAATTGTGTGTTGGCCCAACAATTTTTTCTAAAGTTTGGCTGTTTTTAAATACTTTGAAAAATTTTGTTGACCTACATAATTTTTCGAAAGTTTCGCTATGCTTTAAAATACCTGTAAAAACTTTTGTTGACCTTCATAAATTAAAAAAAAATTTTTCGCGACCTACTTAATTTTGATTGGCTTCCTAGAAAAAAGTATGTGTGTTAAAAATTATATATATATATATTATCGTGACCTAAAAATTTGGATTCGACCTAGATATTTCCAGGGGGGTCTGAGTTAGCGGTGCCAAATCTTACTGCTGACAATACTCAAGCACTCGAGTACAGAGATAATGGGAATCCTGTCCAATGTATGTGGCATTACACCCATTACATGTAAATTGGTAAACGAGACCAGAAAACTATCAAACCGGAGTTTTTGATTTATTAAGAAACATATTACGTACCTTACACGAATTAGAAACGATCTTATACTGTAAAGCTTGATTCCATTTCAAAGCTGGATGACTGAAAGCAAGCGCATCTATATCAAACAGCAACGTCACTTCACGACGAGTGTCTGAAAAACAATTAAATATAATTTTGTTTGTGTTTTGCATTTTTTATTTATATCTAGATACAATGTACATATTTTCAAAAAGGTTTTTAGATTTATTTTAAACCTATTTTTATTTAACGGTCACTCCTTCCTTCAATTATTCCATTATATCAATGTTTGAACGTATTTCTTAAAATTCCATACTAATTTTAATGTATCGATTAACATTATTAATATATTGTTCCCATACATATAAACCATTGGAAATTGACAGAAATGATCTAAAGGGAACAGAAGATTCTTTCTGTAGCTGTTCTTAACAACTGTGAACGTATCCTAGGCTAATAATATGAGCAATGATATTCCAATAAAGGTCAAACACCAAATGTTAATCAGATTAGCACGGGGGTTCCAAATCTTTTTTTGCTCATTTACCACCAAATGCCCCCAAAAAATTTGGCGAACCAATTATTTTTTCTTTGCCTAAAACTACCTTGTAAAAGATGTGAATTGTTGTTCTGTATACTTAAATGTCATATAAGACAACCTTTGTAACAAAAGCTTTATTGTTTCAATCAATAAAAATTAAATTATTGAATTTGAAAATGTTTTATTGAATCATCCAATACTTGTTTGGGAACCGCTGGTTTAGTATATGTTGCGTAACCTAATACAATGTGTTAGTGATGACACAATATATACTACTATCTAACAGTTATCAATCAATGTGATATTAAATAAATATTCAGATGAAATCGAGTATCTTAATTATATGTACATTTAATATCCGTAATTTTAAAGGCGGAAATTTTTTTTACAAAAGCCAGCAATTATATTAAAATGAAATTCAAATTTAAAGCAAAAACACCCATATTAAATGATAAATAAAATATCAAAGGCAAAGTAATCCAATTAATTAAATCTTTGTATATCGAAGATAAGATTTTCCAGATGGCAATGAGCAAACTTCGATATTTTTGTTAAATTTCTTCGAGGCTTCTTCTGTAGTCATAGAAGGCGGAACGATGAGCGCCTCGCCAACCTTACGAATATAATTAAAATAGAAATAGTTTATATTTGAGTTAGCTACCTTCCAATCAGCTGGAGTAACAAGGCCAGTTTTCGAAGTGATTTGTAAAGAATCCACGAGGCGAATAATTTCACTAAGAGAATAACCAATGAATTAATGGGTAATAAATTTCAAAATATTTAATAAAATACAATACCACTGATAATATCGGCAAAGGATATGCACAACTTGGTTTGTAAAATAAAGTTAGAAACAATTTCATTAATCTTCATTTCACACTATAAATCAATATTTTACACTTTTTGTTAATGGAATACCATTTTTAAAATCAGCATATTTTAGAAAACAGACATTTAACGTTGAATATGGTGAGCGCCAAATGGAGAGCGGTGGTCATTCAATTTCCAACAATAAAGACAACGGGACCACCGGTGGGTATGTAGTTTTAGTATTGGCTTAAATGACGTTTATAAGTATTTTACGCAGCAGCCAGTGATGAGCTGTAGCCGGTTCACACCGGTTCGATAGAACCTGTTGTTAAATTTTTTAATAGTTAATCGAACCGTTTGTTATTTCGGAATAAATTAAATTTGAAATTAATAAATTTATTACAAAAACTATTTGTAATTTCGATTAAAAAGGTTTATAATATCTATCTATAGAAATACGATTTCCAGTTATAATTATATTGTGAGTACACTTATGTTTTCCAGTTTATATCTAAATATTTTGTATTCCTTTCATTTAGAAAATAATATTTGATGAAACGTAATAGTAATATTTGTGATTATTTTAAAAAAAGTAAAAAACAATGAAGAGCAAAATATTTCAAATTCCGTATCCCAGGAATTACCAACAGAATCGTGCTCTACAATTCTATCAGACAATCCCGAAAAAGATAAATCCGCTGTGAATATTATTCCAGATTGCTAGAATGGTGATCAATTAAAGCTATTTCAGGATAAATACGATGGTTTGGACATCAAAAATAAAAACTTTGATGTATAAATTACTCCTCATTCGATAATATGGGTATTTGTACAGAACAGAACATTCACATTTCGCAAGTATGGCGAAATTTTGAAGTTCAACCATCGGGAACAACGAAATATATTCAGCAGGCTTCATTAAGGAAAAAAATTTCTGAACATTTCCAATCAAAAACACATTGGTTTTAAAAATGCTTGAACTAAAAGAAAGAAATGAACTAACCAAAGTCATCGATTCAATGAATGACAAAAATATGACTAATACCAATAAAATTTTCAATATTGTTACAACTTAATAAAAAGAAATAGGTCGCTTTCATATATGGAAGCAGAAGTTGAATTTCAGTTGAAAAATGGGCTAGATATTGGAATTTCGCTACATTCTAGATTTACTGCAATTAGAATTGCAGAACATATTGCAAAACATATTGCAAAGCAAATGAAAAAAAGGAATTGTTGAAAAAATAATTACATCCAATTCAAAAATCTGCGTAATCATTGATGAAGCCTCAACTATATCAAGTAAATCTGTCCTATTCATTTTTTTGAAGTTTGAAATGGAGCTAGAAAACCCTACCTTTTTTGGATTTAGTTCATTTAGAATCCCAAACCGCCTAGCATATTTTTAATATCCTGTTGCAAACTTTAATAATAAATGTCTTTTCCATGAAATTTTTGAAAAAAAATTTGATTGGTTTTTGTTCTGACGGTGCAAGTACAATGCTTGGTCAAAAGTCAGGTGTTGCTACAAGATTAGTAAAAGAATTCCCTTTTATAATAGTTTGGCATTGCTTAAACCATCGCCTTCAACTTGTTTTGGATGATGCAATATATGAAATAAAGCGAGTGGATCATTTTAAATCATTTATCGATAAAATTTATGTTATTTTTCATCAATCAAACAAAAATCAATTACTTTTACAAAATATATCAAGCGATTTGGGAATTGAAATAATCAAAATTGGCCGTGTTTTATGTCCAAGATGGGCAACATGTAGCTTTAGATCTGCTTTGGCTGTTTGGCATGTTTATGTACCACTTTATAAATTTTTTACCGAAGATTCAAAATATCTTGGTATGGCAAACCGACTTGCAAATCAATATTTTTTAAATGATCTAGCGCTTATGATCGATATTCTTCAAGAAATTTCTTATTTATCAATAGGGTTGCAAGCCAGGTTTGGTTCTCTTCAAAAGACAACCAAACTATTAAATAGAACTGTAAATGTTATGATACAAATTAAAGAAATTTAGGAATATTTGAAAAATAAGTTGAAGAAATGCTATCATCATTTGCATTTGCAGATATTCCTTTTATAAAAAATAAAAATTTGAAAGTCTCTCACGAAAAAAACTTATTGAAACAATAATTGACAAAATGAATTCTCGAATTTTAAATTGTGGACATATAAGAATGAACAAAAATGAGAAAAAAAACGATGTAGCTGAATTATTTAATTTACCAGAAGGAAGTGATTGGAATTTGGAATAAGTTACATGTCCGTGGATTTATGGAGAAGAAAAATTTAGAAATTGAATGAAATAATTAGGTTAGAAATTCCCAAAAACGATTCCAGAGAATATTTGCAAAATATAATTGAAGGAACAAACTCCGTAATACATACAATTCAAAAAGCTAAAAATAAAATTAATACTATTGCTATAAGTTCAGCCGAGGCCGAACGAGGGTTTTCATTAATGAATATCGTTTGTGAAAAGAAAGGAGCTAATCTTTCGATAGAACATATTTCTAGTTTAATGACTGTTAATATGGTTGGACCACCACTTGACAGATGGAATGCTGAAGAATATGTTAAAACTTGGTTAAGGAATCATAATTCAGCTGATGATACCAGGGTTCGAAATAAAGCAAAAGAAATATTAATGAAAATAATGAACTTATTTGGAAATTGTTATAATATATAATTTCAGCAGAAGCTAATCAAATAAATAAAAAAATTAATTCTATTCAAATAAAACGATCTTCTATTGAAAATTTTTTTTTGTTAGTTTTTAGTTTTGAGAGAATTGGTTGCTAAAATTTTGGCAGCTCATCACTGCCAGAAACTAATTATCATCGGTCCCACAGGCATGCATTAAATAAATAAATAAAAAGGAAATAAATAATAAATTTTAATGTGGCACGTGTATTTTGTTGAAGACACTAAGACTCCACTATGCATTTGAAGCACTAACGGAAATGAAAGATGCGTATTTAATCTGGATGAAAACTGATGATATTTTAATTTGTCAAAGTTTTAAAAAGCACTGAGCTTTTATATTCGGATACTTTGAAGGAAAAACAATCGAGTGTGTCCAATCTCATCGAATCTCTATATTTGGGTCCCAGTGTTTACTGGATTACTTAAGAAACGATGAAGCCCTTAGCACATTGCAAAAAGACGCTTAAGTTTGTTTTATTGGTTTCAGTGAGGAAGTAAAAAAAGAATTAAGTGATAAAGTTTTGATGATCCATGGAACTATTAGCCAAGATTTCAGTGAAAATTCTTGTATCTCCATCGGTCGGGAGTCGTAAATATCGAGAATCGACTCGGAGCGCTATTCCAATTGTTTCAAAAGATTGGATTGAGAATCTTTTGGAATTATCAAAAGAAACAGATCTTTTAGATAAGTGTTTCTCAAACTAATGGCGTTAATCAGCCTTTCATAATTTATTTAATTTTTAAGTACCCCAGTAAGATTTTAAACATGCACAAGTAACTAAAATACTAATTTTGACAACAATAAGCTTTTATTAGTTTTTCTTTATACTACATAGAGTTATATAATAAATAAAAAATTGAATAGCTGCCTTTTTAAAAAAATATCTATTCTTGGCTTATATATAATTTTCAGGAGACAACAAATTTTTAATTTTATTTCTTGGATGATATAATCAAAGATTTGATTGAAAGATATGGAATCTTCAATATTCGACAAGTTTCCAAACAAAAAATATTAAAAAGTAGTGAGAAAGAATTTCCATTTTATGAACGATAAACAAGAAAATGTATTAAACATTTTGAGAGGCTGTAAAAAAAATTTGGAAGGGCAATAAGAAATTTACTCATATAATAACTGAAATGTCTAGTCCAACTGAAAACTGACTTGAAGTAATTGATTATGACAAATGGGTACTAAACAAATCATATATTGAAGATTCAGTAGTTGATAAAGAATGACTGTGTGTAAACCTTCTCAAAATTCGATTTAGGCTTGGCTGAAGATTCCAAGCTATTGCCAGAAATTGGCCGTTGCTTATTTCGAGAATGACGGATTGGCTTGGTTGGAGAAAAGGAAAAGTTTGAAAAGAAATATTGTGTCGATAATTGAACCAATAAAAAACTTTTTACACCAGAATGTAATTGTAGTTAATTTTTACATAATTTTTGAATTAATTACATTTTACTAATTTATGGTGTAAAAATTAAATTATTATTATTTTATTAAAATTATTGAGGGAAAATAAACATTTATTTGTTAGTCTCCTATTTTGTCTTATCCGATAATGTCGAATTTTTGACGTGTGATTGTAACATGAATTTGTTTATTTTAGCAGCTTTGAAATTGTCGAAAATTTGTAATCCGACCCTCAAAAATTTTATGAAACATAAAGTGGTCCCAGGTCCCAAAAGTTTCTCCATTCCTGGACTAAACTAATAAAATTCTGCTAGCCTGGGGACGAAGTCTGTTTGATCCCCATGGAAGCAACGGAAGCAATGCTTCCCTTACAGTTTCCAACTTTCTTCTCCCTAATTTCCTTTAAAATGTTATAGATCAAATGATATATTCACAGAAAGAACAACATGATGAAATTATAAAGAAAAAAAAGGAATCAATTTTATAATTACTTTTACTGATTTGTCAGTTAATACGTATAATAAAATTCCTTATACTAGGTCGGTACATATTTAATTATAAATAATTATAATATAGCTTATACTTTTGTTTCTCATATGCAAGCAAGGGAATCAATTTTAAAATTACTTCTAGTAATTTTGTTAATACGCAGAAAAAATATTGTAAGTAGGCTCTGTGTATTCAATTTCAATATTACATAAGTAAAAGTAATATAATTCTAATAACTGTGCATCTTTGTTTCTCATATGCAATGCAAAATCCAAGCAAGGAAATCAATTTTGAAATTACTTCTATCAATTTTGTTAATACTTAGAACAAAATTTTTATAGTGGGCGAAGCATATTTAATGATAAAAATTTATGCTATAATGAAAAGCGGTGACCACAATAGCCTTAAAGCAAAATTAATGACCCTTAATTTTTCATTAATTTTGGTACGTTACACGTTTTCTCATATAATTTACCACAATGGACTTTTACAAAATTTCGTCAAGTTTTCGTTAAACTTAGGTACCTTAATTTTGTACGGTTTAAACCGTACAAAATTAATGGGTAACCTTTTTTCAAACGATATGATTAATTCCATTATGGTTGTGTTTAATTTGCATGAGTTTTGACAGTAATTAATCAAAATTAAATGAAATGAACGAAAAAAAACGTAAGTTGTTAATTTGGTTTAAGGCTATTGTGGTCACCGCTAAAGTGATACAATTTATTCTAATTAGTATATTTTGGTTTTTTCATATGCAAGGAATCAATTTTAAAATTACTTCTAGTTTTGAGTTAATAGGAAAAATAAATTTCGCAAGGTAGTTTTATTTAAATTTTTAGCAGCAATCGTGATTCGTGACGGTTTATGTTTTAATTGTTTTTTATCATTATTCATATTTTAAAAGTTAAATTGATTTTGGTAAGCATTTTGAATATTCTGCAAATAATATTATAAACTAAATATAATCCCCTATTTAACAGAACTTTATTGAATAAAAGTAATATGGAGGATGATAACTGCAATTGCATAATAGAAAAGTTATTTGAACAATCATTTGGTTCAAGATTGTTTGATGATAAAATGGAAATAATTAAGAATGGCAAGCCAACACCATCTTTGGAAAATTTAAGAACCAGAACAAAAAAATGTGTCCGACATTTTTCAACAGATAAGTATCAACAAATTGAATGGTTAACAGGGTGCAAATCATTTTGTGCCCTATATTGTTGGTCGTGTTTGTAATTTAAACATGAGAAACATGCATGGAATGACAAAGTTGGGTTTTCTTATTTAAATAATTTTGAAAAGGCGATAAAAAGGCATGCAGCTTCAGCCTCACATCTATAGTGTATGATTGCTTTGAAAAAATTTGGCACACAACAGAGAATTGAGAATCAAATGGATACAATGAGAAAAATTTCTGTGCAGCAGTTTAATGAAAAAGTTTAAAAAATAGACAGATCCTTAGTTGGTTAATTGATGTCGTGTGCTTTCTAAGACAACAGGAATTGGTCTTTCGTGGAAATGATGAATCAGCAGCGTGAATTAACAGAGGAAATTACATTGAAATCATAAATTTACTTTATGAATATAATCCGCTTTTAAAAGAACATTTGGATAATGCCACTGTTTTTTCCGGATTATCAAGTGATGTTCAGAATGATCTAATCAATGCTATTTCTAATTTTTTCATTTGGTTAAAAAACTTTAAATATTATTTTCAACTCCTAGGTCCTACATTTTCAGTAACTTGGTCTGTGAATTGTTTTTTCCAAAATGATTTAATAGGTTGCTTCCCTAAGATAAAATTTCACGCCTCGTCACTGATATATATATATATATATATATATATATATATATATATATATAGATACTTTCAGTTTTGTTCGTAGAAAATCAACCTAGAAACACTCAGTCACGTATAATGACTATATAGCACATACAAAAGAACACTCACATAACACTTGTAATAGGTTCTGCATATTAAAATAAAATGGGCTACAAATGAAATAACAGTAAAGTAACATACGCGACAGTTGATATAACAACATGTATAATAATAATTATAATAATAATAAATATATAGTTATGAAATATATGTAATAAGTGATTATTACTCGAAATTTCGCCCAGAACTAGCAGGATAGAGTATAGTTGCACGGACAACTTTTTGAGGATCAAGGAAGTAAACAGCTCTTGCTGGCAGAGGAATCCCGCTTGCATTTTTGGCAATGTGATCTAACATGCCAAGTTTAGAAACTAGATCTCGATCCGTGTCAGCTATAATAGGAAATGGGAAATCAGCTTCACCTGACCCAGCAACATGTTGAATATCCTATATTAAGAAAATTATCCAACAACTTACTTCATCAAAACCAGTATTTCAATAAACGTTTATAAAATCTGATTTTATAGTTAATGTGATGCTTTATAATCACTAATTTTATTTCAAGGCATTATTCTGCTGCTAAGTTGTTTAGTAACAATTATGCACTTTTATTTTGAATGCGAATTAACATTGCTATGAAGCATAGACACAAACTGTCTATTGTCCACTGACGACAATGGAATTACAACAAAGCCGCTAAACCAGGCTGCTTCGTTATTACAGCCTTGTGTGATAGATCAAAATAAATACTAATTAAACGTTATTCTATACGTAAATAAACATCAAAATTATATATTTTCAAATTGAAATAATAGAAGAGAATAACAATAATTTTATGAAAATATCAATAAATTTCTGAATGTATTTAATATGTAGTAAATTTTAAAACCGTTTGAGACCCGGACAATTTTTCACAAATTGAGTTATTTTATTAACCATAGATAACTGATATACATTGCATGAAAATACACTGAACAAAATCTCATCAATTTTCAGAGTTACAGCTAAAAAATGAATAAATAATCCGATTTGTATTTTAAGGTTGAATCATTTGCATCAACTGTACTTTGTAAATAAATGGCAGATTGTAAAAAAAAATAAGTTTGACAATTGTTGACGAGGGAGGGAAGGGTTAAAAATTGCCTAAAAGATAGTGACATAATTAATGGACGGCCTCTAGGTTACATGTTTTAATAATAATCAAATCCACTACAAAATATATTTTTGAAAATTATCTAGTATTTTTAAATTAATTAGCATAAAATTAGAGGTGACAACCTGTGACCCATTTAAATGCTTTGTGTGGCCCGCAAGATTGTTTATTTTAGAAAAATTATGTTACGGGAATTCCTAGAAAGTTATCAATCGGCTCTCCTGATAGAAAAATTTGCTAACACCTGTATCAGATCAATTTACAAATAATGTTATAATTCGCAACAATCAATATATAATAAGAATTTAACATTAAGATAATTTAAACAAAAATAGCATTATAATTTGTAATAAAAATGTTATAATTAAACTAACTGAAATCCATGCTTTATGGTTTTCCACAGTATCACAAGAAATTCCTACAATTTTTACATTTCGCTTTGCGAATTCGGGCATAATTTTTACCGTTTTAGCGAATTCTGTAGTACAAACTGGAGTGAAATCAGCTGGATGAGTACATAACAATCCCCAACTAAAATATGAAAGTAGAACATGAAATCAGAATGTAAAATACTAAATAAAAGAATAAGTAAATTCAATGAATAAGTAAATTCAATGAATAATAAAATTATAATAGAAAACACATTCATACATTAGTGAATTCAGCCCGGAAAAAATAATAGGTAATCTTATAATAGTTTAAAATTTAGGTTTTAATTTAAAATTGCAATTTGCTGGTTCACAGACATTTGTGAAATGTAATACTTGAATAAACTTAAGAAATAATTAAGAATAAAATTAAGTTAACCTTGTTCCAAAATATTCAGGAATTACAATATCACCAACAGTGCTTTTAACTTTATAAGTTGGAAAAGTAGAACCTAACGTCAACATGGTTACAGATTGAATTAATGAAGGTTTAAATTTAACAAAACAAGCAAAAATTTAATCTGTTAAAAGGAACTTGAAATGAGTTAAAGAAAAATAGTTTTAAATATTTTGTTCAAAATTTAATAGGATATTGCATAATAATTATAAACATTTAAGCATAATTTAATGTAATTATATATTAAAATTAATAAAATAATAAAATATTAAATTCAACAAATTGTAATTAAAGGTTTCATCAGACTTTTAGACAGTGTGAGGCTTGATAGGAATAAGCCAGGGTAGCCAGACGTCCCGGTTTTCCGGGATTTTTCAGTATTTTATGTTTTTTTATGTTAAAGAATTTATTTATTTTTGATTTTCGTTTTCAAACGTAAAATGAATATTTTTATTTTAAAGTTCTTTATTTGTGTTATTAATTTTAAGTTATTTTTAAATTATGTACTAAATCTGCTGAAGAAATGGTCTAATTTTTTATTTTAAAAATTCTTTGTCCCGGTTTGTAATCTAAAAGCAATACTTATTACTTCATAAGTTGAAATTATCGATAACTACTGTAACATTTCAACGATGAGAATTTATTCGATTTAATTTTATTTAATTTACGTCAATTCACGAGAAAACCGTGAACAAAATACGATATAAAATTCAACCAAAATAAACAGAACTAAATGTATATTAATATCACACAACATCATCAATTATCATTAAAATGGCACAACATATAACCAAAACACGGACCCTACTAGATCAGGACTCCGCTGGCTCACCTACCCCCACGACCACACGGCAAATTTTTTTAAAACAAAAAAAATTTTTCAAAGTCATTTAAACAAAGTCAATGGACTCATGGTAAGAGTCAGCAAGATCAATGAAGCAAAGATCATGAGTCATCACAATTTTCAAAGCCATTTAAACAACGACCATGACTCATTCATGGATAAAGTATGAATCATAATTGTCATTTCACAAAATCGGAACTCCGCTAGCTCAACATATAAATTTTTTAAAGTACATTTTCAAGGTCATTTTAAAGTACACTTCGCAGCACAGTCAAAAGTACATGTTTTTCAAGGTCATATTTTCTCATTTTTCAAAATCAGGACTCTGCTGGCCACATCGTATAAATGTAAATTTAAATTTTCAAGGTCAATTTTTTCCAAGGTCATTTAAATATAAAGGTTTTAGCACAGGTATACACTCCCTAAAAAAAATTTTAAAAGTCAAAAACGTAGCACAGTTAAAAATACATTAAAAATTTTCAAACTCATATTTTTCATTTCTCAAAATGGGTCTCTGCTGGCTCAATATATAAATTTTTAAAAAAAAGACATTTTTAAGATAATAGGTCATATTATTTTTCAAGGTCAAAGGTCAAGGTCATTTTAAATTTATTATTATTAGTATTTCTATATAATAAAAACAAAAGCGAAAACAAAAACTTTTATTAATTTAAAACCACGCTTACTCAAGCTGATAATTACTGACTTGTTGTATGTTTCGGCTGTAGACCGCTTCATTAACATCATACAATCACATCTCTAACGAATACGCACAAGAAGGGTTTACCTAAAAGTATGCTTGAGTCCGTATTGTATAAAATGTTGAAATTGTCGCCGAGTTGCTCCACAAATTGGTTCAAATTAGATTTTCACAAAAATTCTTATCAAAGAAAACGTGATTTTCACCAGAAAAATAATACTTTAGTAAATATACCAATGCTAGTTATTGGGGTTATTAAATTTAAAATTATTATAATTTCCATATAATTAAAAAAAAAATGTTTAAAATACAAAACCATAAGGAATCAACAAATTATCGAATTAAAATTTGAGAAACGGGTTAGATGCAGAAGAGATGACGGGGAAGATCATGGTGAGAACGGATTTATGGGTCGAAAGGCGAGGAAAAGTGTCAAACAAAAAATCGTTAATTAATTAATTAATTATTACAAGGAAGACACATGCTGGGGCAATTAATTATTTCCATCGACGGATAAAAGATGAAATAGGCCACAAGGCAGAGATTGTCAAACGAGACAATTTAGTTGAAACGCCATTAATTAAAACGATTATTTCTACTATTAAAAGGAGCTTCAACTCAGAAGCAATTGGTAGAGACGAACAAGTTGACAGTAGGATTGAGAGGAAATTATTCAACAATGAAACTTAGGTGATTGATGAAAAAAGGACCAAATTGAGTCGAAACCAGAGTTAAAAGGTGATTATTATTGAACACCACTCAGAATCAAAGCAATAACGGCGAGACCTATCGGATAATTAAATCAGAGATCTCATTGCGATATTGGAATATTATAATTAGTTGCGTATATGAAATTAAATGCCAAATATATGTTGGATGTTGTTTATATAATTGATTTTGATAGACCATGTGGAGTCAGTCACACCGACTCTTATTATTTATTTTAATCAAAACCCAACATAGTGCTAATGCTGCTGCTGCTATGCAAAAATGAATCTGTATATATATACCTATTCTGTGAACCTAACCTTCCGTGTTTTTTTGATGCGTTAAAAAAAAATTTGACATTGAATTTATTTATATTATCTAAATTTAATTTTATTATTTTCTTGAATAACTGGACAATATATTTCTATAATTTTTAAATTGAATATCTTCCACCAAAAATATTATATTTTTTCCTTATTTTATTCATTAATTTCTTATTTTTATAAATTTTTCATATCTTGGTCAAAGATCCATGTTATTTTTTATGTAAATTTCGTGCGGTTCATGGTGCATTTTGTGTAAACCCAAGTCACTTTTTACACGGTTTTTTACACTATTTGTTTATATTTGCACGGTTTTTTAACAAGATTTATTTTAATTCACACGGTTTTGTAAAAATTAATGTTAACCAATTAGATCGTAAATATGTACCAACACTGTAAATTTCAATCATTTAAAAAAGATGTGTATGTATTTATTGAAAATATTTTATCATAGTACTTATTTAATTTATTAAATATTTAATTGTATGTAAGTTGCTAATACACTTATGCATTTTTTATTTTCATTGATATCTTAATTATTTTCTTATTATTAATTTGAAGTTCATTCGGTTCAAGTAATTCTAGCTGATATCATAAATATATAAATTTAAGAATTTCAACTGAATTTTAATATATATTTGAATAATTTTAAAAAATTTAGTTTCGTTAATATTTAGCTGCCCTAAGATGATGCTTGTTAAGAAAAAAAAGAAAATGCATTTCATTAGAAACCAAAAATAAAATTTTAGACAGTTTTGAAAATGGAGAGGGTTCTACGAGTCTTTTTAAAAGTTTTGATGTGAATGAAGCAACGATAAGCCCTATAAAGAGAAATGAGAGTATTATCCGAAGATCTGTGATGGTCGGAACTAAACTATCTTCCAAATACTCATCATTTAAAAGATGTAGTGTTATGGAAAAACTAAAAAAGGCATGGGCTCTATGGATAGAAGACAACAAAAAACGAGTTCGATTGGATGGAAATACAATCAAGCAGAAAACATTATATATATATTACAAGATTGAAAAATTGCAACTATCTGATGCAACACAATAGATGGATTATGACAATAAAATACATTGATTTGAATGGGAATTAAATAGCTAAGTAAAATGCATATTCTCAAATCAAACGCGACAAAAATCTGTGATTATATATTTGCATTTAGTTATTAACTTTGTTATGACTTTGTCTTTTATTAGTTAAAATTGAATAAACCAGTTAGTTGTTCGAGAAGAAGGACAGATAAATATAAAGCAAGAAGTCTTCTATGACAGCTCAGAGACTCAAAGGTAATATTAGTACATTGGACGTCTTTGTAGAGACTCACCCTTTGACTATTATTTAACCGCTAGCACACATTAACAATGTCGTTTTTCAACGGCTGTCTAGTAGTTATCTCTTATGCGGGCGTTGGTTAGGGATTGGATACCATTAGACCCACGATTAAATTTTATTCACCCAATCAGTGCCCAGCAGTTAAAGTTAAAAGAAATACTTCCTAAATGATGTAATAGACGGACATGATTGCAATTTTTGTTGTTTTGTTAGAACTTGATGAAATAATTTATTAATTAATAGCAATTCGTTGAAAATATTATAACTCGGATGCAATTTGAATAAATAAATTAGCATTTCAATACAATTAACTGCAATATTTTATAACTTTCGACCAATATTATCTAGAAAATAATGCTGTTTGACAAAAATAAGACTATTTAAACAAAAATTCCAAAACAGGCGCCGACTTCATTAAAACAAAAAGACCACTTTATTAAAAAAAAAATTCAAAATGGTGACTTTATTTAAACAAAATTACCGATGTGGTCGTTTAACCTTAACTTATGATGTAATTTGATCTATGGCTTCATTTGACCTATGACAAAATATGACCGTGTGTTGTGATGTAATCATAAGTGATTATGTAATTGTGTGTACTATGCAACTCATATTGTTACATAATCATCAACTAATCATATGTACTACGAAACCCAGTGATTATATAATAACATATGTGAATACGTCGCCGTTGCCGGTCCGAGCGTTGGGTAATATACTCCAGTCTCCCTTTGTTTGGTTATTATATTCTACTATATTTACTGTTCTATCATCTGTCATTATTCCCTAATTATATCTTATTGTGGTCTAAATTATCAATATTGTAACTACTAAGATCCTTATTATTGTTATATTCATTGTTGTTATTATATGTACATTTCTCATCATTTGTTACTGCTATTATTATTATGAAATAATTTATTATTATGAGACAACAAACGAAACCGCAGCACAGGCACAGAGGCACCACCGCAAACAGACTGGCAAATCAGGTACGCTTGTCTAATTGGTTATTTTATTTTTAGTAATGCTGGTCTAAGGGTTACCTAATCCCCATCCAGTGCCTACAAAAGAGTTTCACCGCTAGCCACCCGTCAAAAATTGCCGTTGGTACTGTGTGGTAGTGGGTGAATATTAGCAAAGGGTGAGCCTCTTTTCAAAGACAGTCAATGCCCTAATATTCGGTTGGGATCATGAGCTGTCATAGAAGACGTCATTCTCTGGCTTTATCGGTCCCAGCTCTCAATAATCTAACTGATTTAATTCTTTAATCCATAAAACCAAAACTAAACACAAGTAACATTATTATTAATAATTTAAATTTAAAGAACACAAACAAATATCACAGTAAATGTTAAGTTAATATTGTGGGTACTCAAATCCCGTTGGACTTGAGGATGTGTCCCACCATGCGAGCTGTTTTGACCTTGTTCTGCCTCTCGCGCTCCTTCTTGCCAGGCAGCTTTCTTATCACTTTTCGAATAACTATCGCCTCTTGCTCGGCAGATAGCTGACTTCCGTATCTACGAGTCCAGCCCGATCTCGTCTTTCAATTTCAGCTCTATTATCTCTTTATCCAGAATTTGGATTTTCTGTTCAAGTTACATTAAGAATTAAGTTTATTTACTTGTGTGCGTGGGAGTTATTGTGTGTAGGAGGTATATGAATATAGGACAAAAATAAAAATGTAATATTTATTCCTCGTAATGAGTGCTCGATTAAAAATAGTTTCAAAATAAATTTGTGAAATATTTTAGCTAAAAATTTATTTCCATAAAATCTACGATACCTTTTACGCTCATAATAACATACATTATATAAAAAAAATTTAAAATAATAATAAACAAAAATGACAAATGTTAAAGAATACAAATAGCAATATTTACTTTTGTTTGATTTCTCCACAAGAATAAAAATGTCAAGGTAATGATATATTAAATTGTCCGAATAAATTTCCTAAAGTATAACTGATAAAAGTTTTAAATTTTGAATTTTGTAGAGTAAGTGAGGGGGTTTTGCTCGACCAGCACTGCCTTATATATCACGATATTCCGTGTGTTTTATGATGCGGCAAAACAAGGCATTTTCGAAATTATTATATTTTTGTCTAAAAATTTAATTTTTGATTATTTTATTTTTCTTTCAGTTTTGCATTTTTCCTTTTAACTTTAGTTTTCCCACTCAAAAACACACAGGCATCATCGTGCTGGTTACTGGCTCAAATAAGCTTTTGCCAAAAATTTGAAATCATACTAAAACGTTCCCTTTCGGAAAATTACTGCATATCATCTGGATGAGGGAGACTGTAATTTACCTAGTGCTATATTTTGGGAGGGTCTCTACAACAATGCTCGTACACATGACACTGGCCAATGTCGTAGAAGCATTGTTGTGGACACCTTGGTTCACATCTTATTCCCGGATATTTTGAGTCAACTATAAAAGAAAAACTGTTAGGCTTGCAAGTTCTAAAACATCGTTAATATCCTTCTAGGGATCTCATTACACGACTTGAGAATACGTGAAAATTTGAGTTGTTGGTGACCGCTAAACTGATGAAAAAGCACACGATGAGGACGATTATCCCTCACTGAATTGTACTTCATATTGTCAACAATGATAATAATACTTATAACGATTATAATAATGAGGGTATATTAATAAAGACGTTGATAGTGACTATTATAAAAACTGTATGGAATGAAGATGAGGATAACAATGAGGACAATAATAACAATTGTAACAATAGGAATAACGAGATAATACTAATAATAACACGAGTAATAATAATGATAGGTCTAACAAAAATCGCCATAATAACAATCATAATAATAATAGTGATGGTAATAATAATATTAACGACTAGGATAATAACGATAAGTATAACTTTAGCAAAGATAATGGTAATAATAATAATAATAATATGTTGGCGATGGTAACAATAATAAACATAATACTAATGATGGCTCGGTTAATGCCCGATAATATCAACAGAACCGATTTTGATTAACTATATAAAATTAAATAGGGGAATTTATTTCCTATGAATATTAATTTGTATGATATAATTGGCACAAAAACTTGTACGAATTCATTAACATTTCGATTTTATGTGAGGAGATTTTACGATAAACATTTAAAATGAATAATTCAATAAAATAGATCAATAATGATTCTGTTTGGAAAGAACAGAGTTTTGTTTGAATGGATCGGTAATAGCACGCAAACACAATACGCAGATTTAAAACCAGGCCCATAAAACATCAATTAACGACGTAAAATACGAGAAAGAAATAATTAAAATATAAAATCGAAAAACATAAAGATAAATTAAAATAATAACAAAGTGCAACAAGATCCGCACGAAATAAACACAGAAATAACATGAGAACACCAAAATTTGACGAAAATTTGACAATTCACCAAAAAAGCGAGAGTTCACGAAAGTTGGAACAAAAATTAAATAACTTGAATTGGAAACAATTCAATTAAAAGTCAAAAAAATAAAATTGTCAAATTAAATCATGAAAATAATAAAATTAGAATTAGAATATACAAAAAATCACAACTGAACTGTGTAAGTGCGGTGTAAGTCCACCAATAGTTCGTGCCCGTGAAGGCTACGATGTGAGAACGCAGGAGCTGGAACGTCAATATTATCCGTTATAGGGGAAAATTGGTTGAAGAGGGAATAGTCTTTTGGCTAGTCCATCATCACCCATTTCCTGAAAAGTCGACCTAACTTATGATGATACAAATCGGCTTAAAATCAAAACACCGAGTACTCCAGTGGGCACTCATAAACTCTTAATGTCGACACAATTTAACCTAAGATCAATTAAGGGAAGATGACGGGGAAGTTAACGCTAAAAATCGTTTTTATGTCAATAATTTGTGATAATAGAAAATTAAAAATACGTGACTTAAACTAATCCCAGTTAATTTACGAAATTTATTAAATTACACTGTTAAATGATAGGACAAAAGCAATTAAATGTATAAATATTTTCCCCTAAATACAAAGCATATAGAGGATTAAGGTCAGCTTTAGACCGTTCGAGTTGAATAGCTTACGATACAGAAACATAAATTCTTAGGTATTAATGTTAGATTACGTACATATAAAATAAAAAGGAAAATTTCATTTAACAGATTTATAAATCAATATCCATTAATAAAAGTTAGCAACTAAATAAGCCAAAAAGAACTTCATAACGAGCATTTTTCCAACAACCATGTCACACCAAATACCCCAACGAAGTAAAATGACCATGTTGGTCTACTGAAGTCGCCACAAGAGAGATCAATTGAGCATATCCAAAAGTCAATAATAGTGAACATAAAAGAATTGAATACGCACCTGGATCACCGATGAAAGATCCGATTTGATTACGGCTAATAATTCCACGCGAATATTAATAATAAGGATCCACGAACTACCCAACAACTCGTTAACAAATAGTAATATTACGGATCATCACCAGCTAACAAAACTAATAATGAAGAAATCAAAATAAATAGCCAGATCGAGAAGCATTCGACCTGACATTTCCAAGATATTAATCAATAAAAATATCTAACAGACAAACATCGGTCGACACATTCACGTCTAAGCATTCCCGAGACAGTGAACCCGCACACTACTTGCAGTGTCTGGCAGAAACATGGTGCGTGCAAGCTGAAGATCTGACTCGACGTACACACTGCCTCCTGCCTGACATGGAAAGGCACACATACCTATATATAATCAGATCACTGACTGGATACTGTCATTTTTATTATTTCTGATTAGATATGCCATCCAATTCAGGACATTTGTCAAATGAAACAGCAGCCAGATTTCGCGGAGTCGAGGACGATGAGATCGTAATGGAACAAAAGGCTAATAATAGAGATGGTAATGTTAATTTTCTTAATTACTAAGGCTAATTATAAGTCCTAGGCATAGGTCACTCAACGATACAGATTCCTAGAGTAGATTTCCCATCCAGAACGCAAACCTCTCAAAGCCAGCTACAATGATTGATAGACATGCCCTGTGTTCTCAACACATAAAATGCTTAATTCACACATGACATTTTCTAAAAGTCTTACGATATAGCCAGTGGGGAGTATCAATGAGGCCATTAGCTACATTTTTTTGCGCCCAACTCGAGGTTAATAATATACCCGTTTTCATGATGACCGACACCGCATAGTTATTGGGGACTCCGGAGTCTCCACACCGCTGATACATACCTATGATGCTTGGCATAAGTCAGATAAATGATACGGCAAGACACAAAAATTCCCACATATTTATGATGGACTAGTCGCATTATCAACCCTTAGTGTCCATTAAAATTAATTATCTACGCCGGTTTTCACGGATTTTACTTAATCTAGACAACGTTAATGCAAGCGGGTACCGGCCAATCTCGAAATAACTTACTCCGTCACCAAGGTTCACGTTCCCGCGAAACAAGAGGAGACAAGTTCAATTGTTAAACCCGAATGAATCAGCCATACCCATGAGACTAGATGTATTAGACTTAATCAAGAGATTTAGGAAACGATTATTATAAGGAAATTCGGTAACACCAACCCCATTAACATTTTTACAATCATCAGGTCTAAAAGGGAGTATCCTTACGTAATTTCGATGGATTAAATTACAAAACCTAGATGAATGAAATCGTGAAATCTGAAAAATTAGAATTACGACATTTAGGTAAAGTAGATTATAATTCGCCATGACGAGCTAGATGAGACCAACAGTATCCTTCCGACTCGACAAAATACACAATAATCGTTTGGACGATCCATATCAATTAGAATAAAAAAATAAAGTTACTAATGCACCGGTTAATCATTTTTTCTAGATAATTCGTGGATCGACGCGTCCCCAATCACCGTGCGATTCCCAGCACATGTGGCTACCAGATGTCGCCAAGCCATTAGAGACCCGGGATTCACCGTCTCACCAGTAAAGGAATCCAGATCTAGTACGCAACGGAATCCCGAGGAGGTCGAGCTCCAATTCGTCGATATAAAGCAAGAACCTGGACGCAACCCGGCGCACGAGAACCGGGGACAAGCCGAATTCCTCCTGGGCCGCCTCGAGGAACATCAGCGCCAAACTAATGCGCAAGTGGAGAGGGCCAGGCATTACCTGGCCGAAGTCAACAGGGATATTGCTGCAGGGATAATTCCCAGTACGGATGGGTAGGGTCCCCCGTACAATACCTCTTTTAATCTCGACGACCGTAGATTAGATGTGAGGTCTGCATCAATCAAAGTAATAGTCCCTCGGAAGATCCTTCGCGAGAAATGCGAATGGAATAACGACGCTTCAATCGTGACCACGAGCATCCCTATGCTCGCGACATCCAGGGCGTACCATCGATCGTCATCGCCCCAGTTCTGGTCGATAACAGTTGTTATAAAAATAAACGTTTTAAATTTATGTCGATATGTTGATCTCTTATGATAACAAATAGCACGACAAATGTTTCCGAGAAAACTTCCGTCATAAGAAATAAACGAGATTAAGGACATTTGTGAAAGATCATATGATATAATGACGATTTTCCTTTTGTAGATATGGAATCTTATTGGATCCTGCAGCGAGAGCTGGACAAGGCCCGGGGAACGAATAAGAAATTACACCAGTAAATTCTACAACTAATAAAAGAAGTTCAGCGGATTAAGGCTACCTGGGTAGAGCTGAAGAAAGTCAAAGCGCTCTATTAAAAGATGACTGCTGCACAGAAGGGTTAAGCGGAAGAAAAACAGCTCAACCAGAACCAGAAAACCCAAATCTGTGACCTGGAGGGTAGCGCGGTAACCTATCCATTAATGTTCGCGTCTGCCCAGTTGGCCTACAGGGACGCGACGGCAGCCACGAAGCCCGAGGGCAAACCACCCAAACATCGTCCGGGAAAATCAGAACGAGCCAAGCGACGAGCCGCTCAGACTAAAGATTGATTTTCCTATAATTACATTAACTTGCTATTTTATAAATGTTCCGGATCATCTCTTTAATTTAAATAACTTATTTTAAATAATTAGTTAGCCTTAAACGCTAAAAAAACTCGAATCTGGAATAATCTAGATGACAAGAATATGGGATACACCAGATAGGGACCAGGAAAAGAAAGCGCACATGAACCTTCCAACGGTAGTGCGTTGAACCCACCTTGAGGTCGGGCCAGAGCAGTTCTTTCATAGCGCTCACCTTTGGCGATCTCAAAACCAATGGTTGCATTCCCAATGTTGCTTAGTGACGGGTAGCCATTGGGGCAAAGGAAAAATCTATTTGAGGTCAAGGTCGTGCAAACCATAAACCCCATAATTCTATATTTCCCAACACTTCTCGACATTGACTTACATAATCCATTCGTTTTGCTTGCCACCTATCTCCTTGGCAACATATTATCGGAAGTAGAATTCTGTATAGTAAAAAGTAAGTTACATGTAGTTTAGCTTCTATTTTATGATATTCTATATTTTTAGATCTCAGTACCACAGAACCAATGGAATTTCAATCTATTTTGATTACCTCTTTTCAAGCCTTGAACTGGTGATCCGCTCGGGTTTCATCAATCTTTGGAGTTTATAATCTATTTTGGATAATTTTAATTTGATTATATTGATCTATCTAACGGTAACATTATTTTTTTTGAATACAAAAATTTTCCAGTCTTCGCTTTAATTAAATTTTTAACAATTTATTTTAAAATTCCTTTTAAATAATGCAAAAACAAAATTTTTACTCAAATGATATATTAGATCGTAAATAGAAACTTTTGTTGCCGTAATGTTAACATTAAATTGCTATAGCATTTCTAATGGAATTTTATATTTGCTGGGTACTTATGGCGAAAAGTTTTATATGAGTATCTAGGGAAGGGCTACAAACCCCATATAGTACGCGCACAACGATTATTACAACTAGGCACCCGTCGCAAGTGACGTTGGTACTGTGCCCTAATTGGTGGAAGGTTAGCTAAAGGTGAGCTCCTCCTCAAGAACTGCTAATGCGCTAAACCTCCTTGGTTTCACGGACTACCGTAGAAGGTTTATTGTCCTACTCGTTAAATCCCATTCTAACTCTATTCTCGATGGCCCTGGAACAATGTAAATACATGAAATGAAATTAATATATTTATTCATAACTAAGATCTAACAATAAATATGCTGGCAAATGGCGCCATCAGACGGGTTTCTTTAAGTTTTCCATTTCGAGCTCTCTCGTGTTTGCCCGCTCGCGGTTTTGCAGGGGGTGGTCGTTTCCAAGATGGCGGGTCTATTGCGGGCGACGGCTCTGGAGAAGGTGCCGAGGAGAGGTCCTTTCCTCGATTTGAATCATATTGGTTGCCGGAAACAGTTCTGTTTCGGCGTACGAGGGTTTGATAGTAAGGTCTGTGTGTATTTGAAGTTTGGTCACCAAGGCCGCTATGGTGCAGGTCTGTTGCTGGATCTTCTCGTACAACTTATTTACTTGGGTCATTTGTTGGTGGAGCTTCTCTTCATGGCCTCTTCATGGTACCTGGCGCCGTCCTTTCTAAACTTTTCAAAGTCGGCGTGGTGATTATCCACTAAAACGAAAGATAAAGTTTAACTACTAGTCGAGTGGACATGTGCGATTAATATTATTAAAATCAAAGTTTATAAGATAAAACGTCAAATTTTACCCATGGTTAACGCGTTCCGGCGTTACTTATCAAATTTCACGGGAGTGGCCCTATGTATGTTTATTGTCCTCGTATTGATATTAGTGGTGCAGTGATTTCGTGGGTCAGTATGTGATGGCGAATTTCGTTGGACCTTAGAATGAGGGAAAATATTGATGATAAACGTAGTAGTCATCCGATAATCATAAAAACCATATCATAATACTGATGACATTTGATCGCCCTAGTTACGACAAACAATGGTGGTAATAATAGGGATAATAATGTTGGGCCAAGACACAAATTTGTTTAAGTGAATCAGTAATACACACGCAAATACAACATGCAGATTTAAAATCGGACCCATAAAACACCAACTAACCATGCTAAAACATGAGAAAGAAAACAATTAAATATAAAATCGAGGAACACAAAAGTAAAATAAAATAATAACAAAGTGCAACAAGATACGCACGAAATAAACATAAAAATAACACGAGAACATGAAAATTTGACAATTTATTAAAAAATGTGAAAATCCATAAAAATGGAACAAAAAGTAAATAATTGGAATTGGAAACAATTCAATTAAAAATAAAATTGTCAAACTAAATTACAAAAATAATAAAATTAAGATTAGAATATACTAGAAAATCATAAGGTCAAATTTTGTTTTACTAAATCTAATTTAACACGCAAGGTTAGGGTCGTACATTAGGTATATATACCGATTCATTTTCACATAATTTTAATCAGTTTTCATAAACTTGAATCGGTTTTACTCTGTGAAATCAGTTTTTCTGAAACCACGACGTAATTCTCGAAAGAACGACAATTTTCGATGTGAGTGAAAAGATGTTTTGGAAACTTTCTCCACGTCGCACCCAAACAACCTCATATGAGCTCTGTTTGAGGCGTCGGCGTGGGAAAAGGTTTGAATGTGAAAAATGAAATGATAAATGTTAGCCATGATGCATATTATATTCAATAAAGGTTTTCATAGATGAACTATTGTCGAAATATTTACGGCCCACAGCCGACACATCACCGCAAGAGAGTAAAATAGACATACCCCTATCGAATCGTGTAAGTGCGGTGTAAGTCCGCCAATGATTCGTGCCCGTGAACGCTACGGCGTGAAAATGCAGTAGCTGAAACGTAAATTACTATTCCGTATAGGGGAAATGGGTTGAAGGGGCAATAGTTTTTTGGCTATTCCGTCATCATTCAAATCCTGTAAACTCGACCTAAAATTTACGACAACAAACGGCTCAAAATCGAAACACTGATTAGTCCAGTGGGTACTCATAACTTCGTAATATTAACATAGATACTCCTAGGACCAATTAAGGGAAGGTGACAGGGAATTAGATGTTAAAACAAAAAAATCGTTGCTATGATTTCTAATTTATTAATTAGAAGATACCAAATTCATAACATTCATACATTATTTAAATTCAATACGAGTGTTACGTCAAAGAGATTATGACCAGTAAATTAAAGTAAGTAGTTAGGAGCTTTCTGCGACCACACACCATTGCATAATATATAGAGGGGGGTTTATTTTGTGATTATTTTCGGTGTGTATTGATTACATAATGATGTAATCAAGATAATTAATTTTTATGTGTAAACATTTTTTTTGATAAATTTTTGTGTGTAAATTTTTCAAAAATTTTTTCTGTGTGTATTTTTCGAAATTTTTTAAGTTGATTTTTAAGTGGATTTTTAAGTGTGTTTTTACTAAAATTTTTATGTGTATATTTTTTATGTAATAAAATTTTTTAGTAAAATTTCAAATTTAAATTTATTATCGAATTTATTTTCAATTTTTGAAATTTAAAATATAATTTTTTAAGTATTTCTAATTAAAATATTTTTAGTAAAATTTCTAATTAAAATTTTTTCAGTTGAATTGTATATGATTTTATCAATGTAGTTTTTATATATGATTTTTAAAATATGATTTTTATATCTAAGTTTATTTTTTTAAGTTAAATTTAAATTATATATGATTTCTATGTAGAATTTTCAGCATAATTTTATCAATGAATTTTTTATAAATGATTTTTTAAGATGAAGTTTTTAGTATAATTTTTAATATATATAATTTAAAATATAATTTTTCAAAGTAATAAATTTTTAACATAATTATATATTGAAATTTTTTATACAAGATTTTAGCATGTTTTCAGTATAATTTTATAGATGAATTTTTTATATACGATTTTTTAAGATAAAATTTTTAGGATAATTTTTACAATGAAATTTTAATACATTTTGATTACGATCAAAGAAATTTAGCGTTATCAAAATAATAATTCAAACAATTAAAATCTTTATAAAAAACTATAATCAAATAAAATAAACACGTAAAAGATCAAAATCTCTATAAAAAACTATAAACACATAAAATAAACCCATAAAGTATGTAATAAAAATTAATCAACAAATAAAAACACACTAATTTATACTGTAATGTTTATTTAGTAAAAATCTTCATCTTCTTCATCATCGTCAGAGAACTGCACATCGTCTATATCTATTAGTTCTTCCTCAAAGTTAGGTTGCTGAATTTCATCTGTTGTAATTTCGTCACCTGATACAATTTCTCCAATAATTTCATCATCAGCGAAAATTTCTTCATCATTGACAAATTATCCAGATATATTTATATGCCCGTATGCTAAACTTTTATTTTTAACCACCCAAACCCTTTTATCATCTCTATTTGTAAGTGCTATTTTACTATTTTTAAAACTATAAAGTTGATGATTTTTTGTTCCTATTCTAAATTGTGGTAACGAAAAGACTGAGTTTTTCTCATAACACTCTTTATAAGATTTATGAGTTAGATCGGTGTCCTTTAATGATATACCCTTAGCTTTTAGACAAGAAGATTTACCTAACAAACTGTAACATTTTGGTCGAAGGAAAACCCATTCGTCATAACCTTCTCCCTTACTTTCGTCCTTAAATTTTCCAATGACCGAATAAAGTTTTTTAGAATAAAGCGGATGAGTAGAAAGGTAATTAGATGTATCCAAAAGATTATCCTTAACCATTTCAGACAAAAGAAAATCTAGTTTACAATTTTTAATCTCCAAGAAGAAAGAGTCTATCTCCAGCAACTATATTAATATCATAATTAAATTGTTGTCGATATTTTTCCAAGTTCTTATACTGAAGCTCATACATTCTAAGTTTCGACAAGTCAAGCACTGATTGTCCTATATAGCTCAGTCGATCTAAACATATCGAATCAGGATTTAACAACGCAGCTATAAGATCATTGTCAATTTTTATTGATTTTTTAAAGGTAGGTTTCGAAGTATAAGTCCGAAGTTTTTTATCTGTTGTGCAAAGACGCAAATTCATTCTCTTTTTAAGATTTTCAACAGTTTTTCCATATAAACTGTTATTTAACAATTTATAATAATTTTTATCTAATGTATTTGTACTTTTAGCTCGAAGTTCAGTGTTTATGTCGATATACTTTTTAAAAATATTAGACTGTTTGAATCTTACTCCACTATTAACATGTGCCACTTTAAAACCGAGAGACATGTATAATTTTAATAATCGCCAATGAATTACATAGTTATATTTAGGGTAATGAGTCAGCAACAATTTTTCAATCTTTGAACCCTCAGGTTTCATTTTCTCAGCTGCAATTCGAAAATCATCTAACTTAACATGAAAGTCCGAAGGAATCTCAAGATCAACTTCAAGAGTATACCCTTATGACAAAGATTCAAAGTTAAACAATCAGATAATATTGTATTAAATCCGTCAAATATCCAATTAAATTCACCACAAGGTAATGGTTGACTTAAAGCCCAACCATATAAATTATTAATATCAATATATAGTAAATCTGTGTTTTCGTCGGTTTTAACAGTGTTTATTAACAAAAGTAAGACCACCTCTAATACCTCCCTCATAATAGCTAAACATTTCATTTTCAGTAATTAATTCTATAGGTTCATCCAATGACATCAAAGCAGAAGACCAAGACATTCCAGGAATCCCAAAATAATTTAAAGGTTCTAATCTATTGTGTGCTATCGATTTCGCTCGAAATTTTTGGAAAAAGTCAGCCAAAAGAAAACAATCTAGTTTCAGATAAACTTTCATGTAATCAAGTCCTACAATTAGTTTCATCCCAAATAATCTGAGCTTTTTCATATTCAGCCGCAGTGACACCTTTCCAAATCGGTGGCAACTCATAAGTATCGTGAAGAACATCTAAACTAGTTGCAAAATTGTACGGGAAGATCCACTTTTCATCTACTATAGTCCCTGTAAAAACAGATCGAATCAAAGGTAAAGTTGTCAAGGTTTTTACCGCTTTTGCTAAAGAATCATTTACAAAGAATCAATAAATCTCACACTAATTTTTCCCAAGTGAGCAATTAATGAAATAAATTTTTCAGATGTTATTGGAATACATCCTAAAGCCCAATTTTTAAATTTACTCAATCCATATTTTAATATATGATGATGCATATCATATTCCTTTAAGCTGGTATAGAATCTTTAATTTCAGATATTGCATTTGATTTTAAAGCAGGTAAGAATTGTGCATTATTATTTATTACGTCATTAGCAGTTTTGATACCAAAATTCCCAATACGTTTAAGAATAGGTAGTGCGAATCGTCCAATTGTTTTTAACCAACAGGATCCATACTGTTTACCTACAAAATAAGGTAAATCCCCACCATTTTGATGAGTGCTATAAAAGTTTACAATGTCTGGATTACTCATTTATTTTACGGAAATGTAATGTCAAGTAAGTTTTGTCTTGTTTACCAAATATATATTTTCCACTGTCATCAAGAATATTGATTTCTATATTGTTTATATACGAGGATGATACTGGTAAATACATTGGATTTTTCTCAATAAATTGAACAATGTCGTCTTTTTTATGTTTTTCTATCCAAACAAATTTAAGAAGGGGAACACTTAATTTTCGCTTAGTCTATAGCTAAGCAAATTATTTACTGATTTAAAATTCAATCGTGCAAATATAATATTTTTCAAATTCAGAGTATAAAATTTTTTTAAGGACTGAAAATTTCTTTTACAGAAAAAGTACTATGAAAATTTTCAAAGAAAAGTACTAAAATTTGCTTGCAAGGAATTTTTAATTTATATTTTTAAAATATTAATTTTTAATTCTTTTGATTTATTACTAAGTTTTTGCATTTTTTGTATAAAAACTTACTTTAATTGTTAATTATTTTATTTTTCTTTTACATTTTCCATTCTTCTTTCTAGATTTAGTTTTCCGGTTCAAAAACACACAGGCATTATCGTGCTAGTCAAACAAATTAAAGGCTCGAATTAGTTTTTGCCCAACAGTAATATTTATTAATAACAGTTTTAGCAATGTTTACTATTTTGTCCATGGTGGATTCAATCACAAAATGTATCGATCCCGCCGACAAAATCGTACAGTCTACAAACTCTCGAATATCTCCCGATACACATTAAGCAGTAGAAACTAAAATTGTTTTATCAACAAACTAAAAGGATAGAGCAGACTTGAATGAGTTTAAAGTTGATCGAAGCAAGATTTATAAATTAAGAGGACATGTGCTGAAAAGAAGCTAAAAAACTAAATGAAATTACCTATCCTTAGGCAAACTACTTACAATAATCAAATATCATTAAAAGAAAGGTGCAAATCTAGTAAATAATTGTAATTATGGCAAACAAAATTGAAAAAAGTTGTGTTGTGTTGGGACTTAATTATATATCGTGAAAGGAATACAAGGAATCAGAGAATAACCTTCTTTACAAATAATAACCCAACAAAACTATTTAAATCAATTTAAATATATTAATTTAATTAAAAAATTATCTTATAAAATTATAACGTTATAATTTTAACTAAATTTTATCATTCGAAGTTTTTAATTATTCAAATTTGATTTATTTTAAAAATTTTAGTATTTAATCATTCAACATTGATTCTTGACTTGAGACATTGATTTATTTTAAAAAATATCATTAAAGTCTGATTTTGCCTCATGACTATATTTTAAATAATTATTCAATTTAAATAGCATTAACTGCTTATTCAAATTTATTTAAGGATTTATCATTTTTTATCTTAATTCAATAAATAGCAATTATTTTATTTCAGGTCTATTTTGACTTGATAGGACCTTTACTTATTGAATTTAAAAAAAATCACTATATTATTTTAACCATAATAATTCTATTTAAATTAATCCGTTTTAAAGTTTTAGTTCAATTACATCATTCAAATCATGCTTTATTGCACATTTTAAAATTATTATAACATTCAATCCACCTTTATTAATTACTTAAACTTTGTCCTTAATCTGAGCTTTATGGTCTGAATAATCCATGGTTCTCGCCAGTAAGTAAACTTGAATAATGCGTGCAATTACTGCATTGGTTGTTTCACCGCACATGAGACACAACTGCATCAAAACCGCGGGTTCAACCCAACCAGAAATTATGGGGTTAATTTCAATGATCAAATGTTTCCATTCAAAATATTTCCACGTGTTTTTTCTTATTTTATCTCCTTATACTGCATTTTTCTGAATAAAACATTATGACTTAAATCTCATAAAAAGTAATTGTGATTGCAAAATCCTATAAAAATCTAATTTTATTTAAATTAACTGTAAAAAATAATTAGTCCAAAATTCCCCGCTCAACAAGACCAAGTTCGTATTTGTCTGTAGAAAATGAAGGATTCCTATGACCATAAACTCTATACAAAATGATGAAACTGATTTTAAACCATTAAACATATTGAAATCTCAAAATTCACCTGAATTCAAGTGATATAGACATGTTTTAATGTTACGTACACGCGGCTAACCAGTACAGCCTTCTCAATCACTTTTACACTTTGCTGCAACAATATTATTATATATAGGGCAAAAGAATTCATTATCCAGTTTCCAATCAAGTCATGATGAATCTGAATGTCTACCCGGCTTCATACAACAAACGATGAAGACACAAAGACCTCGTTTATTTACATATGATTCAAAACATAAAACTCTCCCCACGTCTTTTATGATTATGTTAAAATCTATTGGTAGTTATCCAACGACATGTATTATATGCAGCGATGGATTGGAGCCGGTGTGATCCGGCTCGCGCGATAAAAATTTGGTCGAGTCGGTTGTTAAATTTTCATATTACCAAGTAATAATTCAAAAATTTACCAAATTAAGAAATAAGCTATACATTTTAAAATATTTTAATATGACAATTTTAATAATCTTGCCCCTTCGTGGGAAAAATTTTCATAATATTTAAATACCATATACTTTTCGTTGCTCTTTAAGATATTAAAAATAAATCAATATTAAGATATAAAAACCATTATATGATATAATGCATATCTATTAAAATACAGAAATTAAATGCGAGTCGGTTGTTATCAATTTAATAGTATATCACTGATTATATGCCTCTTCATATTCTATACATAGCCTATAATATACAATTATTTTTTCGATCAAGAGCACAGATCGTTTCATTCTTATACCAAAAAACTTAAGTAAACCATCATGAAAACAGACTGAACTGAAATTTTCTAAAAAACGTCACCAATTCAGAGTCATCGATTATCTTGTACTGATTCAATCGATCTATCTATAATGTATTTATAAGTCCATTTTTGTCAACTGATAATCAATCTGCTAATGTAACTTCATCCATTGCTACATTATGTTTCTGGTGACAACCATTCTTTATTACCAACAGTCACAACTTCCCTTTATACACCTGACCTTGGTATTCTCAAACCGAATCATTCCACACTAACTTATTTTACACTAATTACCTTTCACTTACTGAAAGAGGTCTAAAAAGACTTAATAAAAATCTAGCGCATTGCTGAAATATTTCCCCGTAATAAATTGTCCTTATTGTATTTGATGTCGCTAATATTTGAAGGATCTGACGTGATAAAACTAAGATACCATCAAATTTATTCACAAAAATTAGAAAATTTGATAATATCAATGATATCATCTTTCTTTAATCAACTTGACCAGTTTTTATCAAAACCCTTAACTTTTTTTCGTTTTTAAATTTATAGAAACTTGATTTCGATAACATGTTCATAATACTACCAATATATTTTGTAAAATTTTTAATACTTTTAAAACATAATTGATCCAATTAATTTACAAACAAATTTGGTTTTCCAATAACTAAATCATTTCTTAATTAAATTTAAATTTTTAAACATATTTTTTACACTAACCATTTAATCGAACTCAGTAGAAATTACTATATATATAGTTCAGTTTTATAAATATCGTCAAATATAAATTACAACCGGAAAACACATGTCTTATATAAATTTTCCAAGTAGGAAACTCCATTAAATTGTAGATAGAAATAGAAAATATCCGATTTTATTGATTAGGTCTAGAAAATGATGGGTCTTGGAAAGTAGAGAACTCCTTCAAGTCAAAGATTTAGAATCCGTTACGGTTACTCTTGATATAGAAAAACTCCTTAATTTATACATGTCATAAAAAGCATTTTGCATGTTTGAAAAAGAATTGTTTACATCTTTGAGGCCTCTCGAATATGATGCATTGTAAGTTGAATTTAGGGTGTTTTCCAGCTGAAAATTGCGTCCCAAAATCGAAACACCACCAGAAGTTTCACCTACTATAATTGCTGATCTATAAAGGTCATCAAGTGAGTAAAAAACTTTTTGGAAAATATTATTCATATATTATTCATATATTATTTATTCATATTGCCGATTGCACAAACGGATTGACATATTAGAAGCTACAACTAAAAAAACATTTACAAAAACTAACTATTCTGAAATAATGATAGTTGGTGTCACGCTCATCATGTCCTATAATCGATTGTCAAATCTAAGCTGTTACTAGTCTCTAAAAAAGCAAAGGAAATGAACTGATCAAATTAGCCATGTCACGAGGTATTCATTTCTGGTGAGCAATATGGACTTTTATGATCCAAAAAACCAGATGATTCCTCAAAAATTTACTATATTGATGACTTGGTGGTGACATGCTTCAAAAACTTTATAAATGCCAAAGAAGATAGTACTTTTCAAAGCATTGATGAAATTATAGTCAAATTCTGAGATAGATCCAGCCTCAAACAATATTATCCACTAAAGTCAATAAGAGGTATTAAATTTGAGAACGTTCGAATCAAAAACCGGATACATATACGACTTCAATATTTATTGCAGAAACAAAACTTCTCTTCAGGATGGTACGTTAGGTGAGCGAGGGGTTAATAATTTGATTTCAACATTAGATTACGAAAAATGTACGTTTCTGTTTCGATCGATTTTTCACATCAGCAAAATTAATTATTGAAATTGAATATCCGACTGTCCGCACATGCAACAGAAGAAATATAACGAAGTCTGCTAAAAAGTTAGAGGTGAAATCGTTGTGGTGAATAACCGATTTGGAACTTCTTGAATAGTATGGCAAGATACAAAAGATGTACTCTGTTTGAGTAATTGTCATTGTAATTAAATTTCAACCTCTCAAGGCTAAGTCAGGCGAAAAATTAGATATTTCTTGCCCAGAAGCTATAAAGTTTTATAGAAAAGTTATGGGTGGTATGTATCTATCCGATCAAATGATATCTTATGACATCAACAGAAGATCAAATAAGTGGTGCGCAGGTGTTTTACAAATTGTTGCAATCAGCTTGCGCTAATTCATGGATTATTTTCAAAGAAATTCATCATAAGGATAAATTACCTTACTTTGAATTGCTTTCGGAAATGGGTGAAGATTTAATTAAAGTTGGGCGAAAGAATTTACCCATAAAAAGGATGCGCAGTTGTGGTCGTCCATCAAAATTGGCTGAACGTTTGCTAAATGTGGTGATCATTTGCCGGTTAAATGTAAAAAGGCGTAGATGTGTGCGATGCTCCAACGGAAGGTCAGGTAAATCGAAGGAGAAAAAAACTCGTTTTGGTGCCTATCATACTTAAATATAAAAACAAATATATTCAACATGTAATTTATAACTAAAAATACAATAAACTATATTTTTTTAATATTTTCTAAAAATTACTTTTATTATTTTATATAAATTACCGCAAAATTTATGGTTTTGCTTGGTCATAAAAAACCCTACTGGGACTTATTATCACAGGATTTTCTAGGATATTCAGAAGCACAACCTTTACAAAAATAAGAATATTTCATATTTAGGTCAATATTAACAAGTTCAAAATATAAATTTAGCTTAGTGTCATCAGCCGAAAGTCGAGACAAAATGGTTAAGTAATAATTTTAGAACATCATTTAAAAAAAATTCTCCTTTGCTAAATATAAAACGGTTAGTTATGGCGAATTTACAGAAATAAAAAATAAATTTAAAAATTTAAATTTAAGAAAATAAAGCAAATCCTATTTTCTAGCATATAATTTATCGCTGACCCTGTTTAAGGATTGCTCTCATATGTTGATAATTCTATTATAAATAAGTATGAAATAGCGTTAAATCTCTCTTGCCTTTCTGTCTAACACAATAAGTTTAAGAATGAGGTAAAAATTCTTTAAAATTTTCTCAAAGATTATATTTGAGGAATTCAAGCTAAGAGATTCTTGATCAGACAGAATGGGTGATATAAGTTCTCCCTATCTTGATTGTCGTTCTAATAAATCTTCTAAAAACACGTAATAGGTTGTGGGATTTATATTATGAGAGCATTAAATATTAAAACTCCTAATTACGACATAGAAATATCAAATAGATTTTTACACTCTACAAGATAAGTTCTGGATTATTAGATAGGAAACTAAAATTCAACATAAGAGAAAAGTGCATAGGTGAAAGCATAAAAATGATCTTAGGTTATCGAAATAATCATGAGTTCATACATAACATATTTAGACAATTCTCTAATCAACTAGGATCATTAAAATAAACAGGACGTGTTAAAGCAAATATGTATATTTATATATTTAATAAAAATATATATTTATATATCACCTTGAAGAGAATTTAATGCTGAGTCCAACAATATAAAAATTATTTTGATAACTACTTCTAATTACATGTTACAAAGAAATTGGTGAAATCAATAATGTTGAAAATATTGTCATTTTGTAAAACGCTGATTGCTAGTCGAATGTCATACAATATTTTGAAATATATTTGGTCTATATAGAAAAATACAAGTGTAAAATATTTAAAAAAGAAAATTAATACTTTTAATAAATGTCATATATTCTTTTGTAGAGAATTGCAAATCGAGGCTAATGATATAATAATCTTGGTTGATAAAAATATTGATCTCTTGCAAAGACTTGTTGTAAGGCATAAATTTTTTATCATATAGTACATCGATCCAAAGTATTGTACAGCGATAATTAAAAAAATAAATCAACAAAGATTTACTCATATTTCCATTAAAATATTTTTATACATTTTCACTGGATTGCACAACTGTGCTGCAGTTTTTACATATATTGACAATAATACACTAAAAAAATCAATTCTATAGTGTGACAGTATTCAAGTTTCATAAAATCTCATCAATACTAGATACAAATATCATTTGCATTTTATTGCACAATTTTGCACTAAAATATTATGTACCTACAAATCAATATTAGAAGTGCATTCTAATGTCATCAAAAATTTCAACAATACTGCACGTAAACATTGTTTGCACTTTATTGCACAATTTTACATTCAAAAGTCAAAATTAATATTTAGATTTACAAATGTAAAGTGAATATTAAACATGTAGACTTATAAATATAAAGTAGTATATAGTCTAACTCAAAAATTTCTTTTCCTTGGAAAACTTTATTGAAAATACAAGAGTCATAAGTTTATGGTATAAACAAATATTCAAAAGATTGAAATCAACACCATGGACACAAATAATTTTATGAATCACAATAGAAGTAGCTCGTTAAAACTAGCGATATTGCGAATTTTCTCAGTTTCTGTCACTCGAATTTCAAAAGAAAGAAATAATAGATGATATTATTATGGAAATATTTACAGAATTATACGAATAATAAATTTTGCGAAATTTTAAAATGAAAATTTAAGATTAGGTAATAGATCGATTCGAAATAGATACTGCAGCTCAGGTTAGATTTAAAAATAAGGTTGGGTTTTTGATAAATTAATAAATTGAGCATTATGAAAGAGCATAATTATTGTAGAATTTTTTACACTAAATTTTAGTTGACTGTTTCTCCCTTTTAATTAAAAAATATAACCGTCTGTGTATTGTGAAAAGAAGCGATCTTATATTATTTATTGATAGATCTCATCAAACGCAAGGGTCACATTAGTAAAAATATTTTATTTTGTTTCAGTCATATTTAACTAAAAATGGTTTAATATAAGAAAAATTTTACTTAATTTATTGTTTCGTATTACAATTTCATTTGAAATAGATGTTAAACTATGAAGAGCCACGCAAAGCATTTTCAATGTTTGTGTTCACGGCAACGAAAGTAATAGTTTATTTATTCCGTAAGCATATTACATAATTGGAAAAAATAAATATAATAATGAAATTGGCATCCAACAAATATATCTAAGGTGTCAACTGTGTAAAATGAAATTTTAAAGGAAACTAGTTAAAAAGTGTTGAATATCACTAACTTAGACGAATATAAATTGCAATGTAGCATAGTCTCGAGCTGCGCGTGAACAAAGGAGTGGCTTGTGGAACAAATCCTATGCATTCCGAAGAAAAAAGAAGCATAAAAAATCCTTGCAACAATCTATCTTTACCAATAATAAAATTATATTCTGAGTTTGTAACATCTGGCATTTTTAAGTTTCAAAGTGTCTTATATTTTTAAAGCCATCAAATTTATACAATCTATTTTGTTATGCAAAAATCGCTCTAAATTTTAAGTTAAAACTGTAAACCGAAACAAAACAAGACTGAACTGACTGGTGTTTTAAAGTAATCATCGAGAAATTTGTAATGATCTTCTAACAGAGGTCCGCAAAGGAAAATGTCACATGGACGTTTAATTTTCTTTAGTTTATAATTGAAAAATTCCTCATTGGAAACTTTGTCCCTTTCCTCAAAATACTGACGAGAAGAGACAATTTTCTTTTCTTTAATTTAAGATTGATATTATAATATTTTATTATAAACATAAAAATGATGTTCTTTAGTTTTTCTTTCATTTTAAATTTACATTCAGACAATTTAATTTTTAAAGTTATAAACTGAAATAGATTAAAAATTTTGGATTTGAACATCAGCAAGCTGCAAATGTAAATTGTTTTTTGATATTTGCATCTCCAATGATTTAACTTAATTAAGTGAATTTTGATTTAATGGAAGATACTTTGAAAATATTACTTTTAAAGGAATTAGATGTTTAATTAATGTAATTAAACTTCGATATTTTAAGAATTCAAAAAAATTACCAAAACAATATAAGGCCCTACAAAGTCTTATTATTCATATTCTTTATCATAAAAATAATAGGGAAAAGCAAAATTATGAGTTTATAAATTTTAATTATACAAAAATGGATGGTCAATTTAAACGAAATCATCATAACATTCAGAAAGATTTCGAATCAAATTTAACTGATACTGAAAACACTACTCAAGGCAAATTTAAAAACAGTAAAGTAAAAACTTCACATTTTAATAAAGTACAAATGATAGTGACTACAATGGATACGGAACCTAACGAGTCTCAGAAAAAGATTCGAAAATAAATTGGTTAGTTTCAGGAAAAATTAATAAAATCAAATTTGTGTATGGTGAACTATATTGTAGACAAAGCAGTTTTGATAATGCATTTCAAATTTCAAAACGGATTAAGTCTCGATACTACTGAATTTGATACAAATTTTTGAAAATTTTTATCAAGCCATTGCTTACAAAAGTCAGAAACAGGAAAGGAGCCACTGTGTAAAATGAAATTTTAAAGTAGGCTAGATAATGAGGTAAAGTAGGTTGAGAAATATATAAAAATCAATTAACATATCCGTAAGAAGTCACCATGAAATTCATGTATTTAAAGCATTACAAACCATTGAAAAGTATTTAGAATGTATTTAACTTAATTCCTTATTAAATAACTAAATGTTTCCAATATAACTTTAATTGGAAAATACTATAAGCTTAAATATTTGGCAATTAACACGTTATTTTGTGAAATTAAAAATTTCTATTTCCGTTTTTTAAAAAAAAGAATTATGTAATTGGAAAAAATTTGTTATTTTTTGTATGCTGTGAAGTAATAACATTAATATGAAAGAAAAACTCGAAAAAAGTTTGTATGACTACAAATGCTACAGAATTCTAAAATTAAAAAACAAAATAAATGTGATCCTGATTTCCGACATCAAACCTTCATCGAAAGAAACACAAACTAATGTCAATACTAATTCCGAAAATAAAATGGAACAAGTTAAGAAATCAGCAGCTGCAATTTGTATAAATACAGGAAGTTTCGACGATCCAATAGAAATCCAGGGATTAGCGCATTATATGGAACACGTTGTATCAAGTGGAAGTAAGAAATATCCTTTGGAAAATCATTTTGATTTCCACATTAGTCAAAATGGAGGTTCCAGTAATGCATACACAGCATTAGAAAAAACTGTATTTTATTTCGATAGTCATTTTAAAAATTTTCCATTTATTTTGGATATATTTGCAAATTTTTTTAAAAAACCACTTTTACTTCAAGACAGAATGGAGAGAGAATTAATCGCAATACAAAGTGAATTTGAAATGAATTCAGATGATATTACAAGAATGAAATATTTGATGGAAACAACAACGACAACAGAAAATTCTCCTCGACATAAATTTAAACCAGGTAATATGGATTCTTTGAATGATAATCCAAAAAAAAATAATGTCGACATTCAAAAAGTAGCAAAAAAATTTTTCAAGAAAAATTATTCGTCTAACTTAATGAGTTTGGCGATTCAGTCCAGAGATACATTAGATAACATGGAAAAATTAGTTAAATCCATATTTTCAAAAATACCAAATAACAATACAAAAAAAGCTACCAAATATCAATTTTATAATTCTTTCGAAACAGAGAGTTTCAATAAATTCTATCGCGTTGTACCATTGGAAAACACTCATTCTTTGAAACTAACCTGGGCAATTCCATTTGGCATCTATTACAAAGACTCGTCAGTATTTCATTTTTTAAGTTATTTGATTGATCAAGAAACATCTGGAAGCATCGTAAAGCACTTAAATGATAAAAACTATATAATCAACCTAATACCAGCATTTGAAGTTACATCTTTCGATGGTTTATTTACAATTTATGTTGAACTAACAAATCTAGGATTTAATAACTATCAAGAAGTTATTCGACTTATATTTTCCTATCTTAATCTCATTCGCCAAGGTATTCCTAAAAAAATTATTGATGACTTCAAAAGCCTGTGCTACAACAATTTCTTATTCAAAGAAAATGAGGAGCCAATAGAAAATGTAACTCAGCTAGCAATCAATCTAACTATGTACCAACACCAACACTTATTGAATGGATCTTACATTGTATGTGACAATATCAATACCAGGTTAAGTGATATATTTACCCACTTGGTTCCAGAGAAAGTTAATTTAATGTTAATGTCTCCAACTTATGAAAACTTGGCTAATAAACAAACCCGCTATTATAATATCAAATACTCATTTAGAGAAATAACGAACATCGAACTTTTAGAATGGACTAATGCTACAACTGAAAATTTATATCTGCCGAAAAATAACAAATTTCTACCTAAAAATTTCACAATATTAGATCATGCAGACAGTGATGGAATGCCAGTAAATCTGTCTGATGTAGAACCTGAAATTTCAAAATATGGGCAATTATGGTATCAAATCGATAAAATATTCAAAGTCCCAAAGGCAATGATATACTTTCAGTTGAATAATTTCTCCATTTCTAATAGCATTGAAAACAATTGTTCAATAACTCTTCTTCAATATGCTTTGGAAGATGAACTTAGTGAATTGACTTATAGTGCATCTGTAGGTGGAATAGATTTAAATGTCGATTTTAAAGGATCACATTTGAGAATTCAACTCAAAGGTTTTAATGATAAACTATGCTATCTTTACGGAAAAATAATAAAAATTTTGAAAAATTTTCAAATTAAAGAAAAGAAATTTTGGAGTTTCAAAAAATGCCTACAAAAAACAACAGATAAAGACATTACCAGAGAAAGAAAATTAATGGAATCTTTTAAAACTATTGATTTTCAGTCAAAATTTAAAATCTTAGAGAGCAAATTAAAAATTTTACAAAATTTCACTTTAGAAAATATGAATGAATTTTATTCAAATTATTTGAAGAATATTTCAATTCAATCTTATTTTTATGGTAACATCTCGATCCATGACGCCAAAAAATGCTTCTATTATTGCGTTGAAAACCTCCACTTGATGCCAAACAAGTTGCGATCAAAACCCAAACTAATGAAACCAATACAGCAAAACAAAAGTTGCACAAAAGTATTAAATATTGAAGAAATCGAGAATATAGAAATTTCAATAACTTATCAAATTGGTGAATGTACAATTAAAGAACAAGCTCTCAACAGATTCTTGTGCTATGTTTTATCGGGACCATGTTTTGACTATTTACGAACCAAAGAGGCATTGAGTTATTCAGTGGAATTAGTCCATAGAAATGAAAACGAACAATTTGGATTATCTATTAACATAGTAATTACAACTGCTGACACTTTAGTTGATAAGTATATTGAAAAATCATCCCATTTTTTGGAAGCTACAGTAATAGACATTATCAAGAAACTATCTAATACTGAATTCGAAAATTTCAAAGCTTCATTTATCTACAATGAACAAATGGAAGATATAAATATGTCAAATGTAGCACAGCGAAATTGGAAAATGATCCTTGAAGAAAATTATGATTTTGTGAATCATGAGTATACTCATCTAGGATACATTAAAAACTTATCAAAAAACGATTTATTAACATTTTTCACTGATAGATATATTAATAATTCAATTTATTAAACAAATAGATTATAAAAATCGTAAATATATGAAGTCATTGATTAACGGTTATTAGCACATTCTAAGCCAAAAGTGAGAGTACTCATGTTATTTTTTAATCACATAACTGTTTATTAAGTATTTTAACAAGGTAAATTAAACTGATTTAGCATTAAATAATATTCATAAATAATGCTAAGTTTCTTTAACCATTTCTAAAATAAATACTGAAACACCACTTGGTACATTTGTTTATTTTATTATCTGTTTATTTGCATTTATTTTTATTTCTTATATAAGAACTTTTCTTTATTAGAACAAGTTCTCAAACAGGGAAAATTTTTACAGTTAACAAACAACTTGAATGAACAGTAAACAGACACAGGTTACCATAAGACAAAATACTAACCAGAAAAATTCAAAAATAAAACCTAAAAAATGGTTAAACTATAAGGTTTAGAAAAGGTAATGTGATGGTATTTAAATTAAAAGATAATATGGAACGTAGCATTATAATTTAAAATTCATAATAATTAATTAAAAATACAAATAAAATGACAAAGATGGAAATCCTGTAAATAATTTTCGTCATCTTTTGAAGGCAGTGACGGGTGGAAGTATTTTTTCGCCTGGTTCAAACTGCTTTAAAATGAGCCTCAACTTTCATATTACAGTTATACAGCAAATAAAATTTATAATTGGCACTTTTTGAACATTAAGTTGCGAAAAATCTTTTATTATGTTATCATAATCTTACGACTCAGAGATAGTTCTTTTAACAGACATCAATAATAAGCCCATTAGCCTTTCCTTCCCCATTGATGATTTTCAATAATTTTTAATTTTTTTCAATTTGGAGAAACTATGTTCTCCAATAGCCATTTTTAAAAAAAAATTAGCAAGATCATTAAAGAAATGCATAAATTAGACTATATGGTAGTCACATTGTTCTGAGCTAAATAATTAAGTACCGTCAACTGGGGTGAGTTCGTTATTTATAAAAAGTTTTTTTAATTGTTTTAATCTTCTAAACGTTTTAACTTCTACTGACGTGACTGTTTCACTTAACATCCGTGTTTATTTCCTACACCAAAGTATTTAAACCAGCCATTAAATTTCAAGGTAAGGTACTAAACTGATTGTTTTTATACATCATTTACATTTTTATAAATAAATAATCCTCATTCCTTTCTTGTATTTCAACTAGTTCAGCTTGTTGCTTAGTAGTGATTATTTTATTATTTTTAATGCATCATATGATCATTATTTTAAAACAGAGAATGAATAATGGAGTTTGACAGTTTAATGAAAATTAAGCATTTCCTTTATTGGGGAGAGTTTGGTAATGCAAAATGTACATGATTCTGACACAATATCATCATATATTTTATGGTACTGGTGATGTTAACAGGAAAAACATTAAGAATGAAAAGGTTAACTAGTTATAGTTATTCAACCATTTAAATAATTATTCAATACCAGTAACCAAAAGTTGTATTGCCATATATCAATTTATTTTTTCAATTCTATTTCCATGAACAAATTTTTCTGCATTTAACAAAGAAATTACATTATGTTTTTATTTTTAGGTTCTACTACAAGTATCACGCTCACCAATGCCACGAAATTACAAGCCTTTAATCGAAAAGACGAGACGAAAGCAATAACCAGAAGCAAGGAAGAACGAAGCAATTGAAGTGGTAGCAGCGAGGATGACCCAAACGGAAGCTTCTGCAACCTTCGACATCCCTTAAACTACTCCGTCCGCTGCCCTACGTGGAGTGCATACACGGAAATCTGTGGGGTGACAAAATGTCATCAATGGATTCAGAAAGTGTGGAATTGTCCAAGCCAACAGAACAGTTATCCAATCTTTCAATAATGACAAGGGAAGCCATGCAACCTGTAAATAATGATTAAGAATGAAGCGAGATATCCAAACACACAAATACTTAAAAATTCCATGAAGCCAATTCGCAATTTCAGCTTGATCCGGTATTTTATGTGTGACAAAAATTTACAAAAATACAAAAACTAGATAAAAAATAATTAAACATGTGATAAGTTTTGTTCGGATATGATCGTTTTAGTATCCCCATATCCAACGACTTCAATTTACATTCAAACATCAATATCAAATTTAACACCAAAATTAGCATTAGCAAATTATATTTAAATTTAACAAATAATCAGTGTTAGATAGTTTGTCGGTACTCAAAGTTATCGAATGTGCAAGAGTTAAAATCCATTGGCATCCAGGATGTGACCTAATAAGCGTGATCGTTTCAATTTAAACAGCCGCTCCCGCTCCTTTTTACTCGGCCGATTGTTTCTTCTGTTCCTCTTAGGCAAATCTTCTGGTGGACGTGAAGAACTTGGAGTCATAGTTTTTACTCCGTCATCTTTCCCGGTAATATTACGTATAACTATGGCTTGCTGCTCTGCCGATAGTGTTGCTCCGCTCTGTATTAGGCCTGTGCGGATTTCATCCCTCAATCTCAATTCAGCCACTTGTTTTTCAAGTTCCTGGGCCTTCTGCTCGGCCAGCCGCAGGGCTTCATTCTTTCGACCTAACTTGGCTCCATCTGTTTTTAATTTGGTCGCCGCCTCCGGGCGAAGCCACGTGTGTTCCATGTGGCGGCACTTCCGCACCATGGCCTCCGCTCTGAGTTTGAGTTACCGCTGTTTGGTGGTATTCGGATATGTCTTATGTATTACCGGCCACCGTTTCGATTCTCAAAACTCAAGGGTTTAGGAGAAATTTAATTATATAGCCCTTTTTTATATATGTTTTAACCTGCTTGCCGCTTATTACCATAGTAACGAGTTAAACAATTAGTAAGCTCTATATTATAAATTTTTAGCTACTTTTACTAATAATTTTTCTTATTTTAGGTTTCCCAAACAAGCCAGATCCTCCCATATGGCAATTTCTAGCACCAACATTTGCTATCAAGTATGTTCTTCAATTTATTAATTATTTTATTCGCCATTAAGTTACAGGATACTCAGAATCACACCACAAATGAAATACCTGTATTGGAACTTATTTATTGGAAAATTTTCTTCCACCGGTATGGTAATTTCCTTTTTGTGTCGTATTTTTAATTCAATAAAGATTTATGATTTTGTTCCTTATTTTCTTTTTATTTATTAAAGCTTTATGATTTTCTCTTTAAATTATAACTTAGATTTTAAAATTAACTGTAATTACTATTGATGACAATAACACTGTTGGGCCAGAACACAAACGGCCTTGTAAATGTTTAAATGAATCGGTAACACATATGCAAATATAACATGCAGATTTAAATTCAAACCTATTAAAACACCAATTAAACCCTATCAAAATATGAGAAAGACAATCGCATATAAAATAATAAACATAAAAATAAATTAAAATAATAACAAAAGGCAACAAGATCCGTATATAAATATAAACATAACACGAAAACCTAACAAATTTGACCGAAATTGGTAGTTTAACAAAAATGTGAAATTTCATAAAAAGGAAATAAAATTCAAAGAATTGGAATTAGAAATAATTCAATAAAAATTTAAAAGAAAAATTATCAAATAAAATTGCAAAATAATAAAAATTAAGATTAGAATACACTAGAAAACCCCAAGGTCAAATTTTGTTTTACTACATCAAAAAGAACACGCAAGGTTAGGGCCAAAAAATAGGTATATATACCGATGCATTTTCACATAATTTTTAATCGTTTTTTGAAAGTCATTAAGCAATTTTTAAAAATGTAAGTGAGTTTTATTTGAAAACTCTCTCCACGTCGCATTCTCGCAAACTCGATAGAGCTCTGCTTGGGTGTCGGCGTGAGGAGAGTGATATTTTTATGGATGCTTGGATCGGTAAATTTTTAATATTATTTTAATAAATTATTCATAATTCATAAATGGTTTTTATTATTGTCGAAATTTTTCCGGCCCAACGCCAAAAACACATCACATGTCATTAAAATCAACATATTATTCGAACTCGTGTAAGTGCGTGGAATATCGCCAATGATTCGTGTCCGGCGTGCGAAACGCAGGAGCTGGAACATCAATATTATCTCGTAAAGAAGAAAGGAGAAATAAGGAAGTGGTCTTTTGGCTACTTCCTCGTCTCTCGTTTTCTTTAAATTCGACCTAAATTATCCTACACACGGCTCAAAATCACCACACCGAGTAGTCCAGTGGGCACTCATTAACTGTAATATGAACATAATGCGCCTAAGGTCTACCAAGGGAAAGGTGACGGGAATTAAAAAAATGAAATCGCTGTTATAAATCTTTCATCCGATAAAATAGCTCAAATTATTCGTACATAAAGTTCAATAAATCGACGTAGGAAATTTCTAATATAATAATCATGAATCAATATCATTAAAATTAAGAATTCAGTACTCCCTACATAGCGAGTACCCAAGGTACGTTTTAATGATCCAAATTTTTTTTAACGAGTACTAAATTCGATTTCCAATTCATCGAGAAATCTAAATGGAAAATAACTAACTACCATATTTAAGTTTTCAATCACCCTCCAAACCACCGAGATTTAATTATACTACAAGCAAACAGATTAAATAATAACCCCACTTAAACCCAGAAGATCCGTGATCGCTTAACCACAACTGACAGGTCAAATAAGGGAGGCAACTCTTAGTCCAAATAGAAAAAATTTAGCACTTCGCCCTTCCGTATAAGCACAATTAACAAATCAAACCATTTGCTTGAGATCCTATAATTGTTTTGCGAAGTTTAGATACTTAAACATGATTAAATCTTGATGTATAATTAACCAACTGATGCAATTAACTTGGAATTTAGCTTTAAAAATATAGTACATAAAAATTTCAAAAGGGAAAAGACTTGAACATTTATCCTGATTCATTTAAAAGGAGACAAGACGTAGATCTAGAAATTAATGAAATAACTATTGCGTATAAATTTAAATTACCTTCCCCATATCAAAATATGACGGATGATTTCAAGTGGAATTAAACAATCCATCCCTAGCTTAGGGTGATAAACTGCTATAGGAATAAAGTTAGAATTAATAAGATTTAAAACCCCAATTAATGCCTGCAGTTAACTCGATCATTTCCAAACCGCGAGTAAGCCCGAATCTACAAGGAATAAGTTGCTAAATAAAATCAGAGAAAATAAAATTGAAAACTTACCACATAATAAATCATCCCACATGCCGAATAATGCGTCACTAAATTCCACCAGTATGCACAAAGTTAAATGTCACACACACCGACACGACGAATCCGTGAAACAGGAACCGAAATCAACACGACACCTGCAACAGGTCCGCTGTAGTGGTCGACCACGCTGAGAGAATTACACACACGCGATTCCCCCGATCAATGCCGGACTACATAAGGAGAGCATCGGGACAGAAGGAATAGTATTTTTTTGTGGAGACAATTATCCAAAATGTACTACCGTCCGAATAATGTTAATGGGACTCCGTCGTCCGGGTCACTGGACGAAGACGCGTATCTAAGGTCAGGAGTTCGTAATTCATGTAAACTTGACATCCTATGAACTACTTTAATTTAATCCTTTTAAGTATCGTTATTATTATACCTTAATTTGGCTAAACCCCGTTAATATTATTAACTATTATTATTATTACTATTTTATTATTGTCACTATTATTTATTGTCATTATTATTATTATTCTTATTCTTATTACTTTATTATTATAGTTATTATTATTATTATTATTACTATTAGTATTATTAATATTACTATTATTATTATTGTTATTATTATTAATGTAACAATCATAATCCTCGACAATTGCTGAAGAATTTTTCTCCATTAAAATAAATTTCTTAAATAAATTGAAATAGGTGAATCTTCTAGTTTTATTTTATTACTGTGCTCGGAAATAAGAATACAGCGACCAATAATTTTTGAGGACATTTGTACATCAAGGGAGATTTTTGTTTAGAGTTTATATAAAAATGCGTGACCGATAAGCGAAAATGGAGACTATTTACTGAAAAATATCTAAGGTATTTAGAAGGAACAGAATTGCAGATTGATTACCTTCCGACAATCAGATTTCGACTTTTAATATACCTTCCATTTAGTAGGTAGAATTTTTACAATTATTTGTTCAATAAATAAATTCCCCTTCAAATAATCCTAAGACGGTTAATGTCAGACAATAAAGGAACCCAAAAGGTACATTCCCCAGTGGGCAATTTTTTTGGAAAATTACAATCAATCTCATTTTCATTTTACTATAAAAGCGCTAAATGTAACAATGAATAAAACCTTCCTGATTGTGATATTTTGTAGGAGAATCAGAATCTCTCATCTATGTCCCCACGCCCGTCGCCAACCAATGGCGACAGGGTTGGAGACGAGTCTGGCAAGCGAGTGGTGGCAAGGCGCCCAAACCAAGAGGGCCTAAACAGACCATCGGACAATTTCTAGGGTTGGACGAGAGGCCGTCACTGCGAAATGGACAAAAGGGCAAGCAGTATCCGGCCCGGGAAATTCGGGAACACGCCAGCAAGCTCCTCGCACGCCTAGAGGACCATCAGCGGCAGGTCGACTTCCACGTGGTCAGGGCCAGACATTACCTGGCCAACATGGAGGACGATATCTCTGCCAGACGAATTGCGGACATCTACCCGTGTATGCCACCGCTCATCTCCAGACCGGCCCGAAATACGAGACGGCCCGTATTCATATACCTGGGCTACTCCGCGGAAGTCAAAGGTTCCTCGAAGAGCCCTGATCTCACCGAGCTATTAGCTATGGACCTTTTAATTTTGTATGAATGCGATTTTAATAAACGACTGTTAATTAAGATTTCTCTTGTTATTTGTTTCATAGTGTAAATTTACAGATTTTATGTTTGGAAATCAAGTTTACGTTTAACATTTTTTTTGGGTATAGTAAAGAATTTAATTTTGTCGTTATAGAAATGGAACCCCTACAGACAATACAAACGGAGCTGACCCACGCAAGACAAACCAATAACAACTATCACGCGAAATTCAACAAACAAAGGCTACATGGGTGGACCCAAAGAAGGCCCGATCAATGTACCAAAGAATTACAGCAGCTCGAAAGGGATGGGCCGACGAAAAACAATTGAACCAGAGCCTCAGGACTCAGATAAGGGAACTGGAGGTCGCCTTATCAGCCTGCCAAGAAGGAGCCGCTGTAACGTACCCCTTTGTCTTTGCCCCGCCCAATTGGCTTACCGAGAGACGGCGGCAACTCCAATGACGACCACACCTTCAACCCCTACAATAATAAAGAACAGTTATCGTCAAGGACGCAAGGAGCGGGCCAAACGACGGGCCGCGCGACTGCTAAATATAACGCAGCCTACAAACTGAAATTGATTCATTTCTTGTAGAAAATTTGTTTTATCTAGTATATTTTAGTCGTTTTTCATTCATTAATAAGTGTTCACTAGTTTTATTCTCAACATATATTCGTTAATATTTTTTTACTTTGACTAAAGAACTCAGGGAACATGAGTGATAAAGCCTACGACTTAAAAACGGACCAAATGACCTAAAGCGAGCACAAGTCTTCTAACGACAGCTCGTTGGACCCAGAGATCTTTCGAGCAATTACAGAATTAGAAATAGCGCTCACTTTTTGCGAACGACCTACCGCTCGAGCACATTTCCAATGTTGCTTAGCAACGGGTGTCGAGTGGCAGTAAAGAAAATATTTATATGGCGTTACCTGGGCAACCACAGGGAGATTAAAACAAAGCATAATACCCAGTAACCTACCAACGCTAAGAAGAATAATATTAAGTTAAAGATAATTATAGTACTACTTTTAATTATAATTATAATAATAATAATAATACAATATAAACAATATTAAATTAGGGAAGATCAAGATGTTAGTGATAGTAATAATAATAATCATAATAACGATGATTCTAAATTAATAATAATAATAATATTAAATTTGAGAAGGTAATAATGACGGTAATAATATTACTAAATTAATAATAATAATAATAATATTAGTAATAATAATGATAATATTAACAATAATATTAATAATAATAGACTCGTCGTAATAACAAGATTGATGATGATGATAACAATAATAATAATAACAATAATAATAATAATAATAATAATAATAACAATAATAATATCAGAAGCATACTAAAGTTAATAATAAGTTATTAACATTAATGACACTATATAGTCGTTATTTGTTTTATGAAGTTGTTTGAATGACCGTGATTAGAGTTTCTGAATATCCGGTATTTTGATATCCGCCGGATTCGGTTTTGAATTTTTGAAAACCGCCGTATATCGGATAACCGAGCAATAAAATTTTTAATATGATAAAAACAGCAAATGTTTGAATTTAATTTTTATAAATCTTTTTTATTTTTTAAAAAACGATTTTGGAAATACAAGCGCATTCAACGATTTATCAGATAATCGTGATCTGATTTTGGCGCAGAAATTAGCTGATATTGAAAAAAGTCGCTCAGAATCGGTAGATATTGTCATAATTGAACAAAATGTTTTTCAAAATTTTTGGTTCGTATTCCAATATTGCGAAATAATGAAAATTCTTGTTTTATATTCTTAATATGGAATTGGTTATCCCTTATTAGTTATTCTCTTGATACTGAGTTTTGTATAACTTTTTCCAGTTCTTCCATAGTTATTTCTTTTTGTTCAACAGAAACAATTTTACTGTAAATTTTCTGTTTCGTAAAAATTATTGGAAAAAATCCTTTACATTATTTTGTTTGCCAAATATAATTCATGTTTTGATGAAATATCCGATGAATCAATTAATGATTTCAGTAGATTAATTAAATTCTTATTTGTGCGCGTTCAACAATTCTTGTCAAGTTTTCCATTAACGTTTTACTTATTTCACTGTCAGCATTACGAAATTTATTCATCATAAACTCGGTTATTGCATCTTGTCTACTAAGAGATTCTACAGCTAATTTTATTGGTTTGAGAGCATTAACCAAAAAAGTTGAAATTTACTTCTGCCAGTATATCCTTTTTATTTAACTCAAGAAGAGATTCAGTAATATATTCCATGAATCGTTTTTATGTGATTTATCATTGCTCCAGTAGAATCATTGCAGTTCGAAATTTTTGTTTTTCATATTTTACATTCTGTTTTTCCATTAAATATTTGGTTAAAATGTTCCCATATTTTTGATGTTTTTTGGTAACTCATCTAGATGGGTTAAAATAAAATGCTTTAATTTTCAATTAAAACTAACTGAAAGAATTATTTACCTTTATGTTTTATCGATACAAATAAATTTTTATGGTATAATTAGATAAACTATTGAACACGAAAATGAATTTTAAAAAAATTTAAATTGTAAAAAATTAGTTAATGGATATCGGATTCGGTTTTTCCGTTTCAGCAACCTTAACCCTAATGTATTGTTATATTTGTGGACAAAATACTTTAAATCCTAACAGTTAGGAGTGCTTATTTAACATACTTTGACCTAAAACTTGATGGCCAAGATAAAACATGAGTTCCACACATTTAATTTTGTCAATTCAATGTTGAATTTATTACTTGGTTCTTTTTGTATCTTAAGTTAAAATTTTTCTGTGCAGCCACAAATTCGATAATTATAAAGAAATAATTATCAGCATGCTATCGAGTTTTAAAGATATTAAAGTTAACATGAGCATCAAGCTTCAATTTCTTTACAGTCATTTAGATCGCTTTCCTGAAACCCTTGGTCATGTAAGTGTCGAACAAGGTAAACGTTTAAATCAAGACATAAAAATCATGGATGAAAGGTAGGAACTATTTACAATATTTATCTTAAAATAGCATAATGAAATAGTAATTTAGGTATCAAGGAAATAGAGCGCCAAAATGAAGGCTGATTACTGTTGGACAATTAAACGTGACTACATGAACCCCAACCACAAAAGAAAGACTTAAATTTTTACCAAACCATTAACAATTTTCCTTTTGTTATTAATTTGTTGTTAGAACAATATAATTAAAATTAGATAAAAGCTGTGCTTTTATTATTTTGTTGTATTTCGAAATATCCTTCCATTGGTAGGGTAAGCGTAGTAAGAAAACGGGGACTGCTGCATAAAATCTGATATAATTTTGAATTCATAGTATCAAAATTATACAAAATCACATCTGATATCTCAAACACCATAAAACATGTTTTGTTGTTCTAATAGTTATGGTTACATTAAATAAGTCATTTGAATATAATTTATTTTTCTAGTATGTTTATTTGTATTTGCATATTAATAAAATAGTTTATTCATAGGTTTTTGTAAAAACATCTCAGAACTACAACAGCAAAGATAGTCAGCTACAATTAATGTTACATTATTCAGGTAGCCAGAATCTTAAAATGTCTTCTATAATGGTGTTTCATTACTCCGATCCTTGCATGAACGTGTCTAGTCTCTCTTATACCCCTACAAATACAACGCCAGCGATCAGTACAATAACATGGTTGTTGGTATATATACGTGGATTGTGTAAAATACTACACTGCTGTAGTATTAAGCGAACGTTACTAGATTTGTCGTTTAAGACTGCTGATAACTGAAATTCATTATTTTATAACAATTGAATTTAAAATTAAAAAAACAATAAACAAGATGGTTTCTGAAATGGAACGTATTATGAGCATTATTTTTAAACGGTGTTAGCAACCGGGTCGCCCCACTTGTACGAGTACTAAAACATCGGCTTTTAAACCAGATTGCTAAAAAATCAAATTTGTAAAACTAAATATGGACTAGCATTAACATCAAGTCTCAGAAACATCGATTATCAAAAACATCTACTTACATTGACAAAAACTGACTGGCTAAAACATCGAATTTTAAAACAAACGAAAAACCTCTTACAAAAGTATTTTTACAATAAAAAATTATTTAAAATAACTAATTATTAATTAATTAATATTCAAATTAACATTTATTTGATAATCCTGCCAACCACATAAATTAATTTGTTTTTATTTTATTTTAATCAAGTACGTATAATTTTTACTTATTCATAAAAAAGTTATTTCATTGAAAACAGCTTTAGCGCAATTTTAAGTAATTTTTACTATAAATTATTTTATTTAATAACCTGCACTAACAGTACTTAACTATTTTATTAGATGGTCAAAGGACGTGACTGCAAACCAGGGCATTCTAGAAGTCTCTGTGCTACTTTCACTTGTTCCAGTCTATTTGGCTGAAAGTTTGAGCTGAGACTTAAGAATGACTATCTTGCTGATCCAGAAATGAGAACACTTGTCAGCTGCTTAAAATCCCTTTGCTTGTACTATATGGAAAGATGTCGAACAATGCTTTTGTTGGGTGACAGGGGTCGGAAAATTAAATGATAATTGTAGCATAGGCCCAAACAAATACAGGGTCAATATCTATTCTGAGAGGATTTAAATAAATTACCCAACCTCATACTTCCAATCAACTAATAAACCCATCAATCCAATCCTCAACTTCCCAAAGCAATTCAATCTAAAATCCTAATCGATATAATTTTATTGAATCGACAATATTTCCATAATGTGATGACAATATTTCATTTACAGTGTTCTCCCCAGAGAATTTTACAAGCCGGGCGGAGTGAAATAGTAAGCGGGTGGATAAAAAGAGTATGCAATATTACTACCAAAATACTCTACAACGCTATAAAAGAAACTAGATAAATGATTTGATAATTAACCGACAATTTTTATTAAACATACAATGACAAAAATTCAACTTAAATAAAAAAAATCTTTGTTTTATTACATCATGTAAAGTGTCGATGTATTGATTCTTCTTTTCTTAGAAGCCTAATTATCTGCAGCTTTTTCGTAATCAAAACTTGATGGTTCTGGTCAATCAAGTGAAATCTGAACCAAATTATTTAATGTATTCTTATTTAGTCTATTTCTTAAAACGGTTTTGATTCTACTAAGAGCTGAGAATCCCCTTTCACATTAAGCTGTACTCGCAGGTATCGACATTCCAATAGCAGCAGGTTTTGCCAAATTTGGAAAGGACTCTTTGAGCTCAGTCTTGGTTGCTAATTTTAGCATTATTTCATTTTGATTCATATTTTGATACGCTTGAGAATGAATCATTTTTGATGCTACTGCCCATTCCAATTTTGTACTTTCATGGTTAATAATTGCAGGACGGCCATTTTTAGAAGAATAATCAAAAAGTACATCCTAGTCATCGTTTTGACTATTATTTTTTGCATTAAAAACTTTTGTAAAACACGAGATGATTGGCATATCTGGAAATCTGGCATTTAAGATGGTTTATGACCGTGCTTAAGTATTTATCATATATTGTGTTTTTGAAGGTGATGTCTTTATGGTCTGGGCAATCAATGTGAAAATCTGCCCATTCATCTGCCAGGTTCTTATGCAGATTTTGAAAATGCTTTCCATAAATGTCTTTCAATTCACTGATAGATATTTTTGTGGCTTCTAATATTGGGTTAATTTCTGATAGATCAACGTCTCATTGTTGCAACGCTATAGACAAGCGAAATAAATATGGCAGCACATCCGAAAACATCATTAGTGAAGCCATGAAATTATATGTTCTAATATGTTTACTTAAGCCTTCAGCTGTAATATCGCTTCGCTCAGTGGCTTCTCTTTCAAGTGCAGATACGACACCTACAATGCATTTTCTCAAAGACTCTATTGCATAATAATTAGACAGCCATCTAGTATCATTTGCCATTTTAATTTTAATCTGAGGAATATTCAGTATATCTTGTATTGTAGTTAAACCAGCCATCCTTACGGAAGAGTTTTGGAAAAAGAAAAAAAGTTGCCTTAAAATATCGTTAAACTTGACTAAATATGGAACTTCAGCAGCTGTTTGGGCACTGGCCAAAGCCAGTCGATGATTAATACAATGACAGTTAACTAGGATTCCATGTTTCATCTTTTAGCAGTTTTGCAACCCCGTTTTTTCTTTCCAAAGGACTTCGATAACTTTGATAGTTATAGTTTGTGCTTTACCATCAACGATGTTGGAAGTTGATACAAAATTAACTGCAACCTCCTTTTTTAGTGGACAAACATATTTGATGTACAATGTACTTGATATTTTAGCTCTAATTTCTAAGGCTATAATATCAAGTAACTCTTGCATTATTCTTTCTGAAGTATAATTCGCGTTTTTGCTAACGTAAAGATGTTCTAAGTAGAAGCAGCCCATATCCCTGCAATGATCGAGCAATTCTGAATATAATGTAGTATGCGGTAATTTGTTTTTTGCTAACCAATAAATAGATTTCAAAGCTCCACACGAAAGCATCTCGGTGCAGGTTATTCAAAGTTGACATTGATTTTTCAATTCTTTCTATTCAAGTTTCTTATAGGACCCGTTTTCCATCATATTTGAACAAGCAGCAGTATGTGACTTGCTTAATTCGTGATCAATCAAGCTTTCCTTTCGAAGCCTTGTACACGGAATACTTATCCATGTCTTCTCCTTGTTCGTGGGGTTTTTCCGTATTTCATGCACGTAGAACACAACATTCCATCATCTTTAACTACTATCCAATCATAATTTTTGAACCACTAACTGTTAATGCCCGACAAGCGGTGTTTAGTTGTTGATTTCACATTTGAAATACACTGTTAAAAAGTACTTTCTTCAAATGACTCTGCCTCCACAATGTCTTCATCAGAAACCATCGATTCATCTATCGAGTTGGCGCCTTCATAGCTCTTTCTTTTGTTGTCTTTTTTAAAATCATTTAATAGCGTCGTTTTTTTACTTATATTTTTCCTCATTATCGGGTTACTATTAAATAAATAAGAAAATACTGTTTTTACGCAATATGAATAGGAAAACTGAAATTTATATATCTTTTAAACCAAGAGTTAACTAAATTGATATAAATACACACGCCTTTGCAACAAAATAAAACATAAAGGCATTTCTTTCCAGCGAACGAAAAATTAAGTGCAAAGTACCGTTGTTGGAGACAAATATTTTAAAGTATATATAATGCTATATTAGCAACATAGTTGCACCAAACACGTTTTATTAGTAGAACCAAAATTTCATAACTTTTTAATAATAATGATATAGTCATTTAGTAAAGTACCTTCAAATAAATCGTGAAGGATACTCTATAAACCACAAATATTATTAAGGTACATCGGTAATGTTTTTGCAATAAACTTCCATAATTAGTGTACTACACATAGTTTATAATATGGACGGATCAAAATATAAACGGTTGGTTCATAAAATCAGCCAGGCGGTACATAAAACCAACCGGGAGAACACTGATTTATGTATTAACTCCTTTTTATGTTACTGTAACAAATTGTATTTAGCTCTAGTTTTTGTATTATAACAAATTAAATTTATTAGTGTATTTTACACGATTAATAACACAAAGGGAAAACCAGTATTTGGTTATGGGTAAAATTATTATGATTATTATTATTGGTAGTATTATTATGGAAATTAATTAATATCAATATTTTTAAAGAACGTCTTATCAGAATTATCAGTATTTTAATATAAATATTTATATAAGTATAGCCGATTAATTCAATATAATATAAATATTTATAATTTCCACCTACAGCATAAATATAAAACAGTATAAATACTGAAGTAGAATTCAGTATTTTCGCCCAAAAATCTCATCGAAAAAATTTCTTGAAAGCAGAGACCCCTGATACGAAATTAAATAATCGCAGATCTAAGCGAAACAATATTTTGAGATTTTGCATTAATAAGTACACAACCCGACACAACACGAAACATTTACATAGCACGCACCTTTTTATTCCTTTGATAAATATTTTTTAAAAAATCTTCTGTAATTAATTTGAACAATTCCTTGTAATTGGTAATTTTTGCTATTTAATATAAATTATATATTCTGAAGTTGGTCTTATTTATTTAAGAACCAGTAGGTTGAGGTTTTAGGAAATTGAGACCTCAACACTTTGATAAACTCTCAACTATTGACTGGCAACAATTTGTGCCATTACGCCAATACTTTGAGTCAACTTATATTGGATCCTACAAAATGACAAGATTGAGAGGTCAAGCAGCTCCATCGCTGCAGAGTTACCTCAGATTACCCCATTAAAACTTGGAATCAGTTTGACAGAAATATGGGGAGACGACAGTGCACAAACAATCGCATTGAATGCAGCTTTTCATTCATCTCTAGGTTACTCAAGGCAAAACACGTGGAACCATTTCAAGCAATTTCAAGTTGAAGCAAACAAGACCATGTCTGATTTGGCAGAAGTGGAGGTCGGAACTTATTAGCGAAGAAAGAAGCCTCAACATTTGAAATTCAACAAAATACTTCTTACAATGTGTCAGAGCTATCATTCTTCTGAAAACAAAGTCAACTATTTAAATAAAATTGCATTAGTTCTTGGTTCCTACTAAATTATTTGGCTGGCAATTGTTAATAAATATTTTGTATCTACATTTCATTTATAAAAATAAAATATCTAAATATTGGCAATTTTACAAATATGTTTTACTTATCGGTGTTTGAAACATAAACAAAACAATTTCAATTTCAATTTGTTTTCCCATCATTTAAAATTTCCGATTATTTAATTTCTTTAATTGTTATTAATTAAGAAAGAAAATGAAATCAACAAATTTTATTTTCCATAAAACTTAATTTTAATTACCGTAGTAAGTCAAATGCTCACTAGGAGAAAACCAGTATTCAATATTTTTTTTAAATATTTTTTTTGACAGTTGTTTTACGGTATATCAGTTCTCGATGTTATTGTGGTTGATGTCTTTGAAAGTCGATGATTTTGAGACTCAATGTTTTAGAAATCTATTTTTTGTTGTTGATGTTCTAGAAATCGATGTTTCAGGGGTGCGCCGTTACCAACAGTTAATACAAAAAAAGAAAGCAATGAAATGTGAAATTTTTTGGTGGTCAGATTAATTTAATTATGAATAGTTAATTTCAATTTTTAATTATAACTTTTATCTTTAAGGTGAAAACTAGAACACAAACCAAATCATTTTGAATGGGAGCTAATGTTTTTATTCAATAAACTAGGATCTAGAGCAGGGGTGACCAACCCTTTTAAGCCACGGGTCAATTTAAATTTTGCGGCGGGCCGCACTCATTAATAATTTGCAAAGCTTTATGTATAGTATATATTATACATTATTGAAATTAAATTATTTGGACGATTCCATTTCTGCCTCATAGCTTTGATCCGTAAGTACTCTATCTCACTTGTTTGCAAGTTGTGTGCATTCGTTTTGTCTCACTCGTGAGTCGCGAGGAAGAATTTTTCCCCTTAAGCACATACGTAAAATTGTATCACGCCCAGCGGTTTCTCGCTAGCCTGCTAGCAGCCGCCACCAGGAGCACAGGAGGTCTGCAAGAAGTAGGGATGGGTATATAGAGATCGGTACAATGTAGATATGCAAATCACAAATAAAGAAATGAGTACATAGTATCTAAAGTTCGACGACACCCTGATCCTGATGCCACTTTCAATTCAGTAGAGGTGTGGCTTGACGAAAATAAGCTACTATGCAGCCTGCCTTTTTAGCCAATTTACAAAACGGATACTATACTAACATTACATAATAATTATTTTATTTATGGGAGAAAGTTAATTAAATAAATATAATTCTATTTTAAAAATGCTTGGCCCGCGGGTTGCTCATCCCTGATGTAGATTTAATAATTATTTTAAATTAAAATCTGAATGAGTAAATTAAATGTTAGATGACGAAGGAAAACCATTAGACACCTTCGTGCTATCAAAGTATTACAGGACTGGGCCTAACAAATATAGAATCAATATTTATGCAGAAAAACGATCCTAAACAAATCCCAAATCAGAACCAAAGCCGAATGAGGAACAACATCATAGACAATATTTCAATTCATCCCAATTTTGATCACTGACAATTATCTATTCTATTGTTACCTGTTTATTACTTAGACATTTGTAAATAGTGTTGGGCTCAGAGCCACAATTTAAACAAAAAATAAAAATTAGATACTGAAGTAAAAATAATGGAACGAGTCAATGAAAATAAGCACGCACTGCAAGAAGATACCAAAAATTAATGAAAAACATTAAATAAAACAAATTAAAAATTACAACAAAAATAAAATAAAAACAAATAATTAATTAAAATCATTAAAAAGCCTACAGCCGCAGAAAGAAACATGAAAAGTAAAATAAACTGCCAAAACCTTGCAAAATAAGGTTTAGAAAAAACATAGGCAGAAGTGGCGACCAGAAAACGTATAAAAAGGGCTAAAAATAATATCATAAGAAAATGGTAACAAAAATAAAATTCAAATATAATATAAATAGTATATCAAAAAATAAAGAAAAATACATAAAAAATAATAAAAACAGTTTAAAATTATTAAAATAATTAAAAAGCCCCAAAAATGGCGAAAAATCGCCCATTGGTCGCACACACGCATAAAAATAGTATATATACAGTGACGAAATTCATTATTTTTAACTTATGCAAATTTTCGAAAACCAAACTATCACTGCGATACCAAACGTAAGAATTTGTATTAGTTTTAGTTTGTAAAATTTTTCTTGTTATTAATGTACAATTTTTACTTAATTAAACAATTCTATGCTCGTAATGTCCTATATTTTTATTGATTAACCATCATTCATATGCTTCATATATTTATTTAGGTTCGAGTCCCTTAAATATTATATAGTATGTATATAAATAGAAGTCCATGGGACGGATCTCGTGCCGGCTGGTGGGTGAAAACCTCTAGTTGAGCTCGCGGGTCATGCCTCGTGGACGCCTCGGCAGTCCGCAGTAGGGTCTGGCAATACGCACAGGACCTCCACGCAGGGCGCCGTTGTATAACTCGAAGCGACTGCTGAAAAGTGGCCGAGCGAGTAGAAATAAAATCAAGGGAAGAGCGTCATTTCAGTTAAGGGGATATTAGGTACGATCACAGGTTGATCTAAGAAAATTTTGGAAATCTCGAACTAATTGTTGGGCAAAAACTGATAAAAACCCTTTTCTTTTATTTTTGTTTAGCCAGCACGATAACGCCTGTGTGGTTTTGAGCAGAAAATTTAAAATTAGTTAAAATGAAAATTTAAAGAAAAAATAAAATAAAAATTTTGAGATACAAAAATGTAAAAAATTAAATTTAAATCGAAAAGAATAAATTTTTTTTTATAATTTTGGAATATTCTATAAATTCCTTGTTTTACTGCATCAAAACACACACAAACAATCATGATATATAAGGCGAAGCTGGTTGAAAAAAAAACACTCTCTTACTCTTACTATTACACTATTATTTACTCTTTTGGACTCTCGCAAAAATTTAGTTTATTTGAAAGAAGTAATTTTATTTTGTATTTAATTGATTAATATGACTTAACTATTGATGATTTTTTTAAAATTTTATTTCTAAATTTCGCTTTTGAAAAAGCTTTAAAGAAACGTTCTTTTGTGATCGAGAAATTCGACTCCGTATTGTTGAACCTCCATCATGAAAGGATTTGTTCTTAAAGTATACTAATTAAATTTTGTCAACAATAATGGAATTACGACGTACAAATGATAGACCACATGCATACAAGATAATAAAATGAAAGTATTTTATTTTCGATACCCGGATCGAACCGGTCGTTAGTGGGGGAAGCGGCGGTGCCGGTAGTAACCAGGCCTGCCCAGTATTCTCCCCTTCCTAAATCCTATCGCCCGACCCTCGAAAGAGTAGTGTTGAGGTCCTGGGAAAGGTTAAATATAAAGTTTATAACACAACAAATGAAAAATACACCGACTAGCATATAGAAGAATCAGAAAGAATTTTTTGGTGTGATCAACAAATGTTATTCCAGTATAAAAGTATTATATAGCTCATTAAAATTCGCGACTAATCACATTAGGAAGTTAAATCGGCCACAGATCAGATTTTCGTATCAAATTTACGTGTTAAAATCGATTTTGAATGTTACCCAAAAGACTGTACGTTACTCGTTACCTAGACATTGAACGCCGTTTATTTCATAAAATCGAATCCACGTCTCATAATCTGCAAAACAACTATTAACGTGTCTCTCATATTTGTTATTATTATTATTAAAAATTTTATTATTAATTTCATTTATTTTAATAATTATTATCACTATTAAATATTATTTTATAACCCTATTGTTATTATTAATAAAGTTTTATCATTGTTATTACTGTCGGTTACATGATTTTATTATTTCGGTTATATATTTAAACCCACATATTTTATTATTAAAGTTATCAACTAATTATAATATTATTAGTATTATTATTAATATTATTATTATTAAATTATTATTATTAATATTATTAAAAACTATGTAGTATTATTAAATTCAATAACTTACTCAGTGTGCTTCTAGTATTGTTAAGTATCATTACTATTAAAGTATTATTGCCATTGCTATTATTGTTGTGTTATTACCACCTATACTACTATTATTATTGTTATTATTATTATCACTAAAATATTATTATTATTATTATTTTTATTACTATTGTAATTATTAAATATCATTACTAATAATATAACCAACTATATAGTACTATTATTCCTAGTACCCCACTAATACCCCCACTATAGGTTAACATTTTCTTATTGGCACCACCAACACCATCATTAACAAAATTTCCTTTTATTATTATTATTATTGTATTAACAGCATCATTGTTAATATTATCTGTGTTGTTAAGTTGTTATGATGATTATTATTATTATTAGCAGTATTATTACTATTATTATCATCGTTGCTATTATTATTATAAATGATTATTATTATTAACAAATTTATTATTAAGATTATTTAATGATTAGTAATGTTATTAATAATACCAAAATTATCCTTATTGATAATTATTGTAACAGTAGAAAAGAAAAAATAATAAATAAATCAACACCGTAAACTTTATTAAAATAAAAATATACCGGGAATTATATCACTTGCATAAACATGAAAATCATCATTGAGAAAGTTCCAATTTTCGGAATCTTCCTTGCAATTTGTTTTTGGATGTCCTGAGGGTTAACAATGAACGAAATGATTAAAAAATGAAAGATTATACTTGATAGAAGACGTCGAACCTAGAAGATACCTCTTGAGGAGATCTGGCGGATCGGGGAGCCTAGAGTGCCTAAAATACATAAAATTAATTTTTTAAAAATATAAATACCAAATTATGACCTTGGAAATTTCCAATTGTTTGACTCGTTGCTATGACGAGCCAAAAGCTAAAGATAAATACCTAAATACGAGAAAACAAAAGGAAATTAAAATAAAATATTTTATTGGTAACATTAATTTTTTTTTATCATTTTACAGTAAAATTTTTGTAAATTATCTTAGGGTAATTAAAATTAGAAATTTTTACATTTGAATTTAACAAATTTTGAATTTTGTAAATTAGATTTTTAAATAGAAAAATAAATTTCGTAATGTTATTATAATGTTGATAGTATGAATTATGTACCTACCCTTGGTTATCACAAGTATTGTCAACGTTATCGTTGCTAATGCCTGTTATAATTAATTGATCATAAGAAACTGATCGAGGCCGTTAAGACATATAAGTAGAAAAGGACATACCCATCCTTCCCCATCCAGATGACATAATTGTTGCATTAAAAATGATTGCAATATTACTACATTAATACTTATTGTGCATGAAATAGAGAATAATAAAAACGAAGTTAAAAATTAATTTTGTTTAGTGGATTCACATAGAAAGACACTAGAACAATTGCGAAGAGACATAGCCGGCTACCATCAAACCGCAATGGTACAAACTCAGAGGGCAGAGGCTATGGTGCGGAAGTGCCGCTACATGGACACGCCCCGAGGCAGCAACGAGGCTAAAGGCAGAAGTCGACACCCTTAAGGCACAGCTAGAGCAGAAGAATGAAGCCCTGTGGTCCGCCGAAAAGAAGGCCCAGGAGCTTGAAAAGCAAGTGAACGAATGGAAGCTCAAGGACAACATACGTACAGGCCTCATGCGTAGTGGCGTTTTACTCTCAGAAGAGCAAGAAGCTAGTGTTAAGAAACATCACCGGAAAAGATGATGGTGCAAGACCCGTAATAGCAGGCCCATCACATACATCAGAGGAGTTGCCAAAAAGAAATCGTAAGAAAAACCGGCCAAACAAAAGAGAGGGAGCGGCAGTTTAGATTAAATCGCGCTCGCCTATTGGGGCATATCTTAGATTCCAATGGGTTTTAATTTATGTGACCATACACTTAACTTGACTAATTAATAGATGTGAATGACTTATTAATCATGTTTTTTATAGATGTTAATTGTTTATTTAGTTTAATATAACTTGTTAACTTAATGTTGAATTTATTATTGACGTGTGGGTGGAATTGAAGTTGTTGAGTATGGGGAACTGAGGGATCAATTGATTAGAAAGATTAGTAATTAGATAGATAGATGAGTGAGAGAGAGACCGATTAAGTAAGAGCATGAAGTCTTTTATGACAGCTCATGGACCCGAGGGGGGTTAGGGCATTAGCAGTTCTTTAGAAGAAGCTCACCTTTTGCTAACCTTCCACCCACTAGTTCACAGTACCAACGTCATTTATGACGGGTGACTAGCGGTTCAAATTCTTATGCAGGCGCTAGGTGTGGATAATAACCCTTAGGCAGTTCAAAACTATTTTAAGGACCCATCAGTGCCCAGCATAATTAATAAACAGAACGGGTAGCAGGGATAGGCATAGATATTGACAGCCGGCTAATGGAATTATCGCTCGAAAATAAAGTTAATAAAAATTAAAAACGAAAGTCACATAACTTTTATTCGTTCTGAAAATATTATTACAAACAGAATAAGCGCCAAAATACGGATTGACGCGACAAATCATTTCCCAGTCCAGTCGAAAATTCCATCGCAAAGGAGTTGCATGAAAATCATGAATAGATTAGTATGGCCAATAGGGAGTATAGATCCATGTTTTCTGACGCCCGACTCCATAAGTATATTCCGGAAGACGACGAGTCTACACTGCATATTTTCCTCGATGTGCTTGAAGTTCACGAGAAATCGCTAGGTATTGTAAGGAGAAATAGGCAACACGCATTACATTTTACCAGTACGATTGTTGATGATATGAAGGTCGATAATTCACACATAGGCCAGTGTAGCCAGAGGGTAGGCGGAATCTTTCTTCAGATATAATATCCATAGTGAAAAGAATCCGTTCGCCTGCTCGATCCGTAAGTTGAAGATTTCCGCGAATAACACGGTTGACTAAACAATATGACACAAAAGTCAACAAAATCAATAACTACATACTCACCAACACTTGCAAACATTATTAGATATTTTTCAGCACACTACATCTAACGCAAATGGTGAACATAAATCGATAATCGCCACCACAATTAAATTATACACCGGCCAATATCGTGGATTTATTATTTTGCAAACCTAAACGCTACGGATATTAGGATTTTATACACGCCAGGATTTGACACCTGTAAGTATAATTATTAGTATTATTATAAACCCTTTGCTAACTTCCTTAACCCGTATAAATGTTATATTGAACAATTTTCTTTTATGAATTGCTCAAAATTCCACTTTTTAATCGGATCGGTAGTACCACCAGAACTAATAATGTTAAACTATTTATAATGATAATCCGGATTTACGGACGATAGGGCCTAATAGTATAGATATTATTTTAACAAATTTAGTTAATTAAAATTAATAATAATCACTATATAGTAGTCCTTAATGCAATTTCTAGGAATAAATAATGTAATGACCACGGAATGAGTATACAGCAAGTCTTCCTAATTTCAATTCTGTAAAATTTATTAATTAATAAAAATATCAACTCTACTTATTATAATATAGATCATAATGATAATGACATTGTTACGGCGATCTATATTGATTCCCAGGGTAGCAGGAAGTTATTAATAATAGAAACGGGAGTGAAACTTATTACAGGATAAAACGTAGCAATAGCAAGAGGGGCATATAACAAATTTGGTTAATTTAAATCCCGTAATAATCATCAATGAGGACGATATCAAATCATGATAACGTTGTGGTATAATAATGAGAGCCGATCTTATAGTGAAACCTACGAACTTGGATCCCGTTAGTAACACCCCTGATTGTGAAGGTAGTGCAATTTACACTAACTCCGACTTGCCAGGGTAAGGGACCACAGTATAATGTTACCCCACGATTTCCGTGGAAGCCCCCACTCTAACGATAATTTATCGCAACCCTGTTTGACTCATCAGCTAACAAATAGTAGAACTCGCCGCATGTGTAAGCCATAACGGGAAATAATAAATTGGGGAGTCAATCCATCAAATAAGCATACGGACCCCTTCCTGCTACTGTTCCGTCAATCTACCCTCCCCACCTCTCAGTAACCTTCACTTCTAAAAATTTTCGCTTTCTTTTAGGATAAATACTAACTCCAACTCAGCGGTAAATAATCTCTCATGTATTCCCCGATTTTCCCCGTCGGTCATTGCACTTCATCAAAGGCTCGAAGAAATGGAGGCGAAGTATAATTCTTTGAGGACCAAATATGAAAGGATCAAAGGTACATGGTCCTCTCCGGAAGCCACCTAAGGCCTACACCGGAAAATAGAGGCTAACCCGCACTAGGGAAGCCCTGATCGCGGAGTCGCGCAGCCAACGGCTGCTGATCAAAGAACAAGCCACGGCCCTTCGTCAGGCCTTCACGGACGTGGAACTCCAAACTCACGTCCCCGGGAGCGTTCGGGCTCGCTAACTAAACATAATCCCGGAGCACCATCTACCGCTAGCCGGACTTCCCTTAATTCCAACCACCTCGGCTCCTCCACCAGTTGAGTCGCCCCGAATTCCAGTGGCGGAACATAATGCAAATCTCGCCCATCGAGGGCCAAACCGAAATCGACGACGGCGAGACCGTCGTCGTAGAAAAGTGGAGATGCTACGGGAAACGGAGCTACTCGAAGGCCCGTGTCGGATCGACGATCTACCGCCCCCATACCAGGAATTCGAGATTCCGGGGCCAGATCCAGACATACTCTACGCTCCCAATATCATCTTCGCGTCGCCCGCTCGTTCCATTCACATAAATGTCGTGGATGAGGATCCCGATCCTCCCCGGGTCGCCCAAGTACTCGACCATTTGGGGCTGGACCTCGACGACATCGCCGTCCTTACAGGCGATGTTCCTAGTGGCACTCCTCAGCCTGAAATCGCAGGACCCTCCACTCGTATTGAGGGCAACTACCGAGCAAATCCCCCACTTTATCGACCGGCCAAGCGAAGGTGCCTGTCCACCGACATCGACGCCGAGGAGGACTGAGTTGGGAACGGGCTACGTTCACTCAGCCCGGGAGTTTACCTGTATGGACTATCTGCCTTTGTAACTATGGCTATCAAGGTGTAACTAATACAACTAATACAACTTAATTATACTCTTTTTTGCTTTCCTTTCTGTTGAGTCGAAATTAATTATTTTGAGGATTAGGAGGCGAAGTATCGATAATAACGGCTATCATAGATAAGGTTTGTAAACTGGTGACGGGACACAAATGTTTTCCACGATTTTCTAGACGTAATTGACATAAATATAAGGGGCTAAGAGTAAGTTAAGAAGTAAAAAGCGTAAGTCCTCCCATCGGCAACAAATAATCCGGGAAAACGAAGGTCCTTCGAGGAGTAGCGTTAGCAATGACGCTCACCTGCTCGAATGGCGTTCGGCTATTGCGTACAGTACCAACATGATTTCGGTCATGGGTACGCAATGGTTATTAAAATCGTGCGGCGTATCAGGAAGATATCCCTAGTAGTTAAACGAGGAGGTCACCCTAATAGGGTGAGTGATATAGTAGGCTGAAAATTACTATACGTCCAACAATAGTGATCCGTTTATTTATTGACAATTATTTAGATCTGTTTATTTATGTAGACAATTGTAAAGGGTGTAATTTATTTATTAAATTCATTTTATCTGTTTATTCGTTTTATGTAACTCAATAAAATTTTATAAAAAAACAAGAGTAAAATCACTATTCCTAAAATCATCTTATCATTATTATTATTACTAGTATTACAAATAATTTTATTAATTATTATTATTACTAAAATTATTATTATTATTTTATTACAAATTGCGTGACAAAGAATGGTCGACATGTTTCATTTCCTATATTATGAAAATTAATTTCTTATTTTAATTTCCTGTACAAAAAATTAATAATAAACCTATTTCATTTTCGTTCTCTATGTTAATAAATTTATTTCATTTCCGGTAAAATAAATTGAAATTAAAATCACGAAATCCGTAATAAAATTTAGTATATATACTGGAGCTAAAACTCAGTATATTGCCCAAAAATCTTGCGAAATAATTTTCTTTAAGAGTTAATCTCGAAAAGAACCTAAACAGGAGCAGAGCTCACCAGAATCTTTTTGCAAAAAATAAACACAACACGCGTATATAACATACAAACATAAATACAGTTTTGCACGCACTTATTGGAACTTGTAAAATACATCTTCTCTCAGATGTTGGTAATTTTTATTTAATAAATTTTATATAACAAATTGTCTTTTATATATTAAAGTTTATATATATATACTAACTAATACCAGTGCACGTTGAGATCTCGATCTGAAATAGTGAGACCTCAACATAAATATTTTTGTGATTTTCAATACCCATTATATTTGTTTCGTTTATTAAAATGTTTTCAAAATTATCAGATAAAATAAAAATCAAAAAATAATTTTGTCAACTCAATAAAATGAATAACTTATTTTCAATTTTGTATTTTATAATCTGATAAGAGATTATTAATTAATAAATGACTACAAAAATATACTAATAAAGTTATTATAAAAATGAGTCCATATTTTGTAATAGTTACTTTTAAGAATAGATTGTACACTATTTGATTAAATTTAAAATAAAAAACGTAAAAATAAATTTCGGTTAACAATAGTTCGGATTCACATCGTTTACTTCAAAAGCAATTATCTAATGTTAATATTATTGAAAATTTAAATAACTTGAATATTGTAACGAAAGTATGTTAAAATTTTAAATTTTTTATAAATAATTAATTACATTTATAATACGATACAAATATATAATTATATGGTTTAGAATACTGACTAACGAGTAAAATGTTTAATTATGCTAAATCGGATAGACAATTTCACTACAATTTTCTTGATTTATTCCGGTTGCAAATTGAAATCATTCAAATATAAAATATATTTCAAACATTCTACGTATCTTCTACACTGTTTATCTTTCAAAGGTTTAAATTGTCTTAATTATCAGCCTGGCTAAGGTCGTGGTAACAAACATTCCCAAACTTATAAGAGTTTTCGTCTGGTTTAATAATGAACTATTCTATAGTTTGACAATTTATGATTCCGCTAGCTTGAAACTATTATGTTGTTTCCAACAAAATACTAGATATGAAGATATTCTAATAATATTTACTATTTAATTTTAAAACTTTAACATTTTAAATTTTTCTTCAATTTATTAATATTCAACATACAAAAATATTGAAAAATAATTGATAAAAATATAAATTACTAACCACGACATTTTACTTTATCTCGTTTTGAAAAATGAATTCATTTCAATAATTAAAACACTTGTTTAATGACGAAATCAAATTATTTTATCTTTTGAAGTTATTATTTATGAAAATTGAATTAATAAATTTCAACTATTATTTTTGTACGATTTAATTGTTTAATATTGCATTTTGAAATTTAAAATTTAATGCTATGTTTTAAAACGGTGATGCATCTTAAGAAGTTATTCTATATTGAAACCGGTGAAATAATATATTTGAAATGCGAGTAATTCTGATGCATAATAACACAATATATCTTTTATTCTTGGATAAAGTTATTTAATTTTCTTTAAAATTATTTCCAAGACAAACTAAAATAAGACATTTCTAAATATACATGCTTTATCTTTCAACATTTTTTAAAAATTTTAAAAATAAATCTAATTTAAGCAAAGTTTTTATTATTTAATTAACATAAACTTCTGAAAAAAATTTCTACAAATTTTTATAATCCAAAGATTTTATTCCCACTAGAAAATACATTGATACATTGATTATATTTTTAAAGAAATATTTGAAGTTCAAATTTGAATTTCACTTTACTTTGTAATTTATAATTTTTCAAAACCGATGACTGATTTAATTTGTAAATTATGTATCAGTAGTGATATGGTGATTTCCATTTTATTTTCTGAAGTACAATTAATATCCCACAATTGAATTGTTACATTCGCTGCAGAACTAAGTAATACACCAACATTTTTGATGTTCCAAGAAAATCCAAAACCCTCCTGAGAATGTCCTTGAAAAACAAGATCGTTAGTTTGAATTTCGGTTAATTTATTATCGATTGCTACAAAGCTCATGAGAATGCAAAAATATCGTAGTTGCGGAAGAACTTCGATTGATAGATTTAACAATTGTAATTTTTTATTCAATTGATTCAGATGAGTTGATACTATTTGATTGAGGACGTGAATGCTTGCGTCAGATTTTTGATATTGTTGAAATTGTTGATGGAGCAGTTTGGAAAATTTCGTCAACTCTACAAATATCTACTCCATAGCCATATTTGTGTATGATGGTAAAGTGTCCAACATCTCTTCTGTTTGCTCATTTACCAATGAATTTAGTTGAATATCCTTTTCGTCTATAACCGGTGATTTATTAACAAAGTTTAATTTGTTAAAAGTTGTTTCAAATTCACTATCAAAATTAATTAATGATCCAGTTAATCCAAGAAGGTCATCTGAAGATTTTTCAACATGATAATCGGTTTTAAAATCTTTGTTAGCTGTGTTTTCATTTTGAAATGAATTTTCAAGTTCGAAAGATTTAAAGCAAATGTCGTTATCAATATCCACTTCATCATACTCCTATGGAATTTCGGAATTAAATGTTAACTCATTTAATTTATCTGCTTCTTCCTCTAATTTATCCAATTTATTTGTATACTCTAAATCCATATAATTATGTAGTTGTTTAGTCATAAAAATTATAAACAGTATAAAGAGCTAAAGGTCATTTATTTCAAATTAAATTTACAAATTCTGAGACACTTCAATTAATTTCAAAATTTGCATAAAGCGCACTATTTTTTGATCGAAAAAAAACATTAAAACAAAAAGTGTTTTTACATTGTTCATTTTTGATTAATAGTTTTTTAAAAATTAATTTTTCATTTTCATAGTTTCTAAAAATTAAATTTTCTTTTCTTTTATTAAATTATTGTTGTTACTTGGAGAAAAGACTCAACATTTGAGTCCATTCTCCAAGTGACTAAACTACATGTGGGCTAAGGAAACAAACTAACCAAATTCTCAACATGATATATGTCCCATCTGGTCCAATTTTTGGTACCCCCTATACTACTTATTAGATTATAAAGATTAATATTATGTATTTAATTTTTTAATATTATTTATTAATTTATTTATTTTTATGAAGACTTTTTTTGTGTTTGATTTCTGATTTCTTTATAAGTGACATAATATTTTCTACAAAATTTGACTATGAATCAGATTTATTAACTGTATTCACAAATTTTCGGCACAGCCTTTTTCAAGTTTGTTATTTAGCAGTTTTGGCAATTATCCCCGTGGATTTTGAATTTGAATCATGTTTTGATCTATTATTTTTGATATTTTTATCTGACTTGTTTTCTTTATTATTCGATAATTTACTTTTCACTCTTTCTACTTTGTTTTGATTTTGATTTTTCTCTTTAGCGTTTACATTTAAAATTTTTGAACTCATTTTTAAATTCTGTTTTAAAAAATTACAATGAAAAATGCAAAATTATAACAAAGTAGAAATAACAAATATTTTGGGTGGTTTTGTCGCTGAAAGAGATATTACCAATTGAATCAATGTGTATAAGATTAGATTTGTTTACATGCTAAACATGAGGCGGGGATAGGGCATGGGCTAAATAACTCATGGTATACTACTATTGGGCCAGAACATAAACGGCCTTGAAAATTGTTTAAATGTATCAGTAATATAGCACGAAATTCCAGCACCAAGATAACTTAAAATACAACATACAAAATTAACTAAACACTCTAAAATTTGAGAGAATATAAATAAATATAAAATCAAAAAGTATAAAAGTAAAATAAAATAAATACAAAATCCATCAAAAACCGCACGAAATTTACAAAAAAAATAACATAATAACAAGGAAATTTGACCGAAAAACGACAAGTTATATAAAAGTAAAAAATTAATAAATTAAATGAGTTAAAATAAAATATTTTTGGTTGAATAAATCTAATTAAAAATTTTAGAAATAAATTGCCAATTTAAATCAAGAAAATAATAAAAATTTAATTTAGATAGCACAAATAACTTCAAGGTCAAATTTATTTTTATTGCAAAAAATAACACGTAAGGTTAAGGTCAAATTATAGGTATTTATACTGATGTGTTTTGACAAATTATCAACTTAATTTGCACAATTATTTTGCAGTTTTATTTTCTTTGCAGTCTCATTTTTAGTCTTATTATTTTAGTTGGTGTGCGTTACAGCTGTGAGCAGTGCATTCAGGCAATTACCACTGGTAAGTGTTTTGTCTGGACACAACAACTCTCAGTTGGTGTGCATTGACGTATAATTTAAATTGAAGGTATATGAATGAATTCACTATGAATTTATTGATCGATAATGATTAAATGACTTGTGATCAAGCGAGTGAATAATGTTTATGCTAATGAACTTCCGATTACTATGTGAAATATGAAATGCCGAATAAACAATTTTTACACATCGAAGCTTTTACCAAACTTATATGGTAATATTTATTTATTTATTTTTCGGCCCACAGCCAAAACACACCGCAAGTTAGCAAAATCCGCATAACAACCCGAGATGTGTAAGTGCAGGTTCATCCGCCGGATATCTCGTGCCCGTGAAGAATCTGCCGTGCGCAACGCTGGAATCCAAACGTCAAATCATAGAACTAAATAGCGAAAGCAAGTAGCTCGAGAGTGGGTCTTTTGGCTCAACTTTCTTGCACTCAATTTCGAAAAAATCGACATAAAATCTTAAACGAAAATCGGTTCAAAATCACTAACACCGAGTAAACCAGCGAGCACTCATTAAATACAATGTGAACACAACTAGATTATGATAAATGATATAACAGTATGGATTAACATTTGAAGGAGATAGAAGAATAATGGGACCTAAAAATCGAAATCAAGCACAGACCTTCTATCGGCAGCTCGTTGGACCCATGGGTCGTTCGGTCAATTATAGCAATAGCAATAGCGCTCACTTTTTGTGGATGATCAACCCACTCGAACACAGCTCCAACGTTGCTTAGCAACTTGTTCCTAGTGGTAAGCAAAAAATATTTGTATTTGGTTGTCTGGGTAACAACCATGTAGCTTCCAAATCTTAACACCCAGAAACCCACCACTACTGTCCATTTTTAAGAGCTTTTCGTTTATATTTAATGGTCCGATCCCGTTTTCACTGTATTAACTTGTTATAGTGAACTAAGCGTAGTTCTAAAAAGAACATCCAGTTTTGTTTACTGAAGCGCGGTTGAATCCAAAGACGAACCATGAAAAGATTACTTAAATTATGCTTGAGACAATAGATTCAACAACCATTTATAATGCAATTAGAGCAGTTTTTCTTTAAATGCACCTGGGCGTATCATTCTGGATTCTGGTAATGGTGTTGACACCTCTTTTCCAAGCGTTCTTTTTAATTTTTTAAAAAATATTTCAGCAATTTTTGATCGAAAGACTTTCATTCATTTTAATAATTTATTTTTAATTTTTATTGATAATTTTGTTTAAAAAATGGTTTAGGGCTCACAGCTACAGCAACAAAACATCGCATGTTTATAGATTATCCAAATAATGACTGGAAGTGGAGGTTTCTATGTGGAGAGGAAGTCAACCCCGATTGATTCAAAATGTGTTTCTGACGACAGTCGAGTCTCTGTGAATGCCACTTGAAGCTTGCGATTAGCAAGAGTAAGCCGGTTGATGGAATTGATTGATATTAGTAAGCGCAATTTTTTGACGCAGGATGAAACTAAATGTAAAATAGTTTTGTTCAAAAATATTTTAAATATTTTGTTGAAAGTTATATTTAAAGTCTCGGTTTTGTAAATTTGAGAAAATTAATTTTTTTAAATTTTGTAGGATTTGTGATTTATAAAAACAAGATTTTTAATTATTGATAAAATAATTTGAGAATTTAAAGGAGAAATTTGTTTAAATAAAAATGGTTTATTCTAAATATACTACCAGACGAAGACAGAAATTCTGTAGAAATATATTGTAGCTGAGTAAATTTTTTGGATTAGTATTTTTCTTTTATTTAGTTCACAGCCAATTTTGTGTGATTCTGTTAAGCAAGACAATTGTAATATTTTTATTAAAGATGAACAGTTTTATTTTGTGTATATAATTAAATAAAACTTTTTAATCAGTCCTTCTGTTTTTATTTATATAGGACATCAAGTTGAGATTCTGGGAAGCTTAAAACTAATTTGTTTCATATTTAGATCAAGGTTGTTTGGTATCGTCTTCAAAATGTAGTGCCATTCTGGATCTTTAAGATACGTTGCTAAGGAACATTGAATCCTTTATATTTGAGTTCCTTATTCTTGTCTTTGAACTTTCTGATTACAGAACCGAGGTTCCTCGAATTCAAGTGATGCTTTAAGTCATAATTTGAATCGTCTCACGAATCATTGCAGGCAGGAGGTTTCCCAGATTGACATTTCTAGTCTTTTCAAAAAGGAATCCGTGTTCGTAGCCATAGTATTGACTTCATTTTTGAATTCATTACAGAATTTTTATAAGTCTTCATATTGGAGTTGGTGCATTCTAAGTTTCGATAGATCCAGTACGGTTTGTCTAATATAAATGGAACTTTTAAAACCCACAAATTCCTTATTTGTTAATACGGAAATCAGATCATAGTTCATTTTATGTCTTACAAAAGTTGGTTTTTATGCGTAATATATACGTTTTTTTGGTAGTATTGCAAGGTCATAAAATTAATCAATGTTTCAAATTTTCAACGGTTTTCTTGATTTATTCACGAATGTCTGATTCTAATGAAAGTTTCTTATTATTGTTTAGTAGTTTATAATAATTTTTGTCTAAACTATTGACTGATTAGGCTCTAAGCCAAGTGTCAATACGATTTCAAAATAGCTTTTTGATTACATTTTATTTTTCTGTGTACTCGCAAAAAACATAAAAAGCTTGAGAAACCTCCAACCAAGAACATACTTATTCTTGGGGTAATGCGAAAGCTTTTCAACTTTAGAACCCAACGCACAAATCTTTTCAACAGCAACTGGAAAACCACACAGTTTATCACGAATTTCCTAATCTACTTTAAACGTGACAGAAATAAATGTAATTTAGGATATTCGTTCTGTAAATTAATAACTCATTTATATTTACATTAAAATAACTTTTGAGATAAGGCCCACATATATAAATTATTTATGCCAATATACAAGAGTTCAGTAGTGTCTAAGGATACTATGTGGTGTTTTTCGACAAAATTCAAACCACCAGGGATCCCCTTTCGAAAACATTATACATTTCTATATCATGAGTAAGTTATATTAGTTCAACACGGAGTGATAATAGCAAATACCCAAAAGAATCGTTGAATATTTGAATGCGAACTACCTATTTAAACAGCAGACTTGAAATATACGATACAAGTAGTGATATGTGCCCCACCTGACCACTTTTTCGTGACCCCCGCGCTATACTACTTATTAGATTATAAAGATTAATATTATGTATTTAATTTTTTAATATTATTTAATTAATTTATTTTTATTTAATTATTTTATTTATTTATTTTTAATTTTATTTATTTATTTTTTATTTAAATATTTTTAATTTATTTATTAATGACATAATATTTTCTACAAAATTTGACTATGAATCAGATTTATTCGTGAATACATTAAATAAATGCGATTCATAGTCAAATTTTGTAGAAAATATTAAGTCACTTATAAAGAAATCAGATGTGAAATTCAAAAAGTCCTTATAATGTTATTTATTAACGTTTTTATTATTATTAATTTTATTAATTTATTTATTTATTTAACTACTTATTATTATTTTTTATTTATTTAATTTTTTTATTATTATTTTTATTTTAATGATTTATTTATTTTTATTTAATATTATTCATTTATTAGTATTTATTATTATTAATATTTTTGTTGGTATTATTATTATTATTTTTATTTATTTTACACATACTTTATATACAAACTTTTATTACGAATCTAATAATAATTAACATCAGAAATAAATATACATTTAGTAAATAGATACAATAATGCTAATCACAAATATGTCAATGAAAAGTTTGATAAATATAAGCTATTTGATGAACAGTTTGATTATCCGTTTGATTGGTAGTTTGATGATCCATTTAAAAAGCAGACCATGTACAGTTTGATTATTATTCTGTAAACTGATTGATATTCTCTATCATATAATGACCATATGCCATACTTTCATTCTGTCCAACCGAAACCATTTTATTGTCATTATTTGTAAGTCCGACTTTAGTTGTTTTGAAACTATACAACTGATGGTTGCTGGTACTTATTTGAAATTGAGACACCCTAAGTATTTCTATTCCATTGTAACAATAGAGATAAGACTGGTATTTTATATCAGTATTTTTTAATATTACCCCTTTTGATTTTGTTGTACAAATATTACACAATAAACCGTAACATTTTGGTTTGAGAAATATCCACTCTTTGTATCCTATACCCCTACTCTCATCTTTAAATTTTCCAATGACAGAGTCTAACGTTTTACTGTACAATGGGTGATTTATATCATAATTAGACGTATCTAGAAGATTATCTGAAATCGTTGCAGATAAAACCTTATCTAATTTGCAATTTTTAATTTCTAAGAAAAAGGAATCTGTATTTCCAACATCAATGTTGATACTGCAATTGAACTGATTTCGATATTTTGCTAATTCTACATATTGAAGCTCATACATTCGAAGTTTTGATAAATCCAAAACTGTTTGACCAATGTAACTTAGTCTATCTAAACATATCGAATCTTTATCCAGTATGGCTGATATTAAATCATCTGCAATCATGATGGTTTCTAGGAAAGCTGGCTTCGATGCACATGTAATCATTTTTATTGATTATTACACAACCTTAAATCCATTCTCTTCATTAAGTTTCTACAGTCTTACCATATAGACTATTGTTGAGCAACTTATATTAGTTTTTATCAAATATGTTTGTTGATTCATAGTCAAATTTTGTAGAAAATATTATGTCACTTATAAAGAAATCAGAGGCGAAAATCAAAAAAGTCCTTATAATAATATTATTATTATTTTTATTTTTATTTTTATTTTTATTATTATTAATATTATAATAATAATAATAAAAATAATTATTATTATTATTATTATTATTATTATTATCATTATTATTATTATAATTCTTTACTACAATTACTAAAATCGAAAAATAATTTATGTAAATTTTTGGAAAGCGATAAACTATCTGATAATTTGATCAAAACGATATTTTATGAATTCTGTCCTTAATTTTCAAATAAAATTTCAAGTCCGTCCCGCATGATATGAAAATAAATATATTAATTGCATTACAGATCTCGTACAATTGATAATGCTCCTTTGTTTATTTACATAATCATGTATTATCTCGATCATGAGGAAAATTGTTCCCTATAATTTCTTGTAAATTATTTTATTTATCTTTTACCATCTTTACATTGATTCTGGTTTTAGGCCTCATAATAATAATAATAATAATAATAATAATAATAATAATAATAATAATAATATTACTACTATTATTATTATTATTATTATTATTATTATTATTATTTAATTATTTATTTTAATTATTTATTTAGATTTCCCTTCTATCACTTATCAATGATATTTTGGGATTCGGGACCGAAATGACTGCCTTCCGTTCCTTGAGGACAATGAGAGCACTGCGTCCATTGAGAGCAATTTCCCGCTGGCAAAGAATGAAAGTTTGGAGTCATTTTATTAATTCTTTCGTTTAATTATTTCAAACCCGTAAAAATTTTAACTTTGCCATATTGGAATAATGGTAAATTATTGATAGACCTTATTATTGTCAGTATTATTGGGGGAGGTGAGATTTTGTTAGCCATTCTTTATATAAATTTATGAATTGTCTCATTCTACATAATTTGTCACATCCGTCATTAGATAATTCATAAAGCATTTTTTATTTTATTTTTATCCTTTGCATGGTTCACATAATAAAATACCTTTTGTGCAAATTTTTATAAAAATTCAATTAATTATTTTTAAAAACTGCTTATAATTATAATTATTATGCATTTTTTAATTCATTAGATCAGGGGTCGTCAACCTTTTAGCTGTGATGTGCCTATCCACACTGCCAATTAATTCAGGGTGCCGCCTTATTTTTTTACAAATAAGTATTAATTTGATCGCAAAATTATCTTTTTAATATATTTAATTGATAAACAAACAACATTAAATTCGAATACAAGAAGATACGAATCATTATATTTTAAAAGATCATGTTTAACTCGAAAATCACTGATTAAATAAGAAGCGAATCAACGTGCTACAAATGAACAATATTCAAAATACTTATTGTAGACGCCTCGCGGCTATCTGGTTTGTTTTATATATCAATGGTAAAAACCAACACTAAAAAGTACATGTTTCAACTCGTATTTTAAAAAAACACGCTCAATTCCACGACGAGAGTCCGAAGAAAGTTCCAGGGTTAAATTTGATTTCGTTGAAATCACCACAGTAACACATACGTAAAAAGATATGCTTGAGATATTATTTGACGTTGTATGGAAAATTGGTGTTTTATAAAGCAAAAAATATCATTTCAGTACCAATACAAATATATATTTTTATCTAATTATATTATAGAATATATGTGAAACCGTCTTTAGCATTATAAGATTCGCTATTACCCAGACCACTTTATAGCAGTGTATAGAGTGCCATTGACAACTCCACCGCGTGCCATAGGTTGCCGACCTCTGCATTAGATTATCAAACAAAAAAATGCAAAAGCTTAATGGAAAAATAATAAAAATTTTTAGAAGCCGTTAATAGAGTGTGACTGAGGATGCATAACTTATTCATTAAAATTTATTGGCTTCATCAATCATCAAATCACAGACAAAATTACCCGAATCGAATTAAATTTACGAATGTCCTTAAACATCCATTACAATAAAAAATTTATAATTTTTTATAATTATTACAAATCACAGTAAAATCAAAAAAACTTGCAATGAAATTAAATGTGTAAATAATGTTAAAATTTTAAATTAAAATTTTAAATTAAAATTTTAAAAAAGGGGTTTGATAAAAAAATAAGTTTGTTTAAAAATATATAGATAATATTATTTATTATTCTCGTAACATTTAGCTCAATTTTTTTACACTTTTGACAGCAAAAAATAATTTATTATTTTTTTTATTATTTCATTTAAAAATAAATGTTATTTTATTACAAAAATATACTGAAAAAGTCATTTTAATATATTGAAAATAAAAATTAATAAAATAAAATGTAATTAATTGAAAACTGGTTTAAGAAATTAACTAGAATTATATTAAAATTTTCACATAACTTCTTCATCTCTAAAACTGGACCGCTAGAAAAGGTCAATAGCGGAAGGTTCGTTTTGAAATTGGTCCAAAATCAAGTTTGTCAATGAATTTTCTTTTCTTACTTTCTTGTTTAATTACGGTCTTGGTTTTCACATCTGATTTCCTTGCTAGCTCAATCTTATATTTGTCAATGGAAAGCATCTCATTGCGCACAATGCAATCTCCAAGCCAGCGCTTGGTTACAGCTGGAATATTCCAACTTTTACTCGCTGGGAATTTGTTTTTATCCGGCTTTGAAATTATCAAATGAGTCGTAGCTAGAATGTTTTTATTTAGATCCTGTGTTCGAGACATCTGATCTTGAACAGTTGCACCAGCAGCGGAACTAATTTTCTTTAATAGTGTTCTTTCTTCAACTGAATAGCCACTAAACGAAAGAACTGTTCCAACAAGGATATTTTCATTGATATCTACTTGAGTAAACATGAAATCAGATTCGGTTGATAGTAATTGTTTCTGTCTTATACATTCGGTGATATAGAAAACCGAGACGATATTTGGACCCCGTAGCTTGGATGAGGACAGAATATCCGGTATAACAACATGGGTAGCACTGTTTTGAGTACAACCGACTGTGCCTGAATTGTTGATAATTAAATTGGAAACGGTTTGACTTTGCACTGCGGTTAAATTATGAAAAAAGAATTTTAATCCGTGGAATACTCCGAATGAATTGAGATCATTTTCATTGTTGGTATCCTTTATATCACTGTCAACCGTTGTGGAAACATTTCCTGAATTGAACTCGGTAAATATATCCCAATTTATTGAAAGAGGTTTAACTATCGGATTGACTGCTGGAACGATTGCCGGTAGTTTGAGGATCTCAATGGCAAAATCTTTGGGATCAACCAACGTCTTTGCATCTAAACAGGCTTGTAGCCAATCTCTATTTACATACGTAATATCACTTTCCTTTTCTTTTAATTTGCTTGCATCTCCCACGATAATATGGGTCACAAATACTAATGACACATCAAGTAAACTTTTACAGACTTCGCCTCCATAATCAATGATGAATCTCTTCCATTTCTCAACAAATCCTTCTTCACAATCAAGAAACTGGATCACACAATTTGTCCATATTTTTAATTTATTATTAATTTGACTCTTCAAAGTCTTATTATTTGAATTCTCTCGAGAAACCAGACCCGGTACATTTGCCTTGCTGGATAATCTGTATTGGTTTTCATCACAAGCGTATCCTTTATTCACCGAGTCGAACAACCATTTCCAATTGACGGTTTCAATTTTCCATTTATTTGCGCATTCGAATTTTTCGCCAGCAGCTTCCATTGCTATCAAATGAGTACAAATCCCAACAGTCAAATTATCATTATAAAATCCTCCACATTTTGTAATGATCTTTTTCACTTCTTCTCGTTCCAATATCGATAATCCGGTCACACTGATGTGTAAATTGTGGAAGATGGGGATTTGATATCTTTCAATCAAGTCTTTATTCATACCATCTAAAGGATCTGTTTCTTTTGATGATTCCCAAAGATTATCAATCCAATCTTTTAAAACAACTGGAATAGCGCTCCGAGTCGCTTCTCGATATTTACGACTCCCGACCGATGGAGACACAAGAATTTTCACTGAAGCATTTAAATCTTTGCTAACCGTTCCATGCATCATCACAACTTTATCACTTAATTCTTTTTTTACTTCCTCACTGAAACCAGTAAAACAAACTTCAACGTCTTTTAGCGCTGTGCTAAATAATAAAGTTTTATTTATTGGTAGGACTTCATCGTTTCTTAAGTAATCCAGTATACACTGGGGTCCAAATATAGAGATTTGATGAGATTGGACATACTCAATTGTTTTTCCTTCAAAGTATCCTAAAATAAAGGCGCAAGGCTCTTTGAAGCTTGGACAAATTAAAATATCATCAGTTTTTATCCAGATTAAATACGCATCTTCCATTTCCGTTAGCGCTTCATATGCTTGGAGCAGTAGTGGAGTCTTAGTGTCTTCAACAAAATACACGTTCCACATTAGAATTTATTATTTGTTTTATTTTATTTATTTTTATTAATATCATTTCAAATTGTAAATAATTTTTAATTTAATTATTATTTAAATAAATGATTGGCTTAATTAAAATTTATTAAAAGTAACTTTAAATTAAATTAATTAAAAATAATTTTAAATTGTACTATTCTATTTTTTCATGAAATATAGTGCTTTTCTATTAATAAAGACTTAGACAAATTTAATCATTACAAATTCCTTCAAATTATCGGAATACTTTTATCAATTTAAATGATTAAAATTGCGCACTTTTGCAGAGTGCGCAAGACACATTTTACAGGTGGATCTTTGCCATGAGTTGAGGACATATAAAAATTTACCTACCACATAAGTAATTGGGAAGCCAATGAATATAATCAAAAAGTATTACAAATTTATTCATAACATAGAAAAATCATCTAATTTGCTCGAAAAGATGAGGAATCTTGAGAAATGGTTGTGAAGAGCTGTTACTACCAGAACTTTGACCCACTGGGCATGGTAACGTTTGTCTGTTCAATTGTAAGTAATACGAATCATGTCTTGATGATAATGTTGCATTTTCCGTCATCTGAATATCAATGTTAGTTTTATTTATTTATTATTATTATCATTAATAATAATAATAATAATAAAATATAATAATAATAATACTAATAATAATTGTTGATTTCTTTTTCGTTTTAATTATTAGTGAGATGTACTTTTGAAACTATACCCTCGTTTGGTCAGTATTTTCGTAAAATCATCTGACAAATCTCTGGAGACAGATCCATTCTGCAAATCGCATGATGCAACGCATAATATTCATAAATTGGCACAGTATGCGATACACCATTACCAGAATCCAGAATGATACGCCTAGGCGCATTTAAAGAAAAACTGCTCTAATTGCATTATAAATGGTTGTTGAATCTATTGTCTCAAGCATAATTTAAGTAATCTTTTCATGGTTCGTCTTTGGATTCAACCGCGCTTCAGTAAACAAAACTGGATGTTCTTTTTAGTGGTACGCTTAGTTCATTATAACAGGTTTGATAGATCTCTTTTTCTTCATATACTTCAACACAAGTTGGCGATCTAAAATTTCAATTGACTCTTTCATTTTAATTCTTCATTCTTCAAATAATCATAAATTACATAAACTAATTAACATAAAAAAAATTTCAAAACGTTTTTATAAATCCAAATTCCTCCCAAGTTCTTTATCATTTTGAGAAACCTCAAATCTTAAACAAAAATTTCTACAAATAAACAAAAAATTAAAATCGTAATATCCAAAATTCCATTTAAACCGTAAAATTGCAAAAATCTAAAAGACGTGCACACATACGCGAGAACAGACGCTAGAGTTAGACAAATCAACCTGCACACACAGACGCTATTAACTTACACCTGTTTCAGTTCATTAAAAACTTCTATAATAGAATGGAGCAAATAAACGCCAAAACACAAAATTTGAAAAACAGGGTTGATCAATAATAATAATAATAATCATAAAAATAATAATAATATAAATTTCAATTGATAAGATTACTTGTTTGAATGCCCTTTGTGCTTTAACATGTTTCCATGCTCTTTGTAAGGTTTTAGCAGCAATATCTTCTTTTTTTCTTTTCATCGTTGTCGTGATCACATTTGTATGAACCCTATTTGGAAAGACCTCCTGTAAATTGAATTTATGTTTCAAAGCTAAAGTGAAAACCAAATGCTTTTTCATGAGCCTTTTAAAAAAAAGAAAAAATGCTTAATTTTATTTGATTAAATAATATGGAGCAAAATTTAGTACTTTCAATCTATATTATTAATTTAATTTAAATGATCAACTAATAATTATGATTTAACACGTTGAGTGCCACGAGAATCAAACCATGCCTTTCACGAACTGTAGACATTCAGTCTACACGAGACTGGGTTCGACTCACATATCATTTCCCCATTGAGGCCCCCTACAATGAACCTTGCTTCTAAATTACATGAAAGTTATAAAACTCCTAAAAGATATTTGATACGGTAATAAAAACTTTGTAATATTGCTACTCTACATTTTAAAGTCGATAAAACTTCAAAATATTAAAAAAAAACTGAAATTCTTTTTAATAAATGAAAAACGGATTTACTTCATATTTTAATTCCATTTGTCGTTTAATTTTACGAAACTCTTCAGAGTCTTCTATGTCTCCAATGACATGTTTAACCAATGCAATGAGAATATCCAAACAATGCATTTTGTCTCCTTCCACTATTGGCAAGTCAAAGGAAACCAATGCAATCATATTTGGTTTAGGAATTCCTAGGGGTTCATCTAATTCCGCAACAAAATCAGAGAGATTAGCGTATTTGATGTATTGTGACGCATGCGGATCGTATCGTTCCCAGACTAGATAAAACATTTCGAAATCATCCTCAGTTATTCCGACTTCTTCTTGAGCATGAGCTTGATTAAAATTTTCCAAGATAATTGCGATATACATGTTGATTATAATTAAATAACAAATGAATATAAAGGTCGTCATGTATAATATTCCGAACCAGGCAGTACCACAATCACCGTTTGATATTGCCTTGTATACGCCATCTCTGAGAACATGAGTATTATTGCAATAAGGCGGCTGAATAAACATGGCTTCTAGAATATCATTCCATCCTCCAGCTGTAGTAAGACGGAACAAAAGAAGAATACTACGTTCAAATGTTTCGAAGTTAACCAGATCATCCAAACCGCCTGTCTTTTTGAGATTCCCAAACACAGACATTCCTACTATAGAATAAATAAATACTATGAGCAGCAGCAGTGCCCCGATATTAAAAAGAGCTGGCAATGAAATCACTAAAGCAAAAAGCAATTTTCGAATACCCTTTGCAACTTTGATCAATCTAAGAACTCTTCCGATTCGGAAAATGCGAACTACTCGTAACAGTGTTGGAGTTATAAATGAAGCTTTCAAAGTTTCTTCCATGAATAATACTAAGAAAAATAATTATAAACTTTTTCAAAGAAAACTCACCAGAATCACTGAAAGATCGAAACATGTTTATAACCAAATCTATAGCAATTAAAAAAGTAAATATAAATTTTTAGGAATTTAGAATAATTTAATAAAATAAATTTAAAAATAGTAATAATAATAATAATAATAATAATAATAATAATAATAATAATAATAATAATAATAATAATAATAATAATATAATAATAATAATAATAATAATAATAATTGATTAAAAGAATTACACAAAATTGGCTCTGAACTAAATAAAAGAAAACATCAATCCAAAATATATATTCAGCTACAATATATTTCGACAGAATTTCTGTCTTCGTCAGGTAGTCTTAAACTTTAAACTATTTAGAATAAACCATTTTTATTTAACAAATTTCTGCTTTTAAATTCTCAAATTATTTTATCAATAATTAAAAATATTGTTTTTCTAAATCACAAAATATAAATATAACTTTCAACAAAATATAAAAATATTTTTTAACAAAACTTTTACATTTAGTTTCATCCTGCATCAAAAAATTGTGCTTACTAATATCAATCAATTCCATCAGTCGACTGTGAATGAAAACTTGAGAGCGGAAATGATGGGGAGTCATTCCAATGTATGTGGTATTACACCCATGACGTATAAATTGAAAACCAAGATCCGAACAAAATCTAAGTAGGACTTGAAATCCACTTATAAACACAAAATTCAGACAACAATTGTATTCACTGATATTAATCAATTTTTTCAGTCGACAGTTATCAAGAACTTGACGGGCAGTCATTTCAATGTATGTGGCATTAAACCAATGACATAAATATTCATAACCAAGATCTGAAATACCATCTAAGTAAGATTTGAAATATATCAATAAACACGATAACGATCCTGTTATGCAAAATACAATTCCAAAACAAACCTCACTATTTAAATCAAACAAAACTGATTCAGTCATTGAAAGTAATAATAATACTAAATAATAATAATAATAATAATAATAATAATAATAATAATAATAATAATAATAATAATAATAATAATCATAATAATCATAATAAATTTACCAATAATACTCAAGAGAACAATAATGAAATCAAAAATATTCCACATGTATCTAAAGTAATGCCATCTCAAACCGGAAATCTTGACAATGGCCTCCAATGTAAAAATAGTAGAAAACATAATATTTATCATGTCAAGTACATTTGTGAATGCAGCGGTTTGCCTATAATGCTCGATCATCATGACCACCATGTTGAGGAAGATCAGAATGACTATCACTAGCTCAAACCGATTACTCATGGCTACATCATAGAAAAATCCTTGAACCAATGCCTATGAAGGAGATGAAGATCAATATTATAGTTCAAAATTTGGAATTTATAGTGTATCAATTTTTTTTTATATCAAAATGATTCAAGAAGCGAAATGTTATTTATGTAACTTTGATACAACCTCGATATCACCTCAATGTCTCCTTGATGACATATCGATGCTACCTCAGTGTCACCTTGATGCCACTTTGAAATCACTTGAAATAACTCGAAAAAGGCTGTGCCGAAAATTTGTGAATATCAAAAAAGCATCGATATCCTTACTAATTCATAATCAAACAATAAAAAATTCTTTTTGTCATTGCAAAATGAAAACCAATCAGATGTAAGAACCAGAAAAGTAGTCATGGTGAAAAGTTTACGTTAGTAGGATTTTTCGTTTACCTATTACCGTGTGTATTGATTTATGTGCCATAGAATACAAACCATGTTTACAAACAGTATTGTTGAAAAATTTGATGTCATGTGATGAAGCACCACTCATAATATTGATTTTAAATGGCAAAAAGGTGCAAATTATTTTTACACAAGTAGTATTGAGATTTAAGATGAAACTTGATGATAGTCACATCATATTATTGAGTTTTTATGTATTATAAATTTTTAAGTGCATATTTGTACAAAGAAGTACAAAAATATGTAAAACTTTATTTAAATGCAAATATGATATAATCTTAGTTGATTCTTGTTAGGCACAGGATTATTAATCTCCAATTTTTTGTAATGCCCAAATCATTAACTCGACAGATTTCGCTCTTCAATACATTGTTAGAATGTTTCAATAAACTTTAATGTTTTAGGTATTATTCTATTTTAATTGAATTTTATTAATTTTAGTTTCAGTCAAAATTATTATCAGCCTTTTTTCACCTAAAAATAAACATCAACTTATCGCTAGAGATAGCCACAACTTGAAAAATGTTATCAAGAGGTTCTATAACTTAAAAGGTTCGGAATAAATAACATAAAAAATCCACAATCCAAACTTTTAATTTTTAATTATTGAATATAAACATAAATCTTATTCAACATTACTTTCGGTCGACGAACAGTTTTTCTTGGCTTTCTGTTGCTTAATTTCTTCATCGTATTATAATAGTTTCTTTGACTGGCCGTTAGAAATACATCAATGTAATTTCCTTCATACTGAAATCATGTCATTTATTCAACATAAATAATAATAATAATAATAATAATAATAATAATAATAATAATAATAATAATAATAATAATAATAATAATAATAATAATAATAATAATAATAATAATAATAATAATAATAAAAAAAAAAAAAAAAAAAAAAAAAAAAAAAAAAAAAAAAAAAAAAAAATAATAAAAAAAATAATAATAATAATAATAATAATAATAATAATAATAATAATAATAATAATAATAATAATAATAATAATAATAATAATAATAATAATAATAATAATAATAATAATAATAATAATAATAATAATAATAATAATAATAATAATAATAATAATAATAATAATAATAATAATAATAATAATAATAATAATAATAATAATAATAATAATAATAATAATAATAATAATAATAATAATAATAATAATAATAATATAATAATAATAATAATAATAATAATAATAATATAATAATAATAATAATAAATAATAATAATAATAATAATAATAATAATAATAATAATAATAATAATAATAATAATAATAATAATAATAATAATAATAATAATAATAATAATAATAATAATAATAATAATAATAATAATAATAATAATAATAATAATAATAATAATAATAATAATAATAATAATAATAATAATAATAATAATAATAATAATAATAATAATAATAATAATAATAATAATAATAATAATAATAATAATAATAATAATAATAATAATAATAATAATAATAATAATAATAATGAACTGATGATTCTGGAAGACAGACGTCAGATGGTGAATTTATTGTCAGGTTCGACTCATCACTCAAACGGACATAATATAAAATATTCAAGGAAACAGATGCATTATTGTTGTCACTATTGAAAGGAAGTCATCCACATTAAATTGGAGCTGCAATTATAATTTTCTGCTCAGAATTTTCATGTCTAAAATAAATTGTTGATTTGGAGCTGAGTTTTAAATAAAATAATTTCCATCCCATTCATAGGAATCTGTTTTTCGAAGACATTTCTGTACAAAATGTATAATAATATCGTTGGGTTTATCAAACACGGCAGACATTATTTAAATTTTTATTAATTGTGTTATTCTGCTTATATAAATCAATTTATACATTTTAATAAAGTTTGGAATTAATTAACGAAATTGATTAATTGCGTAATTAAATTCAACATAACTCCCATGTCAGCTCTTTCTTAATGGAAGTATTTAGTTTTGGTTCTTTCATCCTTTCTTTTGAGTGATGGATTCTTCTCCTTCAACCTCTGTTGTTGTGATCAATATATCGCCGGGTAATCTGAGTTTCGTTCCATACATGAGTTCAGTTGGTGATAGTGAATTATCTTAGATTCAGTAGTACTACCGAAAGATCATGATACCATTTCTTATTTGCACCTGTCGTATGAGTCTTGATCGAGTTCTTGAGACTTCTACATCATTTATCCACCTTTCCATTACATTGTAGATCGTATGCTGTGGTTCGTCTATGTTCAATGACCATATTTCTGCAAAAATTATTAAATAATGTAGATTTAAATTGTAATCCTTGGATCACTGATGATAATTTCAGTTACACCGTATCTAGTAATCCGTTCTCTATCAAATACTGTTATCTTGTTAATTCTTGAGATTTCATTAATTGGAATGGCTTCCCCCAATCATGTTGATACACCAGTTATTGTAAAAATGAATCTCTTGTTATTTACTGAGGGCAACAGCTCTACTAGATCAATGTGGATAATTTTGGGATGTCCGGTTTTAGGAATATTTCCAAGAGGGGTCTTGATACAAAGACTTATATTTGATTGATGACATTTCTGACAAATGTCGATTACAAGTATTAATATCAGATTGAATTTTCGGCAAAACATTTCTTGATGCTTATAGTCTCATCAATGGTTTGTAACCAGGATGTGATATGCTTTTGAGCCTTTGAAATTCCTGGAATCTGAGTGACTTCGGGAGGATGATTCTCGGATTCTCCAGACTGATATCTATTAAGATACCATCTTTAGATTCACTTAAGTCCAGTTAAGTTATCTTTAAATTTGCCAATGACTTGTTGGATTTCTGTTCTGTTAAGAGTGTATCTCCATTTAATGTTTTCTTGATAGTAGATCAGGCATTAGATCTTTGATTTTCTATATTCGATCTTGAAAGTAAAATGATTATCCACTGCCTTGTGATCGGCTCTTTCATTGGCATTATATGAATGAATGGCTTGAGATCAGTATTTATTATTATTATTATTATTATTATTATTATTATTATTATTATTATTATTATTATTATTATTATTATTATTATTATTATTATTATTATTATTATTATTATTATTATTATTATTATTATTATTATTATTATTATTATTATTATTATTAATCATCATTATTACAATTATTATTCTTAATATTTTTATATTTAATTGACATTTAATTAATATTAAAATAATTAATATACCTTATTTTTTAGTCGGTTAAAATTGTCAATTATCACCCCAATGAAAAGGTTTAGAATGAAGAAACTGCCGACAAGAATGAAGATCACAAAATACGCATAATAGGCCATCTGATTTTCTTTCTTAGGTTGCAAATTAATGCCTGTCGAGTCTATGGCGTCTTGCATGATTTCCATCCATCCTTCGAAGGTAGCCTGATGAAGAGTATGTTATCATTATATTAACATTTAAAATATTCTACAATTTGATACAACGCTAAAAATCCATTTGTCGCATTGTCGAAGTTTATATTGGAATTTGCCCACGTGTGATTCTGTCTGAGACATTCTGATTTGTTAGGAACAACAGTTGCCGCTAATCTTTCTCTCGTATTGGAATCAAGACATTTGAAGAATTTCCCCTTGAAAAATTGCACACCAGTAATGCTGAATATGAGCCAAAACACTATGCAAACCAGAAGGACATTGAAAATTGACGGAATCGCATATATCAATGCGTTGACTACAATCTTAATAATAAATATAATAATAATAATAATAATAATAATAATAATAATAATAATAATAATAATAATAATAATAATAATAATAATAATAATAATAATAATAATAATAATAATAATAATAATAATAATAATAATAATAATAATAATAATAATAATAATAATAATAATAATAATCACAAAATACCGCTATTGAAACTCACGTTTTTTGTACCCACTGTCCAAATCAGGTAAAGCCAAACATTTATACTAAGGGGACGTCCATTACTATGTGACCATTTTTAGGAAATTTTCAACCTCTCCTCTCCCTCTTGCCAACAATTTATCAAACTTCCTGCAACCCCCCTAGTTTAATCATGCCAAACAATTTTAACCACCCCCTTCAAATTATTAAACATATACACGACTGGCTTGCATGCTTAAAATAGAAAATATAGAGATTAAAATGTCTACAAATAAATTTAAATACACATTTACTAGTTTTAAATAAAAAAATAGTAGATTTAAAATTTATTAGAACACTTACAATTAATGAACAAATTGAGAATATATTCTAGCTTCTATTATCTTCCCATGGGCAATCCAAATGTTTCTTAATTGTAATGATAGGCATAAGGCATGATGTATCAATTTCCTGTGGAACCGAAACACCCGAAAAGTCAATTTCGTTTTCATCTAACCATTCTGCGCTTACCATCTCTCCACGACAAATAATTGCCATCAGCTCTCTCTGTTTTTTGGCAGCCACTCGCATTGGTCGAATTCTCTGCATTTGTGCAGAATATGGTAATTTTTTTGGCCCACAATCATGTTGTCGATGCTGTTGAACATGCTTCTTCAACATGATTATGGAAGCATCATAGATGTGGCCGATTTTGCATATTTGTTCAAACAACGACAACGGAATGAAAGGACAATATAGATTATATAAAATAATTTTGAATGCCTATAACGATCTGAGGTATCATGTTATCAACTTTCAAAGACTGATTGAAGAAAAGTGATGGAAATTTGTGCAACTCGATTTGAGATTGATCTAGTGCTTTCAGGCCTCACTAGTTAGACAGACAAGAATTTTTGGTGGAATGAATTTATCGGCAATAATTTAAAAACACGAGCTTTTAATCAAATGACAACAGTATTTCATGGAATTTTACAATTTTTTAAAAGTAATGACTTGTTCTTACATGATTTTTCCACCAAGCTTGATCCTTAGTTAGCAAATTTTCTGCCTCAACCGCGTCCATACTTCTGACAATCTTTCTCCAGCATATTTGAAATTTAATTTTTCTTATTCTTCAATAATTGTTCGACCTTTTCAGTCAAGGTGGCTTCCAAAATGCTTATGTGGTAAAAGTTGGCCTTACAGTTCTCGACTCAAATAGCCATTCACCTTTCTACTCGATTGAATGCACTCCTACTAGGCGCATTTGTTGCAACAAACAAAGCATCAAAGTTTTGCTTCAAAAACAAAATGAATCGCCATATCAATAACTTCGTTTTGGACTAAGCCGAGTATAAAAAGAACTTCTACTTAATTGAAAACCTTCATTCTTTAGCTGTTCTGTCAATTTATCGAGAGTTCTGATACTGCGGTAATTATCGCTCTGTCTTTTCTTATGAGCAGCAGACTCATATAACGCAATGTCAATAATTGCTTTTGAAAGTAGTGGCTGATATTCTTCAATTTTTGGTCGGCCAGCTTTCTTTCGGATCTTCAATTTACTGTATATCAGGATTCTCTGTACAAATTTGAAATGAAGTTTCTTTCTCATTTTTTTCTAAATATCTTCAGCTTTTCTCGGTCATATTTTTTCTTTTCAGGATTTTCCCTATCTCTTCAACCTTTAGTTTCTTTTCTTTTAGCTCCTTTTCCTGGTCTAAACTTATACAAGCCAACCAAGTTGCCCTTGATGATATCTATCTGAGACATCAACATTTTAGCTTTTCATTATAATATCATTTATGAATTTAATAAATAAATGACAAATATTTATAATATTTTAATTTTTTTCGATTGAAAAATTTGTGAATATCATAATTTTATATATAAGTTTAGAACATGAACAAATTTATTCAATTTCTATTGATATTTTTGTTTTTTGAAGATGGCTTCCTTTAATATCAAGAGCTCAACTGGGTTTCCTATTTATTTCTTCTTTTATTTTATTAAATTTATTGTAAAAAGTAACATTGTTGACATCAATTTATTTGTAACTCCCCCTCCCCCATGTCAAAGTTTGTCAAACTTTTTCAACCCCCTCCCCGATTTTGTTGAAATAATTTATGGACGTCCCCTAATTTTAATTTAGGTATTTATAAATTATCGAAATATTTCTAAATAACCCAAAATAACATTATGAAAAAGTTTTATAAATTTTATTATTCTTTAAATTTACTTAAAACATATTTTATTAATAAGTAAATTTGATTTTCAAAATACTAATTAATACATCCGGAAACAACAACAAAATCTATCGACAATGGATAAGGAGGCTTTGCGTACACTAATATTGGTCCAGTGTATAAGCTGCAGCGTCACGACGAGCTTTTCTAGTGCCCTGTGCAAGATTTTATTTTTGGGCGGTAATTTTTTTTGAAAAATTACTCAAAAGAAATGAGCTTGGTAGATATGATGTAAAGAAATATATATTTATTATTTTTTTTATAAATGTTTTTATTTGAATTGCACTTTTCCGGCTTTTATTTCCGCGAATTCATTTATAACATCGTCTTAACTAATATCTTTTACAATGTTATTTATATTCAATAGATATTATTGAATTTGGAATTGAATATGAAATATTTATGATATAGAAAAAAATGAAAAATTTGCATGCACTAGAAGAAGTTTCGGATCACCTATAGTGTAAATTTCGCCCGAAGTCCGAATTTTTTTATTAATAAAAATTTTATTTTCGATTAATTATTTTTGGTTTACCATTTCCCGCACCACTCAGATCTCTATGTCTATCAGGCACTGTGTGGGTGAACCTGTAGCAACTGCCTAGTTACGGGGTTGATAGACTATGAGTTTTGTGATATTTGAAATATTTAGATAATTTGTTTGGATATTTAAATAAAATCCAAATAGTTGTTGGTTGTTTTTACCAGAATGATATTATACGATCATGAATACAAGATCTCAGTGAAGATATTTTAATACAAGTAATTGAAGACATAAAAATCAGTCCACTAAAAATAAGCATGCAACTGGATGAGTGAACAGACGTCGATTATTGTAGCCAACTTTTGTTATTTGTCAGGTATGTGAAGGAAAAAGAGGTGATAGAAGAATTTCTATTTTGTGAGCCACTGGAAGTGAATACAAGACGAATTGATGTTTCCAATCGCATCAAAGATTTTTTTACTAATTATCAATTACCAATGAATATGATTGGCTCAATATGCACTGATGGATTTTTTTCACACACGAAAAGAGAATTACCGGAAGTTATAATAACGCATTGCATGTTGCATCGTCATGAACTTGAGTCGAAAGCATTGCCAGAAAGTCTAAAACAACATCTAACTACAGCAGTAAATATAGTAAAATACATCCAAGGGTGAGCGCTTAATCATTGCATTTTTCGTGCATTTTGCGAAGAAATCGGTGCTTAACATAGTTTTTGAATTTCGCGAGAAAATTGTTCAATTACTGACTAGTCAAAACTGTTATTTAGTAAAAGATTTTGAGAGTAATGATGTAATGCTGAGGCTGGTCTACTTGGCAGACATATTTAGCCCTTTAAATGAATTTAATCTATCAATGCAATGATTTGCAATAAATATAATAATATGTGGTGAAAAGTTATCTTCATTTATTGCAAAATTAGAAATTTGGATACGTCGAGTAGAAAAGGGGAACTTTGCAAACTTTCCTTTGCTTGATTCTGTTATTGCGGAAAATGAAAAGAATACAATTAAACCCGACATTGTAATGCATTTAAAACGATTGAGAGAATCATTCAATGAATATTTTTCTACCGTATATATTACCAAAACTCAGAGACGGATACTGAATCCATTTCTATTTGACTTAAATTTGATGGATAATAGTGATCTGAATAAAGATCAACTTATTGAAATGGAGCAAGTGGACATGTTCAAATGGAATTCGAACAATTAGAATTGCAACAATTCTGGTGTTCACAGTTACAACGTTATCCAGAGTTGGCAGACGGAGCACTGCAGTTACTCTTACCTATTGCTACGACCAACTTGTGCGAAATGGGATTTGCATTGCTTTTGCATATAAAAAATAAAGCGAGAAATCGCTTAAATACAGGTGATGACTTACGCGTATGTCTTTCAAAAAAGGAACCTCGCTTCGCCAGTATAATATTGAACAAACAACAACAGGCTAGGTATTAATAAAAATAATATTGTTTTGTATTTATATAAAATGTACAATGTTTTTCAATAAACAATAAGTTTTGCAAAAAATGGGGTGCTGATAAATATTTTCAGATTCAAAGGGGTGCGGCTCGCTTGAAAGGTTAAGAAACACTGCATTAAAGCAATATTTATATAATAATTAATGGTATTTTCTGAATATTTTTTAGCAATTTTATAAAACAATTTTTCATTTTTCAAATTTTCAAATTTCCTTTTATTTCCACAATTTATGCTATCATAAGGGAATCATATTCATTCTTTTAACATTTCATTAATTTTCCTTACGACTATAGATCCAATTTTCTATCCAATGTAACACTGATTTCATACACCTAAGTGTTTAATGCACTTATATTCAGTGTAATTTTTAAAATTTAACATTTTAATTTACCATTTTTATATTTTAATGTAACCCTGAAACAACTGACTCAGTGAACACTAGTGTTATTACTTTTTGCTAATTCCCTCTTTCTACGCAAAAAAAAACTTTTATCTGAAAACTACTAAATGGGTATTTAATATGACATCTTTTACAAAGTGGTTACCCAAAATAAAAATTATTTTTTGGCTGGGAAACTATAATTTGCAATTCTTTCATTCAGAGTAGCATGTATCACGGTGCAATTTTCAGAACGAGTCGAGACTGCATTATTTCTTTATTTTTTGAACGCTGCATGCAATTCCTACACCTTCCTTGCTTCTGAGCACATGAGAGTAGATGCTACTTGACTTCAATGATTTTTCAAGGAGGAAGATGTTTTCTTGTAGGATTTCAGTATATTTGACAAGTTTGCAAAGGCATACTCGTCGGACATTTGATAAGTAAACCAATAGTTTGACAAATCAAAAGACATAAATCTGCAAACCTTGTTCAAAGTCAGGATAAAAGGAAGAAGAGAAAAGATTGATCTGCAATTTTACCTGGAATTACTGATGTTTGGAATTGTTTGAAACTTGACTAACGAAAGTATTTCTTCTCATTGAAAAAGCATTACACGTGCATGGATTCCATGTCTTCCTTGAGACTATATTTATCGAAGATCTTTTTACCATCATTTGAAAATCGAGCTTCAAGCATTACACAATTCTTTTTCAGGTACGTACGAAAGAATACTCGATATTTGGAGATGTGATGTTTCTGTGATTCTTTTCCTTCATCAATAAAAGAAGTATTCTATCTAGAATGAGATTCTGGCAGCCGACAAACTGTTGTTTGAAATGCCCTTCTTCGTGAACTTATCTTGAAGTTTGACAATTGTAAGGACCATCGTTTTAATTTCCCCATAATTTCTTATTTTAATATAGCTACCATTCTTGTAAGGAAGAATAGCTAATGAATATTGTACAATTAATTAAACTAATTTATTACATAATAATAATTATTTACAATGTTTGGTGATTGTGTCTGAAGGTATTCTGTATCAATAATTATAAAACCAATAAACACCTTTTAGATATTACACAACGAATAGCTATAAATGACTGTGTTGAATATTTGTCGTCAGAATAAATATTGTAAACTTATGTCTCATTTAAACATTTTGGATTTTGACTTGTATACAACTCACAGGGTGTAGGAATATTTCAATAAATACTTAAATAATTACGTTAATACAAAATCGTAAAAATATTCATTTTGATAAAATTGTATATAAGATTTATATATATTAATAATTTCTTTTAAAATTTATAAAAATATAAAATTATTTAAAATTGTATAAATTTTATTTTGCTTTAAGAATATTCTGAAAAAAATAAATAATATTTAAAATAATGCTTTTTAAATTTAAAATTATCTAAAAGTTTTTAAAATCAATTATATGACAAAGCAACAATAAAATTTATTTTTACGCATTTTTAATCATTTAAATTGATAAAAGTATTCCGATAATTTGAAGGAATTTGTAATGATTAAATTTGTCTAAGTCTTTATTAATGGAAAAGCACTATATTTCATGAAAAAATAGAATAGTACAATTTAAAATTATTTTTAATTAATTTAATTTAAAGTTACTTTTAATAAATTTTAATTAAGCCAATCATTTATTTAAATAATAATTAAATTAAAAATTATTTACAATTTGAAATGATATTAATAAAAATAAATAAAATAAAACAAATAATAAATTCTAATGTGGAACGTGTATTTTGTTGAAGACACTAAGACTCCACTACTGCTCCAAGCATATGAAGCGCTAACGGAAATGGAAGATGCGTATTTAATCTGGATAAAAACTGATGATATTTTAATTTGTCCAAGCTTCAAAGAGCCTTGCGCCTTTATTTTAGGATACTTTGAAGGAAAAACAATTGAGTATGTCCAATCTCATCAAATCTCTATATTTGGACCCCAGTGTATACTGGATTACTTAAGAAACGATGAAGTCCTACCAATAAGTAAAACTTTATTATTTAGCACAGCGCTAAAAGACGTTGAAGTTTGTTTTACTGGTTTCAGTGAGGAAGTAAAAAAAGAATTAATCGATAAAGTTGTGATGATGCATGGAACGGTTAGCAAAGATTTAAATGCTTCAGTGAAAATTCTTGTGTCTCCATCGGTCGGGAGTCGTAAATATCGAGAAGCGACTCGGAGCGCTATTCCAGTTGTTTTAAAAGATTGGATTGATAATCTTTGGGAATCATCAAAAGAAACAGATCCTTTAGATGGTATGAATAAAGACTTGATTGAAAGATATCAAATCCCCATCTTCCACAATTTACACATCAGTGTGACCGGATTATCGATATTGGAACGAGAAGAAGTGAAAAAGATCATTACAAAATGTGGAGGATTTTATAATGATAATTTGACTGTTGGGATTTGTACTCATTTGATAGCAATGGAAGCTGCTGGCGAAAAATTCGAATGCGCAAATAAATGGAAAATTGAAACCGTCAATTGGAAATGGTTGTTCGACTCGGTGAATAAAGGATACGCTTGTGATGAAAACCAATACAGATTATCCAGCAAGGCAAATGTACCGGGTCTGGTTTCTCGAGAGAATTCAAATAATAAGACTTTGAAGAGTCAAATTAATAATAAATTAAAAATATGGACAAATTGTGTGATCCAGTTTCTTGATTGTGAAGAAGGATTTGTTGAGAAATGGAAGAGATTCATCATTGATTATGGAGGCGAAGTCTGTAAAAGTTTACTTGATGTGTCATTAGTATTTGTGACCCATATTATCGTGGGAGATGCAAGCAAATTAAAAGAAAAGGAAAGTGATATTACGTATGTAAATAGAGATTGGCTACAAGCCTGTTTAGATGCAAAGACGTTGGTTGATCCCAAAGATTTTGCCATTGAGATCCTCAAACTACCGGCAATCGTTCCAGCAGTCAATCCGATAGTTAAACCTCTTTCAATAAATTGGGATATATTTACCGAGTTCAATTCAGGAAATGTTTCCACAACGGTTGACAGTGATATAAAGGATACCAACAATGAAAATGATCTCAATTCATTCGGAGTATTCCACGGATTAAAATTCTTTTTTCATAATTTAACCGCAGTGCAAAGTCAAACCGTTTCCAATTTAATTATCAACAATTCAGGCACAGTCGGTTGTACTCAAAACAGTGCTACCCATGTTGTTATACCGGATATTCTGTCCTCATCCAAGCTACGGGGTCCAAATATCGTCTCGGTTTTCTATATCACCGAATGTATAAGACAGAAACAATTACTATCAACCGAATCTGATTTCATGTTTACTCAAGTAGATATCAATGAAAATATCCTTGTTGGAACAGTTCTTTCGTTTAGTGGCTATTCAGTTGAAGAAAGAACACTATTAAAGAAAATTAGTTCCGCTGCTGGTGCAACTGTTCAAGATCAGATGTCTCGAACACAGGATCTAAATAAAAACATTCTAGCGACGACTCATTTGATAATTTCAAAGCCGGATAAAAACAAATTCCCAGCGAGTAAAAGTTGGAATATTCCAGCTGTAACCAAGCGCTGGCTTGGAGATTGCATTGTGCGCAATGAGATGCTTTCCATTGACAAATATAAGATTGAGCTAGCAAGGAAATCAGATGTGAAAACCAAGACCGTAATTAAACAAGAAAGTAAGAAAAGAAAATTCATTGACAAACTTGACTTTGGACCAATTTCAAAACGAACCTTCCGCTATTGACCTTTTCTAGCCGTCCAGTTTTAGAGATGAAGAAGTTATGTGAAAATTTTAATATAATTCTAGTTAATTTCTTAAACCAGTTTTCAATTAATTACATTTTATTTTATTAATTTTTATTTTCAATATATTAAAATGACTTTTTCAGTATATTTTTGTAATAAAATAACATTTATTTTTAAATGAAATAATAAAAAAAATAATAAATTATTTTTTGCTGTCAAAAGTGTTAAAAAATTGAGCTAAATGTTACGAGAATAATAAATAATATTATCTATATATTTTTAAACAAACTTATTTTTTTATCAAACCCCTTTTTTAAAATTTTAATTTAAAATTTTAACATTATTTACACATTTAATTTCATTGCAAGTTTTTTTGATTTTACTGTGATTTGTAATAATTATAAAAAATTATAAATTTTTTATTGTAATGGATGTTTAAGGACATTCGTAAATTTAATTCGATTCGGGTAATTTTGTCTGTGATTTGATGATTGATGAAGCCAATAAATTTTAATGAATAAGTTATGCATCCTCAGTCACACTCTATTAACGGCTTCTAAAAATTTTTATTATTTTTCCATTAAGCTTTTGCATTTTTTTGTTTGATAATCTAATGCAGAGGTCGGCAACCTATGGCACGCGGTGGAGTTGTCAATGGCACTCTATACACTGCTATAAAGTGGTCTGGGTAATAGCGAATCTTATAATGCTAAAGACGGTTTCACATATATTCTATAATATAATTAGATAAAAATATATATTTGTATTGGTACTGAAATGATATTTTTTGCTTTATAAAACACCAATTTTCCATACAACGTCAAATAATATCTCAAGCATATCTTTTTACGTATGTGTTACTGTGGTGATTTCAACGAAATCAAATTTAACCCTGGAACTTTCTTCGGACTCTCGTCGTGGAATTGAGCGTGTTTTTTTAAAATACGAGTTGAAACATGTACTTTTTAGTGTTGGTTTTTACCATTGATATATAAAACAAACCAGATAGCCGCGAGGCGTCTACAATAAGTATTTTGAATATTGTTCATTTGTAGCACGTTGATTCGCTTCTTATTTAATCAGTGATTTTCGAGTTAAACATGATCTTTTAAAATATAATGATTCGTATCTTCTTGTATTCGAATTTAATGTTGTTTGTTTATCAATTAAATATATTAAAAAGATAATTTTGCGATCAAATTAATACTTATTTGTAAAAAAATAAGGCGGCACCCTGAATTAATTGGCAGTGTGGATAGGCACATCACAGCTAAAAGGTTGACGACCCCTGATCTAATGAATTAAAAAATGCATAATAATTATAATTATAAGCAGTTTTTAAAAATAATTAATTGAATTTTTATAAAAATTTGCACAAAAGGTATTTTATTATGTGAACCATGCAAAGGATAAAAATAAAATAAAAAATGCTTTATGAATTATCTAATGACGGATGTGACAAATTATGTAGAATGAGACAATTCATAAATTTAAATAAAGAATGGCTAACAAAATCTCAGCTCCCCTAATAATACTGACAATCTGGCAAAGTTAAACTTTTTACGGGTTTGAAATAATTAAACGAAAGAATAATTAAAATGAATACAAACTTTCATTCCTTGCCAGCGGGAAATCGCTCTCAATGGACGCAGTGCTCTCATTGTCCTCAAGGAACGGAAGGCAGTCATTTCGGTCCCGAATCCCAAAATATCATTGATAAGTGATAGAAGGGAAATCTTAATAAATAATAATAATAATAATTATAATAATAATAATAATAGTAGTAATATAATTTATTATTATTATTTTTATTATTATTATTAATAAATAATTAAATAAATTTGGCAACGATTTAATTAAAAGATAACGCCAATAAAAAACCTTCCGTACGATATATTTCGATAGCCTAGCTATCATCTTCAGGTAATCAAAACCAACTAAAAATATTATGAATTAACATTTAATTTAAACAAATTATTTTTTATTAATTTAATTTTTTAATAAATAAATATTTTTAAAATATATTCAATTCACTTTTAATTAATTTAAAATTTTAAAATTTTCACTTATATTCTAATTTTTAAAAATTAATGTAATTTAAAATTTTTAATTATTTTAATAATATTAAAAAAACAAACATGATTTAACATACGTAAACTATTTAAAAACATTCAAAACATTCGTAGTCACAGCACTTTGCACATTAATCTGACGCATTGCTGATAAGGTCATTGGATCCAAAAAAAAAATTAGAATATAAGTGAAAATTTTAAAATTTTAAATTAATTAAAAGTGAATTGAATATATTTTAAAAATATTTATTTATTAAAAAATTAAATTAATAAAAAATAATTTGTTTAAATTAAATGTTAATTCATAATATTTTTAGTTGGTTTTGAGTACCTGAAGATGATAGGTGTGCTATCGAAATATATCGTACGAAAGGTTTTTTATTGGCGTTATCTTTTAATTATTATTATTATTATTATTATTATTATTATTATCATTATTATTATTATTATCATTATTATTATTATTATTATTATTATTATTATTATTATTATTATTATTATTATTATTATTATTATTATTATTATTATTATTATTATTATTATTATTATTATTATCATTATTATTATCATTATTCTTATTCTTATTCTTATTCTTATTCTTATTCTTATTCTTATTCTTATTCTTATTATTATTATTTCTATTATTATTATTATTATTATTATTATTATTATTATTATTATTATTATTATTATTATTATTATAATTATTATTATTATTATTATTATTATCATTATAATGATAATTATTATTATTATTATTATTATTATTATTATTATTATTATTATTATTATTATTATTATTATTATTATTATTATTATTATGAGGCCTTAAAGCAGAATCAATGAAAAGATGGTAAAAGATAAATAAAATAATTTACAAGAGATAACAGGGAACAATTTTCCCCATGATCGAGATAATACATGATTATATAAATAAACAAAGGAGCATTATCAATTGTACGAGATCTGTAATGCAATTAATATATTTATTTTCATATCATTCGGGACGGACTTGAAATTTTATTTGAAAATTAAGGAGCAGAATTCATAAAATAACGTTTTGATCAAATTATCAGATAGTTTATCGCTTTCCAAAAATTTACATAAATTATTTTTCGATTTTAGTAATTGTAGTAAAGAATTATAATAAGTGACATATTTTCTACAAAATTTGACTATGAATCAGATTTTGTAGAAAATATTAAATAATAATAATAATATAATGAATGTATATCGACAGATTCACTGTCATTATCATATAGAATTGAAATGGAAACTATAAGGATTATAAATCGTTTATTCTGACAAACTAATTCATAAAGTATTTTTAAAATTATATTCTTTTAAAAAATATAAATTCTATTTTTACGGTATAAATTTTAATTTTAATAAATATTTTTAACAAAACTTTAAAAAATTATATTTTATAAACAATTAGTATTGTTGCATAACATCTTTTTCATCCATGTATCACTTCAAAAACATCACAATTACTAAATCTTGTTTACTAATACACCAAACCGCGATGAGATAAATGCCGTTATAATACAAGATGATACGTAAATCAACTTATTGGATTTTTTTGAAAAAAATTAATGGATTTTAAACATTTTTGAAATAGCTGCAAATTAAATGATTTCGTAACGTTATTGAGTTAATAAATGGGTTCATGATTATTTTTTTTAAACTTATAAATAAAATTTATAATTTATGCTTTTTTGTTCGGATCTCAGGTTTTGTATTGTTTTGACAGAAATGTATGAAAACTTACGAAGCGTTAAATTAATTTTATTTTGAAAATAGATCTTACGAAGATATATCCTCATTTTCAAGAAATTAGGCCATGTTTTTTCCTCTAAAAATGTCTCAAAAATGTTTTCAATTAAGTTATTATAGGGTTTTATCTTAACGCTGATTGAAGACGCGTTGAAAGTTTGCATGAATTTTTTATTATGTGTTATGTTTGTGTGCGTTATTTTATTTTTCTTCCATTTTTTAATTTTCTATAGTGCAGGGTTTATCTCACTGCACGTTTAAAGAACAACATCAAGGTGAGTTGGTATGTATTTTAGTTATATGATTATTTATTTTTATTTTATATTTTAGAAAATTTGTCTGAGCACAGCGTGGTATATTAATCAATTCCTGCAGCCAACAGTAACCAAGAACTTGAGATGACAGTTAGTCATTCGGATATATGTGGCCCATACAACCATGAAGTTTAAACACATAATCAAGATCTGAACAAAATCCAAGCATGATTTGAAACCCACTGTCAAAGTGCAAACAACATGATTTAGATAAACATAGAATGCACAGCTGCCTATTCAACATCTTGTCATAAACTACATACCACTCATAATGCGACAAATAAAACATCAATATTATCAAGTTCTTCCAGTCGGCAGTTATAAAGAATTTGAGAACCAATCATTTTTTTAATGACGTAGAATTCTTATGAATAGTGAGGTTTGTACCTTAATCACTAACTATAACCTGTGGCGGTATTTCTGGTAATATCAGTTAGTTAATTACAAAGTAATCTAAGTCAGATAGATTGGCGGCAAAATACAAAATTTATTCAGAATGAAATCATACCGAAACAATAAAGAAATCCAAAATTGTCCAAAAACTTGTGAAATAAACTTTGAAACCAAGCGAAATGATTTTGAGTATCATTTCGATACAGAATAGGTAGGTGAAGATGTAGTTGATCACTCTTAAGGCTTGTTTCAGAGTCGGGTTGTTATCGAGATAAATGTCTTCAAAGCACTTAAAAGAAATGGTGTGAATGTCATCAGATCGTGACAATTCTAACCAAACAAATGCTGCTAGCCAAAATGCATACCAGGATTGTTCCTTCGAATGCCCGGTGTTCCGTAATTAACAAAGACCTGTTCCGGAATGCGTGCCACCGGCTACCACAAGGAGTCTCGATGTCACAAACAATGCAGTAACAACAGTGAAATGGTTTTCTGTTAAAATAATAATGGTTACCTTTCAATGTTTAGCAATCATTTTACTTTTCCTGAAATGGATTGTAACAAATGGCACAGCAACAGCCTTTCAATTCGTTTACTGATTCTTCGTCAATATTTTCATTTTCTTTTTCGACTTTCGTCTTTTCTTCATTATTCAAATGCTTTATACAATTTTGATTATTATTATTATTAATATTATTATTATTATTATTATTATTATTATTATTATTATTATTATTATTTTTATTATTATTATAATAATAACAATTCAAATAAGTCATTTTCGCAGCCTTTACTAATTGAAATATTTTTTACCTAAAATAAGTTTTGTCTACTGCCAGATGAAATTAAACTGATATTTTTAAGTAGGACCTATTTTGAGATATTAGGATAAAATTAAACTCCGACATTTTATATAAATCTGATGAAAAAGAAACCTTTGAAAGAAAGAACTGCATTTTTCATAGCCCTTATCATGTTACTTATTGAGGGCCTACGGGTTGCGATGCCTTTTCGTATGAACGGTCTATATCAGGGATGGGCAAACTGATTACTAGTATGATCGACTATAATTTTTCTATTTATGAGCGATCGACTTCCAAAAATAAGTTAAATTAAAAACAAATAAAAATTTAATTAACGTCTTTATTAATAATAATATATTAAATAGATACATTGGGTTTACTATTTTATGCAATATAGACATACTTAATCAATAAAAAGTTTATATTAATTTTTGGATGTAGATGTGTGATATTCCATTTCATTAACGAGTCTTGTAAAATTAGGTTTGTAATCACTGATGTACAATCGAATAGATGCAATTAAGTGGTCATCAGTCAGAGATCTCCTAAATTACGATTTTATGTTTTTCATTTGAGAAAACTCTACCTTATTATAGATAAGTGAAACCAAAAATGAAAATATTCTCGTTATTGATTTCTCGAAGAAAGGAAATTAAATAAATTGAAAAATCGGTTGGAAATTATTGAGATTTGCAAATCGTTTCTCAAATTATTGATTAATATCCTCCAGTTCAAAACAAAATATTTCAATATTACATTCACTAGCAAGTTTAATATGTTTTTCTAAATATGGAAAATGTTTAGAATTAAACCTTTTTAATTTTGAAGCAAAAATTTTTAATTTTTATTTAAAAGCATTTACCAAACTGACCAAATCAAAACTATTTTTTCCTTTTCCATGTAATTGTAAATTAAGCAAGTGGTAGTGGCCAATAAAAAAAGAAACGCTAATTTTTTACCCATGCTGAATTTTAAAATTGTTCATGTTTCTCTCCCATTGTGTCCAAAAACGTAATGATTTCCGGCAAAAGATTTAGAAATCTTTCTCAAAAGCTTCCTCAGATGAGCCGCCTAACATGACAAAAAAAGTAAATCTTCATATTCTGAGTCATTGTCTTCAAGTTGACTATTTACAATAGATTACAAAGAAAAATTATGTAGAAATTGAATAAGCAGATCGATAGTAACTTGATCGGACGATTCAATATTTCCAAAATCGTGTCTTTTAATATAATATTTATATAGATTTCGATAAGTTCATTGAGCAGCTCACCACAAGATACATGTTTAACTTTAAATTAATATTTCATTGTTTGCTAAATTTTTAGTACATATTTTAATTTTAAAAATTTGAAATTAAAATAGTAAATTATTTTAAATGTTCGCGATCGACCGTTTGCCCATCCTTGGTCTATATTCTTATCTTTCACTGGATTTGATAATAATTTATTGAAAAATTCTTTCTATCTTAAAGTTAGGAACAAAAATGACAAACGTATATAAATAATTTTTGTGGTCTGCAAAAAAATAGAAATAGAAAAAATCCTAATACTTTCTGGATGGTTTTTTTTATGAAAATATTCATAAATGCTATTTTAAGCACATTAATTTTATCTCATTAAATATTTTTATTTTAAACTAAAATTTGATTTGTTTTATTTATTTAAATAAATTTTATATAATTTTTATAAACAAATATTAATTTGCCTAAGTAACACAATTTTTTGATATAGTCATAATGAAATTAAATGAATTATTAAAAACTGATTTTGAGATAAATCTAACCATTAACTTATCTTTAATATAAATATGTATATTAAATTTATAATATATTAATTAGTATTGGTATGGTTGCTGTTTGTTGATATCTCTCAGAATATGAAAAAGTGTGGTTTAATTCTTCAAGTTTTATTTGGTAGTTTTATTTGAAAAATTAATTTTTGGAAAATCTTTTGTACCTTCTGAATATTTTTAATGAATAAGAATATAAATAACCTTAACTGATCAAAGATGAACAAAAAAATAAACAATTAAATAACAAAAATTAAAAAAATGAAATTCAAATGAGAATTAAACAATGAAATACTTATATTTGTAAACCACCTTTTATAATATTAATATAATTAGGAGTGCCCCAACATTTAGAATAAGTGATTAAGACTTATAAATTTTTCTTAAAACTACCCAAGTCAATTATTTCATTATATACAGGCGAGGTAGACAAACATTCAAAGTATGATTCTAATTTACCCATAAGCCGTAAAATACTGTGCTTTGGACCATATTTTGATATATTTTTTTATTATATAGATAATACGAAGCTTAATTTATGTAAACTTAGATTTAATGATAATGGAATTAAGGATGCGGATGAAATGAATGGATGAAGGTAGCAAATGAAAGTAATCACTGAGGGTTCGGATTGAAGGTATGAAGTCAATCTGGTCTGTTTTACACTCAAATTAATTAATAAGAAAAATATTTCAAGAAAATAACTGAAAATTGTTGCTAAAGATTTAAAATATTTATTCTTTTTAAATATTTATTGTGATATTATTGATATTATTTTTGAATATATATTAAATAATACATTATACATATATTCACTCTAAAACTCAAAACACAGAGTTTATCGCTAACCTTATTAGGTTCTAACAAATCACATTATATATTATATCATCATTATAAAAATAACTTTGCGGCAAGGGCTTATTTTATTTATTACTTATCTAATACACACATACACACACACACACACATATATATATATATATATATAAAAAACTCTAAATATGTTTGTGTACCACCTTATATAATTTTATATATATTATATATTTCAATTGTAAATCTATTGGCAATTTATCAATAGTTTATTTATGTTATATTTAATATCAAAAATAAGTATAAATAATAAATAATCTAATATATAAAACTGTTAGCCTATCAACATTAATCAAGTTCAGTCCTCGACGGCAAATAAGGATAAGGTGAATAAAATGGTATCGGCCATGTTGTGTTATGCATATAGATTGATTGTTCGACCGAATAAGGACTGACTGCTAAATTATCGACAAATGGCGAAAGTGATGAAATAGCTGAAATTTAGATCCACCAAAATTATGCAATGGATCAAGATTGGCAGTCAAAGCTCTAAATAACTATGTCATTGAAGCGACAATTCCAAACGGACCTTATGAAGGCGAGCACGTTCTTATACCTAAAATTCCATTAATTCCAATGGATTTGCCGTTTTCATTTCAACCTTTACAATTTCCTATTCGGCTTGCATTCACGATAACTATTAATAAATCCCAAGGACAGACTCTTGAAGTTACTGGTTTAACTTGGTCAATCACATGGTCAATTATTTATTGGTATGTCAAGAGCAAAGGACCCAAAAAAATTACACATTGTCATCGATAAAAATGGAAAACCCAAAATGTTGTATATGGCTAAGACTAAAATAACATCAGCCTTAAAGCTATTAACTTTATTCGCAACTGCTAAACATAACCTACTTTTAATTAATTGATGACTTAAATATAATAAATTTTTATATTTTAGAAGAAGAAGCGGAAGTTTTTCAAAACCGAAAAAGGTTTTATGCCATAAATGTGAAGCAATATATAATGCAATGATGAATTCACTAATATTTAATCCAGCTGATTTACTAACATTCACTAACTAATTCACTCAATAGGCGCGTGCGATTAAACGCGATTAGAAAACAACTTACATCTTTCATTCAATAAAGTCTAATCATGAATATTTATTTTAATTCGATAATTCGTCAACAATTTGTGAATATATATCAAGATATCAATAATAATATAGTAATCTGAATAATGTTAACATATGAATCATTGAAGTCTATGGTGGAAGTTTTGTATACACTCAACTTATTACTCGTGACTTTGTTTCATACAGTAAAGCTACACAATATTAAACCACAAAAACGGCAAACTCTTTATATTATATATTGTAATTATTAATATTATGTCAATTATAAATAACGTGAAAAATGACGCTCAGTAATTTATTAAAACATTATTTAATTAGAAAATTATAACTGAAGCGAATCACGGGTATACGGTTAATATATATATATATATATATATATATATATATATATATATATATATATATATATATATATATATATATATATATATAATAACTAAGAATGAATATTTATGAATATTAATAATAGGAAACCTTGTAGTTAATTTATATTTTTAATACCTAGCTCATTATTCATTTATTAATGGGATAATACAATACCAATAATAAAATATTATTAATATTTGTTCCATAATGCATTTCGTATAGCAACGGATCATCCAGGGTAATAGACAAAAATTTAAAGGGAATTTCTTGCTGAAATTATTTGATATTTACAACTATTACAATGAATTTTTATGGTGAGTTTTATAAGTTCTTGAAATGTCATCAAAGGAAAAAATTTTATTTATCTGCATTAAAACAATCCAAAATATTCCTGCAACTTCCAGTGAAGGATAAGTTTCATTTTGGGAATTTTGAATTCATTATTTTTCTAAAAATACTTTTATCATTTTGAAAATAACTGTTTTTTAAAATAATAAAATCTTCAATAGCATAAATTATAATATTGATAATAATAATAATAATAATAATAATAATAATAATAATAATAATAATAATAATAATAATAATAATAATAATAATAATAATAATAATAATAATAATAATAATAATAATAATAATAATAATAATAATAATAATTGAAAAAAGCCAACTATATGTTCTATTTAACATTTCACTATATACTTTGACTGTTTATCAGTCTTCTTCAGGCTAGAAATCACATTAACAATAACTGAAAGAAAATAAGAAAATTTAAACCAGTAATAATCTCAATTAATTTTTATCAAAAAAATATAAAATTATAAAATTATTTTGATTTTAAGAAAATAAACTTGTAAATTCATTTTTTTTATAAAAAACACAAAAATGATCATTCCTTTTAAAAAAAGATTTTGTAAAACAATAAAATTTTAAATTTTACCAAACACATAATATGCACATCACATTTAATTATTTAAATACTATTTTTATTTTTAAATAGTCCCGAATCATATCTTTATTGGTATAATCAATGCATATATTTCATGAAGAACAGGATAATATCCCACCACTAACATGAAGACATCAGTTGGGAAATTCTTGAACTCTTATCATAAATTATGATATATATATATTTATATATAATTATAAAATTTTATTATTGTTTTTGTTATAATTATAGTATTTTACGTTATTTTTGCTAATACAGCAATACCTCGCTTAGTGCGGTTTCACTATAGTGCGTTTTTTTGGAGGGAAAAAATTAAAATTTATAATTTTTTATCAATAAAATGCCCAAAAACGTATCAACAAGCCATTTAAAATATAAATTTCTTAATAATACAAATAGGCTTACTATTCACGAAACATTAAAATCACAAAAGTGTAAGTTTATAATATTAGAAAATGTAATTAAGAATAAATAAAATATTTTTTTAGCTCGAATTTGCCAGTGCTTCTGTACTGTAACGCATAATGAATACTTTTAAATTACTTATTTGGTTTTATTTCATTCATATCGTAATATTATTAATTCGTGACATTTTTTATTTATTTTGAACTTCAAAACATTGATAATATATCGATATGTATTAAAACAAAGTTTGGAACCAATTACAATTTTTCCCATAGGCTACATAGTTCAATTAGTGCGTTTTCACTTAGTGCGGCATTTCGGCGGAACCAATTAACCGCACTAGGTATTGCCGTATATCAATAGTTCGATCTCAGTTTCTTTAAATGTTGTTTGTAGTTTTTGTGTGGTCGATTGTTGTGTCTTTAGGTTTTATGAATGGTGTGTGCACACAAACGCGAGTTTTTTTAGATAATTTTGTGATTAAGTTGGGTAGAATTGTATATTGTGTTTCGAGTTTGGACTAACTATTATTTTCGAACTTTTGTAATTCATGATATGTGCTGGTTTTTAAATTTATCTAAATTCATTTTTTGATTTGGAATATTTTGATTTTGTTTAATAAAAATGTGAATCATTGCTCAATCTCAAGTTATTGGAAATGTTAAATGGTTTAACTTAAACAATGGATATGGATTCGTTGGTGTTGACAATGAGCGAAACGATAAAGATGTCTTTATTCAATTTCAATCTATTGCTGCACTAACGCAGCTGATTGTTAAGAAGTGCTCTTTGCGTCTGGGCGTATGACGGGTATAGTTCTTGATTCTGCAGGTGTATCGCATACTGTGCCAATTTATGAAAGTTGTGCGTTGTCTGACGCGATTTACAACATGGAACCTTATGTCAAAGATAGGATTTAACAATAAATATTAAAGTTAAACTTTTACTACAATGTGTGATGAAGATCCAATGTTTATAAAAAACATTTAGTCGAGCGATGAATCAACCTTTTCTTTAAATGAAGTTATCAATTGACTCAATTGTGTGTATTGGAGTTCTGATAGTCCACGCATGGCAGTTGAAAAGAAATTAAAGTAACCCGGTTTGAACATATTGGGCAGCTTTATCACACAAAGGAGTAATTGGTACTTTCTTCTTTGATGGAAACGTTTGCGGTGGAAATTATTTGAAATTTTTTATTACATTTTTTTCCTGTTAAAATATTTTAGCAAAAAATCATTCTGCGAAACTTTCCATTCAAAAACTTAACTAAAAAGAGTACCTGAAAAACTTGGAAGGATTCAATTGAAAATGATCCAAGTTTCAAAAGGCAAAGAAATGTATGCATTAAAGTTTATCATAGATATTGAGTTGATACGTGCATTAAGTCCCCGGACTAAGCAAGAAATAATGAGTAGAAGTTAATGAGATTTTATATTTAATATATTATGTATATATAGGTTAATAATATAACATTTGTTTTAATATTTCATTGTTTGTCTTGTTTCAGCTCACGCAAAAGAAGACCGAAATGAATAAAACAAAATAAGACATTTCATTCAATCCCAACACTTCCTCATTTCACCTTCTTCTGAAACATCCTCATAGCATTCCAAACCCTTGATTCCGGCCTTAATTCATTACAAGCATATATAAAAGTCATTCTAGTACTTTTTTCTGATCAGGCCTTTATTATGGAAAATGTAGTAGTTGAAGAAAAATTAATTTTTTTTGAATTTTGAGTTAATTTATTTTTTTAAAAATATTCAATGAATTCTGATCGTATTTATATTTTAAAAAAGAAAATTGTGCATAAAAACTTAGTTCGAAGCGTAGTATATCAAAGTGAAAGGGTACAATTTCCTAGTGTAAATAATCTTTACATTAATTCTTTGTTTTTATTAGGAGCGCGTATTTATAAATTGCAACGCAAGGAGCACACCGAATCCGCCACGCACCCACCCGGCTTTAAGTTGAGATGCGATTTTTAAAACACTAGAACCTTAACTGAGAAGGATTTAAAATTACTAAGAAATTTACGATGCAACTTATCAAGATAATGAAGTTTTCTATTTCCGGGAGAAGGCGATTTCCAGTTAAGAACAAGTCAATTATTTTGATATTGGTCATGTATATATAAACAAAATACTTTTCCTTTATCTTTTTCGTCAGTATCAGTTTCGTCTATTGCATTGTTGATCAACTTGTTACCCTTACCTTAAGTAAAAATAAACATGCCATAAAAGATTTCGATTTACTCAGACTTCCTGTGGATGGAAGCAAATTGACTAATTCGTTTGAAGTGGATAAATCTTTGCAATTTTTAATAATTCTCATTTTTTCATGATTGTTCTGTAATTCCGCCGCATTTTCGCACCCAAAATTTACCACAATGTCTTTCAATGTCTCTGTTGAATCTAATTCTTGATTTCCTTTATTAATGCCCAACTGATATAAAATCAATTTTTAATATATTATTATTATTATTATTATTATTATTATTATTATTATTATTATTATTATTATTATTATTATTATTATTATTATTATTATTATTATTATTATTATTATTATTATTATTATTATTATTATTATTATTATTATTATTATTATTATTATTATTATTATTATTATTATTATTATTATTATTATTATTATTATTATTATTATTATTATTATTATTATTATTATTATTATTATTATTATTATTATTATTATTATTATTATTATTATTATTATTATTATTATTATTATTATTATTATTATTATTATTATTATTATTATTATTGCACAAATTCAAAATTTTACAATACGAACAATTAATAAAGTTCCTTTAATTTCAATTACAACAGAACCCCCCTACCTCACACAGGGGAGGGCGGTAAATCCAAATGAGTTAAGGAGCTCACATCTATTACTACCGACGTCCAATGTGAAATATGAATGCAAAAGTGAATCGCAAAAAATCGAAATAAAACCGAAAAACTTTTTAAAATTATTTATAAAAGAAATAATAAAACTAATAAAATATCATAGCTTTTACCGAATTGCCAAATTTATTCGCGACGTCAAATATAAAAGATTCGTGCTATAAATTATTAGCATGCACATTAGGAATTAAAAGTAAAAATAGTCTATGGGTAATGAAGTGATGCTGTAATTTTTTCATTATGTAACCAAAATAATTGAATACGAAATCCCCATGAGGATAGAGGACATTTGGGAGATACCTTAGTGGCTTTATATTTACCCAATAAGTTTTGTGCCTTTAGATAATTTATTAATAGATAATGATAATAGTAAGACTAATGACAATAATAATAATTATTATTATTATAACTTATTATTATTATTATCATTATCATTATTATTATTATTATTATTATTATTATTATTATTATTATTATTATTATTATTATTATTATTATTATTATTATTATTATTATTATTATTTTTATTATTATTATTATTATTATTATTATTATTATTATTATTATTATTATTATTATTATTATTATTATTATTATTATTATTATTATTATTATTATTATTGTTATTATGGTATAATATTACTGGATTATTCCTGGACATTGGATAAATGTTCCTTAATCGTTCAATGACTATTTTTAGTTTTGAAACGTCTTCATCTGCCGTATTTTTTAAAGAGTCGGATGCAAAGGAATTCAGCAGTAAAGCCAAAAATAAATTGAGTACCTTAAAGGATTTATAAGTTTTATTTGATCAGCTGAATGAAAAATTAACCACGAAATTTCCCAAAACAAGTGTTGGAATAAAAATAAGAAGACATAGTGGGCTATTTGCTCTGATACAGTCAAAAGATGGTTCAATCCATTCACCGCAAATGATCCGAAATACAAGAATCATTGAATGCCAGAAATCATCAAAGTTCCATCGGGGAATATTGTCTCCGAATATTTGCGTGTGATATGTATTGCGATAGGATTGCTTCCCAATTACAGCGAACATGTAGAGAACTAACAGGACTATTATTGAAAGGTTTCCCATTTCTGTAATTGTACTGAAAATGATTGTCAACAGCAACCTCATAGTCTGCCAAGATTGGGCCAATTTGAATACCCTAAACTAAAGATTCATTTGACAATGTTACATGAAAAAAAAATAATTTTACTCACTAGTCTAAAAGCCCTGAATATGGACAAGGCATCAACCTCCTCAACCCCTAGATCTATTATGCTAGCTATCACTACGACAAAGTCAAAAATATTCCATCCGACATTGAAATATTCTTTTGACAAAGCCATTATTTTTAACGAGCATTCAATTATGTAAATCACTGTAAAAATCTGAAAATATATTGGTTTTATTGAAATACATTGTTATAACGCGGACTAAAATTATTAAATTAAAACACTTATAGAAATTTTTGGCCCAAATTTATTGTTGAATTAATGGAAAATGGTATGAAGGCAATAAAAAATTAAAAAATTATTATCTATATCTGATGCTCTAAAAGAGTTTTGAAAAATCAATGGTGATAATATTGAATGGTGCTAGCGCAATGACAATGAATCTGATTGGTCAGTTTGAGGGCAACGCATTCGTTTGATGTGTTTGGTGCTCGTTTCGGCTGCTAGAATATTTTTAATATTTTTAACATTATGAATTGGGAAGTTAAGTTTAAAATGACAATATCAAATAATAAAAAATATAAGATAAATACTAAACTTATTTATTATAACCTAAATATTCACATAAAGTTCATACAGCCAAGTTTAGTGTTAATTTGACCAAAAAAGCTGGCTGTTCATAATTCACGAATAGATATATATATTCCTTTCTTATGAAAATAACTAATAAAATTTAAGCTTTCATCGTCATTTTGAGTGGTTTTATTAATCAGGTCGTCAACCCATTTCAAACTTTCGCTCTTTATTTCCCCTTATAATGTATTCATCTACTTTTATTTCAATTCCGGCATCATTCATTATAGAAAGTAAATTTAAATTAGAAAAAAATTCACCAAATCTTTTAAAATTCCAAATAAATAAAATTTCCTAAAATAAATAAAAACAAAAAAATCGTTAAAATCAATAAAAAAGTTTATTAATAGGTTTAGTTACTGGTCTGGTATACAAATTTTCATTTAATTGGTGCAATGCCACATACATTGGAGAGATTTCCCGTCATCTTCGCACACAGGTTCAGGAACATAGTGATATTATTCAGCATCAAAACATGGGCAAAGGAACAACTGATTTAATTTATTAAAAAATTTTATATAAAACTTCAATAATAAGTGGGAAAGAATTTTATGTGAGCATAAAAAATTGTATTTAAAAAAACATTTTTTAAATCAAAAAAAGGAATTATAAAATGGTTAAAAATATTTAAGATTTCGGAAGTTTGTCTTATATTTTGGTTTCATGTTTCACAAATAATTGTTTTAAAATCTGTGTATGATAGTTAGTTTTTCTAGGATAATTTAAATAAATTTAAGCTGTTTCAAACGATACCAATATTTTTATAAATTTCAAATAGTATACCATACTAGATAAATATCTCCTAATTCAATGACTTTGTGATATTATCAGGGCCGGCTCAGAGGTCGGGACTTCAAAGATTTTTCTTGAGACCCGGTGCTTTCATATTTCTAAGAATTTTTAGTAGCTAGGGAAAGTTTTTGACACCAATTACAACGTTTTTTACATATCGGATGTTAACGTAGGTCTTTCCTCCCATTTTTAATATCTATGTACCGTAAAATCTTGACTATAATACGCACTTTTTTCACATTTAGTCAGCAAAAATAAGAGTATACAAAAAAGTTACAATTAATTTCATGAGTTAAAATTTTTGTCACAAATTATTAGAGAGAATACTACTCCATTGAATTGTCTGAAAAAATTTGCAAAGGTAGTATAGACGATGTATATCCTGTACCAGAATAATCAATAAGCACACTAAGTACGTGCTTAGGGTACCGCATGAAAAGGGGGACCACTACGAGCTACTAAAAATTTTTTGCAATTACTAAACTACTGCATGAACTAGCGTGATGTTCATTTTAAATAAATGAATCATAATTAATTACGTACAAATGTCCACGGACGACGGTCTATGTTATGTAGCCATAGAGTAACTTATTTAATTTATACATCACACTGCTTGATGTATAGATCATAGCATGTGTATATAATATTGTACTATATATTAATTTTGCACAACTTGTACTTACCTGGATTTGGTTGGCTGTTCGGGTACCACACTAGGTAAGTGCTTAGGGCCCCTGAATATATTAATCCGGCCTATATATATTGAGAGAAATATACAATAATCTGCCTAGTACCATATTACAAATCGAATTACAATCCCATAAATTGATATCCCGTATTGTATATATTGTATATCCCGTATCTAACCAGAAAATTTTCGCAATCTTAAAAAAAAATTTCAGTCCACAATTTGAGATTTGGAAAGTTACGTAGAATTTTCAGAAGAAAATAACATAACTTCATTTTGAATAAATGTAGATTTCTGTATATAAAAAATTAAGGCGCCCCCTGAAAATAAGCTCTAGTTGGTCTAGTGAAGCCAATGGTCAGATCATAGAGCTCACAAGCCTCCTCTTTATTAAAAGATCCAGAAATAATCAGAAATTATTAATGAAATTTTTGTCATTTCTGTTCACTGAAACTCAAAATGCTTGACAATTTTAACAATCGTAACCTAATAGCATTCATTTCCCAAATTATCAAAACTGAATTCCCGAGATGTTAATGAGTTTTCTTTGCGTTATTTTCCCCTGGCTCGAATTTCATTAGGTTTTGCATAGTTGAACCACAACGCAAATAATCCACAGCTAATATGATGAATAGAATAAGTTACAAATAATAAAAACGCCCAGGGATTTCTTAAATTTTCTTAATTTTTTCATGAAACTTTACAATCGGGACGATCCTATCCATGATGCATAATTGACGTCGGCTTCTTTTTATTTAAAAAAGGAAACTTTTATTATGCTGTAGGTTTTCCGTTATTCTCAAGAAATTTATAGACAACGCTTGAATCAGTTTGCGAGGAGAGGTTTTGTAGGATTTACAACAATAACCTTTAAACACATTTATATGATGTACCAAAAACATTCTTCCTCAAAATCAGTCTCTTTTTCCAAATCTTTATTAATCTTATTGAATTCATTTGAAAAGAAATTACCATCACGTCATTTCACGAAGTCGAGGTCTTTAGATTTTTCAAAGCAACGGAATTTGTTGTATAGGGAAAATATTAATACATTGAATAAGATAGATTTTTTTTGTAATAAAGTTTCACTTATTGCGTGTTACATTTAATAATAATAATAATAATAATAATAATAATAATAATAATAATAATAATAATAATAGTAATAATAATAATAGTAATAATAATAATAATAATAATAATAATAATAATAATAATAATAATAATAATAATAATAATAATAGTAATAATAATAATTATAATAATAATAATAGTAATAATAATAATAATAATAATAATAATAATAATAATAATAATAATAATAGTAATAATAATAATTATAATAATAATAATAGTAATAATAATAATAATAATAATAATAATAATAATAATAATAATAATAATATATCAGATAAGTGAATAACAAAATAAGTCCTAGTTGCGAAGTAATAATTAATTTTTGAAAAAAGTATCGATTATTAAAAAGAAACTAAAGAGACCGCTCTTAAATTTGGTACGGGTCTGGCTTAATTGTCCAAATTACTAGTTCATTATCAACATATGTTGGCTAACCGAAATAGCTTACGGCGTTCATTAGACCTGGCCGAAATCTTTCCAAACTTATTCAGAATTCTGTTTAAATGATTTTTTGCCTTGTCAAACCTATTGTCAATTAAAAATAAAACTTAGCTCAATTATTCTCAAATCCAGTCATTAAATCCACACCGCTGGGGCTTTGGGGTTAAGTTCATCGGACCAAGCAATATTTGAATAGATGATATTTAAAACAAAAAATTAATCAAGCAAAACGAAGGGAGTTCAAGAGAATTATCAAAATTAATTAAATTCAGTTTGGCTAATTAGTTTTCTAGTTTCTACAGCATAATGTCGACATAAAACCGACAAAATTTCAATATTTTTAGAATAAAAATTTTTTATAATTGATCAATTATTTATTTAAATTATGTTTATTTCTTGAGTTAAAAGCGAAATATGGAGGGTTACTCCAATCTCACCAATAAATATTGTGAAGAAAGGTTCACTGTTTTGAGCAAGGAAATCATGTTCCTAATGATGCTTGGTTCTCTGATGTTTTATATTCGATTGTTCATACTGGCAGTAGGAAAACTTTTTCTGAGGAGCCATTTTGTGTGAATAAGAAAATACAAAAGTCCATTTTAAAATTATTATTATTATTGTTAAGAATACATATGTGTACAATAGTTTATTCGAACGACAAATATCCAAAATACTATCATATATATTTTTTCATCGCGTAACATCTTAAAAAGGAGTTTATAAGTTTGCAAATTATTGATGCAGAATACCGACAGGCACACAAACATACCATACATACACACATATCAAACCATTAAACATTCTAAATAACCACTGATCTTGAAACTACAATCTTTCAATATTATTACACAATACAGTCAAATGAGGTGAGTTGGGTAAAAAACATAATTACCTCATTTTTGCAATTATGTCAATTATAATTTCCAGAAAGTGTTAATATGCCCATATTCAACAGATATCCATATTTAATTTTCCAAAATATATGCTAATTTATTAGACAACCGAACTCACCTTAGTATTAGTGAAGTTTGATAAACATGTGGAACACTATGAAATTCACATGATTGTAATCAAAAACCTTCCATATGATCTGAATGTTAAAAACAAAACGTGAAGGTTTCTTGAGTTTCATCTTTTATAGTGTGATTATTATGATCGGTAACGCTTTTCATTTCCTTACTATCCTGCTCACAAAGTGGATCGAATTCCGACAGTGATAAGGTTTTGCCACGTGCAAGTATTTGCGGAATTCTTTCAATTTGATCATAATGGCATTAGAAACACATTGCCTATACTTTTTTCCTGACAGGTACAGCAGCTTTGTCTAGTGGTGAAATTCATCATTTTCGGAATCCATTGAGGACAAATTAACTTTGAGCAAATGTTCAAGAACATCGAGCAAGAGTGAATGATATTTTGTAAGAAACACTAACAAACAATACTCTTCATTTAGCTTCCAATTGCTTCCTGTCGCCAATACTTCTTCAGAGCTGCAAATACACCTAAGTCCACTGGTTGACACAAATCATCTGATCGTACTTCTAAATCACATCGGCAAAATCAGAGCTGAGATTATCTCTAAATTCTATTTTTATTTTAAGTTTTTTTTTATAAATCTTAGCTATTTCCCTTGACATGGTAACTGTACAACGACAGGAAAATATTCGTCAGTAAAAAAGATGTAAATTTATTTTGAAATACCGGTACTGGTAGTCACAAGGAATTGAAGATATCAAGATTCGTGGGTTTCCTTGCATTGCAAGGACTCACTCAAATAAAGGAAAATTTGAATGTTAATGCGTTCAGGTGTTTAAAACAATTAAAAATGTTTTTTAAAGCTACCGAACTCACTCACCAAGATTTGACAGTAGATTACTTTTTTAAATTTTACAATATCTATGTATAACCCTTTATTACAATGATTATTATTATTATTATTATTATTATTATTATTATTATTATTATTATTATTATTATTATTATTATTATTATTATTATTATTATTATTATTATATCAGATAAGGGAGTAACAAAATAAGCCCTAGCTGCGAAGTAATAATCGAAACTTTTTTCAAAAATATAATTATTACTTCACAGCAAGGGCTTAATTTGTTACTCACTTATCTGATACATTAATGTATGCTGTTACCAAGGAATCACTGTTTTATACTTAGACTATTATTATTATTATTATTATTATTATTATTATTATTATTATTATTATTATTATTATTATTATTATTATTATTATTATTATTATTATTATTATTTAAACATAACCGAAATATGTTGAGAGGAATAGTATTTCGCACATGGTCTCTATTATCCACGTCTATAAACTCAGTAAAAAGCGTGGACTCGTTGGTTGCATTGTTACTTAAAAATGGATATTATAAATCTTTTCTCTAGCGTATGACAAAAACGGTAAACCTTCATTCTTAAGAATATTGTCTATGGCGACCATTATGTAAATTTGGAAGATCGAAAGAAAATAATAATTCATTCATTTACTCAGATTCTGTTACAAGATATCCAGAATGCATGTAATGCTGTATTAAACAGGTGTAAACTTTCCATGGCTGTAGATTGTGAATACTTTGAGCATTCATTGTAATTTCTGTTTTAAATAAAATTTAAATATCTGTTATCTTAAATAATAATAAAAAAATAACATTTATATAGTTTTAAAAATATTTATAAATAAATAGAATTGTCTATTACCTTTTGAAAAAGAGAGAAAGAGAGATGAAAGAAGTTATTTAATTGACTCATTAGGTATCGCAGCATGAAGATTTGACCTGTCTTTATGTTATAATTTAGTATTTCAAATTTTAATGTGTTCATCATTTTTTTAAAAACATTTTTTCATAGAATTTATTGAATTTTAAAACAATGAAATTACGAAAACCACATTTGGGAATATCCTATTGTTAGCCATTTTATCAGGAATTGCTTGAATAGTCCTCATCTGCGTTCAGTTGACAATTTTTCTATACAATTTTAACGTCTCATTCGTAAAATATATTTTTTTTAATTGATAATAGTTTTATTTGCATAAAATAAATTTAATTGACATTTTCATAGAGTTATTCATTGCATATGACGAAATTTTTATCCCGACGTTTTGCAAATTGCCAGATGATACACATATAAATGTTCAAAAATCGAATGCAGAGATGACGGGAAGTCTCTCCAGTGTATGTAAAATTACACACATTTCATGTAAATTGTTAAACGAGATCTGAACACAATTCAACCAGAGTTTTTGATTTATTATTGGATATATTGCGTGCCTTACAAGAATTAAAAACGATCTTGTAATCTAAATTTACCATATGCTTATTTAACTTCCTCTTATAATTTGTAAAACTTTCTGAATACGGCAATATAAAAAAATTAGGCTCATTATTCTTACATTCACTATTGATATTATTTTCATCAACAATCGATTTACATCTATTAATCAAATTACAATCTGACATTCTCAGACATGGATTCTTAGGATTCTTAGTAAATTTGTCAATAGTCTCTTTTATCATCAATAATAAAAATTATTTCAAATAATATTCTTCATCGACAACTCAACTAATTTATCAACACTTTTGACTGAAATTTCAAAAGTGGAAGATAAATAAATCAATCATTTCACCAAATTTCTCGTTTACTTAAATTTGCAACAAACTTCCTAGAAAACTATAAAGACCAGTATCAGTTGGTTTTCAATAAATCTCTGTCTCATATTGTTAATCTTCGTGCTGTATAAATAAATCTATGAACGCATCGATGACTCTATCCGTTCCACACGTGAATACAATATTCTTATGTAAACAGTTCATAAAAGGCAATAACAGCTTTAAGTGCCTCTGGTTTTCAAATACATACTGTTTATAAGCAATGAAGTTTTCAAATTGGAAAGAAGCAATTTTTCTTTGACAATATCGCTAGCCACAAATAATGATTCTATTGCTGATTCTAATGAAGAAGCCATAGCGATTACATCTATTTGTTGATACCATTCATTATTGAAAAGAAAATCGATATTTGAAGTAGCAAATACCCTTCCATCCAAAATGTGATGTCCAGAGATGTTTTCAATAACAAAATGCAGCAGACGTCAATCGTATCAACCTATAGTTCATTTGTATAACATCAAAGGAAAGAATAATTTCATTCTTTCTTTATCTGTTTAACTGTGCAATGTGGGAAACAAACTCTAAACTAGCTTTAAATTCAAACTCTGATGATATTAACAGTTTAAATAATCCATCCAAAATCTTGGCTATTTTATACTGGGCAGTACTAATCATCGATTAAACTAATCTTATGGATACACCATTTTCATTGGCTTTGATTCCAAAATAATCTCCCTGAAAATGTATTTTGAACGAAATCAACAAGTATTTTGGTATAATAATTCTTCATCTCACGATATATGTAACTATAAATGTTCAAACCCCCGTGATTTAAGCGAAATTTCATTTTTTTAGTTTAACACGTTGATCCTCAAATCATTCTGAAATGCCCAACGTCCTTTATATGGTCTGCTCACTAATTTTATTTGGGTTCCGTAGGAAATGGTAGCTCACATTAAGTTGGCGATTACTGTGCTAATTGGATTTTACTATTCCAAGCATTTAAATCAGTTTATTAAATTTCTGGATTATAAAAACTCTGAAATAATTCTAATCTTCTTAAGTATTAATTGTTGCTTCGTAGTTCTTGACATAAATGTCTTCAATGAAGCTTGCTTCTTTCAATGTCATACGATTTACTATTTAGAAATATAAGTATAAAACGATGATTCCTTGGCAGCATAAATTAATCTAACAGATAAGTGAATAACAAAATAAGCTCTTGCTGAGAAGTAATAATTATATTGTTGAAAAAAGTTTCAATTATTAAATAATCCTCTTCAGTTTCTTACAGAATTAACATAAGAAATAATTTCGTAAGATTTTTCAAGAAAATCAATCAATTTAATATTTTTACAACTTTTCAGATATTTCAAAAATATCCATCGAAACTCTAGGTTTTTGAGTTTTTACCTCAATTGCAATTTACCAGGAGTAGTGGAACCAGAACCTTCAAATGAGGAGTTTAAAAAATACGGAAAACATAAGTTTTCCGATAACTTAAGTTAAAAAATTTTTTTTTATAAAGTATAAAAAATCCAAATCATTAATACCATTGAAAATGGGGAAGATTTTTATAAATTTGGGAAATTAACAGAAATTTCCAAAGCCTCATAAAATCAATAATTATCAAAAATTTGAATTTGTCAAAAGGTAAAAAAGATGGCAGCCAAAACAAATTTCCAAGGAACAGAAGAATAGTTTATTCGAATATAGAAACTTTTTAATAATAAATTTTAGTTTTCAATTAATCGGACTTACATTTATTAGAAAATAATTCCATTAATTTGCATAAATTCATAAAAAACCTAAAAAAACTAATTAAAACTAAATTTATAATAAATGATGATGAAAAGTATTATTTAAGAGCTTGAATAATGATCTCATAAATATACGAGATCACAATCCAAGTCCTAAAATATACTTTATTAAAAAAATTACCTGCCAGCCATTTTAAAAATGGCTAATTGATAAACAACCATAATTGTAATTGGTTGTTCATTAAAACTTCTATTATAGAAGTTTTTAATGAATTGAATCAGGTGTATTTGATGATTGTGTTAAAATATTGATGTTTGTGTGCTTATTGGTATTCTATATCAATAATTAGTAAACCAAAAAACTTCCAGTTTAGATGATACACAACAAAGTGCTATCCAATAGTGTTTTTGAAATTTGTTGTTAGAATAAACTTCATCTATATTTCTTGTTAACATAAACAAAGTTGTTTTATTTTCAATGTTATTTTTGCGTAGATATATTTAATATAAATTAATTGTTATATAATTTTAATTGAAATATTATTATTCACTAATGTCTGATTCTAATCAAAAACATATACGATACATTAAGTGATATCCAGTGCAATTCCCAATAGTATACTAGTTTCAAGCTAATGGATCTGATGAGTAATATGCGGGAGGCGCTCAGACTTCTCTTCTCGCCAGGTAAGTGTAAAGCAGTGTCAAGTTAACATCGTTATACACTCATCCTGATGCACTGAATGAACTTATTTTATGTAAACGTTGTCATTGTAATTTGTAGTATTTTAAAATTTTGCTGGACATTAATTGAAAAACTGTTTTTGGAAAGTATTTTTATGCAAAATAGATTTTATTCAATATACTTTTTGTACTGATTGCTTAATAAATAGCATTGGATGCGCACCATAACATGAAATATCAAGTCGAAAATATGTTTATGGTGCTATTTATTTCAAGATAAGTTGAAATGTAAGTCGACTACCGAGAAGAAATAAGAAGACTACGACTAGAATGTCTAAAATAAAATTGAAAATCCTTTCACTTGATAATTGGATTATTTATATCTTAGCCTTCTATTTTACTGTCGCAACATACGAATGACAAAGATTTCCACTTACAATATTGGAATATTTGAGAATATCATCCCAGGTTTTCTCGGACGGGTAATGCTCACTAGCCATGATAATTGTGTTGATGAAAATGCAAAATGAAATGAACAAATCAAAAAACGGATCTGTGACAAATATGTAGAGCCTATTCTGGAAAGCGACCCACTTGGAGCAAAGAACGTTTTGCTTAATGCAACACTGACAATTCCGATCTATTGTTGGATTCATTTCTAAATCATTTCAAATTCTTTAAAAGAAGGAACAGATGAAAATTTACCAGCTGTGTCAGTATTATTTGTATCGTTGCCAATTTCGACTTCGTCTTCATATTCGGCTTTATTATCACAGTCTTTCCCTTCTTTTTCTTCCTAAATACACGAAATATTAGGACGGCATCTATTATATATCTATCCATACTTCACTGTCCATAAATCTGAAATTGTCATCATTTTCGTGAATACTTGTAGTATTCTTGCAGAGAGATGAATCAGCATCACTCATTCCATTTGTAATTTTTAAATCTTTCATTTGGTCTTTATCGTGAGTCGTTTTGATTGATATTTTTGTGCTAATGCTTGATTTCTTGTTCAATTTCTTTTTTCTTTTATTTGCTTTTATTTTACGATTTTTCTGTTCTTCATTTTCTCTCGATTGAGCTTCAGCCTCCTCCTCGTAGCTCATACTCACAACGGCTAACATAAGATTTATTAAGTAAAACGATCCGAAAAACACCACAATTATGTAAAATAAAATATTCCATGATCCACTCGCCCTAATAACCTGGATGAAGACATGAATAAAGGTTATCAGATATGAAATATAATTTACAAGATTGTACTGATTTTCCCAGTAGTCCAAGGTTATCAATTGGAACATTGAAAGAAGAGCCCATCCGAAATTGTCAAAATTTGTGTAACCAAAATTTGGATTGGGCCCAATGTGAGGAAGGCAAATCGAATTCGGGTTCGTTTTTGAACAATTACTAAAGAAATTACAGTTATTTTTTCGATTAGAGACATTATTTATAGTGGAAGGAAAATACGTCTTGTGCCTTTTATGAGGTCCCTTAAGCTTAATAATATTCTTGAGGAATCCCTTCTGGTTATACGCTTGAATAAAGTGTAATTTTATAAAAGAGTCATGAGGGTCTAAACCAGTGATTCTCAACCTTTGAATTGGCACCCAAAGGAAAGAGATTATATATCTCCTGAAAAGGAAGGAAAATGTATTAACAGTTATTTTAAAACTTGTTCAACTTGTTAACTTATATAAATCTTTGTATTAAAAAAATTAATTCTAAAAAAGAAATGGGATATCATACAGTTTCTTTTTCCCACTCATCTTTTGGAGACGTTTGATAACCTGAGACAATAATGATACCTTGGGGTCATTGTTAGGTTCAAAACTATAATTTAAATAATATTCGAGCGTAATATACTAATAAAAACCTTAATTAAAACGAGAAAAGTGACAAAATGGAAATTATACAATTTGTATACATGCTCACCCAATAATTAGTTACCTACCCGGCACTGCTGTCGTTGCCGCATGTCAAATAGTTGATACCATTCCGGATCCAATTGTTGGGATTATGAGTCCAATTGTAATAAAATGCATTAACGAATTCATTGCTATGATTCTCGGACATCACATTTTTCCAGTCTACCATTTTGACACATTTATTTCGTAATGTGCCTTGGTAAATTTGAAGTGCGAATAGCGCAAAGAAACTCATGCAAAAAAGGCTCAAAATTATCACTTCAAACAACATTTTCAGTGATTTTATCAAGGCACTTGTTATGGTTTTGAGACCTAAAAAAGATAAATTTGTGATAATAATAATTATAATAAAAATAAAATTAATAATAATAATAATAATAATAATAATAATAATAATAATAATAATAATAATAATAATAATAATAATAATAATAATAATAATAATAATAATAATAATAATAATAATAATAATAATAATAATAATAATAATAATAATAATAACCTGGTAATATAGTAATTGTCTTCAAAGCACGCAACACGCGCAACGTTCTGAGAGAGCTTACGTTTACATTATTTTGACCGTAGCATTTCTCTACTATTATCATAATATATCTAGAAATTAATAATAATAATAATAATAATAATAATAATAATAATAATAATAATAATAATAATAATAATAATAATAATAATAATAATAATAATAATAATAATAATAATAATAATAATAATAAATCAAATTTTAATAGCTCACGAAAGAATGATAATAAGTATGTCAACTAAGTTGTACGGGTCTCTGAGATACGTATACGAGTTGATAATTACTCCTCTTGATGTCATTCGAATCACCATTTCCAAAGTATATATTGCTAAGAATACATACCTAGATTAGAAAATATAATAATAGGAAATCTGAAGATTTAAAGTCTTACTCGGAGATTGGGTAGTCATTATTGAGTGCGAGGAAAACGCAATTTACTAAAATGGTGAGCATAATAAAGTAATCAAAAATCTGATTAGTAGAGATCAGTAATGCAAGTTTTCTGATACCACTCCATGGAGCGCATAGGAGGAATGATTTGGTGGCTGAGTACCGGTAAATGTATTTGATTTTGAATCTGGTGTTGATGACCACAAATGACTGGAATGATTTTATTCAGCATGATTTATAATAATTACATCATTTACTTTGTCTTTTAGATTTTGATCTATCTCATTGAGAGGCTTTCCCAACAGTTCTTCAGGAAATTCCCCTAATTTATCCTCTAACAAAATCGAGCCGGCTACCAGTTCTGGATCCGGTTGGCAGTTATCACTGAAATCTTCCACTTCGAATTTCAATTCCCCGTCAACTAATTTTCCTTCATCAATGTGCCTATGTCTTTCGATTTCTTTCAACCGTTTGATTCTCTTTTCTTCTAAAATTTTCTCATATCCAGATTCAGTAAATAGCCTATAATTTTCTTGTTTGTTATTCGACTTCATCAGCATTGTATTGGCAATTACAGAGATTCCTGGCTCGGACATTGTAAAAATATTGAACTGAATTCTCAAAGAAAAAGAACTTTCATAAAATAGTATGAGAAATTCTCATAAAGTTATCCTCCAATCAAAAACGCGTCTTTCCAATTGTCGCTCATTATCAACATAAGTAGTATGAAAAATGAAAAAAATATATGGGAAAATAATTTTCAGAAATAATTAGTCAACCTGGCCGATTATTACACAGGAAATTATTTGAATATTGGGAAATATCCATTAGGATAAAAACTGAAACAATATACATATTGATAAAATGATGATTTATTGCTTGTAGATATCAGGAATTGAATTGCCCCTATCAAATATGTCAGAGTTTTCTTGGAGGATTTCTTGATTGGGAAGCAAATAATGTCGACAGATTAATTATTCTCTATGAAATGCGTTTTCGACCTCAGATAGCAAAGGAGCTTTCTGAAATCCGTTTCTATTATACAGTGAGACAATCTGCATTTGCGGGAAAGGATTGTGGCGGTAGTTTTGGGGAAATATAGAAAATATCAAATGAACCGAGCGAATAATAATTAATAACAACAAGTGAAATCAGCAATATTTATTGGCTGAGATTGTGAAATTATTCATGAAAATATTCATGAATATTTTTATTGGTACTTTGGATTAAGTGAAACTTTCTATGATGGCGGCTTTGGTTATGAATTGTAAAGTTCCATTATTGTTATTATAATATTTAATCCCTCACCAAATTCTTTTTTTTGTACGGATAGGTAACGCTTTGGACATTTATATCCCTATATTGAAAATGTAGTACTATCTCTTTTAAGCTAATACAAAAAGTCTGTACATTTCCAAATTATCCTCAAAGTGACGGTTTTAGTTGAAAGACTATTTATAACAACAAACGTAATTCTAAGTGTTGTAATGAAAAATTATAAATCAAAAGAATGGAGTGATTTTCTACCCTTGGTTGAATTCGGTATGTATACTATGTAAAGCAAGCCGAAATAAGAAACAATCGACATTTTGCTTCAGGTAGGGATAAAGAAACTTAAGAATAGGATATTGTGAATAAAAAATAACTATTAAAGTAGAGAATTAGGGAAGTTAAAAGAAATTTATTAGTAGTTAAAGTCAAAGCAAGATCAAACTATTAAAGTTGATTATTATGAAACTTGGACGAATCTAAACACTCGCAGCGGGACTCATCGAACGAGCTTAACGCATATTGTTTTGCTGTAATAATTCTGCTATGTAACTTGTGATTACGACAAATATACGTTGGGAGTATTGTGAATTATTTTCATCAAGTAGTTGGAGTCAGAATTACCGATTATTATTTTATTTATTAAAATTAGGCTTATCGGGGAAAATTGGAGAAAATTCCATCAAGGAATTGTGGGAAAATAACGAAATGATTAGAATATATTCTATCAGAGAAACTAAAAATGAGAAGCCAAGATATATTTGATAGTTAAAGAGCTGTTATAACATATTGAGTTTATGGAAATTTATAAATTCAATCTGTAGTAAAGGTGGATTGTAATATGAAGGATCCAACCACTCATCTACAAACATAACTGGCAATAATTTGGATTCCAAGTTAATGTTTTTACATACTAAGAAGCTTTCAGTATCTCCTGCTACTATATTTATTTTGCGATCAAATTGTGTTCGATAATTTTTCAGTTCAATACATTGTAACTGATACATTCTTAGTTTGGATAAATCTAGTACTGTTCGACTAATATAACTATGTTTATCCACACACATCGATATCTTTTTGAAAATAATAGCAATCAAATTTTTATTAATTCTAATACACTTTTGAAACTTAATTTTTAGGCATATGTTATTAACGTCTGTGGGTCTAAGAATAGTTTATTATAAATTCTTTTTCTGAAATTTTCAACAGTTTTTTCATATAGACTGTTATTGAAAAGTTTTTAAGAATTCTTGTCCAATATATTTTGAGATTTTTCTTTCAGACTTATTTGTATCAATGTATTTTTACAATATAGCATCTTTTTTGAACTTTACAGCTCTATGTATGTTTACAATTTATACTCTAAATTTTCTCTGCTGCTACATGTAGATCATCCAAGAGAACTTGGATTTCTTCGGGTGTTTCAAGATTTACTTCAATTGTATATACGTGTAAAGGTATGAATTTGTACATTCGTATAATATATTTTTCAAATCATCATCGACATGAACCCATTGGAACTCTGCATATGACAGTTATACACTTTGATTTAGCGCCCATACATGCAAGTTATTGGTATCAAAGAACCAAAACGTAGCGCTTATTGTAAAGAGCTACAAAGAAAGCAAACACTTTTGAAGTTAAATTGCAATTGAGATGTTTATATAAATGACCGTCCAAAAATGATTTTACAAATCTGCAGGCAATTTATGAGAAAGAGACGGAAGGGTATTTCATCAAAGATCAAAGAATTTTTTGATTATTTAACATTTGTGATGCTCACCGTATATTTCAGATTTTAATCGTTCTGATTACTGAGTACATCAGGATGTTACACGAGCCCTTTGTTTTAATGTTCATTTAATGTTATGATAATTTTTTTAGCGGGGAGGAGGAGGTTGCACAGCTTTGATGTGATATTTGAAGCAGGTCAGTATAACTCTTTGAGATTATGTAGTTATAGACATTATTTCTGGAACATTGGCTTATCATATAATATATTCTAACAACTTAAAAATTGACAACAAAATAAAAACAAAAAATGAATCTAAGTTAAAAAGTTTAAAACTGGCCGATATTTCAAAATACTACTTTGCAAAATTATATCAAATTACAAAAATTATAAAATATTGAAAATTAAGTCAAGGAATATTATAATTTAATAATATAATTAATTATTGTAATTATCATGCCTTACACATAGAATTCTCGAAAGCTTATTCTCGGAAAAATCTCTTGCATTCAACGGCCCATTGACAGATGTGTGGGTCTGGAATCATTCCATAAAGGACAAATTATCCGTTCAGAATATTTATTCATTCATAACTCAAATAAATATTTCATTATTGTCTTTTTTTGATAAATAACTAAATTATAATTGGACAAAAATGAGATGGTTCACTTAATGTATTTTGGTTGATGGATTCCCAATGCGTGGCGGACGCATGTTTGTCCGTTAATTTGTATCGGTTTCCACATAGGAACCATTTTCATGTTGAGTAAATTATGATATTATTTTCATCAATTTTCATATATTTATATATATTTATTATATTTACATAACTTTAATTTTTAATAATAATATAAATAATAGTAATAATAATAATATTAATATTAATAAGTATTATTATTATTATTATTATTATTATTATTATTATTATTATTATTATTATTATTATTATTATTATTATTATTATTATTATTATTATTATTAATTTTAAAAAGTAATAATAGACTAAAAACCTCATTCATAATATTCTAATTAATTTTCACATTAGAAATGACAATAAAAATTTATATTTCATATGAAAATGAAATACTTTCCAATATTTTCACATTAAATCTGGCTGAATTCCCATGTGAAAATTTTGGATCTCTGAAAATTAGATAAAAAATGTTGAAATTCTCCAGAGGTTTCCAGAAAGAAACATTGAATGATATACACTGAGAGAAAGACAACCTCATTCATTATCTGAGGCATTTGACAAAGACGATTTCATAATATTATGTTATTAAGTTTCACTTATGATTTTTGTCGCCCCCCACCCTTCCTCCTATATTTTAAAGAAACCAAATGTTTAAGTTTTAAAACAAATCCATTGTAAAACAAAAAATAAATTCACAAACATTAAAATATTTCAAAATACGTTTTTCTGTAAATATGCATCCTTATTGAAGATTCATATGTAGTTTCAGAGACAATTGGCGGAAGTAGGTAGATGTCAGAGACCTGCATGGACCAGTTAAATCTTTACCATACCCGAACACGGCTCTTCACAATATATTATAGTCAGAACCCGACCCTACCCGGAAAAATTAAATTAAATTTTCAAGTCTATTGTATCGAAATTCCGTCATTTTTTCTAATTAAAATTAAATTTATATATATTTTAATTCATTCATCATTGGGGCAAATAAAATTATATTAAAAATTCATAAAGAAAAATTTTTTCGATTAATTGAAATAACAAACTATCAGCCCATCCCGGTCCTCTAAACGGGCTGGGCTACGGCCAGAGAACTTAGCCCGAGCTCGTGCAGGTCTCTGGTAGATAGTATCGCCCGCGTCATGACCCCTTCTACGATTAATTAATTTAATCCGGATTCTGCAAGTTCATTTGAAAATTATAAATAACATGATATTGATAAAGGATTAATTTTGGTTTAATTTTTACTGGTCAAAATGATTTACGGGCAGTGGGTCACAGGTTTCTTTAGTCGTACTAAAGCTATAAGGGGTATTTTTGGATCTGTATAAAATACACTAAATTGCCTACCATTAAAATTTCAAGATTTCAACTCTCGTTTAAAAAACAAAAATTTAGGTTCTCAGAGGTTATTTATGCTCTCGTTAATAAACGACAAGAATTTCAGTCTCGATTAAGAATTTGTAATTAAAGTAAATTAAAATAAAATTATTAAAGTAGGGTGCTTAGAGTGGTTAAAAATTAAAGTGTCTGAAGTAGAGTAACTAAATTAAAGTAGCTTACATAACTCGAAATTTTAAAACTGTAAACCAGCATAAGTTGTTAGATGCGTTACTTTTAGTGTTAATAACTTCCATAATAAATATTTATAAAATTCAAAATCCCAAAATTTATTCGTAATATTTAAACACAATTGTTGAGGAATTATATTTAAACGCAAAGTAATATAAGCATAAGGAATTTACATACCACATCAATCCACAACATACATTTATTTAATTCTTTATTTAATAAATATTTATTTAGTTATTTATTTTATGAATTAATTTATTTATATTCTCACATTTGTAAAGCCTTAGTAGACAAGATTAAATAAGGTAAAATATTTTAAAAGTAAATAACAAGTAGTAAGTTAAATTACATAAGTTGAAATATTTAAAATTTGATAAGAATAGGTGAATCCAGAGTCGACCAAATGAAATAATATAAATTTTTTTAAAGTATAAAATTAAAATTTAATATTTTTTGACATAAATTTTAATGTTAACAAATTTTAAAGCTAATAATAATAATAATAATAATAATAATAATAATAATAATAATAATAAAACAAATACATGAAAAACAACTATATAAAAAAAACAACTACATAAAAAATCAATCAATTATTAATAATAAATACATTAAAACAAATATAAAGTTATATTTCACGTTTCTTCACGCTGGGCATTTGTCATGAAAATATTATAAAAATATTATAAAAATGAAAACAAATAAATTATAACAAATGAAAATAGCAAAGAGAAATTTTCACAATTGTTATTTTTTACATACAAATTTGATCAATAAATATCTATTATATTGTCAAATATTTCTGCAAATTGTTCATCGAGAATCGCAGGATCGGCTTCAGGCATTACTATATTACCGCCAACATCAAGGACATCAACCCCTCTATAATGACCATATGCAAAACTCGAGTTTTTCCCTACCCAAGCTCTCTTATCGTCATGGTTATTTAATGCTATTTTGGAATTTTTGAAAGTAAACAGCTGGTGATTTCGAGTCCCTATCCTAGTTTGAGGTACCGACATAATAGTATTGTTATTATAACAATGCAAATATGATTGGTGTTTAATGTCGGTACCCGGTAATTTTACACCCTTAGCTCGCATTGTTGATTTACTTCCTAGCAAGCTATAACATTTAGGGCGCAAGAAAACCCGCGCGCTATATCCTAACCCTTTACTCTCATCTTTGAACTTGCCAATAACCGAGTCAAGTCGTCTAGAATATAAAGGATGAGAAGGATCATAATTTGATGTGTCTAATAGGTCATCTGAAATCATCGCTTTTAATAAAATTTCTAATTTTAAATTTTTTATCTCCAAAAAGAAGCTGTCTGTATCACCCGCTGCTAGATTGATATCACAATTATATATATCACGATATTTTTGTAACTCAACATACTGTAACTGGTACATCCGTAGTTTGGATAAATCTAGAACTGATTGACCGATATAACTAGGTCTATCCAAACACATTGAGTCCTTATTAAGATGAGCGGCAAAAAGATCATCAGTAATCTCTATTGTTTTTCTAAATGCCGGTTTTGACGAATATGTAATTAACTTTTCAGCTGAATTACATAATCGCAAATTCATCCTCTTTTTAAGGTTCTCAACAGATTTACCATACAGACTGTTGTTATACAATTTAAATAAATCTCTATATAATTCACTAACTGCATTTGCACGCAAGTTAGTGTTTTTATCGATATAATGTTTAAAAATAGGAGCTTGCTTGTATTTAATAGCTCTATGTATATATGTAACCTTAGCCCCGAGAGAAAGATAAAGCCTAAGAAGCCTTCAATGAAGAACATAGTTCTTCTTAGGATAATGCGTGAGCATTAACTTCTCAACTTTTGAATTTGGTGGGCACATCTTTTCCGGTCCAATCGGAAAGTCATTTAAAAAATCATGTAAATTATCTGGAATCTCGATATCAACTTCCATAGTATATCCATATGGAAGGATTTCAATATCCACAACATTCGCACATTCATTCTAAACCTCATCCAAACCATCATACACCCAAGTAAAATCAGCGTAAGGAAGACTTTGGCTGAGAGCCCAACCATACAGATTATTTATATCTATGTACAATAATTCTGTATCCTCCGAAGCAGCAATGTAATGTTTGTTAACAAATGTTAACCCACCCCGTATTCCACATTCGTAAAAATTGAACATTTTCATGTCCTGTAAAAGTTCAATGGGTTCCGTTAATGTCATAAGCGCTGAAGCCCATGACATACCCGGAATTCCATAAAAGTTTAGAGGTTCAAGACCATTGTAAACAATAGCCTTGGCACGGAATTGTTGAAAATAGTCCGCAAGGAGGAATACGTCAAGTTTAAGGTAAATTAACATATAATCACGCAAAGTCCTACAGTTTTGCTGCGTCCAGATTAGTTGTGCCCTATCGTACTCATCTTCACTTACGCCCTCCCAAATTGGAGCAACTCATAAGTAGTCTCAAGAACTTCCTCAGAAACAGCAAAATTATACGGAAAAATACCTTTACAGTCGACTATTGAACCTTGAAAGACAGACGAAGTCAATGGAAGAGAAGTTAGCGTTTTCACAGCCTTAGCTAACGAACAATTAACAAATTGCATACTGTCGATAAAGCGAACAGCCAATTTGTTAATGTGAACTATTAACGAAATAAATTTTTCTGTAGAGGTCGATATGAGATCTAAATTTCATGAAGGAAAGCGATCGAGACCATATTTTAAAATATGGTGAAGGTCATACCCTCTTAAATTATGAAAGACTATAGGTAGTAATCGATAAATCCTACGAGCTATATTACATTTTCGGCAAGCTGCCCCTAGATAATTATCAGTAAAATGGCAATGATCTCTAACCGGATGTACAATCGGTTTTTTACATAAATAACAGGTTCGACAAGATTTAAACTGTCGAACCTCACTGAAAGACATAGGCCCTATCAATTTATCACCTTCCGAATCATAGTACGGAATAACAATTTCAGTTGCAATTTCCTCAATTTTCTTAAGAAAATCAGGAATTCAATCAAGACCATAAAAGTAATAATATGATTTTTTGTTAGTGTAATTATTAATTAATAAAAGGCCTGCTGCAATAGGCATATGAATTTGATGATGTCTATCATCAGGAGGTAAAACCGATTCAAAATCGGCATAAATCACAAAAGGTGGGGTGATATGTTTTGAATAATTTAGGAATTCTAAATTTTTATTTTCGGGGAGCGTGTATAGAGTTGTGCCAGTCTGATTTTTGGCGCATAATGCAACAAGTGTATTGTATGCATTATCTAATCTAAACCCATTAAGGCAATGTGGACACCAACGGCATCTAATTTGAATGTTACAGTCAGGGCTTTGATGGCAATTCCTTATTTTCAAGTAATAATAAATAAATAGGGTTTCCGTCAGTGACTTTGCTTCTATGGATCAAACTTAAATGAGGATGGTGAAAGACATAATTATCTGGAACCTCATCAATTATAACAGTTTGTGTGTACGAAAACACATTTATTGCTAATTTTAAAGTCGAATTTTTCTTTTCGAACTTTGGGATGTTTATTAATTTCATGGGACAATCCGTAATCTCATCGTATTCTAATTCGTCTAAAAACTCTGTATATTTAGAGACTCTTTGGGGGTTTTCACCAATTATATCTTTCTTTAATAAATAAAGAATAGAGTAAAGGAAGCACTTGTCGTCATTGTTTTTTATATTTACTATGGCTCCTTTATTTTTCAATGCAGAAGGGGTTTTAATATATTTATGTCCAGACAGACGATTAATAGGAGCATATTTTGTTAAAATAAAATGAATTTCCATAATATTAAAAACACGCCATCCACTGCCTAAATGGGTGAATTGTTCTATTTTTTCATTAAGTTTATTAACCCTTTCGCTTAAAAAGTTATCCGAAAATGTCTCCGCATTATTCGAAAAATAATTGTCACGGATCTCACCATCTTTTTCAAATTTAATTAATATAGCAAATTGAATTTTAACGTTCCCCATTTTATTTATTTCTAAAATTAATTTATTACTGATTCGCTCAGTTAAAGTTATTGTAATTAGTTGCGCGTTAGATATATCAAAACGTAAAGTTTTGATAGCGCCATTTAAATTTACTGAAATGTTCGACTCATTCTCTAATACAGAACCTCCGAATTGTATAATATTATTTTTATTATTTATATCTGGTATATTATTTACATTATTTATAATAGGTATATTACTTATAATATTTTCATTATTTATAGTAGGTATAATATTTTCATTATTTATAATAGGTATAATATTTACATTATTTATAATAGGTATATTATTTACATTATTTTCATTATTTATAATATTAGAGTCATCATCATCACTGATTTCGATGACTTCTTTTTTAATTATTTTCTTAGGGATATTAATTTTAATATGTGCAGCAGGTCTTTTATTCTTTTTATTTGATGTATTTTTATTTTGCAGTATATTCAAAATATCTTTGTTATTTTTATTAATTTTCTTAAACATTTTAATTTTATTAGACTTAAAAGAATTTAAATGAACCGCATGTTCCCTATAAAATTCTTTATATTTAATGCTCTGGGATGTTTTGCATATGGCGCAGATAAAAAAGTCGATGCCATTAAATCTATGGCGGTAATATTTTTTCATTTATTCATGACAACTTTCATTATGTTGCAATGATGAGATGCAATATCTCGGATAAAAAGTGCCTAATAAAAAATAATAAATTAATGTACAAAACCTATATAAAGTATCTAATAATTCTAACTATTTAAGTAAAACCTATATAAAGTATCTAATAATTCTAACTATTAAATAAAAACTATATAAAATATCTAATAATTCTAACTATTAAATAAAAACTATATAAAATCTCTAATAATATTTGCATGCTCACTGCAAACTATTAAATAATTTCTTTAAAATGTATCTATTAAAATAATTCCTATATAATTCCTATATAATTCAATAACAATTACGGTAAAATCTATAATAAAAATGCCTATATAATTCAAAAACTATTATGACAATATATTTGTTTATAATTTTAACTTATTATGGTATTATATTTTTTCATTAATAATAGTTATTTCTTTTTTAATTTATTATAAATTAATGATATTTGAAGTATTATTATAATAATACTTTAAATTTCATCAATTTAAAATAAAAATATATCTATCATAAAACTTATATTGAAAAAATAAATAGAAACTTATTATAAATTATTGATATTTGATGTATTATTTTAATAATACTTCAAATATCATTAACTTAATTTCTATAAATAAAAATAAAAATAAATAAAAAACTAACATTTATCCCCTGATTCCGAAGAATCATCATCCTCTATAGAAGAGAGGTTCTCCATATCTTCCCCAGAAACAGGGGCATCATCAGGAACATTCATATCTTCCCCAGAAACGGGGGCATTATCAGGAAAATTCATATCTTCCCTTGAAACGGGAGCATCATCAGGAACATTGACAGCATCAGTAATGATAACATCAGGAACATCTGCATCCAAATCAACTAAACCATTTTTTAAATATATAAAAAAAATAAAATTAAAATTTACCATCTTCGATAATCAAATATCATCATCATCTGCGCTATCACTAATAATCATTGTCAGCGTATCTTCGATTAAAATAACTTCTTGAAAATTCTCTAAAATTATATTAATAATAAATAATAATAAAATTTAAAATTACCATCATCTTCGATAATCATAACATCATCATTATTTTCAAATTCGATAACTCCATCGATCTGATTTTGAATCTCGGTTATATTAAACCAATCTAGAAAATAGAATAATAAAATTAAAAATTAAATTAAAAATCTTTACCAGTTTCATTCAGGAGAAGACTTCTTAAAATATTATTATTATTCATTTTGGCGAAATTAGAAAATTTTTGAAATTGGCCAATTTTGAAATAATTGTGACAAATTTAGAATTTGTCAATGTTTATAAAGAGAATAATATTTTCAGGATTTAGCCAATCACATTTTAGTAATACACACATATAGGTGAGAGATTTTTATGCATGCAGCCTATAGTGTGTAGGTATGTTTTCTTTGTAAAACACATGCAGTCTATACCGTGTAGGCATGCGTTCTTTGTAAATCACATAAAAACAAAAGTATGTATGTGTTTTCTTTATTCATTCTTGAGTGTGTATGCATGCAGTCATGCACTTATCATGTGATGATCACGCACTTATCATGCACTGTCTTTGTGATCACGCACTTATCATGCATTGTCTTTGTGATCATGCATTAGCTTATTAACATTAATTAAACACATAATAATAATATTTATAATAATATTAATAATAATATTAATAATATTAATAATAATAATAATAATAATAATAATAATAATAATAATTATAATTATAATAATATTAATAGTTAAAAAATATTAATAATTAAAACATAAAAATAATGATAAAACATAACAATAACAATAAAACATTTATTAAACATTTATTAAACATCAAATCGCTTGGATAATAACCAAGCTAAACAATGTTGACCACATGTTAAGGTCCATGGTTTTTGATACATAGTTTTATTATACATAATAGGTTTACCCATTGTTTGAAGTTTCGAAACCATTAAAGCCGGATAATAGAAACCCTTAGGATCAAATACAAATATCTTGCTAGGTTTCATATATATTGCTAACCAATGTTCTCCACCGAGATGAGATGATTGAGTATTGACGATTATGGCTTGATTATTACGTAAATATGGAATTTTATCAAAAGGAAAAACCCCTAAAAATTCATGTCCTAGTATTTGTTTTCCAATTCGATAGACCTGAGCAGAACTACATCAATAATAATAATAATACATTTAAAAACTTACTCCATGACAAATTATCATAAATTATCTATACATTTATACCAACATTTTCAAGCCAATACTGTTCTGTTTGCAGTTATTTGAACCACATTTTCAAATACTCCATATATTACAACATGTACCGGTTCAGTTGTAGCTTTAGCAAACTTTATATCTAATCGTAAATTTCCATTTTGAGGTAATTGACTCTGATTTAAATCAAAATCGGGTGCCAAAACAAATGTAAAGAATGGATATTTGCTTTAAAAATCTTCAAGAGCTATACCGCAATTAAGGTTTTTATCCAAATAACCCATATTTCTCACTATACTCTGCATATATGTAGCACAATAATTATCATTATCGAAATCTTGAGTATATGTTTCTCTATAATCACTATTTTTCGATAAAGCTAGCGATGTTACTCGAAAATTTTTGAAAATTGAGCTCGATGTTAAGTATGATCCATTATATTGAGATTCACTTTGAAATGTTACCAATATAAAGTTGGGCATTCTTCTGTCTCCAAATATTTGTTCCTTATAGAAAGAAGCTGAACCTTTAGCAATTGCAAATTGAACAATTTTCTTTGTTTTCAATGGATATATTGCATGTTTAGAATTAAGCCCCAGTTTATGACCGGCTAATACATAGGGCTCAACCCGAACTCTTCTCACTAATAATTTTGCATTAACTAATTTAAGAATTGGTGCTGTGCTAGTACTTGTTAATGATAATGCCGAATCAGATCTTTTCAATCTAATGTGTACATTAACACCTGGGAGTAAATATTTCGGTTGATCCATAAAATCGAGTTGTAATGATGAGCACATGGTAAATAATTTCGAACCCTTAATCCACTTTTTCCTATCGTCATCACTACCATAACCCATAGGAGTTAAACATGTATTTTTAGTATCGCTATTGTAATTTATAATAGTTTCTATTAGAGCTTTGTGAATATATGTACTGTTACCACCCTCAATCTTGATATTATTAAATCCGAGAACTGCATCTTTAAAAAGTGTATGAAACAAGAAATTTTTTGGTATTACATCACTAGGTTCACCCAACGGTTTTCTATCTATATCTACAACTTTGATCTGAACAGTTAACAATGTATCGTTCGAATCTAGATATTCAGTTTGGAAACCATTAATATAAAATTCAATATCAGTTCTACTATCCATAATAGAATTCATCGGGAATACATCTTCAAAGGCCCCCATTTCAATTACTGCTTGGGGAGATGGTCTATCAAATAAACACAATTCAGATTTACCGCAAATCATTTTTGAAATATAGTTCCATGTCCTTTCATTCGTTTGTTTATATGTTTATGATGTCTTTTACGTTTTGGAATCGGTGTTGGTGCTTCGGGTTTTTGAAACATACCTGCAACACTAGGTAGAACTTTCCCTAACTCTGATAATGCATTTGATTTCAGAGATGGTAATATTTTCTGCTCATTCATTATCACATCTTTAGCAGTTTTCATACCTAAACTACCAAGGCGTTTAAGAATAGGAAGTGCAAATCTACCAATTGTTCTCAACCATCCTGATCCATACTGTTTACCAATAAAATATGGTAATTCGCCACCACTTTGGCTACCACTATTAATTTTAATAATTTGAAATACCTCATCACTCCAATTACTATCGAAATTTTTGATGAAAGGTGAAGCAGATATTTTACTAATTCTAACGTGATCACCAACTTTATATTTTGGTTTTGTAATAGCAATTGTTTTAGACCGTACTGATTTAGCTAATGTTTTCGAGCTGATATCTACGGGTCTCAAACCATTCAGACCTCGATATGATGAATTATTATAACTAACAAGTATTTTCGGTAATACATTTATCCATATTTTATTACCTTGATGCATGAAATATTTCTTCAATCTATCCCTCAATGTCCGGTTAAATCTTTCAACATGTGCGGCTTTGTATTGAGAATGTACAGAATAATGATTTATTTTGAGACGATCCAGGATTTGCTTAACTTTACTATTGTAAAACTCCTTGCCTATAATAATAATAATAATAATAATAATAATAATACCTAAATCGGTTTGCAAATTGTCCGGATGCCCATTTTTAAACATTGAGTTAATTGCTTTGGATATTTCCTCTGCAGATTTTGTCTTTCTTGGTACACCGCGAGCAAAACGACTGAAAACATCGATACACGTTAAAATATATTTATAACCCTTGTTAATCTTCGAATACGGTATCATCTCCATCAAATAAATTTGCCATAAATCATTAATACCGAATGTCTTATAAGCTCTTGTTGGAAATATTTTCCGCATTGGTTTGTTTAAACTTTACGCAAGCTGATCTGACAACAATTTTTGCGTTTCCTTTTTCGACTTTGGGACTCTTTTCTTTAACTTTGCCACTCCACCGAAACCTGCTTCGTCTTCTGGGTTCGTCCAAATCTTCTCCATTACAACAAAATGATTTAAATTTTAATTTAACATTAGGTAATGATTGCCCCATCGTTTATTGTGATAATAATGATAATGCTAATGGTAATATTGCTCCGATAAAACCACCTTGTTGTTTATATATGATTTTTCTCATTTGCTGACGATTTTTATTATTTACTAGCGATAACAAAGGCTTACGATGTTTATTCAATACTAGTTTTTTAGAATTACTGATTTTAATTTTATCTCTGACTACTTTTAATAGAATTTTGAGTAGATCATCGACAACAAAAGTTGGAAATGATTGTAAAATAGACATTCTTTTCATACTCGAAGCCTTTAACAATGCATTAAAATATGGGAAACTCCTATGATTTTTTACAATTTTAACTTTTTTCTTACTCTTTTTAATAATGTTTTTCGAAATAAGATTCATTGCAGGGTAATTTTCGGTTAATAGTTTTTTAGATGGTGTATAACTGGTTTTTGGTGGAACTTTATTTATAGTCTTTTTAATACTCTGATTACGATTATTAGGGTATGCCTGTCGAGCAAGAAAATCAATAACTGTTGCATCTCTAGGATTCTTGAAAATAACTAAATATTGAACATTTAAATTCCTTGTTCGATGTGCGCCACCCTGTTGAAATAGATTTTGAGTAATAAAGATCACAGTAACACCAACATGTCTACTGATTTTTGTGAATAAATTATTAAAATCCTTTTCTTTATTAGCTTCCTGGTACAAATCATCAATAATGATGACATCACCTTTCCTTAAACGACTTGACCAGTTTTTATCGAAACCCTTTACTATTTTCATGTTTTTCAATTTACAGAAATTATCTTGAGTTAATCCATGTTCTTCATCTGCACCCTTAAGCCAATAAATCTTGTTGAATTTTGTTTGAAATAAATTAGATTTCAGTAATTTACACACAAACATAGTTTTACCACTACCACTTGGGCCGAATATTTGATATACAGCATCATTTCTTAATTCCATTAGTAATTTGTATAATTATAGGTTTTTGTTTATATTATATGATTTAATGAACTCTTCCTAAATATCATATATATAGCTTAATATTTCTTTATTGTTTAATTATGTTTTCAAATATAAATTATAAAGGAACTTTCGATGTATCAAAAATGATATTTCCAAATGGTAAACCCCAGCAAATGGTTGATAGGAGTGGAAAATAACCTATAATATTTTTCAAATCCGGCAAATGCAGAATCATGGGATGCAAGAAACCTTTAGATGTCAATAAATTACAATATAGAATAAAGGAAATTAAAATACAGTCAATTACGGTTACCATGGATATGGGACAATCTATCAATCTATACAACATGTCAACAAAATGTCTTTGTATGTTCGAGCCAGAATAATTTCCTGCACTGAGGCTTTTAAAATACAACCCAATGTGTGTTAACTTGTTTGCTAGTGGCAAAATAGTCATATTAGGGTTGCGAAATCTAGAGTACAAAAATATTGTTTGTGACAATCTATACAAAATGAAATCACGGGATTGGTCGATATCTGATTGGCTAATGATTGATTAAAACAACTTGCATATTCATTTCATTTTTAAAATGCAAACTACACCGAAGAAAAATATGCAGAAGAAAAATACCAGTCAATATGGTATTATTTATTTATTTTCTTTTATTAATATTTATTTAGAGACATATGCTTCTATGGTGATTGACAGAATTATTTATTATTATCCTCAAATGAAGGAAATTTTGAAGATCAAGGAACCTGCAATGATCGAAGCTGCAATATATGAAGAAACCAGAATTATGATTTCCGAGCTGATTAGGCAAGCTCTTTGGGATAATAAAATCAACCGCATGGTCAAGGAAATGGAAACGGAATACCCCTGCGATTTCCGGTACCAGTGATATGTTGAGTGGAATATTACAAACTCAATAAGAAACTTGCAAAAAATGAAACTTTTAAGAAAATAAATGTTTTGTATTTTATTTTTGTTTTGTTTTGTTTTGGTAGTAATAGTTTTATTTTAGTGGTGTAACAATAATAATAATAAATTTTTTGAATTTTATTTTGTTTTGTTTTGGTAGTAACAGTTTTATTTTGGTGGTGGTAACAATAATAATAATAAATATTTTGTATTTTATTTTGTTTTGTATCACAGTTTTACCACAGTTTTATTTTGATGGTGGTAACAATAATAATAATAATAATAATAATAATAATAATAATAATAATAATAATAATAATAATAATAATAATAATAATAATAATAATAATAATAATAATAATAATAACTCGTAATAATAAAACACGTGATATTAATAATGCATTTTATATAGATGAAAGATGTGTGTAAAATCATATACAAACTCAATGGGTTATTTCACATACAGTTTTATATATTTTTGAAGTCACGCACTTATCTTGCACTTATCATGCACTTATCATGCATTGTCTTTGTTATAATAATATGCATGATTCTGATTGGTTAATCAGTATCTGTCAAGGGTATAAAAGCGCGTCACCACCTTATAAAGATCATAAATCAAATATGACCAAGAAAATAAGCGTCCAACCAGTTCAGATGTTCCGCAATTATAAAATGTATTTTTTAAAGGAGCCTATTAATATGCAATTGGCAAATCCAGTCAAACTCAATAAAACTCAATTTCAATCTCTTGCTGGGACTCTCTCAATGTTAGATATCAAGGATATTGATAATACGTTCAAAAGGTTCAATTCCAATTTAAAATGCAATGAAAATGCTTTCTTCACGAGTCCAATATACCAGATATTATGATGCATTTACAGAAATAGGTTTCAAAGAACAGGAAAACTGGTATATAACAATAGCAATCCAAGGATATAAAGCTGACCAAAATGATGTGCTTTCTCCAATCTGGAAAATTGTTACTGCTAGACTTTCACAATTATTTTAATGTATAGAGTTTAGTGTTTAATAAATGTATTAATGTTTTCTTTGTTATTCTATAAACAAAATTATAAGTAGTTTTAAAATAGTTTTAAAATATGATGTCTGAAAAAGGTAAAATATAAAATATAAAATAATTAATTAATTTCGTTTAGAATATTTAATAAACTTTTTGTTTGATAAACTCGAAGAAATAACCGGTGTAAAAATTAGAGATATGTTGACTCTAGTTGAAGCATTGAGTAAAGAAGATTCATGTTGTGATTCTGGGTGTCAGAGTGATGATACTGAAATTGTTAATGATGGAGAAATTAATACTGAAATTATTAACGATTCTGAAGAAATTATTGATGATACACTTATTAATGACGAAGAAAATATTAATGATACTGAAGATACTACCGAAATTATTAAAGAGGAGCCTACCGAATTCAAGAATTGTATTGACCATGTTATAGAAAATATTATTATAGAATATTGTCGTGATGAAGAATGTACATGTAATAATCAATAAATCTTTAAAAATGTAGTTTTTTATTAATAATAATAATAACAAAGAAATATTTATTAAAATCTATGATAAACTTTATTACATAAATATAAAACAGATGCTCCAGTTAATAGTTTTAATAGAAATTTGCAATTTGCGATATAAATATCAGAGCGTTTGGCTTCTGCGGCAACTTGAATAATCGCTGTCCATCCACCGTTTGTTTCTACCCACGGATCAATTTTTGTTTCTATCACCTAAATAATGATAAATTAATAACAATATAAAGTAATTTACCTCTATAGACCATTGGAAATAATTTTCATAGTCGGATCCAGATTTTAATATCATGTGTTTCATATACATTAATTCTACTATTATTCGCATCCATTTATTATTTTCATCTAACATGTAACTAAATATCGATTGGAATGACTTCTTTCTCTCCAATGTTGGCAAATTGAGAATTTTTTCATAATCAAATGGGATGTCTTCTACGATTTTTTCGGTACGATTTACCATGAATTTTATGTTTTTAATGATATCATCTTCTTCTCTATTATTAGAGACCAGCTCATTCAACAAAGTTATAAAAAATTTAGTTTCTGGCATTTTATAAAAATATTTGAAAGTTTAAGCTTATTTATACTATATTCGACCAATCAGAATCATGCAATACTAAGAAAATATGTAAAAATATATAATGGAAATGGCAATAATGATTTGTTGGCACTGTTAACTTCTTTCAAGTTGTTGCCACCACTGTTAACTGGTTGTTGTAATTTCATTATACGATTGAACTGATCAGTTGTTTTATTAGAATAAAATTTTATACTATATTGAACTTGATTCATCATTTTATTGTTTATAGCTAAAAAGTTGTGTGTTTAGCTTTTCATTGGTCTAAATTAGTATAAAAGTAATTGTTTTTTCAAGCTATAAATGAAATTAAACATTATGGTAATTAATAATTACTAAATATTATTATTAACTATTTGATAGATGATTATTTTTAAGCTATTAAAGAACGTCTGGAATTCTATTATCCAAAAATAATTGAAATATTGAAGAATAAGCCAAAATCAATAATTCCAGATTTAGTCTTTAATTATACCTCAATATGGATATTTACCGTAATCGACGAGTTCCTATGGGATGTCAAGCAAAACAAATTGGCAAAAGATATGGAACCTGAAAATCCATGTGGTGATGGATGTCATTGCTGTGCGGCCCGATATCGAAAGTATGTGGAATGGGCTTTGAATAAAGCTCTTCGACAATATTATTATAGTAGAATTATTTCTTTATAATAAAAGTTTTTGTTGTATGTCTTGGTTTTTATTATATATTATTAATAAAAAAATAATAATATTTATAAAATAATAATAAAAATAATAATAAAAATAATTATAATAATAATAATAATAATAATAATAAAAATTTTAAAAAAATTTACGAAATATATATTACTTATAAAAAAATAAGTAGTAAATTAAAATTGAAAAAGGTTTAAAAATAATATGACCTTGAGAAATTTTGAATGACCTTGACCTACTTTTGAATGTCCTTGAAAAAATGATTAGTCATCCAATGACCTTGAATGAGTCATTGTCTTTGTTTAAATGACCTTGAAAAATAATATGAGTCATCCAGTGACCTTGAATGAGTCGTGGGCTTTGTTTAAATTGCCTTGGAAAAATAAAATGAGTCATCCAATGACCTTTGAATGAGTCATGGTCTTTGTTTAAATGGCCTTGAAAAAATATGATGAATCATCCAATGACCTTGAATGAGTCGTGGTCTTTTTTTTAATGACCTTGAAAAATATGATGAATCATCCAATTACCTTGAATGAGTCATGGTCTTTTTTTTCCATTTGGTTTTAATTAATTAAATTACTTCATTTACGCATTTTTATAGGCATTATTATGCATTAGCCTCACCTAGTCAATATGAATTTCACGTCTCGGTGACGTAACTCGTTCCTTGGTTCACCACTTGGTGTACTGTCCGTCCCGGGCTCTGATCCTTCATGGGGGTTATCGAGGACCTTGATTTCACAATCTCCTCATTCTCAGTTGTAGTCGGCTTATGCATGAATAGTTGTTTTTCCATTTTTGTGTCGGTATTTATAGTTATGGGTGGTTTAATTACTCATTGTGTATTATTGGATTCGGTGATTAGAAATTTAATTGATCGTATAAATACATAAATCTTCAATTTGATTTCTATCCTTTTCCAATTTTTGGTGAACTTTGTTGATTAATCATTCATTTGTCGTTATATAGACATTTAATTATCATAGCGATGAAATGTCGTTTGCTTGTTCTCGTTATTTGGAATTAAGTGAAGATCGGAGATGACGTTCGATTATCTCCGGCATGTGAGATTGCTTGAAAATCGCTTTATTGGATATCTCCGGTATAATTAATCAAATTGCCTTGATAACCATTTCATTTTATTTATTCACCTTCATTCGATCGAACGATTTGGAAGGGGTTGACATTTATTATTCTCCTGACTATATATAATATTATACTCAGCAACAATATCATTATCAATGTCTCCAAGATATTTCGGTAGATGGAATTTCGAGTACCGGTAGGTACGTTGATCGAATTCGGGAATAAGTTCTAACGCGACCAGTATCCTAGTAAGCTATTGTGATTTGCTTCGTTAGTTTATTTGACTGTATGCTCCCTTTAGATTGCATATTATGTCTAAATGGTTTCGATTGTATCTCCACAAATGATTTCCAGGTTTAACGATTTCTGCCGGACTCCTAATATTAATTCAATCTTGTACATTTTTCATTTCATGACTGTATGATTTCGGATCTAAGTTAGTGGAAAGAAATTCACGTGGTAGGTAGCCAGTTGTTATAATAAATGGTGGCTTTGTAACTTTATTGATACCAAAGAAAATTTCAGTATCGTAACGTGGGAATTTGTGGAGTTTCATCTTTTATTTCTCTTTTCTATTTTACTCAATTTTAGTTATAATGTAAATCACAAGTTACGCGATACCATCATTTTTAAATGGGTTGAAGTATTTACTGATTCATTATCGTTAGGATATGGTCGAAGGTTGAGTACTGGAACTTTGTAACAATCCGATTGTCATTTTAATTTGTTAATGCCCTTCTATCAACCTGTCTCACGTGAGGTCGCCTCTATATTACTGGAAAGCTTAATTTTTGTGGCTATACTTACTGGCTCATAACTCATGATCTTTATTTATCTCAAAATAGTACTCTTTTATATTCTTACAGTGGGTAGAATTTTAGTTAACCTATTCGACCTTCCCTTCCCAAAATATTTATTTGTTAGGATCTTATTTTAAGTTAGATTTTAGAATCAAATAATGTTAGTATCGATAAATTCCCTTTCATAAAATTCGGTATACTATTTCAAAGGTTTTACTATTACTGAAAATTAGGTATTTCTTTATATAGCATATTAATGAACAATTTTAATGTTGCAGAGATTTTTAACGATGCTTCCCCTCTCACCTCCCTTTAAATTGATCTTAAGAAGTTTATGTCGATGTTATGATTTTTATGAGTGCCCACCGGACAACTCGATGTAAAAGAATTTAAGCCGATAAGTAATATAGATTTAGGTCGATTTTTCTGGAGATGGGCGAAGGAGGCCCATACAAAAGACTGGTCCTCTATCTTTCCTCTACCCCTATAAGTTTTATAGTTGACGTTCAAGCCCGTCGTTACTCACGACTGGACCCTCACGGGTACGAATTATAGGCGGATGAACCGCACTTACACAATTCGGTAGTTAGTGTGAGTTTACTATATTGCAGTTTGTTTCTGCTGTGGGCCGGAAAAATTAAGACATATAGAGAAATCAATTTTCTTTCATTACATACAATTAAACTCATATCATTAAGCTCAAATCTTCTAAATTGTCGGTAGCTTCCAATTCATTATCTTCCCATTTTCCAACCTCTTCAACATTTACTTCATTTGAATCAATAATATTATTGAACCATGTGTTTTTGTATGCAACACTTATTTTTATCCACCCAAACTCACTTACAGCTTTTTGAAATTCTGAAACATCCTTGATTATAGTACCCAGGCTGCGATCTCAATCGGACCCTGGAAACTCGAACCTGTGGACTCTATATGAGAATTAAATGACACTGAGGGACTTCCTGATTAATAATTTACCTATATTTGTATCTAAATTTTGACGTTCTGTCTATAATTACAAGGTTGTAAATAAAAAAAACTAATATTTCAAAATAAAAATCTACTATTTCAAATAAAAAACTATTGTATCAAATTTTAAAAAAAACTGTTGTTTTAAACTGACACTTTGTTGGATAAACAAATTACAACTGTATTTACAAGAAAGTTTTCCTTTAAACCTCGTTTTACACATAAATAAACCAACTAAACAGGTTAGAAATACCAAAGTATCATCAAAAGAATTTTAATTCAGAACTGCTCTATTCTTATCGCTGTTAAAGTATATCGCTTCACATCCCTAAAAAACCAACTACATTCTTCAGCAGAAACAGTAGAACATCCAATAGAAGATAGGCGTTTGCATAAATAAAATCTCGCTTCGATAACTCTCGCAGAGTTCTGTCCTTCTGGTCTCAGAACTACTCTTTTAAGTGTGCAACTGAAGTTTTCAATTGCGCGAAAAACTGTGGCCTCTGATACGCTTATATTATTTTTGGTAGAAATACAATCTTTCAAAGTATTTAATGTCACTGAACAATCAACTGAAACTTTTTCTTTAATAAATTGTTTGACATCTGGTGTTATTTTTTTTGTCCTTAGAGTTCTAATCTTCTTAGTGTGTATTCTTCCTGTTTTTAAAATTGTTAATTACTGCTTCATATTTGATATCTAAATCGGTATTAATTTGCTTTGGCGATTTTCCAGCTTCATGTTTTGCGATAATCTTGCATTTAATCTTATCTGATAGTTGTTTTAACGTGCGATAGATATATTCATATCGGCTAAATATGTCAAATTGATATCAATTATTTTCAAAATTATCAATATAAACCCTATATTATATAATTTTGGTAACCAAAAGTTTTTTATTAGAAATAGTAGTTTTTTATTTGAAATAATAGTTTTAATAATTTTAAATTTTAAGTGAAAAACCTGGTAAGCCACTAGGGTATATGTGGCTTACATAGTACTCTGGATGATGAATAGTCAGATGTTGTAACAAGCTTAGCAGTAAGTCACGCACACACTGATAATTCACCTGATTAACAACTCCCATTGGTCAATTGTAATTTTTTGGAGTTTTCGAAAATTATATTTCGAAAAAGATATTTTTTTGTAAATTAAATTAAAGTTGTGAAATTTTGGAATTTTTTTAAATCAGCATTTAAAGATTTTTGTTTTGTGTGATTCTTTAAATCAATTTGAAAGTTTAACTTCGTTTGTTCCAGTATTCAAGAGAATGATTTTGGAATTTAAGAAGAGATGTAGAACTTCAAGGAATGAAAAACTATCAATGATTGAATCAGCTTTGTTTGATTTAAATTGGGAGGTTGGTTTTTGGGATTGTATTTTGCATTATAGGATCGTCATTGTGTTTATTGATAGATTTCAAGTCTTACTTAGATTGTATTCAGATCTTGGTTACGAATATTTATGTCATGGGTGTAATGCCATATACATTGGAATGACTGCCCGTCATTTCCGCTCTCAAGTTTCCGATCACAGTCGACTGATGGAATTGATTGATATTAGTAAGCGCAATTTCTTGATGCAGGATGAAACTAAATGTAAAATAGTTTTGTTAAAAAATATTTTAAATATTTTGTTGAAAGTTATTTAATTTTGTTAAAGTATCGGTTTTGGAAAATTTTGGGAAATTAATTTTTTTTAAATTTTTTTAGAATTTGTGATTTATAAAAATAATATTTTTTAATTTTTGATAAAATAATTTGAGAATTTAACAGAAATATGTTGAAATAAAAATGGTTTATTATAAATAGTTTAAAGTTCAAGACTACCTGACGAAGGCAGAAATTCTGTCGAAATATATTGTAGCTGAATATATATTTTGGATTGGTATTTTTCTTTAATTACTATTATTGTTTTATTTTTTTGAAGCACTTCACTGCCATTGAAATGTGATATTTGACGACTTGCGTCAATTTAAAAAAACCAATAACAAATTAGCCCCTAGAGGGCATTTATTAATTATTTATATTATTTAAAAATAATATTAATAAATAAGTCACAAACAATAAAAATCATGAATTATAATTGTCCGAATATATAATATAAACATAAATTATTGTCATCGAATTGTCAATATAGTATTGTCATCATCATCATCATCAGCTGTTATTTATGTATATTTTTATCCTATAATTGTTTTTTCACATCACATAGTATTTTAACTTCAAAATTTTTCTAACACAAGGAAACCACTCAACACCCAGTTATGTTGCATTTATAGATACAAATCGATGGATTGGCTATGCTGCAAAAGATCCAAATATCAGGAACCCCAACAATACGATTTTCGATGCCAAGAGACTAATCAGAATATTTAATAAAAATACAATGAACTGACAAAAATTTTACACCTATCATAAAATGAAAAATCAATAAAATTATATTATAGGATATACCTGTGTGTATACTTACCTGTGTGGTGATAGAATTTGTTCGAAAGAATAACAAATTTTAATTATAGAAGCTCATGAAGTAAATGAAAAATAACTTTAACACTGAAACACGTAGTAAAAAATACATATAGACTTTCAAAATTCGGAAAAGTCCTGATGAATAATAACTCTGTATATAACTTTATTCGTAATTTATAAAGTTTGGTTTGAAATTAAACTGACTTACATTTTAAAAAATAATTCCGAAAAATTGCATACTTCTATTTTTAAAAAGCTAGATAGTTATTAAAATGGCTGATGCATAGATTTCACTGGATTTTCATTATTTTTAGTTATTCTTTTCGTTATCAATTTGAATTTACGCACCAACTTGTATTATAAGAGTTGTTATTCAGCTGTAAAAGTGCAGTAATTAAATTAGATTGGCTAGTTAATGTCTCTGACCTTGTTATCAGGTGTGAGACCTTAAAAATTGAGTGTGCACACTCAGTTGCGATGATGTGTTGCAATCTCTAGATCAATCCTTGGGTCTTTATAATTTCTTTCATAACCAGTGGTTCTTGAAATGTAACTTGTCTAATCCACTCAGATTTTATTCTTCATTTTGTTAGACTAAGATGTGAATTGTGATTTTACGAGTTTATCATAGTAGGTTAATTTTTCTAACACTCATTTTGGGCTCTGCTGGTGTGGTTTCCTCAAAATTGATTAATTTTGGACATCGAGTTTCATGATAGACCATGTTTGATCGATCTATGGATCTTGAGCGCCTATAGATCTCCTCTGGCTCATGTTGTTATGAAAGATCAATGGTTGACTTCGACGCGACGCGGCTTACGTTTATGTGGCGACATTTGTATTCGTCAACAGGAAAGAACATGCAGTGAAACGGTGACTTGTTCTTAACCTTTTAAATGTTTCTGAGGATGTCCAATTTTAGTGAATCGGGATTTCGTTCTATAACATTTTGGAAGGTGTCGCAGACTAAATGACTCACTATGGCATCTTACAGGATCTATATTTGGTTAGTTGTGATTTACCTGGCAATCATATGTGTAATTAATTTTCCCAAGTGAGACTTTATTGTTGTGTTATCGTGTTCCAGTTAAAAAATTGTTTTTCACACCTAATTCGTTTGATGGGTAAATTATGAAATTTATTATTTTGTTTAGGGTAAGGAAATCGGTTGTTTACCTACATTTTTGTTCACAGTAACTACATTTGCTCTTAATTCTGGTTCATTATGCGTTCCGTGCCAAGACGAACAAACAACATAGCTCTATTTGATCTTACTCAAATTAATAAGTTAACAGTTTTTTGGCGGTGAGTGTTTGGAAGTGTGCTGGAAAAAACTTTGATGTAGTCTTAGTCTTACAGATTACAAGATATGAGCAGTGGTGGGTTACTGGGTTTTGGTGCTTGTTTTAATCTTACTGTGATTACCCAGGTAACGCCATATAAATATTTTCTCTGTTGCCACTCGGCACCCGTTACTATGTAACGTTGGAATTGTGTTCGAGTGGGTAGATCGTCCGCAAAATGTGAGCGCTATTGCTAATGCTGTAATTGCCCGAACGATCTCTGGGTTCAACGAGCTGTCGTTAAAAGACTCGTGCTCGCTTTAGACCATCAGGTCCCTTTTACGTCATAGATCTTATTATTTGAGCCTATCACAAAACAAAACCAAAATCGGCAATATATATTAAAGATAAAACAAGTGTCTACATGTGGTAACGATACATTTTAATGCGTTGGTTGCGGATTATTCGATATTCTAGCGGCACGGCGTTTTGCCCATTCCTTTCGTCCCGGACGATGGCTACTCGTCTTTGGAGTCGCTGTTGGAGTTGCTACAGGCTCTCGGTAGGCTAATTGGGCAGGAGCAAACACGAGGGGATAAGTTACAGCTGTCCCTTCCTGACTGGGAGCTAATGCAACCTCCAGTCCCTTGATTTGTACTCTTAGGCTTTGGTTTAGTTGTTTTTCTTCTATCCAGCCTTTCTGCGCTGCGGGGAGCCTTTGACAAATTTGTTTGGCTTTCCTTGGTTCCACCCATATGGCTTTTGTCTGCTGCACTTCTCTAGACAGCTGTAAAATCTGCTCATAGAAGCCTTTATTGACTGCCCTCACGTGTTCTAATTCCTCTTGCAGAATTTTTTGGGATTCCATTTCTACAAATTTTATTATCAAAAATTTTCATAAATCTTAAGTTATTGAATTTATCACACAATTCTACAACATTAACTAGGTAAATAAGAAAAAGCTCGGAAACGGTAACTAATTATTTATTTAATTTTTAGAATTCAAGCATATACTGTTCAGCATAGCCAGATCAATCTCTGGGTTGATTACCGGAGTGGGGTCCTTGAATATCGTTGTCAGAGTCCGGCTGAACGGAAGAAGGCTCATAGTATACAAAAACTGGGCGTTTTGTATTTCTGATTCGCTTGGATCTGGCTGGCGGCAGATAATCGTAGGTGTCGGCGATCCTACCGGCCGCGATATCCTCTTCCACGTTGGCTAGGTATTGTCTGGCCCAGATCACGTGGCGGTGGACTCTGCGTTGGTGGTTTTCGAGGCGGGCCAGAAGTGATCGGGCCCGATCATGGATGTCTTGGGCCGGACTTGGGCCGCTTGGTTGTCCGCTCTGCCTAAATTGTCTTCTAGTGTGTTCTACCATGAGTGCAGCCTCCTGTTGGTTTTCTCCGGGTTGGGGCATATCGGGTATCTTTCCTTCCAGATGCGTCTCCAAATTTGTCGCCACTGATCCGCAACGCGTGAGGGGACATAGACCAAAGGTCCGGATCTTTCTGAACGAGAAAAGCTTAGAGTGAGACAGTTAAATAATTTATGATTGAAATTGTCCATCTGATTGGAATATACTTGGAAAACTCAATCCCCTAGGTCTCGGTCAAGCGAGCGATCATCATGATTCAACGGATAAACAATAGTTCTAATAATGGGTAATCAGTTTAGTATAGCGCCCCTTTTTAATGGTATCAGCGTTAATTGGAGGGAAAAATGAAACGCGTTACGATTGGAATTATAATAATCATACTCATGAAAAAATAACTACGAGTAATAAAGATAATAAAAAAGAATACCCAAGGTTCTATAAAAATAAATCAAAATTCCTAAGCATTATTTGAGATAGTTATACTACCTAAGGGTTCATCAATTAATGCAAAATAATAGGTATACTTAAATTACACATAATTCTGAGTGGTGGGTTACAGGGTTTCGCATCTTGCTTAACTTTATGGCTACCCTAGTAACGCCATACAAAATGCTTCTGATCGCCACTTGGCACCCGTTGCTAGGCAACGTTGGTAATGTGTTCAAGTGGTGGATTGTCCGCAAAAATTGAGTACCATTGGCTAGTACTATAGTTGCTCGGACAACCCTCGGGTTCACGAGCTGTCGATAGAAGACCTATGCTCGCTTTACTTGGTCCCCTACGTGGAAATGCGAATTAAATTTAGTCTGATTGATGTGAGGGATTTTCGAGTCTACCCCACTATGACTGAATACATGAGAGATGATTTATTTAATAAACAAAGGACATGCATAATAAGTTAGGTTGATCGACTTGACGCTTGTGCGGCTCGGCGTCGGCCCGCTCCTTGCGTCCCGGCCGGCGGATGGTTGGTTGGATAGCTGTCGATTTTTGGCTTGGTGCGGCTTCATCAACGACGCGTCGACTTGGCAGTTGGGAAGGGGCGAAGATGAGCGGATATGTTATCGCTTCCCCTTCCCGACAGGCTGCTAGGGCAACTTCTAAGCCCCTGATCTGTGTGCGCAGACTCCGATTGAGCTGGCGCTCTTCGGCCCAGCCTTTTTGAGCTGCGGTGAGACGTTGGTAGAGTAGTTTCGTCCGTTTGGGGTCTAAACAGGTCGCCTTGACCTGTTGCACTTCGCGAGTTAACTGCAGTACCTGGCTGAGTAGCTCCGCGTTTGCCTGCCTAGCGCGGGCTATCTCGTTCTGCATTAATTTCAGGGCCGACATTTCTATAAAGAAAACATATCAATTTGGTCTAATAAGGGGAATTCTAATTATCTCAAACATGATTATAGCGGAAATCTCATTTAAAAACAAAATTTAAGAAGACAATTCACTATAATTTATCATTGATAACATCACTAAAATAAAATGTCAGAACGGTTATGTCTGGTGATTCAGGATTCTGCGAGGAACTTCCTGACTCCTTCTTCCGGGGAGTAACCGGGAATAATGGGCACTGGTCGTCGGAGGTTACGGGCTGGTCGAGCCGGGTACGTCTCCGCGATACGTCCGACGAGGACGTCCTCTTCAACGTTGGCGAGGTACATCCTCGCCTTCACAACCTGTAGGTCGACCTCCGTTTGGATCTTCTCCCACTGAGCCAACAAGATTCGAGCATTGTCGACAATTTCCTCGGCGGGATACTGTTCCTCCTCTGGTCGGTGTGAGTCGTCTCCCCTGCCTAGTATTTGCCATAGAGACGGACACGATCGTTTCGGGCGTGGCTCCTCGAGAGTCATCGATGGGTGCGCTCGTTTCCAGGCTCGGCGCCATTCATCGGCCTCTTGTCTCGAAATCAAATTTGGCAACATGAATTCTTCTGAAATAAGTAAATGTAAAATATTCTCTCACTAATTTATAAGGACGTTAAATCAACAATCTCGAGTTCAGGCAACCTTAAATCATCAGTTAATTCTAGAGGGGACCTTGACTAGTTAAATTAGCGTTTCGTGACTTGATAGCCGAGCTGGAAATTGTAAGAATGATGGTGATGAGATGTATGGGGTTGTGTGTTCTGGTGACCTCTATAGTTCCTTTATGCTGGGGAAGGGTTATGGGGACGGAATATGTAACGTGTATCTATCAATTGTAAATCGTCTGAGTTGGTTGGGGTGGGTAGGATTGGACCAGATTTGTGTGTGGAAGAATGTCTGTCTATGTGACCTAGTTATTTGAGATCAAATTTATTTAACATTACTGCTATTGGGGAAAAACACACTCGCGTCGTTTATAAGTTAACGTAATTGTTAACAGTGATTGCAATTATTAATGGTTATCGAAATCACCGACAGTTATCGTGATTGTTAATGCTTATCGTGATTACAAATGCTTATTGTGATTTTTAATAGTTGACGTAGTTATTAATGTTTATCACAATTACTAATATTCATCGCCGTTATTAATGTTTATCGTGACTATTATTGGTTTTCCATCCGTATTGGACTTGTCTGATCATTACTCCAACGGAAATGATTGTCGGTGTATGTCATTCTTTCTCGCGATGGTTAATTGTCGGAACGGATGTGTCGGATCGGATGCGTTGGAAATTATTGACTCTCATCCGGTCACGATATCCGTTCGGGCTTCAATTATTGATAGATTGTCGTGAATCAAATATGCAAATCAACTATTCGAAATTCACTTTGTCTGTTTTCCCTAACCGTTGACGTTAGGATTATCGTGGATCCAATTTTGTGCGTTCGTTTCTGTTTGGTGGTACTTAAGTTGTTATGGTTGGTACTGTCCTATCGGGGATTTGTGGTTAGGTAATCTGATTTACTTTCTTGCTGATTAGTTTATTGTCTATGGTTTTGAGGGACTACGCTGCGTGGAGAGTTACTCGCAACAGTTATTTGGATGGGGTCGATCGTTGGTGATTTTCGATGTTACTCCTAAAACAGATGGTGTTGTGAAAATCTAACAGTTGGAGTTCCTATCGGTGGTGGGCTAGACTGGAATCAAGGAATTATAAAACTATGATATTGCATTAGTCGGTCGATTTACTGGTTGGAAAAAAGATTTCTTCAGTTCAATGCAATAAATGTTTCCCGTTTTATTGTTGATTTTGAAAAACTTTTCATTTTTATTGGATCATTTTATGCTGGAATTTATCGATGTTTGGGTTTGGTGATATTTGTATCTTATTTATGTGGAGATTTGAAAGGTATTATTATTATTTCGGTTAGAAGTATAAACAGATTGCATCGTTTTAATTCCTTTAACTTAAATTACTAAACATTTGACTAGTGGAGCCTTTCATTACTTCAGCCAACATCTTAATTTAAAACGTGAATTCATCTTACTTTCCCCTAATCTGTTTTGATTTTTATTGGTGGATTACTTTACTATTTAGTGAAATTTGGTTTGATTTTTTGCAATTTATTGGATCAAATTTTCCGATCGGTCATCCTGCGTTTTCCTTACTAATTACCTTAGAGATTTTCTTTATCGTTAACTTAGGTTAAATCAATAGATAGGTTAATCAAGTTTAATAAACTATTTCCAACGTTTGACTTAACAATTCTTAGTTTTACTTTCCCTTACATCCAAGTTTATTTTATTACTACACAAGCTGCTTTAATTTTTAATCAAGGACTTGATCTAAGTTAAACCCGTGAGTCACATAAATTCTTTAACATCATTTTATTTAAATCCAATTGAATTAAGGAAATATTTACTTTTAATGAAAACATTTTAAATTGATAGATAAAATCAGTTTAAGGGACTCACTGAGTTGCTTACAATATTTTATTTTCAAATGTAATTTAACGTACTACTAATCAAATTATTTTCCAATATTAGTTCAATTCACCGAATGATATATTTATAATTAGTTTACTTTTACTCTATCATTTAATTTAATCAAAAAATTATTTGTAACTAATTTTATTTTTACCCGTAACTTAATTTAATTTATTCTATGAGATAATTGTAATTAATTTGTTATTGAATCCATAATTTAATTTAATTCTAATCAATTTATACATAAGGTAATTTTAAGTTAATGATAACTGTTTCGAAAATAAATTCAATTTAGTACACCAACGATTAAATTAATTCAACTTGTTAATTCAGGTTAACTCCATCAACGATTTTAGTTTAGTTTATCCCCGTACCTTTTCCCTTTAATAGATCCTAGGCGCATTTGTGTTTACGTTATATTTATTGAGTGCCCACTGGACTACTCGGTGTGATAAGTTTAAGCCGTGTGTAATGTGATTTTAGGTCGATTTTTCTGAATTGAGAAACGAGGAAGCAGCCAGAGACTTCTTCCTTATTCCTCGCTTCAGCTATAGGGATAAATATTTACGTTACGACCGCTGCGTTGCGCACGCTGAGTCTTCACGGGTGCATATCATTGGCGATTGTCCACGCTCTTACATGCATCTGCACTATGTTGATTTTACTATCTTGCATTAGGTTTCGGCTGTGGGCCGGAAAAATTTCGACATCTTTTAAACATATTAAATGAATTATATATATGAGACAATTTATGTATAATAATGTTTATTAATTATATAAAGCAAAAATAACAAGTTACCATTCCAATGAAATAGCATAAATTCATGCAATAAACCAAATGTCTCTCTTCCCACGCCGACGTCCGAGCAGAGCTCTATAGAGATGCAAGGTACGGGGCGTGGAAAGAGGATTCCAAAATCAATGATTCTCACCTAAAATTTCTAAAAAATTCAAAACAATGATCTCGAACAGATTTAAAGGTTTAAAAACGATTCAAATAGTTTTAAACTAATTAAAATAGTTTTGGTTAAAAATGGTTTTTGGTTAAATTAAATGTGAAAATGGATCAGTATATATACCTAAATTTTTGGTGTGTAAAATTTGATGTAGTAAAACAAAATTCGACCTTGTTGTTTTCTAGCAAATTCTAATATTTATTTTTATTATTTTTCGATTTATTTTTATAATTTTTTATTTAGAATTTTATTTGAATTATTACTAATTCAAATTTTCCGATTTAAATCTTGCTTTAATGAACTTTAATTGATTTTTCCAATTTCGTCGAATTTGTCGTGTTTTCTTGTTATATTTGTGTAGGTATCGTGCGGATCTTGGTGCATTTTGTTAATATTTTATTTTATTTTTATGTTTCTTAATTTATATTTGATTCTTTTATTTCTCAGATTTTATATGGTTTAATTGGTGTTTTGGGGTTTTATTTAAATTGCGTGTTGTTTTTGCGTGTGTGTTTCTGATCCATTTAAACATTTTGAAGGCCGTTTACGTTCTGGCCCAACATAAAACACTCGGGGGTCCGTAAAATTGCGACCCGCAATTTCAATTGATTTCAAAATAGTACATATAATTCCGTTTTCAATATTCACATTCATAAAAAGTTTTTACGGTAAGGTTAATCATCAAGATAAAGATGGACTTAAGGTCCTACTACGATACGTAATCAAATAAAATCAGATAGTTCAGTTTTAATATTAGTGCAAGTTTTGTAGTATCAGTTCAAATCGCTGTTGATCAGTGCGAGTTAATCAGTTCGAATCAATATCAGTTATTGTAACTCAATTGTATTTGTTTTCGAATGAATCACTGACGGCTTGAGTTTCGCTTTCAAGCTGGGCTGATCTTGAGGGGTGATTGATAGAAATCTGCGAGAGTCTTGTCGTTTCGTTGGTTTTGTCGATTTTTCGAATTGGGTGAACATTCTTCTGAATTTTTGGATTTGGGTATTTTGCCTTTGTTTGTTTTTTATTAGGCCGATGATGAGACAGGATATTAGAAGTATCATGTTAGCAGTTATACTAATTGGTAGTATGAGTTTGATTGATAGATTTGTTGTATGGGGTTCGTTTTCCTGTCCCACTCGTTTTCCTAGTTGCTTTTTAATTAATAGGACGATCTTTTGAATTTCTTGGATTGGTTTGTTATTGGGATTTGCTTTGGCTGTTCTTTGAATTTGTCTGATGATATTTTCTAGGGTTTTCTTTATTTCTCGATTCTCATTTTTTATATTGGCTATCTCTTCATTATTTTTCAGTAGGGTTTGTATCATTATTTGGGTTTTCTCGATATTCTGTTTTATCTCATCCTTGTTCTCTTTCATGGGGCATTGTATACATTGTAGGTTTATTTGCTGACATTCCTCATTATTAGGATTGATACAGATTTCTTTGAAATTGGCACAGGTACTGTCCTCTCTTCTGAAGGGTTGGGATTTCTCGCATTTTTCTAATGGGTTTTCAGTATTGCACTTTCTCATCATTATCATCATTATCATTGTGATCCATAACGTTGGGTTCATGGTTTTCATTTCTAATATATATCAATCAATTTTTACGTCTATTTACAATTTTATTCAACTATATACAGTGGAGTTTAGCCCTTTTTTACTCTTTCTCTTTTTCTGGGGTTGAGTGTCTCTCGCACTCTTCTTTATTTTCTGAAAATCTCATTATCAGGACTTGGGCTTTTATTAATCGCTCGGTTAATTTTGGGAGTTCTTTTAGTCGCTCTTTGTTTTCTTTGATTATTCTTTGTTGATTATGAATTTTCGTTTGAAGATTTCTTTCTTTTACTTGCTTTCTTTTGAGTTGACGTTTATAAGTGACTCGTTTGGTTGTTTGTTTTTCCAGCTTTCGTTTTGCTTCTTGAAGCTGTTCCGTTAGTGCTTTAATCTCGTCTTGAGCTTGTTGATGACTTTCTTTTATCTCTCTGGCTTCTTTACAACTGTCTTCTAGTTGTATTACGTATCTTTGTTCGCTTTTTCTGCTGTCTCTCATTCTCTCTGCTTCGGTTTTCCAATAGTCTTCCAGGATTACACGGGTTTTTATTTCCGCTAATTCTCGTCTCAATTGTTCATTTTCTCTCTTTTGCTCTCTGTTTTCTCCCATGCTGGATGTTAGTTTTCGTTTTATTGTATTGGTTAACTGTTTAGATTGTATTAATTGTTGATTTATCCGGGCGATTTCTGACTCTTGTTCCTCCACTAGCTCTTGCCATTCCTTTCTTTCGGCTCTCCACTTTTTACTATAATACCTCAGTGGGTCTTGTTCGATTGGTTCTACTAATTGAATTGGGCTTGGTGCGTATTCTCCGCCTTCTAGATTCATTCGGATTTCTATTTCATTTGGATTCATGCTAAATATACATCGATTACAAAATTTTTTGTTTTTTATCATTTTATTATGTTCACTATTTTACACTTTTTACAATTTTCTTATTTAGCTTTATATTGTCGTTTCGTCCGTCTCCCCGAATCCTTCGTCGGGTTCGGCGGGTACTTGAGTTGGCATTTCCGTCGGATATAACGGCATAAGCAGGATTGGTGGTCGGCTCTGCAAGGTATTTATTTCTGCACGTAAGGCGTTTGATATTTGTATCTCTTCGTCTAAGAGATAAGCAAGATATTCCGTATTTTCCGTTAGTTCTTCCACTTGCGTTTCCAATCGATGCGTATTTTCCAAAGCTTTTAACTTTTCAATCTCTTTTCTCAGATTTTGTTCATTTTCCTCATATCCTTGCTTTATCGCTTTTATTTCTGCTTCAACTTGTTCTTTCAGCTGCTCGTTGACTTCGAGTTGATGTCTCAACTGGATCTCTTTGAATACTACAACTCCTCGGTGTCCGTTCACCTCCTGCTGGAGTTCTGTTATTCTCTCGTTTAATTGTTGGATTTGTCGTCTTTCATCTGTTTGCTCGTGTAGGGTTTCCGTTATCTTTTGATTTAGCTGCTCAATCCATTTTCTGAGGTCCTTGTCGGTTTTTCTGAGCCTTCTTATTGTATTTTGTCTGGCTCGTTCATGGTATTCCATTGTTTGGATTTCCTCGTTCAGCTCTTCAATTGTTTCTTTCTGCGCTTCGACTTGTTCCCATAGCTCCCAATCTTCCATATTCAATATCTTTTTGGGTAACAGTCTTATCTCTTTCTTGGCTTCTTGGTACTGGTTCTTCCATCTTCTTGCTTCTGATTTGATCCACTTTTCTTTGTCTTCTGTTTTTATTTGTTGTATTCGTCTCTGTTTAAGAGTCTCTTCTTGTTCTATTAGCATCTCCTTCATTCTCGTTTGTTGCCATACTATTTCGTGGTCTTGTTTTTGTATATGTTCCCATTGCATCGCATTCTCGATTTTCGACAATCTATACTTGTCTTTCCACTTTCTCGCTTCCGCCGTTGTTTGGATTACTATTCTTTCCTGTCTATCGTCTCTGGGCTTTCTAATTTTCTTTGATGGTTTTGGCCCTTGATTTCTCAGCTTGTTGACTTCCTTTTTCGCATTTTCCCATTTAGTTTTGTATGCTCTTGCTCTATCTTCCTCTTCGGCTATTTGCTGAATGTAGTGTCTAATTCGTGCTTCCAAATTACTCCTTGAGTTTTCTCTATCCTCTGTCCATTTGGCTTTCCAATGGAGTGCTTGTCGTTTTGCCCATTCTTTGGCTTGTTCCAAATGGGTTCTCTTTGTTTTCTCTATTCGATATTGGGTGCTAATTTGCCGAATTTCTTCCTGCATTTGTTGTATAATTTTTATCGTCTCCTCTCCTTCTTCTCGTATCTCTGCTTCTTTGTCTTTTATCACTTCTCGTAATCTTTCGATTTCGCTTTGTTGATCCTGCTTCTCTTGCTCTAACATTCTGATCTCCTTTCTTTGGTTTATGATTCTGGTTTGGTTCTGCATCGATTCTTTTACTAGTTCCTCTTCTCGTCCTTGATATGGTTCATTATTTCCCTCAGAATTCATTGTCTGTTGTTCTAATTCTTCTCTTATCATCTTTATCTTTAACGTATCTCTCAGTAGTTCTCCTTCTACTGATGTTAATATTTCTTTTAATCTCATCGACCTTTGCTGCCATTCCTCTTTAACCTCTTTTAGTTGTTTGGATTGGTTTTCGGTTTTTGACTCTTTGTCCTCTGTTGTAGTTTTCTCTATCTTTTGGCTTATCGTCTCGTTGTGGTTCATTGTAATTCTGAATATTAATAATTGATTATTCTTTCTTTTCACTCATATCAAAATTTTATCATAATTTACATCATCTTGTATTTTTGTGATTTTTATAATTTTTTTTTGTTTTTACGTTTATCTTTATTTACACTTTTTACACATTACTCCCGTTTTTAATTACTGATCAGCGAAACGGAATCCTTTGATCCGCCCGTTGATCGGCTTTCTACATACTGGACATATATCGACTTTTAACCCACATGCTTCACATGTGACCATATGTCCACAAGGCGTATAAATTATTTCTACATGTTTCTGCCAACATGTTACACATTGATACTGTTCCAAAATAGCTTCTTTTATTATTGATTTGTCTCGATTCTCTTTTGGTTTCTCTTGATATCGTTTGATTGCTCGGATTACTGCTTGTGTTGAGTCATACCATTCCAAATTATTAGCTAATCTTTCTTTGATTATTTTTCTCATCTTTTGGGTATCTACTCCTGATAATAGCATTAGGGTTCTCGTTTTCGGTCGATCCAAAATATCTTCTATTTGTTGGTTGGTAATTATTATTTCGATATTCTTTGACTCTTTTTCTTGCTTATACATGCATTTTCCTTTATGTTTTAGCTTTTTGACATTCTGATCTGGTACTGGTTGTTGATTTTTGCATCCTTTGCACATTATTCCTCTGGCTGTTTGACAATACCCTTGACTCGCAAATTCTGCTGCTCTTGGATTTCCTTTGAAAGTTTTAATTCTCTCTTCGAATGTTCTATTTATAGTCTCTTTTTCCCATATTAATTCTGCTGGGTCTTCGAAACTCTTTATTATCGTTATCTTTTTCTCACCTCCCTTTTCATCTTTGTCAACTTCTGATTGCCGGAGTCCTTCCAGTCTGTTTATCGCTTGGTTTCCGACGTCAATGTTTATTCTAAATGGGCAGGTTGAAAATTTCCTCAGGTGTTCTCGTTTTGCTGTTTCTCCTTTTTCCCAATGCGAAAGTCTTCCTTGACAATAAATACAGGTAACTTCATCTGGTAATTCGGGGGTTCCTGAGAAGAAGAATCCTTGTGCTGCCATCTCTTTGCTTTGTCGGTCAGTGAATACTTTATTATCTTTGAACGTTAAATATCTCTGTTCCTCTTTCCTCAACTCCTCGTATCTTACTTTTCTCTGTGAGTAAATTACCTTCCTCATTTTCCATGGTCGTCCGGTTGTGTCGAAACTGGTATAATGCTGAATTGCGATTACTAAGGTTTTAATTTTTTCCTCTTCCTCTGGTTTTTTCCATAGTCTCGTCCATATCGAATCCGGTCCTTCTCTCATCTGTACTGTTATTTCTTCGCTGATTCCGCTTGCCATCTAAATATCGTCATTATTTTTGAATTTTTTGTTTTTCTGATTTTTCTGGTTATTTGTAATTTTTTGATTTTTATTTGATTTTTATTATTTTATTTACATTTATTTACACTTTCCGTTTTTCTTTACAACGTCTTGTCTGGCTTCTCCACTTCTAATTTTATATACAGATTATCTTCTCGCAAGAATCCTTCTCCTCTCAATCGTTGTTGTGGATAAAATCGTGGTGTCCCAATCGCTGTGTTCCAGTCGGTTGTTGGCCTTCCCATCTGTGGTTCATTTCCTGTTCTGATTGGATTGCGATAATCCTCTTGTCCTTTCATTGTTAATATCATATTTTGTTTAAAAGGCCATGTTAATAGCTCGTCGTAATCTCCTTTTCCCACCCTGATGAAGACACTGATGTGGGTGCCCGTTGCATTCCCATCTCCATTTGGATACAGTCTAATGCCCAGTTTGTATCCATTTTCCCAACTGTATATTGGTGGACTGTCTAAGATTCTCTGTGTTCCATCTTTCGCTCTCTGAAGCTTTTCTGCGAATTCGGTTATTTTCCATATAAATGGTGCTGTAGGATGTTTTCCGGCTACCGAGCCGTTCGTTTCTAATTCTTTTAGGCTGTTGGTCATCTGTTGCATTTTCTTTTCCATTTCGGTCATTTTCTTGAGGGTATTTCCTTGGCTTTTCTCAAAATTCTTTCTGGACTCTAATATTTCTCTTATTAGTGCCTTTTGTGCATCGTTTTCTGTTCGTAGGCTTTTTACTTCCCATGCCAACATTCCTATCGTTTTCATCATGATTTCGGTATGCTCGATACTATTTTCCATCATATGCTTTTGCATCTCCATAATTGGTAATTGCGCTTGACAATTGAATAACTCTAACGGGCACTTGATTGGTTTGCCCATACATTCGTTCCAATGTTCTTTCAATTTGACCCTCTCTTTTCTGTCGCAGTTATTTTCGCATATCCCTTCGTATAGATCACATATTTGTTCCTCTTTTGGATTCCGATGTTCCATCTCTATTTTTATCCATTCGTCGATGACTCCACAGAATTCGCATTTTTCCTCTCTCTTGATGCACACTTTGTGATGTTCTTTGATAGTCTTTTTCGTTGTGATGGTTTGACATTTTTCGCATAATAAATAATCCTGCTATAGTTCGCATGTCGTGTTGCGTGACTTTCGGCTTCCTTCATCAAGTCTTTCCATTACATTCTTTTACTTGGCATTGTAATAGATTATTTGATCTCTTTATTGGTGGTTTTATCCATGCGTTGTAGGGATCTTCATCTCTGTTCGATCGTTTTCGTCGCATCCAGGGCATTTATTTTCTGTTTTTGTTTCTATCACTTCTATCGTACAGTTCCGTACATATTCTGCCATCGCATTTCGTCTGTCTCGCTCGCAATTCAATAGTTCTTTACATTTAAAAACATTTTCACTTTCTTTATATCGTTCACTCACTTTAAATTTTTCTTCATTAATTCGTCTCGTATCTTCGGATGGATCGCTTTCTTCTTATCTCTCGATGATTGCTGCATATCTACAAATTTCAATTACTTCGACGTTGCTTTACTCTACGTTTTATTTTTAATATCTTTACAGTGCTTTAATTTTTACTCCACTGTTGAATCGTTCAGGGGTGAATTCTGGCATTGATGCTTCATTCCACCAACTTGCTGGAGTCTAGTGCTGTTGATTGTGCGGTAGTCTTCTAATTTCGTCAGCTTGCCATTAAACTTGACTGTTATTGTCATTTATCCTGTATTGTAGTATTGTTCTCTGTTTGCTCTTTCAGTCTTATGCTTGTTGTAGGCTCTGTTCACACTTCGTTAATACTAATAGTATTGTCCATGATTTGGTGGCATTGTTTCGTGACTATTAGTGGTCATTAATTCGCATTGTCGTCCACGTTGCTCAATTCCTTGTCTTGGTATATCCTTGTTTAATTCCAACAATCTCTAAGGTGCAATTGGCAGCTGCTGGTGTTTGTATTGCTTCCGTGACGGTGGTATTCCACTTATTTGTTGATCACGTATTGGATCATCTGTTTGTTTAATAATCCTTAATTCGGGTGCATTCATTTCTGGTGGCTTCTACTTCGAAACATTTTGTAAATATTTATATAGTATATAAATTAGCATATATTAATATTATACTACATAATAATTTAACTATATACAGAATCTCTTCCTCGTTTTACCATCGTCTCGGGGAGCCTATACGTAATGTCCGTATATCCCATATTTCTCATTCATACTGGTAATGCGTGGATTCGGTGGACCTTGTTGTGCTTCGATAATGGGCGGTTCTCTTTAACACAGTCGCCGCTTGTACTGAGTTTCATGATTCATATTTCTTCGGTTCCTTCTGATCATATTGTCCTAATTGAATCGTAATTGGAATTTTTACTGCTGGCCATAATTTTTCTTTATTGACTTCTTTCGGCATTTGTAGTTTTTACTCAATTGGATTTATCAGCATTACTACGCTGCATTATATTGCTGTTGTTATCCAAATTTAATTTATATATCTTTTTGTTAGGCTGCGTGTTGTTTTTTCCTTGCTTGGTTGTCTCCATCATCCTTCTTTTGGTTGGCCTTTTTGAGTGCTTTCTGGGTTGTAACGCTTCGTGTTGAAAGGTGGCTTCGTCCATGGATTCATTCCTTTTTCATGTTTCGTTTCTTGGTTTTCTCAGATGTTTGTTGCAGGTTGACTGTTGCATTTGACTTGAGTTGGTTTCCTTGTTATCGTTTCAATGCTCTGGTTCCCTTTTGGATTTTATTACGTATTTTCCCAGTTTCTTTTTGGTTGGGATTGATACTTTTGATTCGTTATTAGTTTTGCTTGTTTCGCATTTGGATTCTTTTGTTTATGTTTCGTTTCTTTTAGGTTCGTATCGCAATTTTCGTGATGGTTTTCACTGTGTTTCATTCTCATTCTTCTTCATTTGCTGATTTGACTCTTATGTTTATTATTACTGCTTTACTTTCTCTGTCTGTCGTTGATACGGTTGTTTCTTGTTTCCTTTTCCGGCGTTTTTGTCTAATTGTTCTGTCATTTTTGGTTATTGATTTCCAGTCATATTCTTCCCTCTCTGACTGTACTATTGTCTTTCACGCTTTCTTTTAGTTGGAATCCGGTTATTTTGGGTTTTTGAGTATCCTCGTTTGTTGGACATTTGTTCTTTCGTTCTGTTCCGTTCTTTTTAGTTTCGAAAACTATACCGACTTTTGTTAATGGGTTCTTGCCCCTTTTTCACTATTATTCTTCTCACTTTTTGATCTGTTCTATTTTATTATTATTTCTTTTTTGTGCTTCGCCGTTGATAAGCTCTTCTTTTGGTGTTGTGATTTTTCTTCCAGGGTTTTGGCCAGATGTGCAGTTATTTTTATATCTTGTTGACATTATATTCCGCATTCTTCTAGGCTATCATTACTTTCTTTCTTGCTTTCATCTTCATTTTTCAAACAATCGATTATTTGGTTTTGTTACATATTGTTCAATCGTTTCTATTCCTTGTTTCTTATCGTAATTTGCCTATCCTGGCTCTACTTGTAATTTTTACGTTTCATCTTTTGTGATCTCTACATACTCTTTGGTGGGGGGTTTGGCATGATGATAAAGTTTTCGGTCGTTTCTATCTTTCCTGGGTTTTCTTATGATCAATTGACACTTATGTTGTTTATCGTCGTTGTAGCATATTCCCTTGCTCGAAATTGCTTTATCGTGTTACTTGTTTGTATTCTGCGATCTCATTTCTTTCGTTGATATTTTCGTCGCTTCCGTTAACTGATGGACGTAATCAATATCATTTTTTTGTCGCAGGTCGGTGGTTTGATTTTCTTTGTTGTAATAAATTATTCTTTGTTTCGTTTTCCTGTTATGCTGTTGTCGTTTCTTGACGTCTTTTTGGATGATTCTTTTTCTCCTGTTGTGGCGGATTTGTTTTCATCTCTAGTTTTTGATCTCCTGGTTTTTTCTGCTGTCGCCCCCTTCTTCATTATTTATTTCTCCATCCGGGGTTTCTTTGAAATTTGTCGTCCTGAATTTATTTTCAATTATTTCCTCGTACTTATTTTTATTCTCGCTTTTTATCTCCTCTTTTATTTTTGTTGTCGTTGGAATTCTATTTGCTTTCGTGCCATCTGTGCTTTATCTTATAGTTGTTCCTTTTATTCCGATTCGTTTGTTTTTTGGATGATTGGTGTTTGTCCTTCCCTTTCCATTGGTTTTATTGTTTTTTGGGAACGGGTGTGAGATATTTTTTCTTTCATGCCATTTCTGTTCTTTACATTATGTTCACATTTAATCTTTGGTGGTGACCCTCGTAGTCATTTCATCGTTGGTTGCTTCTTGTCTTGTCTGCGTCATCGCTCTCCCATAGTGTTTGAATCGTTTTGCTCATCATTTCTCTCTCTCCAATTGTCGCGTTACTGGTTATGAATTTTATTGCACTTGCTTGTCTCGATTCAGTGATAGTGTAGTACATTATTTTCTCCGTTTCTTTCTCTTTGCGATGATCGGTTCTTAGTAATTCTCTAGGACTGTGTAGGGCGTTGGAACTGGACATTGTGGTGTTTGTCCTCTCGTTGGTAATATTGGGTTGTCCGCATTTCTTCTTCAATTGGATTTATCATTATTCGGTTGGGCGTTTTCTATGTGTCCGCACTGTAAAGGTACATTTCTTCTAAGTCTGCATAGTGAATTCATGGGTATCTTTCCTTGATCGTCCATTTCTGGTTGGGCTTCTAGCTCCTTTAGCATAATCCATTGCGATTTTTCCCGCTTTGTTTACTATTCTCATCCATCCTTTTCCTTCGACCCATTCTGGCATAATTTTCTGATGGTTTTACTTTATATCCGTTTGTCTACATATCTTGAGTTGGCGTTCAGGTTTTTTGGGTTCTCTGGTTTGGTTCTTCTATTGTTTATTTGATTTGTGCTCATTTTCGATCTAGTTAATCCGTTTATACTTGCTGGTTGGTTTGTGATTAGTTGATACTCGTTCTTGGTTTTGTTTTTGTTCTCGGTATCGCTTTAATTGCTTACGTTTACGTAATGGTCTGTGAGTGGGTATTGACATTTACTCGAGCATTGTTCTCGTTACTAATTTCTGTATGGTCCTTTCCCATCTTTGTAATTTTCTGGGCTCTCCTGGGATATTTCTGCGTCGCAATTATTACCAGTCTCCAACTGAAGTTATGCTCACGCACATCTGCTTTTTAATTCATGTATTCTTTGTAGCTCTCTTGTACATCAATATTTCCTACCTGCTGTTTTTCAGATCTCTTGCATCGCTCTTTGAACCCTGTTCTACTCATATTTCACTTATACTGCGATTTGGTGGTTGATCTCTAATGTCGATCGGCATTTTGTTAATTCTTGCAGTAATACATTATTTAAATGGACATTTTTTGTTGCTGAATGTATTGCATTCCTATGGCATAAGGCACTAGATTTATATTTCTATCCCAATCTTTTGGTGTCTGCTTCGTAATTTGACCTCTTTTAATTTAATATGCCGTTGATCGGTTCGGGGTTTGACATTTGTTTGTGGGTGGGTAGGCGATGTTCTTCAATTTCGCAATTCTGGAAGGTATTCGTTACTTTTCTATCTTTCGCTCATAGTTGGTTCCTTGGTCAGTTAGAATCTGTTTAGGTGTCGTTCTCGCATTTTTCTTCTCTAGGGATTTCGTATTGTTCTGGTTTTTGATCTGGTAATTGCGAATGCTTCCGGGAATTTTGATAAATAATCTGTCACTACTAATATATAGATATTTCCATCGTTAGTTTCTGGTAGTGGTCCTACTACATCCATTGCGATCATTGTCATTGGTTCTGGTGGAATTGGCATTGGCTTTACGGTGTTTCATTTACTTCCTGTGCTTTCCTGGTTGCAGCATATTTATCGACATTTTTATTTATCCATTGTCTACAATTTCGAAGTCTTTTTCTCCGATTTTGGCCAGAAAGTTCGTCTATTTTGGCTTATCTGCTTCCGTCTTTTTGTTGAATGGTGTCCTCCATATGCTTTCTTGTCGATGTATTGTCAAATTTTTCTTTTCGAATCTCTATCTTTGTAACAATCATGAGTCGTTTATTCCGTCCATTGTAATAACCATCCTTTCTCCATAGGTGTTATCGATGTCTGTGTTTTTCCATATGCTCCTTTAATTTACTGTTGTTGTCGAAGATTTTCGACTTTTACGTCATCATATTTGGTTTCTAACTTTGTTTACTCTGTTTCCTCTCTCGTCTACTTTCTCGTCATTGCCCTCTAGTTTTGTAACTCGAATTTACTTCTGCGATGATCATGCATATTCCGTCTTACATCCTGATCCATCAGTTTCCTCAAATACAATCTTGACATGCAATCTGCGGTCTGGCGTTCGCTTTTTCTGATTTGATGTCCTTCTTTATCAAACGGTGGTTTTTGAATTGCATGGTGCCATCTCATCTTTAATCTACTCGGGCTCTTTATGTTGGCTAGCCATACCAATGGTTGATGAATCTGTAGTTGATATATATCTCGTGACCCCATAATAAATATTTGAAATGTTTTTTTTACTAGCTTTGGATATTATTGCTAATGCTCTCTTTAGTCACAAGAGTATTCTTTTTTCTGTTTCTCATTTGACGTTTCGACTAAGATATTTTCTCCAAAATAATCGTTCTTTTATTTTCTGTACATTCCCTTGCCTAGGAACTGCTCCAGATGTCAATATCTCTTGCGTCTCTATCTTCCTCTCGGTATTTGCTGATGTAGTGTCGTATTCGTTGCTTCAATTCCTTGATTTTTCTCTACCTCTTCCATTTTGGCTTTCCAATGGAGTGCTTGTCGTTTTGCCCATTTTTGCTTGTTCCAATGGTCTCTTTGGTTTTTCTCTATTCGATATTGGGTGCTTGATTTGCCGAATTTTTCCCTGCTTTGTTGGTATATTTTTATCGTCTCTCTCCTTCTTCTCGTATCTCTGCTCTTTGTCTTTTTCACTTTTAACTTCGATTTACTTTGCTGATCTTGTTTCTCTTGCTCTAGGGTGTTGGTATCATCTTTCGCTTTGGTTTTTGATTCTGGTTTGGTTTGCATAAATTCCTTCATCATTTCCTCTTCCCGATTCCTCGGTAGTTTCTCTTTTCCTTCCGGGTAACATTATTTTTTGTTCTATTGTTTTTCCCACTTTTCCTTTCATCCATTTTCGTTTTTAGAGTCTCTTGCACTAATTACTCTTCATGCGATTAGTAGCATTTTTTTAATTGGCAACGTTCTTTGTCTCCATAATTCTATCTACTTCTTCAGCTTGTTTCTTTTATTAACTCTAGTTGATCTTTGGTTGCTGGTTTTTGGATTCTTCAGCCTCTTTTACAACTTCTTTGTCTTCGTTTAGATTCATAATTGGTTTTCTAAATATTAATAATGCTGATTATTCTTTCTTTGTCACTTCTCATTATCAATTTTATCATTACTTTCATCATCTTGTTTTTGTGTTTTTATAATTTTTTTTGTTTTTACGTTTATCTTTATTTACCTTTTACCATACTCCGTTTTTATTATCTGATCTGCGAAACGGATCTGTGATCCCGTTGATCGGCTTTCTACATACTGGACATATATCGACTTTTTAAACCGCACATGCTTCAATGTGACCACTATGTCCCAAGGCGTATAATTATTTCTACTTTTTTTTTTTTTCCATGTTTCTGCAACATGTTACACATTGGATTCTGTCCAAAATAGCTTTTTTATTATTGATTTGTCCTCGATTCTTTTGGTTTCTCTTGGTATCGTTTGACTTGCTCGGATTCTGCTTGTGTTGAGTCATACCATTCCAAATTATTGCTATCTTCTTTGTTATTTTTTCTATCTTTTGGGTATCACTCCTCGATCAATAGCATTAGCGGTCCGTTTCGGTCGATTCCAAAATTCTTCTATTTGTTGAGTTGGTAATTATTATTTCGATATCTTTGATCTTTTTTTGCTATTACATGCATTTTCCTTGTTATGTTTTAGCTTTTTACATTCTATCTGGTACTGGTTGTTGATTTCTTGCTCCTTTGCACATTATTCCTGGCTGTTTGGGACAATACCTTGCTCGCAAATTCTGCTGCTCTTGGATTTCCTTTGAAAGTTTTATTTCTCTTGAATGTCATTTTATAGTCTCTTTTCCCATATTCTTTCTGCTGGTTTTGAAAATCTTTATTATCCGTTTCTTTTTCTCACCTCCCTTTCATCTTTGTCAACTTTGTTGCCGGGGTCCTTCCAGTCTGTTTTTTCGCTTGGTTTCCGCGTTCAATGTTTATTCTAAGATGGGGCAGGGTTGAAAATTGCCTCAGTGTTCTCTGTTTTGCTGTTTCTCTTTTTCCCATGCGAAAGTCTTCCTTGCATAAATACATGGTTCTCTTGTATTCGGGGTTCTGAGAGAAGAATCCTTGTTGCTGCTCTCTTGCTTTGTCGGTCAGTGAATACTTTATTTCTTTGAACGTCTAAATTCTCTGTTCCTCTTTCCTCAATCATCGTCTCTTCTTTTCTGTGAGTAAATTCCTTCCTCATTTTCCATGGTCGTCCGGTTGTGTGAACTGGTTAATGGCTGAATGCGATTTCTAAGGTTTTATGTTTCCTCTTCCTCTGTTTTTGTCCCATAGTCTCTCCATATCGAATCCGGTCCTGCTCTCATTGTACTGTTATTTCTTTCGCTGATTCCGCTTGCCATCTTAAATATCGTCATTATTTTTGAATTTTTTGTTTTTCTGTTTCTGGTTATTTGTAATTTTTTGAGGGGGGGGGTTTTTATTTGATTTTATTTTTTCTTCATTTATTTAATTCCTCTTTACAAGTCTTTTCTGGCTTCTCACTTCTAATTTTATATACAGATTATTTCTCGCAAGAATCCTTCTCCTTAATCGTTGTTGTGGATAAATCGTGGTGTCCAATCGCTGTTTCCAGTCGGTTGGTTTGCCTTCCCCATCTGTGGTTCATTTCCGTTCCTGATTGGATTGCGATAATCCTCTTGTTTTCATTGTTATATCATATTTTGTTAAAGGCCATGTTGAATCAGCTCGTCGTGAAATTCCTTTTCACCACCCTGGATGAAGACACTGATGTGGGTGCCGTTGCATTCCATCTCCATTTGGGTACATCAATGCCCAGTTTGTATCCATTTTCCCAACCTGTATATTGGTGGACTGTCTAAGATTCTCTTGTGTTTCATCTTTCGGCTCTCTGAAGCTTTTTCTGCGAATTCGGTTATTTTCCATATAAATTGGTGTGTAGGATGTTTCGGCTAACCGAGCGTTCGTTTCTAATTCTTTTAGGCTGTTGGTATCTGTTGCTTTCTTTTCCTTTCGGTCATTTTCTTGAGGGTTTCCTTGCTTTTCTCAAATCTTTCTGGACTCTAATATTTCTCTTATTGTGCCTTTGGCATAGTTTTTGTTGTAGCTTTTTAATTCCCATGCCCAACATTCTATCGTTCACATGATTTCGGGTATGGCTCGATACTTTTTCCTCATATGTTTTGCATCTCCATATGGTAATTGCGCTTGACAATTGAATAACTCTAACGGGCACTTCGATTGGTTTGCCCATCATTCGGTTCCATGTTTCTTTCAATTTGACCTCTCTTTTCTGTCGCCGTTATTTTCGCTTATCCCTTCGTTAGATCACATATTGTTCCTCTTTTGGTTCCGTGTTCCACTCATTTTTATCCTTCGTCGATGGACTCCCGATTCGCAATTTTTCCTCTCTCTGATGGCACCACTTTGTGAGTCTTGATAGTCTTTTTCGTTTGATGGTTGACTTTTTCGGATAATTATCTCGCTATATTCGCATTCGTTTGCGTTACTTTCGGCTTCCCTTCATCTGTCCTTTCCATCAATTCTTTTACTTGGCATTGGACCTAATAGATTATTGATCCTTTATTGGTGGCTTTATCCATTTGTTTGTAGTCTTCATCTCTTTCAATCGTCTCGTCGCATCCAGGGCATTTTTCTGTTTTTGTTTCTATCACTTCTATCGTACCAATCTGTACATATTCTGCATCCGCATTTCGTCTGTCTCGCTCCATCAATATTCTTTCATTTACAACATTCAATCTTTCTTTCTTATGTTCCCACTTTAAATTTTTTCCTTATTATTCTTCCTCGCTAATTCGGATGGATTCTCGGCTTCTTCTTATTCTCTCGATGATTGTCTGCATATCTACAAATTTCATACTCCGACGTTGTTATTCTATCGTTTATTTTTACATTTTTCTTTACAAGGTACGGCTTTATTTTTCTCACTGTTGGCTCCGGTTCAGGGGTGATTCTGGATTGATGCTATCCTTCCACCCAACTTGGCTGGATCTACGTTGCTGTTTGATTGTTGCGTACAGTCTTCTAATTTCGTCAGCTTGCCATCTACTTGATCTGTTAATTGTTGCATGTATTCTTGTAATTGTGTATTGTTCTGCTGTGCTCTCGTCTATGGCTGTGTAGGCCTCTGTTTCACACTTTCTTGTTATATCTAGATGAGTTTTGTCCACTGATTTTGTGCATTGTTCGTTATTAGTGTCCTTAATTCGATTGTCGTCTTCCACGGTGCCTCAATTCCTTGACTTGTATTTCCTTGATTCTAATCCACTCTTATAGGTGCATTGGCAGCTGCTGGTTGTTGTATCGCTTCCGTGGACGGGGTATTCTCACTTGATTTATTATTCACGTTATTCGCTCCATCTGTTGGTTATAATACATCATTATTTCGTCGCATTCATTTCTGTCTGGCTTACTACTTCTGCACATTTTGTCAATATTTATTTTATTACATACTGATTACTACTATATACTACATAATTTTACATTAACAACGTCTCTTTCTCGTTTTACACCATCGTTCGGGGACTCTATACGTAATTGTCCGTATATCCCATATTTCTCATTATATATCTGGTTACGTCGGATTCGTTGGACCATTCGTTGTGCTCGTAATGGGCGTTCTTTTAACCAGAGTCGCTTGTACTGAGTTTCATGATTCATATTTCTTCGGTTCCTTCTGATCATATTGTCCTAATTGAATCGTAATTGGAATTTTTACTGCTGGCCATAATTTTTCTTTATTGACTTCTTTCGGCATTTGTAGTTTTTACTCAATTGGATTTATCAGCATTACTACGCTGCATTATATTGCTGTTGTTATCCAAATTTAATTTATATATCTTTTTGTTAGGCTGCGTGTTGTTTTTTCCTTGCTTGGTTGTCTCCATCATCCTTCTTTTGGTTGGCCTTTTTGAGTGCTTTCTGGGTTGTAACGCTTCGTGTTGAAAGGTGGCTTCGTCCATGGATTCATTCCTTTTTCATGTTTCGTTTCTTGGTTTTCTCAGATGTTTGTTGCAGGTTGACTGTTGCATTTGACTTGAGTTGGTTTCCTTGTTATCGTTTCAATGCTCTGGTTCCCTTTTGGATTTTATTACGTATTTTCCCAGTTTCTTTTTGGTTGGGATTGATACTTTTGATTCGTTATTAGTTTTGCTTGTTTCGCATTTGGATTCTTTTGTTTATGTTTCGTTTCTTTTAGGTTCGTATCGCAATTTTCGTGATGGTTTTCACTGTGTTTCATTCTCATTCTTCTTCATTTGCTGATTTGACTCTTATGTTTATTATTACTGCTTTACTTTCTCTGTCTGTCGTTGATACGGTTGTTTCTTGTTTCCTTTTCCGGCGTTTTTGTCTAATTGTTCTGTCATTTTTGGTTATTGATTTCCAGTCATATTCTTCCCTCTCTGACTGTACTATTGTCTTTCACGCTTTCTTTTAGTTGGAATCCGGTTATTTTGGGTTTTTGAGTATCCTCGTTTGTTGGACATTTGTTCTTTCGTTCTGTTCCGTTCTTTTTAGTTTCGAAAACTATACCGACTTTTGTTAATGGGTTCTTGCCCCTTTTTCACTATTATTCTTCTCACTTTTTGATCTGTTCTATTTTATTATTATTTCTTTTTTGTGCTTCGCCGTTGATAAGCTCTTCTTTTGGTGTTGTGATTTTTCTTCCAGGGTTTTGGCCAGATGTGCAGTTATTTTTATATCTTGTTGACATTATATTCCGCATTCTTCTAGGCTATCATTACTTTCTTTCTTGCTTTCATCTTCATTTTTCAAACAATCGATTATTTGGTTTTGTTACATATTGTTCAATCGTTTCTATTCCTTGTTTCTTATCGTAATTTGCCTATCCTGGCTCTACTTGTAATTTTTACGTTTCATCTTTTGTGATCTCTACATACTCTTTGGTGGGGGGTTTGGCATGATGATAAAGTTTTCGGTCGTTTCTATCTTTCCTGGGTTTTCTTATGATCAATTGACACTTATGTTGTTTATCGTCGTTGTAGCATATTCCCTTGCTCGAAATTGCTTTATCGTGTTACTTGTTTGTATTCTGCGATCTCATTTCTTTCGTTGATATTTTCGTCGCTTCCGTTAACTGATGGACGTAATCAATATCATTTTTTTGTCGCAGGTCGGTGGTTTGATTTTCTTTGTTGTAATAAATTATTCTTTGTTTCGTTTTCCTGTTATGCTGTTGTCGTTTCTTGACGTCTTTTTGGATGATTCTTTTTCTCCTGTTGTGGCGGATTTGTTTTCATCTCTAGTTTTTGATCTCCTGGTTTTTTCTGCTGTCGCCCCCTTCTTCATTATTTATTTCTCCATCCGGGGTTTCTTTGAAATTTGTCGTCCTGAATTTATTTTCAATTATTTCCTCGTACTTATTTTTATTCTCGCTTTTTATCTCCTCTTTTATTTTTGTTGTCGTTGGAATTCTATTTGCTTTCGTGCCATCTGTGCTTTATCTTATAGTTGTTCCTTTTATTCCGATTCGTTTGTTTTTTGGATGATTGGTGTTTGTCCTTCCCTTTCCATTGGTTTTATATAGATTTGTTGTATGGGTTTCGTTTTCCTGTCCCATCGTTTTCCCTGTTGTTTGTTAATTTAATAGGAGATCTTTTGAATTTCTTGGATTGGTTTTGTTATTGGGATTGCTTTGGCTGTTCTTTGAATTTGTCTGATGATATTTTCTAGGGTTTTCCTTTATTTCTCGATCTCATTTTTTATATGCTTCATCTTTCATTATTTTTCAGTAGGGTTTGTATCATTATTTGGGTTTTCTCGATATTCTGTTTTATCTCATCCTTTTGTTTCTCTTTTCATGGGGCATTGTATACATTGTAAGGTTTATTTGCGACATTCCTCATTATTAGGATTGATACAAGATTCTTTTGAAATGGCACAGGTATGTCGCTCTCTTCTGAAGGGTTGGGATTTTCTCGCATTTTCTAATGTTTCAGTATGCACTTTTCTCATCATTATCAATCATTATCATTGTGATCCATAACGTTGGGTCATGGTTTTTCCATTTCTAATATAAGTATCAATCATTTTTTAACGTCTATTTACAATTTTATTCAACTATATAACAGTGGAGTTTAGCCCTTTTTACTCTTTCTCTTTTTCTGGGGTTTGAGTGTCTCTCGCACTCTTCTTTATTTTCTGAAAACTCATTATCAGGACTTGGGCTTTATAATCGCTGCGGTTAATTTTGGGAGTTCTTTTAGTCGCTCTTTGTTTTCTTTGATTATTCTTTGTTTGATATGAATTTTCGTTTGAAGATTTCTTTTCTTTTTACTTGCTTCTTTTGAGTTGACGTTTATAAGTGACTTCGTTTGGTTGTTTGTTTTTTCCAGCTTTGTTTTGCTTCTTGAAGCTGTCCGTTATGCTTTAAATCTCGGTCTTGAGCTTGTGATCGACTTTCTTTTATCTCTCTGGCTTCTTTACAACTGTCTTCTAGTTGTATTAACGTATTTTTGTTCGCTTTTTTCTGCTGTCTCTCATTCCTCTCTGCTTCGGTTTTCCATAGTCCTCAGATTACACGGTTTTTTATTTCCGCTAATTCTCGTCCTCAATTGTTCATTTTCCTCTTTCTTTGCTCTCTGTTTTCTCTCCATGCCTGGATGTTAGTTTTCGTTTTATTTATTTTGGTTAACTGTTTTTAGATTGTATTAATTGTTGATTTATCCGGGCGATTTCTGATCTTGTTCCTCACTAGCTCTTGCCATTCCTTTCTTTCGGCTCTCGCACTTTTACTATGGAATACCTCAGTGGGTCCTTGTTTCGATTGTTCTACTAATTTGAATTGGGCTGGTGCGTATTCTCCGCTCTAGATTCATTCGATTTCTATTCTCATTTGGATTCATAGCTAAATAATACATCGATTAACAAAATTTTTGTTTTTTATCATTTTATTATGTTCACTATTTTTACACTTTTTACAATTTTCTTATTTAGCTTAATTGTCGTTTCGTTCCGTACTCCCCGAATCCCTTGTCGGTTCGGGCGGGTACTTGAAGTTGCATTTCGTCGGATATAACGGCATAAGCAGGATGGTGGTCGGCCTGGCAAAGGTATTTATTTCTTGCACGTAGAGGCGTTTGATCATTTGTATCTCTTCGTCTAAGAAGATACAGCAAGATATTCCGGATTTTCCGTGTAGTTCTTCCACTTGCGTTTCCAATCGATGCGTATTTTTCCAAAGCTTTTTACTTTCAATCCTTTCTCAAAGATTTTGTTTCATTTTCCTATATCCTTGCTTTAATCGCTTTTATTTCTGGCTTCAACTTGTTCTTTCGCTGCTCGTTGACTTCGGTTGATGTCTCACTGGATCTCTTTGAATACTACCTCCTCGGTGTCCGTTTCACTCCCGCCTGGAGTTCCTGTTATTCTCTCGTTTAATTGTTGGATTCGTCTTTCATCTGTTTGCTCGTGTAGGGTTTCCGTTACTTTTGGATTTAGCTGCTTCAATCCATTTTTCCTGAGGTCCTTGTCGTTTCTGGAGCCTTCCTATTGTATTTGGTCTGGCTCGTTCATGGTATTTCCATTGTTTGGATTTTCTCGTTTCGCTCTTCAATTGTTTTCTTTCTGCGCTCGACTTGTTTCCAAGCTTTCCAATCTTCCAATATTCCATATCTTTTGGGTAACATCCTTATCTCTTTCTTGGCTTCTGTAACTGGTTTTTCTTCCATATTTGCTTTGATTGTCCAACTTTCTTGTCTTCTGTTTTATTTGTTGTATTCGTCTCTGTTTAAAGAGTCCTCTTCTTGTTCTAATTAGCATCTTCCTTTCATTCTCAGTTTGTTGCCATACTTTTCGTGGTTTGTTTTTGTATATGTTCCCATTGCATCGCATTCTCGATTTTTCGACAATCTATACTTGTCTTTCCCTTTCTCTGCTTCCGCGTTGTTTTTGGATTACTATTCTTTCCTGTCTATCGTCCTCTGGGCTTTCTAATTTTTCTTTGAATGTTTTGGGCCCTTTGATTTCTCCGGCTTGTGACTTCCTTTTTCGCATTTTCCATTTAGTTTTGTATGCTCTTGCTCTATCCCTCTTCGGCTATTTGCTTGAATGTAAGTGTCTAATTCGTGCTTCAAATTAACTCCTTGAGTTTTTCTCTATCCTGCTGTCCATTGGCTTTCCAATGGAGTGCTTGTCGTTTGCCCCATTCTTTGCTTGTTCCAAATGGGTCTCTTTTGTTTTCTCTATTCGATATTGGGTCTAAATTTGCCCGAATTTTCTTCCTGCATTTGTTGTATAATTTTTATCCGTCTCCTCTCTTCTTCTCGTATCTCTGCTTCCTTTGTTTTTTATCACTTCTCGTAATCTTTTCGATTCGCTTTGTTGATCCTGCTTCTCTTGCTCTAAATCATTCTGAATCTCCCTTCTTTGGTTATGATTCTGTTTGGTTCTGCAATCGATTCCTTTACTAGTTTCCTCTTCTCGTCCCTTGATATGGTTCATTATTTCCCTCAGAATTCAATTGTCTGTTGTTCTAATTCTTCTCTTATCATCTTTATCTTTAACGTATCTCTAGTAGTTCGGCCTTCTACTGAGTTAATATTTCTTTTAATCTCATCGAACCTTTGCTGCCATTCTCTTTAACCTCTTTTGTTGTTTGGATTGGTTTTCGGTTTTGACTCTTTGTCCTCTGTTTGTAGTTGTCTCTATCTTTTGGCTTTATCGTCTCGTTTGTGTTTTTCATTGTAATTCTGGAATATTAATAATTGATTTTCTTTCTTTTCACTCATATCAAAATTTTTATCATAATTTTACATCATCTGTATTTTTGTGATTTTTTAATAATTTTTTTTGTTTTGTACGTTTATCTATTATTACACTTTTCACACATACTCCCGTTTTTTAATTACTGTCAGCGAAACGGAATCCTTTGATCCGCCCGTTGATCGGCTTTCTACATACTGGACATATATCGAGACTTTTAACCCACATGCTTCACAATGTGACCCATATGTCCACAAGGCGTAATAAATTATTTCTCACTGTTTCTGCCAACATGTTCAGCAACATTGATACTGTTCCAAAAAGCTTCTTTTATTATTGATTTGGTCTCGATTCTCTTTTTGGTTTCTCTTGATATCGTTTGACTTGCTCGGATTACTGCTTGTGTTGAGTCATACCCATGTCAAATTATTAGCTAATCTTTTCTTTGATTATTTTTCTCATTTTTTGGTATCTACTCCTGATAATAGCATTAGGGTTTCTCGTTTTCGGGTCGATCCAAAATATCTTCTATTGTTGGTTGGTAATTATTCATTTCGATATCTTTGACTTTTTTCTTGCTTTATACATGCATTTTCCCTTTATGTTTTAGCTTTTTTGACATTCTGATCTGGTACTGGTTGTTGATTTTTTGCATCCTTTGCACTTATTCCTCTGGCTGTTTGAACAATACCGCCTTGCTCGGCAAATTCTGCTGCTCTTGATTTTCCTTTGAAAGTTTTAATTCTCTCTCGAATGTTCTATTATATCTCTTTTTCCCCATTTAATTCAGGGGGGGGGCTGCTGGGTCTTCGAAACTCTTTATTTCGTTCTCTTTTCTCAACCATCCTTTTCAATCTTGTCAACTTCTGATTGCCGGGAGTCCTTCCAGTCTGTTTATTTCGCTTGGTTTCCGACGTCAATGTTTATTCTATAATGGGCCGGTTGAAATTTTCCTCAGGCTGTTCCGTTTTGCTGTTCTCCTTTTTCCCAAATGCGAAAGTCTTCCTTGACAATAATACAGGTAACTTCATCTGGTAATTGGGGGTTCCTGAAGAAGAAGAATCCTGTGCTGCCATCTTTTGCTTGGTCGTCCAGTGAATACTTTATTATCTTGAACGTTAAATATCTCGTTCTCTTTCCTCAACTCCTCGGTATCTTACTTTCTCTGTGAGTAAATTACCTTCCTCATTTTCCATGGCTCCGGTTGTGTTCGAACTGGTTAAATGCGAATTGGCGATCTAAGGTTTTAATTTTTTCCTCTTCCTCTGTTTTTTCCATAGTCTCGTCCATATCGAATCCGGTCTTCTCTCATCTGTACTGTTATTTCTTCCGCTGATTCCGCTTGGCCAATCTAAAATATCGTCATTATTTTTTGAATTTTTTGTTTCTGATTTTTCTGGTTATTTGTAATTTTTTGATTTTTAATTGATTTTATTATTTATTTACATTTTTACACTTCGTTTTTTCTTTACAACGTCCTTGTCTGGCTCTCCACTTCTAATTTTATATACAGATACTTCCTCGCAAGAACCTTCTCCTCTCAATCGTTGTTGTGGATAAAATCGTGTGTCCCAATACGCTTGTGTTCAGTCGGTTGTTGGCCTTACCCATCTGTGTTCATTCTGTTCTGATTGGATTGCGATAGATCCCTTGTCCTTTCATGTTAATATCATATTTTTGTTTAAAGGCCATGTTAATAGCTCGTCGTAATCCTCTTTTCCCACCTGATGAAGACACTGATGTGGGTGCCCGTTGCATTCCCATCTCCATTGGATACAGTCTAATGCCCAGTTTGTATCCATTTTTCCCCACTGTATCAATTGGTGGACTGTCCCTAAGATTCCTCGTTCCATCTTTCGCTCTCTGAAGCTTTTTTGGCGAATTCGGTTATTTTCATATAAATGGTGGCTGTAGGATGTTTTCCGGCACCGAGCCGTTCGTTTTCTAAATTCTTTTAGGCTGTTGGTCACTGTTTGCATTTTCTTTCCATTCCGGTCCATTTCTTGAGGGTTTCCTTTGGCTTCTCAAAATTCTTTCTGGACTCTAATCATTTCTCTTATTAGTGCCTTTGTGCATCGTTTCTGTTCGTAGGCTTTTTTACTTGCCCAATGCCAACATTCCTATCGTTTCATCATGATTTCGGTATGCCTGATACTATTTTCCATCATATGCTTTTGCATCTCCATATTGGTAATTGCGCTTGACAATTGAATAACTCTAACGGGCACTTGATTGGTTTGCCATACATATCGTTACCAATTGTTCTTTTTCAATTTGGACCCTCTCTTTCTGTCGCAGTTTTTTCGCATACCCTTCGTATAATCACATATTTGTTTCCTCTTTTGGATTCCGATGTTCCATCTTATTTTTATCCATTCGTCGATGACTCCACGATTCGCATTTTTCCTCTCTCTTGATGCACACTTTGTGATGTTCTTTGATATCTTTTTCGTTAATGATGTTGACAATTTTTTCGCATAATAATCTGCTATATCGCATTCGTTTGCGTGACTTTCGGCTTCCTTCATCAGTCCTTTCCCATTCACATTCTTTTACTTGGCATTGGACTAATAAGATTATTGATACTCTTTATTGGTGGCTTTATCCATGTGTAGATCTTCATCTCTTTCCAATCGTCTCGTCGCATCCAGGGCATTTTATTGTTTTTTGTTTCGATCACTTCTATCGTACAATTCTGTGCCATATTCTGCATTCCTGCATTTCGTCTGTCTCGCTCCAATCAGCAATTTTTTCATTACAACATTTCAAATACTTTCTTTTATATCGTTCACCACTTTAAATTTTTCCTTCATTATTCTCTCGTATCTTCGATGGATTCTCGCTCTTCTTATTCTCTCCGATGTATTGTCGCCATACTACAAAATCAATTACCGACGTTGCTTTACTTCTATCGTTTTATTTTTACAATATTTACAAGGTACGCTTTATTTTACTCCACTGTTGAATCCGGTTCAGGGGTGAATTCTGGCATTGATGCTATCCATTCCACCCAAACTTGCTGGATCTACGGCTGCTGTTTGATTGTTTGCGTAGTCTTCTAATTTCGTCAGCTGCCATCTAACTTGATCTGTTAATCTGGTTCATTTTCTCTGTAATTGTAGTATTGTTCTCTGTTGCTCTTCCAGTCTTATGGCTTTGTTGTAGGCATCTGTTCAAACACTTTCTGTTAATACTAGATGAGTATTTGTCCAACTGAGTTTTTGTGCAATTGTCGTTATTTAGTGTCTTAATTCGCATGTCGTCTCCACGTTGCCTCAATCCTTGAATCTTGGTAATTCCTTGATTTAATTCCACAATCCTATAGTGCATTGGCAGCTGCTGGTTGTTGTATACTTCTGTGAACGGTGGTATTCTCACTTGATTTAGTTGAATTCACGTTATTCGGATCCTCTTGTTGGTTATAATACATCATTAATTCGTCCGCATTCATTTCTGTTGCTTACACTTCTGACACATTTGTACAATATTTATATATTATATATACATACTATTACTACTATTATCTCACCATAATATTTTACACTATATACCAACGTTCTTTTCTCGTTTTACACCATCGTCTCCGGACTCTATAACTAATGTCCGTATATCCCCATATTTCCATCATTATCTGGTATACGTCGGATTCGTTGGATCATGTTTGTGCTTCGATAATGGGGCCGGTTCTTTGAACCAGAGTCCGCTGTACAAATTTCCTATGATTTCATATTCTTCGGTTCCTTCTGCATCCATATTGTCCTAATTCGATATCCCGTAATGAATTTTTCACGCTGGCCATAATCTTTTTCTTTATTGAACTTCTTTCGGCCATTTGGTAAGTTTTTATAAATTGATAATTATCAGCATTACTACGCTGCTTTATATTGCTGTTGTTATCAATCATTTTTAATTAACTAATTTTTTTGTAGGGCTGCGTAGTTTGTATTTTCCCTTGCTTGGTGTCTTCCATCATTCCTTCTTCTTAGTTGCACATTTTTGAGTGCTTTCTGAGTTGTAACGCTTCGTGAAATTGAAAGGTGCTATCGTCCATGATCATTCCTTTTCCATGTTTCGTTCTTGGTTTTTTCTCAGATTGTTTTGTTGCAGTTGACCTGTTGCATTTTGACTTGAGTGGTTTCCTGTTATCGTTCTCCAATGCTCCATCGAGTTCCCTTTTGGAATTTATATTACGTATTTCCCAGTTTTCTTTTGTGGGCATTCGATACTTTGATTCGTTATAGTTTGCTGTTCGCATTGGATTCTTTAGGGGGGGGGTGTTTACTGTTTTTCGTTTTTAGGTTTCGTATAACGCTAATTGTGATGGTTTTTCACCTGTGTTCTCAATTACTATTTCTTTTCATTTGTGCATTTGACCTATGTTTATTTATTACTGCTTTTACTTTTCCTGATCTGTCGTTGATACGGTTGTTCTCTTGGTTTCCTTTTCCGGACGTTTTGTCGTAATTGATCTATAATTTTCTGGTTATTGATTTCCAGTAATCATCTCTCCTCTCTGAACATGTACTATGTACTTTCCACGCTTTCTTTTAGTTGGAAAATACGGTATTTTGGTTTTGATTCCTGTTTGATTGACATTTTGATTCTTTCGTTCATCGTTCCGTTCTTTTTAGTTTCGAATATACCGACTTGTGGTATGGTTCTTTGGCCCCTATTTTCAACTATTATCTCTTCTCCACCTTTGGATCTGATTCTAACTTTATTATTATTTTCTTTATTTTCTCGTGCTCGACGTTGAATAAGGCTCTTCTTTTGGTGTTGTGATTTTTCTCCAGGGTTTTGGCCAATGGTGCAAGTTATTATTAATTCATTTGTTGGCACATATTATATTTATTACGCATTTCCTTTAGGGCTATCCCATTCACATTCTCTTTCCTGCTTTCATATCCATTTTCCAACAATCGATAATTTTGTTTTTTGTATACATACTTGTTCAAGATCGTTCTATTCCTCTTGTTTATTATTCGTATTGCCTATCCCTGGCTCTAACTTGAATTTTTTACGTTTCTATCTTTTGTAGCATCTCTACATACATTGGTGGTTTGGCATGATGATAAGTTTCGGGATCGTATTTCTTCTTTCCTGGTTTTCCTATGGAATCATGAAACTTATGCTTGTATTCATCGTCGTTGTAAGGCCATATTTCCTTGCTCGAAATTCTTAATCGTTTATTGTTTTGTATTCCTGAACGTCTCATTTCTTTCGTGATATTTTCGTCAGCTTCCGTTAACTTGATGGACGTAATCAATATCATTATTTTTTGTAGCAGGGGTCCGGTCCGGTTTTGATTTTTTCTTTGTTGTAATAACATTATTCCTTTGTTTCGTTTTCCCTCGTTAATGCTTGTTGCTCGTTTCTTTCGTTCCTTTTTGGATGAATTCCTTTTCCTCCTAGTTTGCGGATTTGTTTCATCTTAGTTAATTTGATGCATCCTGGTTTTTGCTGCTGTCGCCCCCTCTTCATTATTATTATCTCCATCCAGGGGTTTCCTTTGAAATGTACTCCTCGACATTATTATTTCAAATTTATTTCCTCGTATACTTTATTATTCTGCTTTTATATCGTCCATCTCTTTTATTTTCTTGTTTGCTCGCTTGGAATCTTATTTGCTTTCGATGCATCTGTGTATTATCGGTTAATAGTTGTTCCTTTCTATCTCCGATTCAGTATTGCTTCTCTTTTGGATGATTGGTGAATTTCAGTCTTCCCATTTCAACATTGCTTTTATTGTTTTTGGGAACGGGTAGTGAGCATATATTGGTTTCTTCAAATAGAACATTTCCTGTTCTTACCATATAGTTCACCATTGAATACTTTGAGTGGTGAACCTCGTAGGTCCATTTCATCAGATTGGCTGCTGCTTCGTCTTGTTTTGGCGTCGACGCTTCCCCATAGTGTTTGAATCGTTTTTGCTCATCATTTCTCTCATCTCCAATTGTCGCGTTATGGTTTATGAAATTTTATTGCACTTGCCTTGTCTCGATTTCAGTGCATAGTGTAGTACATTATTTTTCTTCTCCGTTAATCTTTCTCTTTGAACGATGATCCGGTTCTTAGTAATCTCTCAGGACTGTTGTAGGGCGTCTGCTGCAAACGCGAACATTAGTGGTGTTTGGTCCCTCTTCGTTTGTATATTTGAGTCTATGTCCGCATTTTCTTCATAAATTGGATTATATCCATTATTCGTTGGGCGTTTCTATCTGTACTGCAATATGTAAAGGTAACATTTCCTTCTACGTCCTGCATAGTGAATACTGGGTATCACTTTCTTGATACGATCCATTTCTGGTGGGGCTTTAGCCTTTAGCATAATCATTGCGATTTTTCCGTGTTTACTATTCCTATCCATCCTTTTCCCTTCGACCCTTCTGGCATAATTTCTTGATGGCTTTTCTATTATATTCCATCTTTTCTACATTAATCTTGAGTTGCGTTCAGAGTTATTTTTGGTCATCTGGGTTTAGGTTCTTCTATTGTCATTATTTGATGTTGCTTCTATTTTTCGACTCATCGTTACTCCGTTATACTTAGCTTTTGTGAGTTTTGGATCTAGTTTGCATACCTCGATTCTCTGGTTCTTTTTGTTATTGTTCTCGGTATCGCTTTAACATCTGCTTAGTTTACGTAAATGGTCTGGTGAGTTGGGTTATTGACCAATTTTAACCGAGCATATGTTACTCGTTTACCTACATTATCTCGTATGGTCCTTTACAACATCTTTGTAATTTTCTGGCTACTCTGGGGATAATTTCCTGGCGTCGCAATTATTACGCAGCTCTCCAACCTGAAAGTTATGCTCACGCACATCTCGCTTTTATCATGTAATCTTTGTAGCTTCTCTTGAATTAATCTAATATTCATACCTGCTGTTTCCAGATCTCTGGCATTCAGCTCTTTGAAACCCTGTTAGCATAATCATCAATTTCCATATACTGCGATTTGGTGTTGATACTCTAAGTCGATCGAGGCATGTTACATTCTCTGCCGTAACATTAATTAATGGACCATTTTTGTTGCTGAATGTATTGACATCCTATAGGCCTAAGGCATAGATTTTATAATCTATCCAATCCTTTTGGTGTCTGCTTACGTAATTTGACATATTCCAATTAATAATGGCCCGTTGGAATCGTTCGGTTTGAACCATTTGTTTGTGGTGTAAGGCGATGTTCTCATTTCGGCAAATTCTGAAGTAGTTCGTTACTCTTCTATAATTTCGCTCATAAAGTTGGTTCCTGGTAGTTTAGAATTGTTTAGGTGTTTTCCGTATCTACAGCATATTTCTTCTACTCAGGTATTCTCGCTATGTTCTGGCTTTTTGATGCTTGGTATTGCGAATGCTTCCGGGAAATTTTTGAATAAGTAATCTTGTCACTACTATAATAGATATTTCATCGTTGGTTTCTTGGTAGTTGGTCCTACTACATCCATTTGCAAATCATCGTCATTGGTTCTGGGGAATTGGCATTGGTTTAACGTGCTTTCAAATTTTCTTCCTGTGCTTTTCCTTGTTGACTATCAGACAATTCTTTATCCATCCCTTCACGTCTTCTCGATATTTGCATAATATTTTTGACGTAATCTTCGCTTCCGTCTTTTTTGCTACATTGTCTCACAAGCTTCCGTCGTGGTATTGGCATCAATACTTTTTTCGCCTACTCTCTGGTAAACACATGAGTCGTTTCTCAGCCCGTCATTAATAATAACCATCCTTTTTCTATGGGTAATCGATGTCCTGTGTTTCTCCATATGTTCTCTGTTTGCTGTTGTTGTCGAAGATTTTCATATCATTGGGTTTCCATAATTCGATTATTGTTTTTTAACTCACGTCCTTCTTTCTGACTCATTCTTCAGTTTGTAAATCGATATCTTCTGCGATGATCATGCATATTCGTCTTACATCATGCCTCCAACAGTTCCCTCAAATACAATCTGACATACAATCTGCGTTGGCTTTCGCTTTCCCTGATTTGAACTTATATACGTGAGTATTCTGCAAAATGCATTGGCCCCATCTATTCATCTACTCGAGGCTTCTTTATGTTGGCAGCCCATACAATGGTTGATGATCTGTAGTGATATATATCTCCGTGCCCCATATAAAATATTTAAAATGTTTAAGCTTGGATTATTGCTGAATGCTCTCTTCAGTCACAGACGTAATTCTTTTCATCGTTTCTTGAACGTTCGGACTATAAATCCAATAACTCGTTCTCTTTTCTCGTCATCCCGCATTGTCCTAAGGACTGCTCCAGAATGCAATCCACTTGCGTCTTGTTGGCTAACAAAAAGGTTTTCTTGAAATCGGGTGTACGAGTATTGGTGCTGATTCTTTATCTCTGATGTTCAAAGGCTGTTGCTGTTCCTTTTCCCATATAAACGGAGTAAATCTTTTTTGGGGGGTTAGCTCTTGTATGGGTTCGCAAATAGTTGCGTAAATTCTGATGAACTTTCGGTTAATCCACATAGGCCTAAGAATTCTTGCCACTTGCGTGACTGCTTTGTGGCAGGGCAATTCCTTTTATCTTTTCGCACTGTTTCTTGGATCTGTCTTTGCTTTTTGCTGACACAATATGTCATAAGAAGGTGACTTTTTCCTTGCCCAATCGGCATTTTAGATGGTTTCAATTTCAATTTCCATTGTCTCAGTCGAACGAAATACATTACGGATGTCTTTTAAATGTTGCTCGAAGGGTGCTAGAATAAATTAATAAATCGTAAATATATACATACATTGTTAATGCCATGAGTTACGAAGTTCATGCAATCTCTGAAATGAAAGCTGTGGCGTTGGTTTAGTCCAAAAGGCATTTTCTTATGATATAGATCTTTTTCCGATTGTAAAAGCAGTTTTTCTCTCTGGCCTCCTCTTTGACTTTTATTTGCCCAATAACCACTTTTTAAATCTAGCGATGTAAAATAAAGCGCTCCGTGTAGGGTTTGGTAAATTTCATTTATTCTGGTAACGTATCGTATCCCGTTTTGTTACTGCGTTGAGTCGTCGATAATCCTTATACAGAACCGTTGGTTCTCCGCTTTTTCTTACCATGACCACTGGGATTGCAGGCGAGCACTTGGTTCGATTACCCTTGCCGTCTAACATCTTTTGAACTTCTTTTTCTGCTTCTGATTTTGAGCTTCTGCCAACGATAATGGCCGTAGTGTTATTGGGGTATCATCTGTTAATGGTATCGTGTGTTGCGTTACATCGCTTGTAACCAGATTAAGTACAGATGCTGCAAATATATCTTTAAATTCCAATTAGCAGTTTTTGTAGTTGTTCTTTCTCGTTTTCGTTAGTAGGCTGACTGTCGATTGTCCATAATTCTTCCTCATTCCTTCCGTTTTGTTGTTGGGGAGTTCAATGTCCATCATCGTGGTTAATTTTCCCAATCTTTTTCGTTTCGTAAATGACTTTATCTCCCTCATCAAAATTTGTAATGTTGAATCGGAATTTCACTGTTATCGTTTACAGATATACTATCTCTCTGGCTAATGGCAGTTCTTATCTTTTCTCAATTTGTGATTAGGTTCGAAAATCATTTCGCCTCTAGTTTCTTCATTCCACTTCTTACGTAACAAACATTGTGTGCGCCCTGGCACTACTATTTTTTCTCTGAGGCATTTACTTCTGATTTCAGCATACATATTCGTCCGTTTTATCTCTCAGCTCCATTGATCCAGATCTATATTATTAAATCTCTTTAATAATTCTGGAATGAGATCTGTTCCAATTATACAATCGCGCTCAATCTCTGATAACCTCTTAGAATACGTATTGAATTTTCACATTTTATATTCGATTATTGACCAGATTTTTTTCCGGATGACTGCGACTGTTCTTGCTGCAAGTTATCACATTCCATAGTTTAGCTTCTTCTATACATGGCCATAGTCTTCCTGGTATTTTATCCATTTTTATGCTGAAATGTTTGCTCCGGTATCGATCATTGCTTTTATTCTACCCCCATTTATTCTATGGGTACGCGTTAATTGTTGTCCCAGCCTAATGTTTGTAACCATAGCATAGTTCGAGTTCTGATCTTGATCCAACTTCTTGATCTTTGCTGGTTCTTGGTACTAAGTCTGCCCAATTTGTTCGTATGTACTTGGATAAATATTTCGTAATGTTGTTGATCTTGGTATTGGTTATGTGTCTTTCTACTTGGCGGTTTCTCTCTACTGATGATGCTGCCTTTCTTTAGACATTCATATACTGGTGGTGATATATAATGTCCAACTATGTCCTTGTTTTCGATTTTCCCATTGTTTGAGTTGCTCTTTGAGTTAGCATTTGGGTTCTCCTTGGTTTCCGTCGTTGTCGCTGTTATCACTGCTATCCTCTTTGAAATTTATTCCATCGTCTCAGTTACTTTCGTTTTTCTGTCGCTTCATTCTGGTTTTCTCGGCTCTAATTCATTATTGCTTTAAACTTTTCTTCCGACTTCTTCATCAGTACCTTCAATTTTAGTTAGAATTCCTACTAACTCTTATCTTGTGGATATCTTTTTGAGTGTCCAATGTAACAAATTGTCTTAGCTAAAGAACGTAAAGAATCAATTGCCATTTTCCAGTTGATTTTCCTTCCTTTGTAAATATCGAAACATGGCTAACATTTGTGTTAGGATTCACTCTTATGATTTTGAATGAGAGATTAATTCCTAAAATCCTGCCATCATTTGTACCGAAGATAAGAATCTTCCCACATGGCTTTCATCATATTTGCTGTAGCATGTTTGAAAAATGATCTGTGATAGTAGCAGTTCGTGTTGGGTTCTCTCCATAGTTGTTACATCCCGTTATCGTTACAATATAGATAGTATTAGCTTGCCTTTTGCTGGAAATAATAGATTTTCTCTGTCGTTCCAGATCTTTCGTTTGGTATATTCCACTCTGTGATATATCAACTGGTTTGAATTCTGCTTCGCTAGCCAATTCCGTAAGTCCAAATATTTTTGGTGGTGCTACTATTACTCGAGTTGGAAATTGTAACCAACTTCCGTCTCTTATTTCGAATAATGGTCCATATACGTTACTACAACTGAACATATTAGGTACGAATTTCTCAGGATTTATCATCCTTGTTACTGGTTGAGCGAATCTGATTTTTCCTTTATGCATTATCTCTAATTCGTTTATGCATTTATCTCTTGGGATCGTTGAATTCTCTGGTAATTTTGCAATTGTCTTTTCACATTTGTACGTATACATAACTTCTCCCAACGATTCTCCCAAAATATCCCTCTTGGAGTGGTAACAGTGGAATTGCATTATCTGGATTCGTGATTGCCATTGCTAATTTTGTTTTTAATATTTCTCTATTCAGGATACAGTCATTTTTAACTAAGTCGTAGTATATTTTCTCTGTTGATGCCAATCCTTTGTGATATAAGAAATCCATCTTGTTATTTATATACAGATATAGTTTCACATCTTTGGGGTCTATTTGCGCTTTTGCGTTCGGTATTGCTGTTCGTGATAAGAATATTCCTTTATAATTGGTACTGGCTACCATTTCATCACATTTACTTACCATTCGCCCCTTTATAAATCTCATTCCGATTGTAGTATCAGTTGATATTACTACCGTTGGTGTGACCTCTGATCCGATAGTTGTGGTTATCGTTGGTTTTCCGATTCTTCCGGTTCTCCGTAATTCATCTAGTGCGCTCTTTTGCGTGTTAGTTTCTGTTTCACTGTGCACTCGTCCTTGCACTTCGTCAAATATTGCGCTTTTCAATAAGGTGAGTCTGCAAGTTCTGGTATCGGCGTGATATACGATCGTTGACATTCCCGTATTACATGATCTATCTGTTGCTAGACATTGGGGATACTTTTTCATCGCTTGTGTGTCCGGATCAAAATATCCTTGATATTTTTCCAACTTTACTTGATAGCTTTCAATCACTACTACTCCTTTGACTAATTGATTCAATAGGGTGTACTCTCCTCCTTGGCATGTTCCGTCTCCAGCCGTTATTCTTCCCGCAGCGTATACTCGGGTAGTTTTTATTTTTCCTTCCTCCGCTGCTACATTCACTCGTCCGGCTATTGAGATGCGTCCTGTTGTGAATCCTTCTTCACATTCGTTCCGCGTTACTGATACTACTGTTGTTTCCGTTCCCGCTTCTATAATTGTTGAGTGTGAGTGATGTCCGCAATGAAATGCTACGATTTTCCTTGTTACTGAACATTCCTTGATTTCCGTTTTTATGAAATCTACTTCTTGGTATACATTATATGATACTGCTGTTGCCGTCGTCTGCAATTTACCGGGGTTTGCAGCTTTGCACTCTTCCGTTTCCTTTAGTGAATATTTGTCACCAATCTTTATATTATCACAATCGTATACTACAAACGGTTCTACTCCTTTTACGCACATCATCCATATGAGTATTGTAGTGATTATCGCATTCATTCCTTTTCTGGCTGTCTTTGGGTCGCTTGCATTAATTGTCGTTTCGAATTCTGTTAATAACTCTTTCAACTTTGTTTGCATCATCTCAGTTTGATCATCTTTACTTACCAGATTTATAAAAGCTTGCCATCCACCTTGAGTTAGGATGAATGGTTCAATTACTTTCCTGATAATGTCTGTTATTGCAAATTCATATCCGTTTGGGTTGTATCTTGGAGTTCGCTTTCTGTATATCACTATCGTATTATACATTAGATAAGCCATTCCTACCAAATATCTATTTGGGTCGTCTGATCGTTTTGTTAGGTGATTTATTATCAACAATAATTCCTCTGGATCTTTGGTTGTGGTTCGTACCTTGTTATCCATGATTTTATTTATTATTGGCTTTATTGCTGCCCAAAGCTGTTTCGCTTCTGCTCCGATATTATTGAGCTTCAAATTTCTTTTTATTTCTGGATTTGCTAATCCCAGCATATCAGTTATCAATCTATTGATCCACTTTGCTCCTTGTTCTTGACCTTTCAGTTTTCCCTGTAACTGTTTCGTTACTTGGCTAAGCTTGTTTAATTTCGTTGTCAATTGATCCATCTGCATTTGTTCTTTAGTTTTCCTTTCTGGAGCTGGTTTATCAATTTTTTTGGTCGTCCTCTGGGTTTCTTTTCCATTGCCGTACCTGTTTCTTTTCGTTTGGGTTGTTCGTCTGCTGTTTCTCTGGATGTTGTAGCTCCTCGTTCATTTATCCAGTTGTCCCATTCGTCTCCTGTCGAGCTTCGGCGTCTTCTTTCTTTCTTTTTATTTTCTTCTTCGGTATCTGGCTCTATAATTTCGACTGGTTGTCTTTGACCACATACTAGCTCATCCGGTTCATCTGTTATCAGATCGCTTTCATTTTCTGTCATAAACAAATCTCTTGATTCCGGTATTCTCCTGGTTGTTTCCTCGTCCACAATATCATTTAGATCATTCAGTATCTCTTCGTCCCCTGTTGTGATGACGATTACTTCATCTGCTGCAGGTGGAACTTCTGGCGTATTTAGACTCTCTTGTCGTCCTATTGGCGTTTTCGTTCTGATTTCTCTTTTATTCAGTTCTCTACCCGCGATCTTTGCTACTGTTAATACATTTATTAATCCCAATTGCATTTGCGTAACTCCGATTTCGAGATCGTCGTCTAATGATCGTCCTTGGTATTGTAAATGAAATGGCAGTTCATACGGGTATTCTCTTTTTCACTTCACTTACCTTGGCGGTGATATAAAATTCTCTTTCAATTGGTTCGAAATCTGGCGTCATAATTTTTAAACTGTACTTTTCTATCGTTTCGGCTGCCCATTCGGTATGTTTCCATTTTCGGATAATTTCTCGGAATTGCTCTGGGTACCACGCGTACATTCTCCGATATTCTTCTATTTCCTTTACGATATTTCGCAGGTTCTCCACTCTGTTACAAGAATCGATTATCCATTTTGCTAAATCTGTTACAGTTCGTCTTTGATTCTTTGCTCCGGTTCTCAATATTGCTGCTAACTCTCTACACTTTTGTGTTTCTGTTAATCTTGTTAATCCTTCTTCCACAGGATCATCTATATCTGTGGGCAAATATTTTATTCCTGGAATTCGTTTCTCGAGTACGCTAATTCGCGGTCTCGCTTGTTCTTGTTGGATTCGTAATTTCATTTCCCGTTCTGTTTCTACTTCGATCGTGATGTATATCGTATCATCTTTTACAAATTGAGGTGTTACATATTTTTTCAACAGAAATTGTGGTACTCCTCCTGCAACATTTTCAGTGGATTTTGGCTTCTGGCTTATCATAGATCTTGGGTCTACTCCCAGTTTTTCGCTATGTCGCCCTTCCCATTTTCCGGGTTTAGCGATTGAAATCGTGACTTTTCGATTAAATGGCCATTCTAACTTGCCATCATATCTGCCTTTTGCTAATAGAAAATACACTGATAGATATTTTCCTTTTCCTACCCCATCTCCGTTTGGGTATACTCTCAGTTTCATCCGATATCCTCCGATTTCCGTATAGAATTGATGACTTGTGATACCGATGATTTTCTCTTCCTCAGCTGATTTTACTTTTTCAGCCCATCCACCAATTTTCCATGTGTATGGGGCTAATCGAGCTCTATCGTTTATTTCCTCATCTTCTTCTGGTTGCCATTCCATTTCGTTTATCATTTCTTCTGGTAGATTTTCATATGGTTCATCTTCATATAACTCTAAGGTTATTTCGTTAGCTGCGTCTTCCGGCGCTTCTCCTGGTACGTATTTTCTCCATTTTGGTTCGGTTCTCTCCGTTTTCCATTTCCATTCTTTCGTCTTTTCATCATACACCTTTTTCCATGGTGTTTGATCGGCATCTCGAGTCGTCTATGGGTTGCAATTTTGTGCTTAATTTCGCGTCTTGTCTCCATAACTGGTAGATGGTTAATATTTGGTCCATCTTTCTTTTCATTTCCTCTTGAAATTCTTGGATCTGTTGTTCCTTTTTTGTTGTATTTTTCCTCTCTGGTTCATCCATGGCTATGATATTAATGGTTTGTCCGTCTTCCCATATACCTAATTCGTATATCGGGGTTCTTTCTCGTGGACTTATTTGCCGTTTGTGGTACATTATTGCCACGTCTTCTACCATGCCATCGTCACTACTTTCGATTATTGGTTGGATGATTTCTCTGTTTATTCGTCGGTATAATTCGTGCATTTGGCAATCGGGATCCACCGATATTTCTTTTATTTCATCATTCGGTAACTTTATTTTTATCTTTATTGGTTCATCTCCCCTCATATCTCTTTGATGCTCTCCATATTTGGCTATCAACTCATCTGTTCTCTCATTATCGAATCTCATTATGTCTGTATCCCGTACAGCTTCTACAAATATTTTCATTGAAATCGGTCTCGTTAACGATAATCGATTAATATATTTTCTAGCCTGGTCTATTGCTTGTTCTGTCATTTTTATCTGGTTCTGCCTCATTATCTTTTGTCTCTCTTTTTCTAATCCAGGTTTTATTTCTTTGTTATACAATATTTGAATTTTCTGCCATATTTCCGCTGTCGTTTCCTCGGTTTCATTTTTGTTTAATGTTACCACATTTATTCCTTTTGGCCATATTAGAGCATCCGCGAGGTGTATGTCTCGCTTTATTTTCCTTCCTTGATAATATAAAGGTTTATTTTTATAACTGGGTCCTAGTTTTTTCACTACCCAATCATACAACTCGTTTGTGCTTTCGCCTCTTGTTGCTATTATCTGTCTTGGTATTTCTGGAAAAATCAACAATTACCTGATACTCTTCTCTATCATATTCTTTCAGATTCTCTTGGTACTTTTTTATCATATCTTTCCATGATGCCGTAAATGTACCGTTATCCTGTTGATATCCTTTCGCAATTAATTTCATTATTCTGCTGTATGCAGTTGTATCTCTGAGGTTTAGGAACATTTGATTTCGATCCACTTCTTCTACAATTTCATTAATTTCCTTTAATGTCTCGGTTTCATCTTCTCTTGGCACATTAGTTTCCATTTCCTCTAATTCGGATTTTGCTTCATCTTTATACGGTTTATTTTCCTCGCATGATTGAAATATTTCTCCGCCCAGGCTGCTTATTTCACTTTCCTCTTCCTCTGTTTGATCGTCTGATATTCGTCTCATCATATTAATATGTGGTTGTTTTTCCTCTTTCATTATCTTTGTTGGTCCTTTTGTTTGGAACCATATCTCTTTTATTCTGTTTTCAATTTGAGCTTCACTCCACGTGGGCTTTTCTTTTCTGATTCTTGTTTCTATTTTTTGTAGCAGTATCCTCTGGATTCGATTTTTTGTTATTATTGGTTCTGATATCTTTTCCTTTTCTTTTGACGTTGATGCTTCCTGCTCATCTTTTTGCAGTTTTAATTTTGGCTCCTCCATTTCTTGAGATAGCGCTTTCTTTGCCATCACTTCTATTTTTTGGTCTAGTGCTTGTTCTTGTTCTAGATGTTTTAACGCTCCGTCTATTTTTAATATTAGTGCCTTCTTTCTTAGTTCCGCTTTCTCTTGTTTCAGGATTGCTTCTTTTTCTTTCAATTGATCCTCCTCTTGTTCTAAAGCTTCTTCTTGCTTTATTTTTTCGAGTGTACTCTCTATTGTTTGCGTCATGATTTCATCTTCGAGTTCGTCCATCTCGTATACTAATGTTTTCTCGTTTTGATCTTCCGTTATCATCCTCTCTGCTTGATTATTCTCTCGAGTTTCTGGTTCGTCTGATTTCTCAGTTGTCATTTCTTTTAGTTGTCGCCGTCTCTGTTTTTCCTCCTCTGTAAATTCTTTGATGGCCTCTATTTTCTCCATCGTATTCAATTCAACTGTTTTCTCATTATCGGTTATCATATTTCCTCCCCCTTCGTTCTCAACACACTGCTCCGCAGTGTGAATTTCATCTGGAATTTCCATCCTCATCATATTAATTCTTTTTCGGGGTTTGTTTTCGATTTTCCCATCTTTGTTGGATTTCCTGGGCTTCCTCTATTTGTAGTCTTTGCCATTCAGCTTGTTGTTGCTCTTGATATTCTCTAGTTCGCAGCTCTTGAATCTCCTCATTGCTTCTCATTACATTGATTCGTTGTTGCTGTATATTGGCGGGCATCTGTTGCATCATCTCTTTTAATTCCATGGGCATTCGCTGTAATGTTTCCCGTAACATGTCTATTTCTTGTATCACGTTAATCTGTGGATTTCTTGTGGGATTATTGTTTGGTCTTGATTGGTTTGACTCTCCTCTTATGTTGCATCGCCTTGCGATGTGCCCTTGTTGACCACAATTGTAGCACGCTTTGCTGTTCAGTTGTTGACATATTCTCTCAGTATGCCCTCGTTTTCCACATATCTGGCAGTTGTAATTCCGGAAGCAATTTTCTGATCGATGTCCCATTTTTTGACATGTGGAGCATTGTTCGTTTGCGTTTGGCTTGTTCCTGAAATTATTATTATAGCTTACTTGGTTATTACCTCTATCTTCTGGATTTCTTGTTGTTGGTGGTTTGAACATCTGCTGTGCTCTTGGAATGAATTGATTCATAGCTGGGTTGATATTGTTGTTTTGATTGTTGGCATTGACTGTTGATGTTGTTGGTTCTGTGGCCAAGACTGCCACTTGATATCCCAGCCCCAGATGGGCTTCACATCTATTTGCGATTGCTACTGCTTGATCTAATGTCTCTGGTGCCAAGCATCCAAGGTTAGCTCGTATGTCTTCCCTTTTGATTCCTCTTATGAAGACGTCTACCATTTTATCTTCGGGCAAATCATGTTCTCCGAAGGCTTCTTTACACAATTTCTTTAGTTCGCATGCGTATACTGCATTTGATTCGTCTCGTCTTTGTTTTCGATGCAGGAAGTCTAATATCTTCCTATTTCCCTTTTTCTCTATTCCGAATATTTTTATTAAGAACTCTTTAATCTCTGTCCACGTTGTCAGTTTCGTTATATCTCTTGCTTCTTCCACAAATACATCCTGTGCGCTCCCTTTCAAATATAAGGGTAGTCGCTCTTTTACTTTTTGATCTGTCCAGTGACAGATATTTTTATACACTTCGAATTCTTTTATAAATGTATCCAATTTGTTGAGACTCCCGTCAAACGGTTCTCCTCTAAACTTTTCTCTGAATTCTCCTATCATCACGTTGTTGTTATTTAACATTGTATTTGCATCCGGAGTTGAAGTTATGTTGGAATTTGTGGAATTTGCCATGTTTGAGTTAACGTTTAAGTTTTTCAATCTCTCTTCCTCGTTTTCTGATTCTATTATTGGCAACCGGTTTTCTGTATCGTTTATTTCGTTTTCTTCGCTACTGTTGAATTCGACGTCGGTTAATCCACTATCTGTGCCGGTTCCTGTTGCTGCTGTAGTTGATACTCTGGTATTGACACTTCTGCTATAACGAACTTTTTTCCTTTCTTCTGTTTTTAATAAACTTTTTTCTCTATTCTCTTGGCTTTTGCTTCTCGTATGGTTGCTGATGCTATCAATGTTTACGGTTATTCGTTTACTTAACTGGTTTCTCTTCTCTTGTTTTGGTTGCTTTTGAGGTTCTGTTTGCTTGTCTGCTTGTCACTACTCTGGCGATTATTCTAAATTCTTTTCTGCTTGTTTATTTAAGTTTCTTTGTTATCACTTTGCTTTGTCGTTTGCTCTGAAGTATTTTCTCTTTGCTTTGCTTTGGAATTGACTTGGATTGCTTTTTTTTTTGACTATTGATTCCTAAAAATAAATGACACTCCAATATTCTATACTCTATACCAATTTCTCCTCCATTTACCATACTATATACGTTATTATCCCTTGTTCGCATTTATCGTGGTGGTCCTCTTCATCTGACTCACCCCCCTCATTTTAAGTCTATTTTTAATTATCTATACCTCATAACAATTATCTATTAATCTCGTATCAATTATCTATATAGTCTTATCAGTTATCTATATAGTCGTATCAATTATCTATATCATAATATCAATAATATAAAATCATCATATTCATATTCTCAATCAATCCATTAATTATTTTTCCTATGTCTCCCAAAAAATTCATTTACTTAATCCTCAATCGCTGGCGCTCTATGCCCTCTATAATTTCCGTTGGCTCTTCGGCCTTCGGCTTTAACTCGTTTACTGGTCATCTGTGACCTTAATATCTATTCATATTCATATTTCATCTTTATTCATATCATATCTTATCTGGCACTCTATGGCCTCTAATATCTAATCATAATTGTATCTCATCTGGCACTCTATGGCCTCTAATATCTAATCATAATTGTATTTCATCTTTACTGTTTAATCTAATCGTAATCATATTCTATCGATTTCATCTTTACTCATTTTCGTATTTATCTTATTCATATTATCTCTCATTGTTTCACCGGACTTGAGCTCATCAGTGACTTTTGGGTATGTTTGAGGCCTCACACTGACTCTCAAGCCATGGCGTCTTTTGGCCGCGCATTCTTCCGGTTACGCTTTACTCACCGCCATTCGGATATTTGGTACTCGGTGTGGGATCCGGGTTATTGTACCAAACTCCTCGCTGGGCAAATAAAAAAAACATTCCCTCGGTACTCGGTGTGGGATCCGGGTTGTGTACCTCGGAGAATATAAAAGTATGGAAATGCCTAGATGTTCAATCAAGTTCCAAAAGTGGTTTACTTGATTTCCCGAATAGTGAAAAGAAAAGGAAGCGATTAAATATAGGCGCGGAAAATTTCTAATCCCTGCCCGCCTCTGCAATCAGATTTCCCGGCTCAATTCGGCCGCCCTTATCTGACCTGTCAGATTTCCCGGCTCAATTCGGCCGCCCTTATCTGACCTTAGTAGGACATTTTGAGTATGAACCATTTACCGGTTAATTCACATCTCACCTACCGTTTGGCCCCCGATACTCGGTGTGGGATCCGGGTTGTTGTATCGAGTTCCTCCCAGCAATAAAAAAAATCGTTCGACACTCGGTGTGTGATCCGGGTTTTTGTATCGAACGGCTCAGCGCCATCAGTCCCTTGGCTGATAACAACCTGAACACGACAGTCCGTAGCTGTCCTCTGGTGCCTCACCACCAGCTAGGGAATAAAGATCATCTCTAGGTACCTTTAATCTAACTATTAATTCTGTTCCGTGTACACTCTTTCTCTCACCTCTCGGTCTATCTCTTCACTCCCCCCTTCAAAATTTGTGGTAATCGCATCAGCAAGTTCCCCAAAAGAGGTGATCAATCTCTCGCCGGTTACTTGCTGACATACGCGACTTGGCCTACCAGTTCCTTTCTCAGTAGGGTTGATCAGGGTTTCCCTTGGGTGAGCGTACTATCATTAGATAGCTCAGGTTAACCATTTTTTCCTCGTCCTATCTCAATATAGTATCGATAAATATAATATTGATAAAACAAAAGGAATTATACACTAGGAAGTTTGGTTGTCGAAATTTTTCCGTCCAATTATTTGTGTCTCTGTGCATGTGTTTTACTTATTTCCCTAATTCGGCTTTCATGTATTCGGTCTATTACCTTTATTTATCGTTGTCGGGTGGTTTTATTATTTACAAACATTGCATATTACTTTTATATAATAATTCGAGTAATAAATGATACACTTTTATTTCATTTCATCATAACAATTCACGGAAAGTAAACCGTTAGTCTTTCCTTTATCTTTCGCTGGCATAACATGCAGTGCGACTCTTGTGCGCATCCATGACAATAACTTAGGTGTCCGCAAGGTATCACCATTACTCGTGCTTCCTCTGTTTTGCACGCATAACACTCCACATAAGCCTTAGTTTGTTCTTTCATTGTTGTTGCAATCTCGTCCTCAATATTTTCGACCTTTTTCATTAACTTGTTCCAGCTTTTCCCAAATTTGGTTATTTCCAATCTCATAGATAGAATTTCGTATATTCTTTCCATTGTTACGTCTTTATCAATGTCAATCAATTTTATCAATATGCAATGTTCGTCGGAATATAGGTTGGAAATCGTTGATATATCCTCTTTAGCTCGTTTAATTAACTTTTGTTTATTAATTAGTTCCTCAAGATTGTCATTTTCGATGTTTAGAATCCCTTTTAGTTTCTCTATTATTTTTGTTGGGTCCATTTCTAAAATTATTAAATCTCTTTTAATTACCCATTAAGTTTATTTAAATACTAATTAACTAAATCGTATGTTATTCATTCAACTCTCAGTTTAGTATTTTGTTTTAATAAGCTGCTACTTTAATTACTATAATTACCCGTTGTAATTTATTTTATTATTGCTCTATTGTTTTCCCCGTTTGTCGTTATTTCCCTCACTTACCCCATTTCATTTTATCCCGCATTTTGCCCTTTTAATTATATGTTGTTTGCTTATGCGTCTTGTCGTGTTGCTGGTATCTTGCAAGAGTGTTGTGTCGTACTTGGTGGGCTAGTCGTCTATTGTTTACTCTCTTGATTTGTAGTCAGGTCGTTCGTTTTTCATAGATCTTTACAATTTCTCATCAATCTTTACGATCGATCTTTACACTTTTAACTTTTAAGTTCCACATGTTTCATCTCTCCTGGGTTTGGTAAAATGTCGTCCCGACATTTTCAATTTAAACCTTAAACATATGTCTATATTTCCTTTGGTTTTTCGCAAAAACAATCATTCAATCCCGGCTGAGCCCCCAAATTTGTATGGTGGGTTACAGGGTTTCGCATCTTGCTTAACTTTATGGCTACCCTAGTAACGCCATACAAAATGCTTCTGATCGCCACTTGGCACCCGTTGCTAGGCAACGTTGGTAATGTGTTCAAGTGGTGGATTGTCCGCAAAAATTGAGTACCATTGGCTAGTACTATAGTTGCTCGGACAACCCTCGGGTTCACGAGCTGTCGATAGAAGACCTATGCTCGCTTTACTTGGTCCCCTACGTGGAAATGCGAATTAAATTTAGTCTGATTGATGTGAGGGATTTTCGAGTCTACCCCACTATGACTGAATACATGAGAGATGATTTATTTAATAAACAAAGGACATGCATAATAAGTTAGGTTGATCGACTTGACGCTTGTGCGGCTCGGCGTCGGGCCCGCTCCTTGCGTCCCGGCCGGCGGATGGTTGGTTGGATAGCTGTCGATTTTTGGCTTGGTGCGGCTTCATCAACGACGCGTCGACTTGGCAGTTGGGAAGGGGCGAAGATGAGCGGATATGTTACCGCTTCCCCTTCCCGACAGGCTGCTAGGGCAACTTCTAAGCCCCTGATCTGTGTGCGCAGACTCCGATTGAGCTGGCGCTCTTCGGCCCAGCCTTTTTGAGCTGCGGTGAGACGTTGGTAGAGTAGTTTCGTCCGTTTGGGGTCTAAACAGGTCGCCTTGACCTGTTGCACTTCGCGAGTTAACTGCAGTACCTGGCTGAGTAGCTCCGCGTTTGCCTGCCTAGCGCGGGCTATCTCGTTCTGCATTAATTTCAGGGCCGACATTTCTATAAAGAAAACATATCAATTTGGTCTAATAAGGGGAATTCTAATTATCTCAAACATGATTATAGCGGAAATCTCATTTAAAAACAAAATTTAAGAAGACAATTCACTATAATTTATCATTGATAACATCACTAAAATAAAATGTCAGAACGGTTATGTCTGGTGATTCAGGATTCTGCGAGGAACTTCCTGACTCCTTCTTCCGGGGAGTAACCGGGAATAATGGGCACTGGTCGTCGGAGGTTACGGGCTGGTCGAGCCGGGTACGTCTCCGCGATACGTCCGACGAGGACGTCCTCTTCAACGTTGGCGAGGTACATCCTCGCCTTCACAACCTGTAGGTCGACCTCCGTTTGGATCTTCTCCCACTGAGCCAACAAGATTCGAGCATTGTCGACAATTTCCTCGGCGGGATACTGTTCCTCCTCTGGTCGGTGTGAGTCGTCTCCCCTGCCTAGTATTTGCCATAGAGACGGACACGATCGTTTCGGGCGTGGCTCCTCGAGAGTCATCGATGGGTGCGCTCGTTTCCAGGCTCGGCGCCATTCATCGGCCTCTTGTCTCGAAATCAAATTTGGCAACATGAATTCTTCTGAAATAAGTAAATGTAAAATATTCTCTCACTAATTTATAAGGACGTTAAATCAACAATCTCGAGTTCAGGCAACCTTAAATCATCAGTTAATTCTAGAGGGGACCTTGACTAGTTAAATTAGCGTTTCGTGACTTGATAGCCGAGCTGGAAATTGTAAGAATGATGGTGATGAGATGTATGGGGTTGTGTGTTCTGGTGACCTCTATAGTTCCTTTATGCTGGGAAGGGTTATGGGGACGGAATATGTAACGTGTATCTATCAATTGTAAATCGTCTGAGTTGGTTGGGGTGGGTAGGATTGGACCAGATTTGTGTGTGGAAGAATGTCTGTCTATGTGACCTAGTTATTTGAGATCAAATTTATTTAACATTACTGCTATTGGGGAAAAACACACTCGCGTCGTTTATAAGTTAACGTAATTGTTAACAGTGATTGCAATTATTAATGGTTATCGAAATCACCGACAGTTATCGTGATTGTTAATGCTTATCGTGATTACAAATGCTTATTGTGATTTTTAATAGTTGACGTAGTTATTAATGTTTATCACAATTACTAATATTCATCGCCGTTATTAATGTTTATCGTGACTATTATTGGTTTTCCATCCGTATTGGACTTGTCTGATCATTACTCCAACGGAAATGATTGTCGGTGTATGTCATTCTTTCTCGCGATGGTTAATTGTCGGAACGGATGTGTCGGATCGGATGCGTTGGAAATTATTGACTCTCATCCGGTCACGATATCCGTTCGGGCTTCAATTATTGATAGATTGTCGTGAATCAAATATGCAAATCAACTATTCGAAATTCACTTTGTCTGTTTTCCCTAACCGTTGACGTTAGGATTATCGTGGATCCAATTTTGTGCGTTCGTTTCTGTTTGGTGGTACTTAAGTTGTTATGGTTGGTACTGTCCTATCGGGGATTTGTGGTTAGGTAATCTGATTTACTTTCTTGCTGATTAGTTTATTGTCTATGGTTTTGAGGGACTACGCTGCGTGGAGAGTTACTCGCAACAGTTATTTGGATGGGGTCGATCGTTGGTGATTTTCGATGTTACTCCTAAAACAGATGGTGTTGTGAAAATCTAACAGTTGGAGTTCCTATCGGTGGTGGGCTAGACTGGAATCAAGGAATTATAAAACTATGATATTGCATTAGTCGGTCGATTTACTGGTTGGAAAAAAAGATTTCTTCAGTTCAATGCAATAAATGTTTCCCGTTTTATTGTTGATTTTGAAAAACTTTTCATTTTTATTGGATCATTTTATGCTGGAATTTATCGATGTTTGGGTTTGGTGATATTTGTATCTTATTTATGTGGAGATTTGAAAGGTATTATTATTATTTCGGTTAGAAGTATAAACAGATTGCATCGTTTTAATTCCTTTAACTTAAATTACTAAACATTTGACTAGTGGAGCCTTTCATTACTTCAGCCAACATCTTAATTTAAAACGTGAATTCATCTTACTTTCCCCTAATCTGTTTTGATTTTTATTGGTGGATTACTTTACTATTTAGTGAAATTTGGTTTGATTTTTTGCAATTTATTGGATCAAATTTTCCGATCGGTCATCCTGCGTTTTCCTTACTAATTACCTTAGAGATTTTCTTTATCGTTAACTTAGGTTAAATCAATAGATAGGTTAATCAAGTTTAATAAACTATTTCCAACGTTTGACTTAACAATTCTTAGTTTTACTTTCCCTTACATCCAAGTTTATTTTATTACTACACAAGCTGCTTTAATTTTTAATCAAGGACTTGATCTAAGTTAAACCCGTGAGTCACATAAATTCTTTAACCATCATTTTATTTAAATCCAATTGAATTAAGGAAATATTTACTTTTAATGAAAACATTTTAAATTGATAGATAAAATCAGTTTAAGGGACTCACTGAGTTGCTTACAATATTTTATTTTCAAATGTAATTTAACGTACTACTAATCAAATTATTTTCCAATATTAGTTCAATTCACCGAATGATATATTTATAATTAGTTTACTTTTACTCTATCATTTAATTTAATCAAAAAATTATTTGTAACTAATTTTATTTTTACCCGTAACTTAATTTAATTTATTCTATGAGATAATTGTAATTAATTTGTTATTGAATCCATAATTTAATTTAATTCTAATCAATTTATACATAAGGTAATTTTAAGTTAATGATAACTGTTTCGAAAATAAATTCAATTTAGTACACCAACGATTAAATTAATTCAACTTGTTAATTCAGGTTAACTCCATCAACGATTTTAGTTTAGTTTATCCCCGTACCTTTTCCCTTTAATAGATCCTAGGCGCATTTGTGTTTACGTTATATTTATTGAGTGCCCACTGGACTACTCGGTGTGATAAGTTTAAGCCGTGTGTAATGTGATTTTAGGTCGATTTTTCTGAATTGAGAAACGAGGAAGCAGCCAGAGATTTCTTCCTTATTCCTCGCTTCAGCTATAGGGATAAATATTTACGTTACGACCGCTGCGTTGCGCACGCTGAGTCTTCACGGGTGCATATCATTGGCGATTGTCCACGCTCTTACATGCATCTGCACTATGTTGATTTTACTATCTTGCATTAGGTTTCGGCTGTGGGCCGGAAAAATTTCGACATCTTTTAAAACATATTAAATGAATTATATATATGAGACAATTTATGTATAATAATGTTTATTAATTATATAAAGCAAAAATAACAAGTTACCATTCCAATGAAATAGCATAAATTCATGCAATAAACCAAATGTCTCTCTTCCCACGCCGACGTCCGAGCAGAGCTCTATAGAGATGCAAGGTACGGGGCGTGGAAAGAGGATTCCAAAATCAATGATTCTCACCTAAAATTTCTAAAAAATTCAAAACAATGATCTCGAACAGATTTAAAGGTTTAAAAACGATTCAAATAGTTTTAAACTAATTAAAATAGTTTTGGTTAAAAATGGTTTTTGGTTAAATTAAATGTGAAAATGGATCAGTATATATACCTAAATTTTTGGTGTGTAAAATTTGATGTAGTAAAACAAAATTCGACCTTGTTGTTTTCTAGCATATTCTAATATTTATTTTTATTATTTTTCGATTTATTTTTATAATTTTTTATTTAGAATTTTATTTGAATTATTACTAATTCAAATTTTCCGATTTAAATCTTGCTTTAATGAACTTTAATTGATTTTTCCAATTTCGTCGAATTTGTCGTGTTTTCTTGTTATATTTGTGTAGGTATCGTGCAGATCTTGGTGCATTTTGTTAATATTTTATTTTATTTTTATGTTTCTTAATTTATATTTGATTCTTTTATTTCTCAGATTTTATATGGTTTAATTGGTGTTTTGGGGTTTTATTTAAATTGCGTGTTGTTTTTGCGTGTGTGTTTCTGATCCATTTAAACATTTTGAAGGCCGTTTACGTTCTGGCCCAACATGAGTAAATAAAATATTTAAAAATCTCGTACATTAATTCGAATGATCGTCATGCATAGAGATTTTATAGAACTAAAATACCTAAAATGATTCAAGAATAGCTAAAATATCTAACATTTCGTAAAATAGTTCAATTTCATAAAATAATCCACATAAGTTGAAATACCTAATAATTTCCTAAAATACTTTAAATAAGTTGAAGTTCTCTAAAACGGATTTAAAATAATTAAAATTTCATTAACTAATTCAAATGATTAGGATTTCCAAAAATGATTTAAAATAATTAAAAAGAAAAAATTCATACACTACTTCAAATAATTGGAATTTCCTCAATTGATTTAAAATAACCACAAAAGACTACTTCAAATAATTAGAATTTTCTTAAATTGATTTAAATAATTACAAAAGAAAAATTCATATCCTACTTCAAATAATTAGAATCTCCAAATCGAATGATTAAATTACCTAAGAAGTCATAAACCTAATCATAAGACTCATAATATTAGAAGTTGAACAATGTACAAATAAAAATCACGGTTTATTAAAAAGAAATTGTAGTCACTCCACTTGTGTCATTCCATCCTATCCTGGGTGTGGGCTCGGGATGAAGGGTTTTCTCTATGGCTTGCACCGCATAAATAGCAAAGTTATGAGGTAATAATAAAAGAAAATATTTTACTTAATGTCTGTCCATCTACCACGATATCTTCTCCTATGATCTTGGCCACGATGTCCTTGTTCGGTGAATTTTCTTGTCCTTTCATTCTAAATTTTATTTTCTTCTATTTGAAGTTCCCACTGTCAGGTTAAATCATTAAGATCCAATATATAGTTTGGGCGTAATCGACGGAATAAGCATGTGTGCAACTATCAGAATTGCTAGACGGATTTCGGTCTACGCAGTGAATACTCCTAGTAAAGGTTATGTCGATTCGTTCTACCATGGAAATCTCCCGCATAGCAAGTATGTGTGCCCTCCCACTTGTGTGTGCATATCGCGTCCTGTATTGCAGTTGGTGCACACCCTTATCGATTTAATCTCAGTCGTAAATGTCAAACTAATGGTCTATATACCGATTGTTATTGGATCGATTCCTCGCATCTTTCGTCAAAATTTTGTCTAGCTGCCACGGAGTTGATAGAGAATCATATGTCCTAATTCGTTCCTTAATCGATATGGATTTTATTGACTTATGGATTGGATTTTTGTTTTCCTTTTTGTTAGAGTAAGATTTGGTTTAATTTTATTAGCTTATGGATTTAGATTTTTCCTGTTTTAGAGTATGATTTGATTTACCCTTTTCTAAATGATGGATTCGGAATTCTTCCGTTTAGAGTAAGATTTGATTTGATTTTTATTAAATGATGGATTTGGATTTTTTTCTTTTAGAGTATGATTTGATTTAATTTTTTATTAAATTACGGATGTTGGGTCCTTTAGTATTATTTTCCAGCTGTTGAAGTGGGATCTCCAACAACAAGATTCTTGCCTGTGATTTCAGCTTATTTATTATTTTTATAAAAATCTTCACGGATATTATTAGTTCTTGATTTTTCTAGGAAATGATTGAAGGAATAGTTGATGTAATCTGGGGTTTATCCCTTACCTAAAACCATGATAGGGCAGTTACTACTACAATATTTATTTGCAGTTTCAATTTATCAATAGAGTCTAATGTAAGTTCATCACCTCTATTGGACTTTTCGTTTTATATTAAATGAATTTTTTAACAAAATTAATTTAAGATACTCCCTAATCCGCAGATATTCTACCCTTCCCTTGGATTTTTTTGATTTTGGTTTTCCCTCGGCACAATATATTATATACCTTACTCATTCACTCTTATTTACGGAACCTTGCGGGGTTTTATCAATAGTTAAGTATAGAGGATATTTAAATTGATTGATTTCTTATTAAAGGTTTGGTAGATTTTAAATTATTAATTCAGTTTAGTTCCAAACATCTCATGGACAGTTTTTCTATCAAACATTATTCTATTGTTCCTCTCTTGACTCTATTTTATCGGGAATTGTAATGAGTCTCATATTTAAGAGGTTTTCATTGTCTTTTATGTAGAAACGTTGGAACGGTGTCACTGCATCTTAACTTAAAAGTTTTCCTCAAAGTGTGTTCATCGCTTTGTCTGGAGTTTATGTTCATTCAAAGGATTTTTATTAACTCTCAATATGACATTAGTATTTTGTAACTATTGCGGAATTAGTTTGAGCAATTTGGCTATCTATATCGAATTGAAGCCTTAACGTATCAAAGGTTCCTCACGGTTACATCATTGATTTTTGTACAAAAAAAATTGGTTTTCATTTTTTCCTAAGAGTGTTGAGGTGATGACGACTATTTGGATCTATAATTTTATTTAAATTCGTGATCTTAACTTAAATTTATTAATTATTAAGAGTTTAGGGTAACTGCTTAATATTTATGATTATTTAGGTTATTATCCACCATTTAAAATTCGTGACTATTTGGATTTATAGTAATAGTTTGAATCTATAGTTGATTTTTAAGAGTTATAACAACGATTTCATTTTTTTTGTTCCCCGTTACCTTCCCTTTATTGACCTTAGGCGCACTGTGTTCATATTATATTTAATGAGTGCCCACTGGACTACTCGTGTGATGATTTTGAGCCGTGTGTAGAATAGTTTAGGTCGAGTTTAAAGAAACTGATAGACGAAGAAATAGCCAAAAGACCACTTCCTTATCCCTCCCTTCTTCTATACGGAATAATATTGACGTTCCAGCTCCTGCGTTCAGCACGCCGGGCCTTCACGGGCACGAATCATTGGCGATATTCCACGCACTTACACGAGTTCGATAATAAATTTGATTTTACTAACTTGTGATGTGTCTTTGGCTGTGGGCCGGAAAAATTTCGACAATTAAAAAATAATTATAAAGAAAATAATTTTAGGTATTATAAATAATTTATTAATATTAAAAATAACATAACAATTACTTGATCCAAACATAACGAAATATCATAAAATACCACTCTCCCCACGCCGACATCCAATCAGAGCTCTATTGAGGTTGCGAAGATGCGACGTGAAGAGAGAGTTTCAAAATAAAACTCACACTTACATCGAGTAAATTGATTCAAGTTTGAAAAACTGAAAAACGATTAAAATTGTGTAAAAATGAATCGGTATATATACATATTTTTTGGCCCTAACCTTGCGTGTTCTTTTTGATTTAGTAAAACAAAATTCGACCTTGGAATTTTCTAGTGTATTCTAATCTTAATTTTTATTATTTTGCAATTTTATTTGATAATTTTTCTTTAGATTTTTAATTGAATTATTTCTAATTCAAATTATTTGATTTTTATTTCATTTTCATGAAATTTCACATTTTGTTAAATTATCAAATTTCGGTCAAATTTGTTAGGTTTTCGTTTTATGTTTATATTTATATCGTGCGGATCTTGTTGCCTTTTGTTATTATTTTAATTTATTTTTATGTTTATTATTTTATATGTAATTGTCTTCTTTCTCATATTTTGATAGGGTTAATTGGTGTTTTAATAGGTTTGAATTTAAATCTGCATGTTGTGTTTGCATGTGTGTTACCGATTCATTTAAACATTTACAAGGCCGTTTGTGTTCTGGCCCAACAGCAGTAAAACATTGTATTTAATACATAATAATAACATCATGTTGGATAAAACCTAAGGTTGAGTAAAGTTTTTGTTTATTCAGTACGAAATATATGCAAAGCTCTCAATGGTAAAAACAAATGGACGAAAAAGATGACCGAGTAACTATTGAGCATCAAAAAGAATAAAAATTAATAGTAAATATTAAAAAGTAATAGCAGAACGAGAAAAAATTAAAGAATTATCAAACAATATCAAATTGGATTCAAATTTATAGAAAAATGTAATAGTTTAGAAAAACCTAACATAAGAATCAAACATTAAACTAAATTTGAAACTTTAATGAAAAGAAAAGATCAAAATTCGAAAAGTAACAACAAATTAGTGAAATTTGGAATAAACATGTAGGCTTTTTGTTTTACTACCTCAAAACACACGTAGAAAACTGTCGTATATAAGTCTATGCTGAATCGACGTAAATTAGTTAATTTTCATAGTAAAAAATATATTTTTACTGCATTTTAGCAGACTTCAAAATTTAATTCAATATTTTCTCCAATTTTTTTATTAGTGAGTAATTTTGAATTTTTGTTATATCATTGTTATTATTATTATCATTTATTATTATTATTATTATTATTATTATTATTATTATTATTATTATTATTATTATTATTATTATTATTATTATTATTATTATTATCATTTTTAATTATCTTAATTTGAAAAATATATTTTTATATGAAAGTTATTTATAGATTATGTATTCAGGAACAGGTTCGTGGAAAATAGACAAGGATCCAACTTTTATCAATCTTTGTTTTTTCATATTTTTATCTCTATCATTATTTATAGTTTTATTATTTTTTTTTGTATTGTTGGTGTACTGGGTGGAGATTATTTTGTTTAAATTAACTTTCCCTCATTTCAGCTGATCTCTTCCTGATTGTAACACTTACTTGTTCTAAGGTCTACAGAGTAGGCTCTACACTTTCTCTCCCAGACGTCCCACAATTTTAATCTTACCACTATATACCCATGAGAAAGTCCATTTTGGTACTGTATATAGCAGCTGGAAATTCATGAGCAGGTGAGCTCCATCTCTAGAATTTATCCTCATAATATTTTCACTTTCTGGTTTCTGACTGCCGATGGAAGGTCTTAAATCAATTATTCTTCATTGCAACTCAAATCACTACTCTCTTTCAACTACTCAAATCCCTGTCGTCTCATGCTAGTTTTATGTATGCACCCTCAATCATTCATTAATAGTTTTAGTTTAGAATTTTAAATACTTCATCTTCTATGGGTATTTTTAGTCAGCCGGTAAAGAAATTCCCCTAACTTTATCCAACTTAAAAAAGGATACCTGAAGGACCTGAAGTTTATTGTAATCGTTATTAATCGTTAAGTATTCCATAATTATCATTAGTCCGAACATCTCAGTCATACTCTACATACCATCAGCATACTTCCCGCACATATATTCGAATGGATGATAACCCAATTGGCAGGACTATCTCGGTTATTCAATTTTATGTTCTTAGCTACTATTATTCTCAAGTACGTCAAACCAACAAACAATCAGTTAACGAAAATCACTATAAAGAAACATTTATTTATATGACAAATCAATGGATCAACCTCAATCGTCAGTGTCAGTAGGAAAATATTTACATTTAAGACGTTTAATCGGGGCTGTGACGTAGGTGACGTTGTACTTCACCTCATCTCCAAATTCGCCTGCCCATCTAAGCTTATCAGGTAGAGGAGTTTCGATGGGCTTCTGCAATGTCGGGGAAAGGACAGTTACGACCTCCTTTCGATCATTGGAACATTTTCCAACTTTCTTTCAGGGTCTTGAGAAGTGAGAAAAGGAATCGTAGAGGGTGATGAAACAACTGATAAACTGGAGATTGAGGTCTTGCCCAGTGAGCGTCGTAACCAGACACACCACATTCACACTGAGGGCTGCCTGTTCCGCTTGGCGTCGTTCCCACCGATGACGGTTTTTAATCGGATTGTATCTGTGCGAGGTCCGCAACGTCTTGGCATTCTACTTGGGGTAGTCTTCTAAAACTTGGGAAGTCTCAGCGGTTTGAGCTGACTGTGAAGTATTATGAGACACGTTGTGCGGGGAAATCATGTTTAAATATTTGGCATTTGTTCGGCTGGGCAACTTTTGTCTCAGTGCTTCTACAGAAAAATGTTTCGTCAAGAATCCGTTTTGTTCATGAATCACGAGCCGTTGTGCGCGACTCTCCAAGACGAGGTAAGCCTTTGCAAGTTCTAACGTTCGATCCACTTGTGAAGTTTCTTCACCTTTTCGGGATGAACCATGTCCTTTAATTTCGTTCGTATTTGGAAAACTTGCAGTTCTGTTATAAGAAATTTTATTTCGATAATAACCGCTCCTAAGAGGCGATTGAAACCCATGTAACAGGATGAGCTTCGGCTTATAATCAGCCAAAACAAGCCCATCTCCATTTTATCATTTAGTCTAGGTTTCTGGAGTCCAGAGGCTTGCAGAACATCATTCCGAGCGTTTAGTAAATTTTCGCAGTCTTGTATTCAATAATTCGGTAATTTGGGAACTCGGTAATTCGTTCATTCTGTAATTCAGTGATTCGGCAATTCGGCAATTCAGTTATTAAGTCATTCAGTAGTACAGTCAATTCATCCAATAGTTAGATCAAATTTTCAAAAATCATTGATTAAAAATACAGAAAGAACAAAAGACAAAAAATTAAACGGAACATCTAAAAATAAAAAGTACCAAAAAAAACATTTACCAGCCATCAACGCGTTAAAATACCAAAAAAAATACAGCTGAACAAAACATCAGTAACAAATGAATTAAAAGACATGAATAAGCAGTAAAGATATAAAAGAAAAATTCATAAAGATAAATAACATTTACAATATACAAAAAAATTAACATTAATGATATTACGGAAAAATTCATAAAGATAAATATACCAAAGATAAAAATATTGCAATTGAAGTAGTGGGATACAGGCCCTCTAGCTCACAGGCCCTCTAGCTCACATACCCCCCCCCCGGTAAAAAAAAATTTTTGCGCTAAGTTTAAAAGTACAAATTTTTTTAGAACAAAGACAATGACTCATTCAAGGTCATTGAAACAAAGACCATGACTCATCAAAAAAAATTTCAAGGTCATTTAAACAAAGACCATGACTCATTCACGGTCATTGGGTGACTCATCAAACTTTTAAAACAAAGACCATGACTCATTCAAGGTCATTGGATGACTCATCATATTTTTAAAACAAAGACCATGACTCATTCAAGGTCATTCAAGGTCATGGAAAAATATGTCAAGGTCATTCAAGGTCATTGGATGAGTCATCATATTTTTTTTTCAAAATTTGTTCTATGTTAAAAAGTACATCTATTTTCAAGGTCATTCAAAAATTTTTTCAAAAATTTTTCTATGTTTAAAAGTACACGATTTCCTGTGTCACCGCTGGACCAAAAAAGATAGAATATTTTTCGAAATTTTTTCAAAATTTTTTCTATGTTGAAAAGTACAAATTTTTTCAAGGTCATTCAAAAAATTTTCAAGGTCATGGAATTTTTAAACATTTTTAAATTTAAATTTACTACTTATAAAAAATAAGTAGTATATATTTGTAAATTATTTTATTAATATTATTATTATTAATATTAGTATTATTATTATTATTATTATTATTATTATTATTTTTCAAGGTCATTCAAGGTCAAGGTCATTCAAGGTCAAGGTCATATTATTTGTAATCATTTTTAAATTTAAATTTACTACTTATAAAAAATAAGTAGTATATATTTGTAAATTATTTTATTATTATTATTTTATTATTTTTTTTTATTAATATTATTATTATTATTAATATTATTATTATTATTATTATGATTTTTCAAGGTCATTCAAGGTCAAGGTCACGGAATTTTTAAACATTTTTAAATTATAATATATCTACTTACTTTTATAAGTAGTATATATTTTGTAAATTTAATTTTATTATTATTTTTTATAAATATTATTATTATTATTTTTATAAATATTATTATTATTATATATTGAAAACCGAGACATATACAACAAATTTATTATAAAGAGACAATTCTACTATAGTAGTATTGCCTAAGAGCTTTATTCAAAGCCCATTCCACATACTTCCGATATCGGGCGGCGCAGCAATGACATCCATCACCACAAGGGTATTCGGGTTCCATATCTTTTGACAAATTGTTTTGTTCGATATCCCATAGGAACTCATCTATTACAGTAAATATCCATATTGATGTATGATTGAATATCAAGTCTGGAATTATTGATGCAGGCTTATCCATGATTCCATGTATTTCTGGATAATAGAATTCCAGACGTTCTTTAACAACTTTAAAATAATCATCTAAAAGCAAGTAATAATAATAATATTAATAATAAATTACCGTAATGTTTAATTTCATTCATAGCTTGAACTGCGCTCGGTACAACCATTTTAATGATAAAAAATTAAATAACAATTACTTTTATACTAATTTAGAGACACACACACACACAAATCTTTAGCTATAAACAATAAATATTAATTTATATAGATTTGAAAATGATTAAATAAATTTTAATAATATTATTAGTTTTTAATATGGCCAACTCAATTGTTGTAACCGTTCAAGGTAAAAATTCAACAAGATGTGTATGTCCTGATACCGCTGTATTGATGGATATTTTGTATATGATAGATAGGCCTAGATATTTGAAAACTCCAGTCAAAAGATTATCTGAAAGAATGAGTAATTTAGAATTCCGATTTGAACATACATATGAGACTTTAAAAAGAGCTAAAAACGAATTATATGATGATATTATATATTTAAATAAGACCATTGGTATTATCAAAAATGAATTAAGAAAATCAGTATTAGAATTAAAAGAAAATCGTAAATTAATGAAAAAATGATGAATCAAGTTCAATATAGTATAAAATTTTATTCTAATAAAACAACTGATCAGTTCAATCGTATAATGAAATTACAACAACAACCGGTTAACAATGGTGACAACAACTTGAAAGAAGTTAACAGGGCCAACAAATCATCATTGCCATTTCCATTATATATTTTTACATATTTTCTTAGTATTGCATGATTCTGATTGGTCGAATATAGTATAAATAAGCTTACACTTTCAAATATTTTTATAAAATGCCAGAAACTAAATTTTTTATAACTTTGTTGAATGAGCTGGTCTCTAATAATAGAGAAGAAGATGAAATCATTAAAAACATGAAATTTATGGTAAACCGTACCGAAAAAATCGTTGAAGACATCCCATTCGATTATGAAAAAATTCTCAATTTGCCACCATTGGAGAGAAAGAAGGCATTCCAATCAATATTTAGTTACATGTTTGATGAAAATAATAAATGGATGCGAATAATAGTAGAATTAATGTACATGAAACACATGATATTAAAATCTGGATCCGACTATGAAAATTATTTCCAATGGTCTATAGAGGTATATTACTTTATATTGTTATTAATTTATTATTATTTAGGTGATAGAAACTAAAATTGATCCGTGGGTAGAATCAAACGGTGGATGGACAGCTATTATTCAAGTTGCCGCAGAAGCCAAACGCTCTGATATTTATATCGAGAATTGCAAATTTTTATTAAAACTAATCACTGGAGTATCTGTTTTATATTTATGTAACAAGGTTTATCATAGATTTTAATAAATATTTCTTTGTTATTTTTATTAATAAAGAACTATATTTAAAAGATTTATTGATTATTACATGTACATTCTTCATCACCACAAGATTCTATAATAATATTTTCTATAACATGATCAATACAATTCTTAAATTCGGTAGGCTCATCTTTTTCGGTAGCTTCTTCAACATCAATAATTTCTTCAGAATTATTAATAATTTCAGTATCTCCATCATTAACAATTTCATCACTCTGACATCCAGAATCACTCTGACATTCAGATTCTCAATCCGATTCTTTACTCAATGCTTCAACTAGAGTCAACATATCTCTAATTTTTACACCGGTAATTTCTTCAAGTTTATCAAACAAAACGTTTATTAAATATTCTAAACCAAAATTAATTAATTATTTATATTTTATATTTTACCTTTTTCAGACATCATTTTAACACTATTTTAAAACTAATTATAATTTTGTTTATAGAATAACAAAGAAACATTAATACATTTATTAAACACTAAACACTAAAATAACTGTGAAAGTCTAGCAGTAACAATTTTCCAGATTGGAGAAAGCACATCGTTTTGATCTGCTTTATATCCTTGGATTGTTATTGTTATATACTAGTTTTCCTGTTCTTTGAATCCAATTTCTGTAAATGCATCATAATATCTGGTATATTGACTCGTGAAGAACGCATTTTCATTGCATTTTAAATTGGAATTGATCTTTTTGAACGTATTATCAATATCCTTGATATCTAACATTGAGAGAGTACCAGCAAGAGATTGAAATTGAGTCTTATTGAGTTTGACTGGATTTGCCAATTGCATATTAATAGGCTCCTTTAAAAAATACATTTTATAATTGTGGAACATCTGAACTGGTTGGACGCTTATTTTCTTGGTCATATTTGATTTATGATCTTTATAAGGTGGTGACGCACTTTTATACCCTTGACAGATACTGATTAACCAATCAGAATCATGCATGATAAGTGCATGTTAATTGCATGTTAAGAGCGTGACTGTATGTAAATTAACCCATTGAGTTTTATGATTGTACACATATCATCTATATAAAATGTATTATTATTGTTATTATTATTATTAATATTATTATTATTATTTTTATTATTAATATTATTATTATTATTACTATTATTATTACTATTATTATTATTATTATTATTATTATTATTATTATTATTATTATTATTATTATTATTATTAATATTATTACTATTATTATTACTATTATTATTACTATACTAATAAAATTACTATTATTATATTATTATTATTATTACCAAAACTAACAAAAATAAAACTATTACTATTATTATTATTATTACCAAAACAATAAAAATAAAACTATTATTACCAACAATAAAACAAAACAAAAATAAAATACAGAAACATTTATTACCAACAATAAAACTATCAAAACAATCAAAATAAAATACATTTATTTTCGAAAAAGTTGGTATTTCGAAGAATTTCTAACTGATTTTGCCAGGCACCATTCCACATAGCGCTGGTATCGAAACTCGCAGCAGCTACAACCCAGAATACAAGAGTATTCGGGTTCCATCTCCTTTGGTCTTCTGTCAAGCTTAATATCCCATAGAGCTTGATCAATTATGTTAAAAATCCATATGTTTGTGGTTGTATAGACCAAATCTGGAATTACTGATTCAGGCTAGTCTTTGAAGAATAACCTTTCCAGTAATACGGCCTGATATTTATCTGGAAACAAAGATATTAATATTAATAAATAATAAATAATAAATTTACCATAATTTTCTATCTCTTTTTTGCTTAATTTTGTGCTTGAAGTATTTTCCATTTTAAAAATGAAATAAAATGAATAAGCAAGTTGTTTTAATCAATCATTAGCCAATCAGATATCGACCAATCCCGTGATTTCATTTTGTATGTCACAAACAATATTTTTGTACTCTAGATTTCGCAACCCTAATATAACTATTTTGCCACTAGCAAACACGTTAACACACATTGGGTTGTATTTTAAAAGCCTCAGTGCAGGAAATAATTCTGGTTCGAACATACAAAGACATTTTGTTGACATGTTGTATAGATTGATAGATTGTCCTATATCCATGGTAACTGTAATTGACTGTATTTTAAGATCCTTTATTCTATATTGTAATTTATTGACATCTAAAGGTTTCTTACATCCCATGATTCTGCATTTGCCTGATTTGAAAAATATTATAGGGTATTTTCCACTCCTATCTACAATTTGCTGGGGTTTACCATTTGGAAACGTCATTTTTGATACATCGAAAGTTCCTTTATAATTTATATTTGATAACATAATTAAACAATAAAGAAATATTAAGCTATATATATAATTTTTAGAAAGAGTTCATTAAATCATATAATATAAACAAAAACCTATAATTATACAAATTAATAATGGAATTAAGAAATGATGCTGTATATCAAATCGTTGGCCCAAGTGGTAGTGGTAAAACTATGTTTGTGTGTAAATTACTGAAATCTAATTTATTTCAAACAAAATTCAACAAGATTTATTGGTATAAAGGTGCAGATGAAGAACAAGGATTAACTCAAGATAATTTCTGTAAATTGAAAAACATGAAAATAGTAAAGGGTTTCGATAAAAACTGGTCAAGTCGTTTAAGGAAAGGTGATGTCATCATTATTGATGATTTGTATCAGGAAGCTAATAAAGAAAGGGATTTTAATAATTTATTCACAAAAATCAGTAGACACGTTGGTGTTACTGTGATCTTTATTACTCAAAATCTATTTCATCAGGGTGGTGCACATCGAACAAGGAATTTAAATGTTCAATATTTAGTTATTTTCAAGAATCCTAGAGATGCAACAGTTATTGATTTTCTTGCTCGACAGGCATACCCTAATAATCGTAATTTTCTCATCAGTGCATTTCAAGATGCTACAAAATCACCACATGGATATATATTTCTTGATTTCACACAACAATGCAATGACGATTTACGGGTAAAAACCGATATTTTCAATAAAGAAGGTGCCATGGTATATAAACAAAGTTGAAAACTTTAACATGTAAAAATGTTTATGAAATTCAGGCTTAAAAATATCCGAAAACTTAGACAGAGTATTAAAAAGACTATAAATAAAGTTCCACCAAAAACCAGTTATACACCATCTAAAAAGCTAATAACCGAGAATTACCCTGTAATGAATCTAATTTCGAAAAACATTATTAAAAAGAGTAAGAAAAAAGTTAAAATTGTAAAAAATCATAGGAGTTTCCCATATTTTAATGCATTGTTAAAGGCTTCGAGTATGAAAAGAATGTCTATTTTACAATCATTTCCAACTTTTGTTGTCGATGGTCTACTCAAAATTCTATTAAAAGTATTCAGAGGTAAAATTAAAATCAGTAATTCTAAAAAACTAGTATTGAATAAACATCGTAAGCCTTTGTTATCACTAGTAAATAATAAAAATCGTAAGCAAATGAGAAAAATCATATATAAACAACAAGGTGGTTTTATCGGAGCAATGTTACCATTAGCATTATCATTATTATCACAATAAACGATGGGGCAATCATTACCTAATGTTAAATTTAAATTTAAATCATCTTGTTGTAATGGAGAAGATTTGGACGAACCCAGAAGACGAAGCAGGTTTCGGTGGAGTGGCAAAGTTAAAGAAAAGAGTCCCAAAGTCGAAAAAGGAAACGCAAAAATTGTTGTCAGATCAGCTTGCGTACAGTTTAAACAAACCGATGCGGAAAAGATTTCCAACGAGAGCTTATAAGACATTCGGTATTAATGATTTATGGCAAATGGATTTGATGGAGATGATACCGTATTCGAAAATTAACAAGGGTTATAAATATATTTTAACGTGTATCGATGTTTTCAGTCGTTTTGCTCGCGGTGTACCAACAAAGACAAAATCTGCCGAGGAAATATCTAAAGCAATTAACACAATGTTTAAAAATGAGCATCCAGATAATTTGCAAACCGATTTAGGTATTATTATTATTATTATTATTATTATTATAGGCAAGGAATTTTACAATAGTAAAGTTAAGCAAATCCTGGATCGTCTCAAAATAAATCATTATTCTGTACATTCTCAATACAAAGCCGCTCATGTTGAAAGATTTAACCGGACATTGAGGGATAGATTGAAGAAATATTTCGTGCATCAAGGTAATAAAATATGGATAAATGTATTACCGAAAATACTTGTTAGTTATAATAATTCATCACATCGAGGTCTGAATGGTTTGAGACCCGTAGATATCAGCTCGAAAACATTAGCTAAATCAGTACGGTCTAAAACAATTGCTATTACAAAACCAAAATATAAAGTTGGTGATCACGTTAGAATTAGTAAAATATCTGCTTCACCTTTCATCAAAAATTTCGATAGTAATTGGAGTGATGAGGTATTTCAAATTACTAAAATTAATACTAAACAGAGTCCTGTAATGTATGTTATTAAAGATAGTGATAACAATTTAATACAAGGGAAATTCTATGAACAGGAATTACAAGTTATTTCCAAACCTATAGTGTTCAGAATTCAGAAAATATTGAAAACTAAAATGGTGGGTAAGGATAAACAATACTATGTCAAATGGCATGGATATCTAAAACCCTCATGGATATCATCAAAAGACCTAGTAAAATGAGTTTCTATACAATTTTACCGAGTAATAGTTGCCCACTAATCCATCCGGAAAATCAAGCAAGTAAATTTATGGTTGATCTTCAAAATCCGATTTATTTACATGGAAATTGGGAAGTTGCTTTGCAAGACTTTACATTTATGTACAATACATTCCCATTTTATAGTCATTGTAAAATCGGATTCAAGAAACGTGTTCCCAAAACCTGTAGTGGTATTTTCTCAATCAATAATTTTGAACGATATTGTCATATTCCAAATCAAATTTTAGATGAAAATTGTGGCATGTTTTTCAAAGATGGATTGAATGTTAGTTGTGATTTTAGCCCATTTACAATAAAGTTTGAAAGTATTGAGGATGCCAAGCGAATGGGTTGTAATAAGCTTAGCATTGCTGTTCCTGGAACTGAATACCTAATACAATTCAAAACATTTGATGAGAAAAGTGTAACAATCGAAAAAATCAAAATATCTGTATCATATATTAATGAAGTTGAAGAGACATTTAGATTTACTAATGAATTATATATTGAAACACTTGAAGAATTACATAAATATATTTCATTCAATTGTTTACATATATTTAAAACTATTGAATTTCTTAAAGATGGAATATGCAAATTCAGTCTGAATAATAACATTTGTGAAGTTACATTTGATAAGAATTTGGCTAATACATTGGGATTAGATAAGCAAACATATAGGGCAAGTGCTTTTGGTGTACGCAAACCAAAAATAATAAAACTTCATAGGCAAATGTTCATATATACTAACATCATCGATCCTATAATTGTTGGTGATTCTTTGATTCCTCTTTTGAAATCTGTTTGGGTTGATAAACATGACCAGGATGAAGTTGTCAATATAAATATCGACAATCCCATGTACTTACCGGTATCAACATCATGTATAAACAATATAGAAATAAATATTCGTGATGATAGTGGTAAATTTATTGAATTTAGTAAAGATACAAAAACTCATTTGACATTACATTTTCGTAAATTAGATGGCCAATAACGATATTATTAGTATGTATAGTGGTAGCCAAAGTGGTGGCGAATTACCATATTTTATTGATAAACAGTATGGATCAGGATGGTTGAGAACAATTGGTAGATTTGCACTTCCTATTCTTAAACGCCTTGGTAGTTTTGGTATGAAAACTGCTAAAGATGTGATAATGAATGAGCAGAAAATATTACCATCGCTGAAATCAAATGCATTATCAGAGTTAGGGAAAGTTCTACCTAGTGTTGCAGGTATGTTTCAAAAACCCGAAGCACCAACACCGATTCCAAAACGTAAAAGACATCATAAACATATAAACAAACGAATGAAAGGACATGGAACTATATTTCAAAAATGATTTGCGGTAAATCTGAATTGTGTTTATTTGATATACCATCTCCCCAAGCAGTAATTGAAATGGGGGCCTTTGAAGATGTATTCCCGATGAATTCTATTATGGATAGTAGAACTGATATTGAATTTTATATTAATGGTTCCCAAACTGAATATCTAGATTTGAACGATACATTGTTAACTGTTCAGATCAAAGTTGTAGATAAAGATAGAAAACCATTGGGTGAACCTAGTGATGTAATACCAAAAAATTTCTTGTTTCATACGCTTTTTAAAGATGCAGTTCTCGGATTTAATAATATCAAGATTGAGGGTGGTAACAGTACATATATTCACAAAGCTCTAATAGAAACTATTATAAATTACAATAGCGATACTAAAAATACATGTTTAACTCCTATGGGTTATGGTAGTGATGACGATAGGAAAAAGTGGATTAAGGGTTCAAAATTATTTACCATGTGCTCATCATTACAACTCGATTTTATGGATCAACCGAAATATTTACTCCCAGGTGTTAATGTACACATTAGATTGAAAAGATCTGATTCGGCATTATCACTAACAAGTGCTACCACAGCACCAATTCTTCAATTAGTTGATGCAAAATTATTGGTAAGAAGAGTTCGTGTTGAGCCTTCTGTATTAGCAGGTCATCAATTGGGGCTTAATTCTAAGCATGCAATATATCCATTGAAAACAAAGGAAATTGTTCAATTTGCAATTGCTAAGGGTTCAGCTTCTTTCTATAAGGAACAAATATTTGGAGATAGAAGAATGCCCAACTTTATATTGGTAACATTTCAAAGTGAATCTCAATATAATGGATCATACTTAACATCGAGCTCAATTTTCAAAAACTTTGGTGTAACATCGCTAACTTTATCGAAAAATAGTGATTATAGAGAAACATATACTGAAGATTTCGAAAATGATAATTATTGTGCTACATATATGCAGAGTATAGTTAGAAATATGGGTTATTTGGATAAAAACCTTAATTGTGGTATAACTCTTGATGATTTTAAAAACAAATATCCATTCTTTACATTTGTTTTGGCACCCGATTTCGATTTAAATCAGAGTCAATTACCTCAAAATGGTAATTTACGATTAGATATAAAGTTTGCTAAAGCTACAATTGAACCGGTACATGTTGTAATATATGGAGTATTTGAAAATGAGGTTCAAATAACTGCAAACAGAACAGTGTTGGTTTGAACGAACATTCTTGGTTTGAATGGTATAAATGTATAGATAATTTATGATAATTTGTCATGGAGTAAGTTTTTAAATGTATTATTAATATTATTGATGTAGTTCTGTTCAGGTCTATCGAATTGGAAAACAAATACTAGGACATGAATTTTTAGGGGTTTTTCCTCTTGATAAAATTCCATATTTACGTAATAATCAAGCCATAATCGTCAATACTCAATCATCTCATCTCGGTGGAGAACATTGGTTAGCAATATATATGAAGCCTAGCAATCCTATGGGTTTCTATTATCCGGCTTTAATGGTTTCAAAACTGCAAACAATGGGTAAACCTATTGTCTATAATAAAACTATGTATCAAAAACCATGGACCTTAACATGTGGTCAACATTGTTTAGCTTGGTTATTATCCAAGAGATTTGATGATTAATAAATGTATTAATGTTTATTGTTATGTTTTAATTATTAATATTTTTATTTATTATTATTTTTATTATTATTTTTATTATTATTATTATTAATATTATTATTATGTGTTTAATTAAAGCTAATGCATCATCACAAAGACAGTGCATGTTAAGTGCGTGATCACAAAGACAGTGCATGATCATCACATGATAAGTGCATGCATACACAAAATTGAATAAAGAAAACACATGCAAACTCAATGTATGTATGTGATTTACAAAGAAAACACATACAAACTCAATGTATGTGATTTTATAAAGAACGCATACAGTCACAGGGTAGACTGCATGTGTTTTACAAAGAAAACATGTCTAAAAATCTCTCACCTATATGTGTGTATTGCTAAAATGTGATTGGCTAAATCCTGAAAATATTATTCTCTTTATAAACATTGACAAATGTAGAATTTGTCACAATTATTTCAAAATTTTACTCGCGGCATTTCAAAAAATATTATCAAGATGGAAAACGATAGTATTTTAAGAAAATTATTGGTGGAGGGAAACGGTAAGTTTTTTATTTTATTATTTCTTTTATTTATTTATTATTAAGGCACATTTAATTGGTATGATGTCACCGAAAAAGATAACGAAGTTATTATAATCGATGATAGTGGTAAATTTATTTATTAATTTATTATTATTATTATTATTGTTTTAGAAGTTATTGTAACACCGACGGAAATCATTGTTATCAGTGATAGCGAAGATGAAATCGATCATGGTAAATTTTTTATTTTATTTTAATATTTTTAAAACCATTTTAGTAGATTTGGATAGAGATGAAAATGCTGATGCCCCCGTTTCTGGGGATGCCCCCGTTTCTGGGGAAGACCACAATTATGGCCCCGTTTCTGCTGACGTTTCTGGGGGAGATGAGATTTCGTTTAAAAAATGTAGGATTTTTAAATATTTTTAATATATTTTAATGAACATTATTATTTTTTAAATATGTTAAGGAGCATTATTATTTTAAAATTTATCATTATTTTATAAGAGTATTTTAATGAGTATAAGTTAATAATATGTAAAATATTATAATACTTTAAATATTATTAATTTATAATAGAAATATATGATTTGAAATATGATTAATATTATTTTATTTGTAATCATAATATCAATTTATAATAGAAATATATTATTTGAAATAGAAATATATTATTTGAAATATTATTTGAAATAGAAATATTTGATTTGTAATATTATTTGAAATAGAAATATATGATATGAAACATGATTAATATTATTTGATTTGTAATCAGAATATCAATTTATAATAGAAATATATTATTTGAAATATGATTAATATGATTTGAAATATGATTAATATGATTTGAAATATGATTAATATGATTTGAAATATGAATAGAAATATTTGATTTGTAATCAGAATATTAATTTATAATAGAAATATGTGATTTATTTTCATAATAGAAATTTATGATTTATAATACGAATATTAATTTATAATAGAAATATGTGATTTATTTTTATAATAGAAATATGTGATTTATTTTTATAATAGAAATATATGATTTATTTTTATAATAGAAATATGTGATTTATTTTTTATAATAGAAATATATGATTTATAATATGAAAATGAATATATGATTATAATAAGAATATTAATTTTTATAAATTATTTACGAAATGTTATTCAAACATGCGATTTATAATAGAAATAACGGATTTATTATACGAATTGAAATTTTATAAATATTTACATATTTATCATTTATATATTATTATTTGATTCATATATGATTTAAATAATAATAAACATTTGATAATAATTACATATTTATCAGGTCGTTTGTATAAAAACTATTGCCAATCTGGAATTGGTCATAACTCGAAATGCCATACGACTATGGAAAGTTACTATGGTCATAGATTCTATGGCATCGACTTTTTTATTTGCCCTAAATGCGATACAGCCCAAGACATTGAATATCTAGAGTTTTATAAAAAACACTCTAGCCATTTAAATCAATTTAAAATTAATAAAAAGGCATTATTTCAAATGATTAATGCGAAAAATGCTAGTAATAATAACACAAACAATACAAAGATCACTAAAAACAATAATACAACAGTTACTAAAAAATCAAAAAGACCTGCTGATAAAATCGTGCCGTGTATCCCTGCTTAAGTTTAAAAAAATAGAAATCATCATTAGTGATGACGAAACTGAATATACTCAAATAGGGGGTTCTGTAAATATTTAAATAAACTGTTGGGCTATAAGCCACCATTAAAACAAAACAAAATGACTAGGAAAAAGTCATGTCGAAAAATTATGAGAATGGTTATTAGAACACAAGCACGCACCGCAAACAGAAATTAAAAATATAATAAAAACATTAAATAAAACAAAATAAAAAATAACATAATTAATTAAAACAAATAATTAATAAATTTTGCACGAAAAATACAAAGAAAAATAAAGTAAAAATACAAAACCGCCAAAACCTTGCAAAATAAGGTTTAGAAAATACACAGGCGGAGGAGGCGACCGGAATAAGAATCAGCAAAAAAAAATAAAAATGCAAATTTAATAAAATTAATACTAAAAAATTAAGAAAAATAAATAACAAAAGAGAAAAATATAAAATTAAATAAAAGCCATCAAAAAACCCGAAAAAATGGCCCAAAAAGATTCGAAATTAGCTGATTGGTCGCACACACGCATGAAAACAGTATAAATACAATAGCCATTGTCATAATATTTAACCTTAAAAACCTTAAAAAATATTTTTGAAAACTTAAAATTTTGAATCTAAGATTTCGAACTTTGGTAAGCTTGTATTTCATTGAATAAATTTTTGAAATGTTTATAGTTTTAAGTTTTTAATTTTAATCATGGATGGTCGAGGTACTTTTAGTATCGACGACAGGTCCCCCTAATTTAATATTATTTCATACATGCTGTAATTTGTGGAAGATGGCTTGGCAGGATTCAATTCCCTCAGTTAATTTTGAGGGATGTTGATGTGCTGCCTTGTCGTCAACCACCCTTCGGTGTCTGCCGGTATGGTCAGGTCTCGTCACACTGATCGCAGAGTAGGACGCCGTCGTACTTCACCGTGGCGGCCATTGCAATGTTGGTCGGAGCGGTAGGGATTAAAATGCGGGAATATCGACATAGCTAGGGGGAAAACGTTCAAATGAATGTTTAGGTAGGGATGCAATTTTTGTTTAAAACCTGTCGAATTGTTATATGCAAAGGGACGACTAGGGTTAAGTCGGTAGAAACAAATGAACGGATTAGAAAAATTGAATGTTTCTTTTATTTTTGCCTTTTGTAAGGAATGGTTTTATAGAACACTTTTAAAAAAAAATTATTTTTTCATAAACTCAGTAAATGATTGGAGCATCAGCATTTTTCTTTTCTGCATCGAATGTTTTGTTTACTAGTTCTAATGACAAATAGGATATCTTCACAATTAATATCCAACCATGAAATGAATGTGATAGAGAATGTTTGAGGAATGTTCGGACTAATTAATTTTAAATTTTATAATTATTATATTTTATTTATTTATCAATATAACCCATTAATGGACTGAAACTCTCCCTCGTTTAGTCAGGAAAATCTCAAGAAAATCTTTCTGAAAATTCTCATCAAACGTTTCAATAATCAAAATTTCTTTTCTAAAAATGCATCCAGGATACAAAATCCCCAAATCATTGCGAAAATCAGATACCACGGCATTACAATTGAATCACGATTTATGCCAACAAAATTATAACAAACTGTTCGCGGAGCACGAACGCACGCTCGGCACGTGGTTCGCCCCCGAAGCGGTCAAAATCCTCCAGGATAAAATCCACCGGCTGTCTAGATGCCGAGAGGATTTAATTGCAGAGAACCGGGCTCAACGAATTATAATCAATGACCAAAGCGCCGTCTTGGTAGCATCATTTACGGAAGCCGAACTGGTAAAACGACTAGCGGGTCGCGATCTGGCATTAAAGTTGAATTTGATCCCCGCGAACCATCTTCCGGAAACAACTCAAGCTGGTCCAGCTCAGACACCTAGGACCAGCAAGAAGCACCATCCCAGCAAAAATCGTCGTCGCCGTGAACGACGCCGAGCTGAAGGCCTCACTATCTTAAATAATGCTGCACAAGTGCTCGAAGAAGCCGCCGCACTCGTCGCAGAGCAGCACCCAGAATTTGTGAAAGAAGATGACACCGCTTCAACCCCGAAAAGATCAACAGAACTGGTGCTACCAACTCATGGGAAGGAAACTGATGAGATGCAAATATGCCTAGACATTTCACCCGTCGAAAATTCCACCACGACAATGAAAGAGAGATCGCCGACTCTCGCGAGCTGCTGGATGGACGAATTTGGAGAGGAATTATGTCATACCGTCCCTCAGGTCGGAACTACACCATTTCAATCCCTCCGGAACAAACGAAAGTTCCCCGTCGATATCGACGAATGACTACCCTATGGGAAGAAGGATGGACTCTATTCTTCTGATATTATTTATATATTTACATACTAATTATAATTTTTGTGATTCCTTTTGTTAAATTTTATTAAATCCAATAAAAGTATATTTTTGTAATTCTTGTTATTTTAATAATTTCTGATTTCGCTAATTAATCGAATTAGGAATGGATGCTTAAAGTTTGGTTGGATTGTATTATGATGTTGATGGAACCTTAGGTATGCATGAAGTAGATTGAGGAAGTTCTTATTTCACTCGTAAAGTCGGGATTAAGGGATCTCAGTTAACGAAAAATTAAAATTTCAGTTTTCACTATAGAGATACTAATGATTAAAGAGCAATTTTGGTTAAAAACTGAAATAAGCATTCTCGGAGGAGTTTATTTTTCTTAAATTATTAATGAGGTTGTGATAAACCCAAAATTTCGGCCGATATAATAGAAATTTCGATAATTTACATAATAATTTAAATTTTCACCAGTTATTTAAATAAAATACTCTATGATTTAAAACAAATTTCTAGGTTAGAAAATTTAACCTATTTCCAGGAGTTTAGGCAGTTAAAGCCGAAGAATTTAACAAATTATTGAAGCTGAATTTTTAAGGTTTATTAATAAATATTTTTTTTTGTAAAGTTTCTAAATTAGCACACTTAAATTTCATTAATTAAATACCAAAAATTGGTCTTTTGCTAAATCAAATTAATAACGGATAGATAAGTGACAAAAACCCTAGTAAGGGTACGGTTCACTACAATTCGGTACTAAATATTTTGCTGTGTATTAAGGCGACGAGGGGAAAACAATATGCAGGACGTATGCATGGGTTCGTCATAGAAAATGGGAAAGGTGTGCACAGATATCGAAAAAGTTAAAGGAGTTAGGCAGACGTAAGTCCTTCTATCGGCCGTCAGGAACCCGAAAGCGAGATTATCACAAGGAGTAGTCTTGGAAACGGGGCTCACCTGCTTGTGGACTCTCGGCTGCTGTATACAGTACCAACATGGGCTTGCCCATGGGTATACAGTGGTTAGATTTAAATTGTGGGGCGTCGGGGTGAGAAAGGAAATACCCTAGGAAGTGCAAGAGTAGTCGAGGAAGTAGTTTGGATGAATGAGCTTAGATTAAAACAAAATTAATTCTACCCTGTACGCCAACAAAACGATGAACCCGAAATAGAGATTGACTTAAGAGGTTCCCGTAAAAATATTCGATTTGATTTAGAAAATCAAAATCTTGTTCAAATCGCCCTAACTGATAAACTTGTAAATAAATTACAAATCGAAATAAAGAAAATGGGATCTGTAAAAGTTCAGTTTACAGCTCTCATTCAATTTGAAAAAGATGGGGAAATAAAAAATAATTTCTTTTCGAATAGCGCATGTGTCTTTTCCGATAGTTTTCTTGCTGATGGTGTGAGTCGGTTAAATGAGAAAATCGAAAAATTCACATATTTAGGAAGTGGGTGGCGCGTAGTTTAGATTCGCGAAATCGATTTTATTTTAACCACGTATTATCCTGTAAGTCGATTAGCCGGGCATAGTTTTATCCCTACGCCTGAATCTCTAGTAGGTAAAAAGGCTATTGTAAACGTTAAAAACACAGATCATTCGTGTTTTATATATAGTGTCTTATCGATTTTAAAGCGTGATATAGTTTTAAAGAATAGGGAGCGTGTTTCTTCTTACACTACTTTTATGGATGAATTGAATTATGATTCAATTACAGATTGTCCAATGAGACTCTGTAACATACCAAAATTTGAGAGAAATAATAGCGATTTAAATTTGACCATCAATGTCTTTGAATATAACAACACCCCTTCTAAACAATTGAATGACATTGATTATGTACCTCATCATCCTCACCTTGCCTTAATTCATCGAACAAAGGTTATCGGTGGTAACCCGATTAATCTTTTATTATTACAAGACGGTGATAATTTTCATTATACCGCAATTTTTAATTTAAATAGACTGTTGAATTGTCGTTCGAGTAGTGAATGTAACACCAGAATTCACGTAAAATGGTGTCCCCATTGTTTAAACGGTTTTTATTATGATAAAACCTTTAAGGCACATGTTGATTTGTGTGCTAAAAATCAAATAGGAACAACCCTATACACGCTCCCTGAAAATAAAAACTTAATATTTAAAAATTATTCTAAAATGATTACCCCACCATTCGTGATTTATGCGGATTTTGAGGCTGTTTTGCCTAAAGATGTAAAACATCATCAAATACACATGCCGATATCAGCAGGCTTATTATTAATAAATAATTTAACAAATACTACACAATATTTCAGTTTTATAGGCTTGGAATGTGTATTGGAATTTTTAAAGAAGGTAGAGGAAATTGCTGTCACAATTGTCCTACCATATTATGAAAATCATGGTAAAAAACCTATGAATAATCTTACTTCTAATGAGGAACAGCAGTTCATCGCATGTAGAACTTGCTATCTTTGTAAAAAACTTATTAGAAATAAGGTTAAGGACCATGATCATTTTACAGGTCAGTATCTTGGTGCTGCCTGTCGTAACTGTAATATAAATAGGAAAATAAGCAAACAGTTACCTATTGTCTTTCATAATTTGAGAGGATATGACCTTCATCATATTTTAAAGTATGGATTGAATGAATTTCCGTCTTGGAAATTAAATATCATTCCTACAACAACTGAGAAATTCATATCTTTGATTGTAAATATTAAGAAATTAGCTGTTAGATTTATAGATAGTATGCAATTTGTAAATTGCTCTTTAGCCAAGGCTGTAAAAACTCTTACTGATCTACCTCTAACTTGTTCTGCTTTTGATGGTCTTATTGTTAAGGCAAAGGGTATCTTTCCTTATGATTTTGCAGTATCACTAGAGGTCCTTGAATCGACTTATGAACTACCTCCAAAATGGGATTCTGTATCTGATGATGAATATGCTACCGCCCAACTAATTTGGACACAGCAAAATTGCACTACAATGTTAGACTATATGTTAACTTACCTAAAATTAGACGTATTCCTCCTTGCAGACTATTTTCAGCAATTTCGCGCAAAGGCTATTGCTTACAATGGTTTAGAACCTCTGAATTTTTATGGAATTCCTGGAATGTCATGGGCGTCCGCTCTCATGACATTAAAGGAACCCATAGAACTTTTGCAGGACATGGAAATGTTTAATTTCTATGAGGGTGGAATACGGGGTGGGTTAACATTTGTTAACAAACATCATGTTGCAAGTTCTGAAGATACAGAACTCTTGTATATCGACATTAATAATTTATATGGTTGGGCACTTAGCCAAAACCTTCCGTATGGTGATTTTGTTTGGGTGCATGATAATCTGAATGATGTGCTGAGTGAATGTGTGAATGCGAATATTGAATTCCTTCCGTATGGTTATACAATGGAAGTTGACATCAATATCCCTGAGCGTGTGCATCAGTATTTGAATGACTTTCCGCTTGCTCCTGAAAAAATGTGCCCGTCCAATTCAAAAGTTGAGAAGTTAATGCTCACGCATTACAGTAAGAAGAACCATGTTCTTCACTGGAGACTTCTCAAGCTGTATATAGAATTGGGTGCAGAAGTTGAGTGTATTCATAGGGCAATTAAATTTAAACAAGCACCTATTTTTAAAGAATATATACAAAGAAATACAGATTTACGCTCAAACACAAAGTGCGAGCTTTATAGAGATTTGTATAAATTATTTAATAATAGCCTATATGGGAAGTCCGTTGAGAATTTGAAAAAACGGATGAATTTGAGGCTATGCAATTCAGCTGAAAAGATGATTGTATATGCCTCAAAACCGACTTTCAAAAAGTCCATTAAAATAGTGGATGATTTGATTGCTGCTCATCTGAACAAAGATTCTATATGTTTAGACAGGCCTAGCTACATTGGCCAATCAGTACTAGACCTGTCTAAGCTGCAAATGTACCAATTACAATATAATGAATTGGCAAAATATCGATCAGAATTCAACTGTGATATAAATATCGTTGCTGGCGACACTGATTCGTTTTTTCTTGAGGTTAAGCACTGTAAGCTTGACAATCTTTTGCCGGCAATGATAAGAGACAACCTTTTAGATACCTCAAATTACGACATGGCACATCCCTTATACTCGAGGAAATTAGATTCTGTGATAGGAAAATTTAAAGATGAAAGCAAAGGTCTCGGGTATAAGGAGTGGGTTTTCTTAAGACCCAAGTGCTATAGTTTATTAGGTAAATCTGATACAATGAGGGCTAAGGGGGTGAAGTTGTTGGGGACTGACATCAAACATCAGTCGTATTTGGATTGCTACAATAAAAACGTAGTTTTCACAGTACCTCAAAGTAGGATAGGGACGCGGAACCATCAGCTGTACACATTTAAAAACAGTAAAATCGCTTTGAGTAATAACGATGATAAGCGATTGTGGGTGGGGAAAAATACCAGTATCGCATTTGGGCATTATTTTGGGGTTGATGCAATAGTAAGTGACCAAGTTAATTTCTTGGATGAGCCGCTTTTCGGTGGTTCGAGCCCCAGTTTTGATGACTCTACCGAAATCAGCGATAATGGACAGCTTTTCGGTGGTTTGAGTCCTAGTTTTGATGACTCTACCGAAATCAGTGATAATGGACAGCTTTTTGATGGTTTTAACGAAGATAACATTGATATTGATGATGTGTATTTATCAGAATAATAAATGTTTTTAAAAAACTGATTTTCTTAATTTGGAATCTTATTTATCTAGAAAACTTGTAATAGTTTTCATTTTTATTATGAAATTAGATATAATTTTTTATAATTTTAATTTTTATAATTACATTTTTATTTTTTCATGCAAAAACCGCGGCGTGACGAAACGCGAAATATTACTTTATAGAGGTTTTAAATGTAATAACACTATGTATTTATTTATAATTAATTCTTTGTTTTTATGAAGTTGTTTTTGTAAAGTTGTTTTTGTTTTTATATATATATTTGTTTAATATATTATTATTATTATTATTATTATTATTATTATTATTTTTATTATTATTATTATTATTATTATTATTATTATCATTAATAAATTAATAATAATAATAATAATTAAAGTTTTTATAAGTATATTAATAATAATAATTAAAGTTTTTATAAGTATTAATAATTTTTATAAGTAATAAGTATATTAATAATAATAATTAAAGTTTTTATAAGTATTAATAATTTTTATAAGTAATAAGTATATTAATAATAATAATTAAAGTTTTTATAAGTATTAATAATTTTTATAAGTAATAAGTATATTAATAATAATAATTAAAGTTTTTATAAGTATTAATAATTTTTATAAGTAATAAGTATATTAATAATAATAATTAAAGTTTTTATAAGTATATTAATAATAATAATAAATAATACTATTAATATTAATAATTTTATAAGTAATAAGTATATTAATAATAATAGTTAAAGTTTTTATAAGTATATTAATAATAATAGTTAAAGTTTTTATAAGTATATTAATAATAATAGTTAAAGTTTTTATAAGTATATTAATAATAATAGTTAAAGTTTTTATAAGTATATTAATAATAATAATAATAATAAAAATAATAATAATAATAATAATAATAAAAATAAATAATTTACAACTATATACTACTTATAAAAATAAGTAGTAAATTAAAATTAAAAAATATTGAAAAATTATATGACCTTGACCTACTTTTGAATGACCTTGAAAAAATTTGTACTTTTCAACATAGAAAAAATTTTGAAAAAATTTCGAAAAATCTTTTATGGTCCAGCGGTGACATTGGAAATCGTGTACTTTTAAACATTGAAAAATTTTTGAAAAATTTTTTGAATGACCTTGAAAATATATGTACTTTTCAACATAGAACAAATTTTGAAAAAAACGATGACTCATCCAATGACCTTGAATGACCTTGACCTACTTTTCCATGACCTTGAATGACCTTGAATTAGTCATGGTCTTTGTTTTAAAAATTTGATGAGTCATCCAATGACCTTGAATGAGTCATGGTCTTTGTTTAAATGACCTTGAAAAATTTTTGATGAGTCATGGTCTTTGTTTCAATGACCTTGAATGAGTCATTGTCTTTGTCCTAAAAATATTTGTACTTTTAAACTTAGCGCAAAAAAAATATTTTGCCGGGGGGGTATGTGAGCTAGAGGGCCTGTGAGCTAGAAGGCCTGTATCCCACTACTAATTGAAAAGAGTAGTATATATAGAATAATATAAATATATATATATATATATATAGAAAAAAATAAAGAATATAAAAAAAGAATAAAGAAGAATACCATAAAAATAACTAGCATATATAACAATTAAAAAAATACAATAAATAAAAGAATAGTATATATATAAAGAAAAAATATATATTTACTCATATATATATATGTGTGTGTGTGTGTGTAATATATATAGATTTTTTAAAAAGATGAGAGTACTACATACCAAAACTAGCCATATATAAGTTAAAACTTGAGCAACTGCTATTTTAATGCATGTTTTATTAAGAGAATCAATTGCATTCTCGTTGAGGTCTATGTCTTTTAAGTATTTGTCATTTTTCTCATCCCAACTACCAAGTGTACCTACAGTAAGTGCTGAGATAGTTGTTTTACATATGCTGACTTAAGCGGTTTCTCTAGCTAATTCTTTATATTTTTCAAAGTTGTTATGTCGTACGTTGTCAAAATTTATGTCAGATAGGTGAATTTTATTATTTCTTTTAGATTTAATAATGAGGTCAGGCCTCAACTTAGTTGTCACCCTAGGAGGGCTTTTTCGATGACTACTAAACTTATTTTGAAAATAAAGAAATCTTTAACATGTTCAAGTACATTATTATGTTTATTTCTGCGTGCGTTTTGTGTATTTCTGGAATAATTGAAAATATGTCTCTGAGTCTCTCAGTCAGTATTACATAACCTGTAAAGTAAGTTTTATTTTAGTTTATGTCTTTTTGGACTATATTTAAGGCTAAGCATATTATTTCTTGCTTTAATTAGAAAAAATATTGTTTACCATTACATTTTTGACTTTTAATAATATGTCCAGTGAAACTACCTAAACCTATTGTTATGGAGATGCGTCCCTGATGTATCATTTAGAACCCTTTCATCGCATACCATTTGCTCGTGAGTTCATGTAATTTAGGCGAAGTGTCTATCAAAAAAACAAGTGTCTTTCAAGTAAACAGTACTCTCCTCAGTTTTTATTTCAAGTTGAAATTTATCTTCTATAAGTAAGATTTTTATTTTTATATTAAATGTATCAAATACTCTACAGAATTTCTGAATTTATTATAAAGTGTATGAGGGCCATATGCAGCCCCTTCATTATCAGCATTCAATCAATTTAAAGTAAGAATTAGATTCATATTAAGCCCAGGAAATCGGGCACTACAAACTTCAATTAGTTGATTGACAACAAAATTCCTCATAGTTGTGTCATTTGAATTAAAAAGTCAAAATAAGTGTGTGATACTTTGAATTAAGTATTCATTAATTGCATGAACAACTCCCTAGTGATATGTCAGCATAGATAAAGTAATTATTTATGTTTTGGTGAATGTATCCTATAGCATTTTTAAAAAAATCTTTTTATTTTCTGATCAAACCTTAATTGGTTTTTGGACTGTTTTGTTCTTATTGGAGTCTAGTATTATGTGATTAATAAGACTAATAGCAGTTTGATTTCTTAAATTTAATACGTCCATTAAAAATTAAATTATAATAAATTCCAAACTTTATTAAAAAGAAACTACAAACAAATTAATATTAAAACAACAATTTAAAGTTGTTTTTAATCATAAATGTTTTAGTATTTCTTTAGAGGATATTTCAGCAAGTATGAATTAAAAATTGAATAATGAATATTAATAAACAAGCATTCAATAAATATTTAATATATTTAAATTACAAGCATTCCTAAATATTAATTTTACAATCAAGCAATTTCAGCATTTCATAATTTTACTTTTAAACTTATTTAAATTTATCATTATAATTTTATTAACATTCATTACTTATTTTTAATACGAGAATTAACTTTTCGATTTAATTATTCTCGCAAAGACAATTGCAAAAAAGAAAAATTAAGCAAGCATGTATAAAAGTTTTGTAGGCATCTAGTTTTTGTGCAGGATGAAGGTCCGAGTCAAAATGTTTTTCAGATTCTCTAATAGCTTTGTCAAGGATATTGTCAATGTTATGTTTTTTAACTTTTTCCCCAAAAATGACTACCAAGTATTTATATATATATATATATTATCTTTACAAATAATAGGTATGTTCTCTCCATAAATTTTCAGAGGTGGTTCGTTATGATTATTAAGAAGTTGGAAGTGCCCACATTTACCAAGTCTTAAAGTTAAATTAGACATATTACAATATTCAATAATTTTCTTAAGCATACAAGAAATTGTTTTCTAGAATCAGCCATAAGCACAATGTCATCGGCATAAGCCATGATGCTGACATTGTACTCGTTAACAATAAACCAGAAATCAACAAGCAAATTTTTTGGTTTATAATTAATTGCGAGACAAAGAAGTGTCATCGACATTGGGCAGCCTTGCTTAACCTCATTATTAACTTCAATACTGCCAGTTATTTGACCTTCACATTCGTAATACGTCTCACAATTTTTGTAAAGTTCTTTAAAAAGTTCAAGATCATTTTTACTAATTGTTGGATAGTGTGTCCATAGTAGGTCATGTGGGATATCAGGTTATTGCGGACCGCTCTTTCTTTAATAAGGGTAAGATCAGCATTGTGTTCAGCGCAGCTATCAGGCACCCTAATGGGCTTCTGGTTAATACTTAGAAGATTATTTTCCCTAATTTATCTGGTTAATCGTTCATAAGTAATTGCAGAAAATGTAAGGTACGATGTATCCATAATTGCCAATGGTCTCCAAGAGGAAAATCCATGACCCAAATTCTCCTTTTCAGGTTTAATTACCAATTTAGTCTTCAAAATTTGCCATTTTTGAGCTTGTTTTATTACGCAAAAATATAATTAAAAATGGAGGATAATATTACAAATTGAAGGTCAATAATTTTCCAATTTTTCTCTTATTTTATAACTACCAGGAGAAGAACTTAAATCCAGATTAAAAAAAGTTCTTTTTATCTGATCAGAGGTAAACATAATAGTGAAATAATCAAAAAAAATTATATTGTTATTTATTTTAATATTATTTGTTAACACAAATAGTTTTTACCTTGTTATTAAAAATATCATAAACTGTAATATTTTTTAAAAATTATAATTATTTATTTATTTGAAATGTTATTAACATGTTGTTAAATAATTCAGCATTGTCATTAATCTTTTTATAGTAATTTTATATTTATTCGGGTTTAAGATAGAATTTATTTTAATAATTTCCTCAAAAGCATTATCCAGGTTATCATTATTATTATTTATTTATTAAAGTAGTTAAATTATAAAGGAAACTTTCATATTTTGTTATGTCATCAGATTTCCTAACATTTATAATATTATAAATAAGGCTATCGAGCTCGGTGTTCTTTCGTGTTAAGATCTAGGCGTCGTCCTTTGGTTTAGGTAACTTCGAGATCCAGAAATTTGAATAATTCATCTCAGAGTTATGATAGACGGACTTGACGCCCCTAGAATTTGTAATTTTACATCTCGGTCAATTTATGTATTGATTTTGTTATTTTAATGTATAGTTTTGGAATAAGAATGAGACAGATCTCTATCTTACTTCCTTAACTACTATTGCCAAAAATATATTTGTGATCTATATCAGTTTAAATGGGTCGATGTTGACGTTTCCATGGTCACTTCGGCTGAAATTTTTATAGCATAAGGTTCAGTAGATTTTCTACCTGAACTCAAGATAATCTGGTTTTTGAGAGCTTAAATCAGTTAGAATATCCTTTATTTACGTACTGATGTTTCATTCCAATATTAGACATTATCCCTAGTCATCACTCTGATACATGATGAAGGCCGGATTTTTGAAAAATTGTATCGTCTACTTAAACACAAAATAGGATTTCCCCTACCTGTTGCACTATCCCCATAGTTTGTCCTCAAGCTTTCCGTCTGACGTTAACCATCATGTGTACCAGCATTAAATTCAACTCAGTGGCTGAGCATCGATCGACCGCTTTCTCATGTTAACATGTTATATATATTATAAGAACTTTTTTGTTTTTCACCTCTAATTATATTTTGTTTAAACCGTGACTTAAAGCCCAACAGTATTATTATTTTGTTGAGGATACCTATATAATGGAGTAAAATAATTAATAAACATGTAAAATGATTGGGGGAAACAATGATAAGTGATTAAGTTGCGGTTCTGGAGCTTAATAAAAAGGGAATGAAAAAGAAATGTCGAATAACGAGAAGGGAATAAGAGAAAATCAATAAAAACAGACAATTGAATAAAAGAAGGTCATTTATAAAACATTCATTTAGGAAAACAAAACCAAAATTTGCACGTTATTTCGATAGCCCTTTCAAGATAAGGGAAGGAATGTTGTTTAGGAATCCGGGAAAAGGAATAAAAAAAAGTGATTGTGAAATCCAATTGGTTCGAAAAGTGCTATTCTTTCCGAAGGGTCTTAATAAGCACCAAGTCGTGACTGTAATAGATAATTCTTTGTGTCATTTTAAAGTGGAGATAAAGTGTACTAATCAATAAAGTTTATATCGTTGGAGTTCATTACTGTTGTTTAAAAGCACGCTTGGAGTTAGATTGACAATATATCCTATTCAAATTCACCGACAACCCCAACAATTTTATCAAAAACATGCATACAAAAGATTAAAATTAAATTTCAAAAACTGGATTTGGTCCTGTGACTCGAAGGAGGGCATTCATGAAATGATAACCAAGTGGCCCGGAACCCTTTCCCAGTAAAACACGAAACTAGACCATCAGTAGATTGAGACTGGCTTTGGGGAAGATCAAAATATTACACAAATATACGAAAGAAAAATATAACGACAGACCAAATGAAATGAGCAAATAAAGAAATGCAGATGAGTCACAAGGAGAAATTTATTGTTTAAAATTTGTACCAACAAATAATAAAATTAGGAAATAAAATCCAATAACAAATTGGGGAAAAGAAAGCAAAAAGAAAACTCACGAAAAGAATAAGAGTAAAAGAATGTAACAGAAAACAAACATTTATCCGAGAAATGTTATTGAAGCAAACAAGTAAAATGCTAAATTTAATTGATATTTGGATCAATTTGTGTTTGTTATTTAATGACGAATAGTAAAACTTTATAAAAGATCTGAATACTAAAACTAGACAAAATACAGCGTTTATAAGAGACCCAGGAGACCATTTTTAGTCTGTTGGTTCAGTGTAGATCTCGAAGACATTTTTTATTATAAATGAGGTTTTTTTCGAGTTTTAAAGTTTATTTTAAGTTTTAGCAACATATTAATTTTGAGCCTAAATTCTAGTCATTCATTATTGACATCTTAAATTTTATTTTATTATATTAATTATTATTAATACTTATTGTTAATACTTATTCTGATCATAATGGTTATAGTAAATTTTGATTATTAACTCTAGTGAGTCAATCTAAAATTATAATTGCATTTATTTCAAAGTTTATTACATAAAATCACGAAAAACAATTCCAATTTTATAAAAGTATTCTTTAAATTCATTTAAAATACGAAAAAATAACACTTTATTAAAAATTAAACAACCCATACCTTGGTAAAATAGTCATGAACAGATACAAAATTCGTAAGATCATTTATATAATGTCTTCGTAAACATCGAAATAATGATAGTTGATGGAGCTCGACATTATCAAATTTAAATATTCAATGTCATTATCGTTTTTATCGTCCCAAACTTTTGTATTAACGTTGATTTATTTGTATTATATAAATTCCCATTGAACCGAGACATAATAAATTTATTATGTGTTTTGTTTTTCTTAGAATTTAGGCTGTTTAATTTATCAAATTAAAGTTGAATTGATGGCGGGTTTTGCTCATGTGTAACTGGCTCGTTTAAACCAATTTTAAAATCTTGTTGTGTTTTAGCTCAACAGTACTATGGAAAATTTAATAGAAAATAAAACGAAATAGTAAACACAATTAGTTTATTTTAATTTTAAGTGTAAATGAAATTGTTTAAATGGAATATTCCTAACATTCTTAGTTACAATCTCTTTAAAAGTCAATTTATATAGCAATTTATTTAATTCAAAAAGTGTCTAATAAATTCTGAATATTAAAACAAAGTTTTATTATTCATTATTGGACATCACTTTCTTAAATAAAGAAGACTAAAAAATATTTTTTGAATAAATTCAATAAGTATAAATTTTTTCTCCTAATATGAATTTGTTTTAATAAATTTGGACTTTGTTGTCATAGTATCTAAATCTTAGTTTTTTCAAAGAATGGATGATGAAGAAGTTAAACAAAAAGTTAAAGCTAAAGAAATCTTTATAAATCATCTAGATACATATCATAGTAATTCTATTGGAAAAGTAATTAAGTTTTATCTATTTTAATTTTTATGTTGAATTAGTTTTTGTCAAAATGTGTAACTGGAGCTACTTTGCGTGAAGAAGAAGAGGAAGAAGAAGCAGAAGGAGAAAATAAGCCAATTGTAAAAGAAGGTTTATTTGAAATAATTGGTACGATTCTTAACGAAGAGCAGCATAATAACTTTGATTTCGCCAAGCAAATAATTAAAGTAAATTTTTTTAAGCAGCAATTTAATACATTTAACTTTTAATACAACTCAATAAAATTTTTAATTATAATTTTTAATTTTTTGTTAACTCTTGTTTGTGTAGTTTGAAACAAGAGATGAGCTATTTAAATCACTTCATGAAACCGATGTGATCATCTACAACATTTTGGATGACGAATATCAATTAGAGGAAGCCAATTGGTTACTGAAAAAGTTTTACGATGAAGCGGATCAAATTGCAAATCAAAAACAATTTATAATTCTTTCAACCGTGATGACTTGGGCGAAGACTAAACAAATAGACCCTGAGGTGATTAATTCTAATAATAAACAAGAATTACCAAACAATTTGTAGGAAGAAACTCAAATACCGTTTACCGAAGACGATTTCAGACGTCGTATTACTCATACAAATTTCAAAAACCACCTAAATCTTGAAAAAACAACTATTAAGCGTGGAAATACGGTACATTAATTTATTAATTTCCTTTTTCAACTACTTCTTATTATGAGTAACTAATATTTATTCTGTATTTATAATAAAAGAAGTCATTAATTCGTTAATTATTTCGTTTGAATTATGAGGTAACTGATGATGAAAGATTGTGTGGTGAAATGCTTTACTGGAATAATAATAAAATAATATAGAAAAAAGATAAACTGATCACTTATGTGGTGGCTACTGGTCTGACATATGGATGTGGAGAAAATGTATTCCACCCTTTCTTCAAAGAAGCTTGGGAGAATTCTCAATATTTAGAGGTGATTGGAGCTGGTCAGAACTTCATTCCCACTATTCATGTTCATGATTTGGCTGGGTAAATTCTAGCATGCGACTGATTTTTAATCAATTATTATAGTGTTATACAAAACCTTATTGATGTTCATCCTAAAACCAGATATGTTCTTGCAACTGATGATTCAAAGAATAACTTAGAGGAAATTATCCGAGTAATAAAATTCTGCATAGTTACTTACTTTTAAATCGAAGTTTAGGCAGTTTCCAAAAGTTTGAGTACAGGGAAAATAAAATATGTTACAAAAGAAGAAGTGCTTACAAACGAAGATATAAAAGTAATTTTTCGGTTAAATTTGCTTTGAATAATTATAATAATCGTATCGAATGAATTCGATAAAGTTGAGTAAAATTTATTGGTACTAAAAATAGTAACACTCTTTTATTGGATAATTTAAATTGTTTTGATTGGACATTTTGAAATCGATCGTTTAAATGACAATGAAGCCATATTTTCAATATCTTTCAACAAATTTTATTTCCTTTTTTCATATTTTACCTATGAATATTCAATTATATAATTTTTAATGTTGGATTAGTCTGTCGGTGGGATTTTTTGATTTTCTGATAATTCAGTCTTTACCAAATTAACCTCAATGCTACAAATACTTCAAAGTGAAACTGAATATACTGTTTAATTATTTTAACTTTCATAGCAAAATGAATACGATCAGTTGTTGATAAATTTACAAATCGATCCTGTATTCGTCAAGGAGAATATGCGTATGAAATGGATCTCAGAAACCGGGATTGTTGAAAATATTAATAAAATTGTGAAAGAATTCAAAGCAGCACGCAACTTAATAGTATGTACTGTTGGTTATTAAATACCGTGAATCACTGGATTTCTTTCCAGCCGTTCAAAGTTTGCATATTGGGTCCGCCAGCGGTTGGCAAATCGACAGTTGCTGAGCAAGTTGCTGCTTACTACAGAATTCATTGGGTTAAACTGAAAGATTTGATTGAAGAAACAATTACTAGACTAGAACGAAATGCTGCTAAAGTCGAAGCAGAAGCTGCAGAGGGTGAAGAAGATGAAGCGGATAAAGCAGCGGATGATGCTGAATTATTAGAGAACATAAATGAAAGCAAAGCCGAAAACAACGGACGCATTGAAATGCAATACATTACTAAGTTTCCAACTGGTCCATTAGATTAAATCTGACATATTTTATTAAGGTTTCTTAAGGACAAATTGTTATCAAAACCTGTTAGGAATCAAGGATTCTTATTAGATAATTATCCTAAAACCAAAGAACAAGCCGAAGATTTGTTCAATGGTATAATTTATTAGAATGCAAACTATTGTATTTTGTCATTTAGTTGGAGAGGATGAAGAGGAAGAAGAAGAAGAGGCTGCAGAAAATGAAGAAAAACCTCCCTATAATAAAAATTTAATTCCGACTCATGTTTTTGTATTGGATGCGGATGATGAATTTTTAAAAAAAAAGATTATGGAACTTCCTGAACCCCTGGTGACAGGTACTCACAACACCGAGGAAGGCTTCCTGCGCCGTCTCACCGAATATCGATCCGTGAATAATGAAGAAGACACCGTTCTGAACTATTTCGAGGATAATGGCGTGAAAATTATCAGATTAGATCTTATGAAGGATGAGTTCAAGGTAAGACGGAAAATTTGTCAGTAGGCGAAATTTATTGATTTCTTTCATTATATTAATTTTTTAATCGACTTTCTTTATCTTTATTTCGATTAATATTTTTATTGAGCCTGAGATTAAAATGACTAAAAGTTGATAATGACTAATTAATAGTGGAAATAATGAAAAGATAAATGATTTTACATTTTAAAATTTTCTATTTTAAAAATTTTTGACAAATCAAAATCAATAAACATTTTTCATTTGAATTGAAATTAATTTCATTATTTTCCGTAGAAATTTTGAAAAAATCTTAGATATGTAATTCCAATAACGTTTTCAATTTTGTCATTGATTAGAAATAGTTTTTATTTTTACATAGCAAGTGATTAGTTTTCTAAGAGTTATTAAAGAATCTCCATCTTGTGATGTGAAAACGTTTAAAAGTTTTTCCCCACTAAAAATAAATTTGTTTTTAATTTAATTATTAAATCAATATATGTAAATTTCATAATTAAATCAATATATTTTATTAAATGATTTAACTATCTTATGCTGATAGGAATTAAAATATTGAGTAAACTTCTTTATAAATCCGTCCTGTAATGCCCTCTGAGGAAAATAATCAGCTTATCGTTTTCGTAATCCAAAATTTCGAAATTTATTACTGACAAATTTGAAACAGAAAATTCATTCAGACCGTTGAAAAAGTTGTAGCGGAAATCGCAATGATTCTCGGCTCAACTCGAAATTATTATCCGACTGAAACTCAAATATCCAGAGATAAAAGAACAAAAGAAATTGAATTGGAAAAGAAACAGTCACTAATGTCTGAAGAAAAGAAGCGTCGTAAACAGGAAGAGGAAAGAATGAGAGAAGAACGAAAGGCGACTTGGGTAAGTTTCAGGTTCGTTTATTTTCCCAACTAAATTATATTTAATGATTCTCTAAATAAAAATTTTGGCACTTCTACATTATCCCCCCTTCAATTAAAAAAATTAAATTCTTACATAATTTAATAAAAAAATAATTTATTTTAAAAATCAATATTAATTATTTTTATTATAGACATTATAAAACTATATTAATTATTTTTCAAATTAATATCCTTAAAATGGATTTTGATAAAATTACCTTTACAGATATTGCAATTAACGCCAAAAATGAATAAAAAAAAGTGTAGAATAGGCACAAATTGAAATTCACACATATAAACAAAGATTTGGAACTCATATTTCCACTCTTAGCTCACAATTATTTGAATTCATGTGGAGGCAAAGATTTAGGAAATCATTTTCTGCATTTTTAGAACATATTTCAGCAATTCATCCTATTTAATTTATTAAAATATTTTTAAGGTACTTTGTTACTTATTTAAGAATTATTTTTTTTATTTTTAAAAAGGTAAAATTTTGGCACTTTTACAGTATCTTTCCCCCTTTCAAATAATCACAAATTATCTGAAATTCATAGTAAATACGATATTTTTCACTTCATTTTCATTATTTTTTTTAAAAACTTTATTTAATGAAAATTATAACTTTAATTTACTAACTGCACATAATTGGCATAATTAATTACAGGAGTGGTGTTATAGAAACACAAAACCTTACCTGTGTTTATTATTTTACTATTTCATAGAATAACATCATTGGTATTGATATTGAGAAATTGGCATGCAAAATAAATTAAACTCAAACGCAACACAGTGAAAAATACATGTATACTTTCAATATGTGTAGTTATTGCATGTTATAATCTCAATTGTAAGTTTTATTATTTGAAAAAAAATTCCAGATATTTTGACGTTCTCCCAAAATAAGCAATTTTTGATCCCTCCTCTTTTAGCTTTTCACGAGCACCCCCACGGGAGGGCATCCCTCCAAAAATAGATATCCTTTATTTTCAGAAGAAATTTAAATAATTTATAAGCATATATCCTAAATTTAATTTCAACATTATATATAGTAGTACACAATATTGGTTGAAAAATAGAGAAAAAACATGCATACACAATTAAAATGATCAAATGGGAAAAATAAGGAAAAACTTACTTACTATATATAGTATATAAAAAAAGATAATAGAAAAATTTTAAAGTCATTAATCCATTATATATAATATTTAAACGATCAATGCTGCTGGGGATGTCCTAAGCCTTTGAACCTCTCCCTAGTTCCCTTCTTATGGGACGTTCTTAATGGATGCTCCCTTAGCATTTCCAATATATTTTAAAATAGCTTTTCTACAGTTTCGTCGATCATTCTCAAAATCCTGTTTAAAACAGAAAATAATTGGTACTTGATATAATAAAAGTTAACTTTAAAAATATTAAAACGAACTTTATTGTAAAAAAAAATTATTTCTGGCAAATTATAAGTATTCCATAAATCCAGATATAGTTAAAAATATCACATATACCAGTTGTCATAAATTACGTAAGTCTATAAAGCATTGTGGGTAAGTTTAATTTTTCTTTAAATTTACATTTTTAAAAAATATTTTTGACGTTTTAATGTTAACGATATTTTTAATGAAATGAAAGTGTCTTATTTATTTTTAATTTCAGAGAATTGGTGATTTATTTTCTAAAAAATAAAATTTAACTTAATAATGATTTTCTTATAAAATAATTTCGGGAATTTTTTATGTGATTTTAGTAATTTTGTCCTCATTCTGTGACTTCGGTTAATCTTTTTATCATACCTAAAAAGATTTTACTTAAAATTTAATATTTCACTTATAAAATACGTATTTCGATGCTTTTCTTCGACATTTTCCATAATTTCCGGTAATTTCTCATCTTTTTCCAAATTTCTAAAACAATTCTAATCTGGAGTTTTATTAAATAAATTATATTTGCATTGCACCTATTTGCTCATTATTAAATATGTGCGTAATAATTTATAGCTGTCCACAATTTTTGTCTCTTTGGATATTTTTCATTATATGACAGTCATGTGTATTTTTGTATTTATAGTAAATGTCAATAATTTATGCCGGTAACTTATAACTTATATGAAAAGTGATTTGTGAGGAAACTTCGGATTAATCTACTTAAATCATTTTCATTTTAATTAGAAATTCTCGTAATAAATAATTGCTTTCCATTATCTTTAACCCTCTAAGTCAGTGATTCCCAAAGTGGGCGCTACAGCAATCCATGGGGCGATGATGGCCGCAGATGCAATTGTGTCTGCTAGTTCTCAAATTTATCAGGACCAGAAAAAAGAGGTGATGGCATACTTTCTTATTGTGAGAACTTGGGTGGTCTCTATTCAGATTTTATTCGATGATTTGATGATATTTTGAAAATGAGCATATCTGATTGGATTTTGGATCATTTTTAAGTGCAAACACAGAAGAATCTCCACAATGACAAGAAGAACTGATGGAAATAACTACTAAGGATTAATTGAAATTTTAATTTTAAAAAGCAGCTACGGCTTATCCTGAAATTCAAGAGTTCTTAATTGCATTTCTTTCATCATATTTAGTGGAACTTGGATTCAGTGCAGTAACCAATTAATTAACAAAAAAAGAAACCGATTGTAAATAGTCAGTCGTGGTGATTTAAGATTACTACTGATGAAAATAGAGCCGAGCATTACTAAATTCGTAGCCGCATACCACATTCATCCTTCTCATTAAGATAATTTCAAACGTTTTAACATTTTTTGTATTACCTTTCTATTCTGAGTTCAGTAAAAAGTTTCATAATTTCAAACTTCAATACTTATAATTTACATCTGTCTTTACTATATTTTACGAAAAAGGTATAAACATTTATTGCTATTAAAATTTTTAAAAATTAATTTCCAAGGGGTGCTGAGTAATGTTTTTTCTGGGAAAGGAGCGGTAGACCAATTAAGTTTGGGAAACGCTGCTCTAAGTATTTGTTTAATTATAAGGTTGTTGTGTCTATGTTTTATTTTTCTGCTTTCCTATAGTAAATTCCCTAAATTTTTGTCTTTGTTTCAAATAGTTGTTTCATTTATATAAATTAAATATATATTATATTCGATCTTAATTTGTGCACTTTGATGTCAATTGAGAACTGATGCACTAGTTTTCAGAATCGTTTTATAAGGCATCTTCAAAATCCTGAATGTTAAGATATATGCTTTGAATTAATCTTTGGCTAACCATGGAAGTTCTTATTGAAGGGAACCAATTGATAAAAATTCATTTCATCATGAATTGATCCCAAATATAGAAATGCAACTTGCTCTCCTATCCATATTTCTGTTCTCATTCGATAAGTAATATCCAATTGCATTTGTTTTGAAAAGAGCTTCATTTCCACCGCAATAAACAATTAGGATAACGTTACAAATGTTGTTATAAGTTGAATTCTTTTCCATATATTTGCAAATTTTGTTGAATTTTTATTGTTTCACTACAATTTGGCATTCATATCTGGGCCATAAATATTTGTTTTTACTCTTGTGTTCTCCGTTATAAACTATTATCTCACATACAGACCAGAAAACTGGAAGAGTTAAAGAAAGAAGAAGAGGCGTTTTTAGAAGAAAAATCACAACCTCTAAGGAATTATTTGATGCGTCACGTTATGCCGGTACTGACGGAAGGCCTGATAGATTGCGTGAAGCACAGGCCTGATAATGCCATTGATCATCTGGTTAATTTTTAGGCAGTAAATTATGGTTATAACATATGTTTAGGCTGAATATCTGTTCCGGAACAATCCTCAGTATGATTGAATAATTCGAAATTATATTCGATTTAATTGTTTAAATGAAATAAATAAATTGTTTTAATTCATTGAAATTTATTTTAAAATTAAACAATCTCGATAGAAACATAATTAACCCGTTATAAATTTTATTTTATCAATGTATGAACTGAAGCGATTAAACAATAAATCATTTTCTTATAAAATTTGAAAATAGGGGCCATCCATATATTATGTATGCAAAAATCCAGATTTTGACACCCCTCCCTCCTGTTGCATCTCGTACATTTTCAGACCCACCTATGCGTGCATATGCAAATGTCGAAAAACAAATACTAAATCTCAGCAGAATTCAAAATACCTAAGAGGATAGAATTCAATTCAACGAATGATAAACTCGACATACTATAATTTTCATGTATCCCTGATCATTGGAGTATAATAGGCTCAACAAATTGAAATATCGGTTTTTAAAACAATAAGTTTTCAAGAATAATAACCGTTTTTGTTGATGTTATAATTAGCCTTGATCATTGAGACTAATTATTCTGCTAGTGTACCCTCTCTATATTTATATTCCCCTGCAAGCTGTAACTACTGTGCTCTCTCCCCTCTCAAACTGCAAAGGCTTGCACTCTGCTTCTATAATAAGAGAATTTATCTGGAATAGGGCGGGCTGGGTAATAAGTTATTCTTCTGACACATCATTAGGTCAGACTTGTATAAGTCATCCGTGGACCCAGACTCCCAGCGAACCGGTTTGACGGACTGCATCATTTCTTCTAAATCGCATATTACAAGTCTCATTCATTTTCTGCATCATTCCTACAGCAGAAGGACAAGAACTGGGACAGCAGCCGAGTAGGCTTGGTAAAAGACATTTGTCAGCTTGGCTCTTAGCATTGCACTATTAAAAAGTCTAAGTGCAGCAGTGTCCGTAATATGTACTACCTGCACCTAAAAGCTAGAAGATAATACACAGACCATGCAGCAAAATAGTAATATCATTTTATTTTTCCGTACATACCTATATATTGACCCCTCATACGCACTCTTAGGAAAAATCATTCATTTGGGACACCTCCCCTCGGTGCGTACATAATATATGGATGACCCCATAATGGTTTTAAAAAAAACTTCGTATTAAATTTTAAATACTGAGATACAATCAAATTGTCTAAAAAATATTTCAAAAATTTAATTGCAAAAAGTAGAGGTGACATTGAAATTTTAATCAATTGGTTAAATTTTTGTTTGACATTGAAACGAATTTTCGAGTCAGGTTTTCAAATTATAAAGTTTTTAGTCGAAATTTTTGACGGTAGAAAAGTACTAAGAGAGAGATAAATCAAATTGGGAGTTTTTGAGCATTTGTGTGAAAATAATTAAAACAGTTTAGGATTAGTGAAGGTTCTTGTAACCAATTATCTTGCAGCTATTCTTAAAGGAATACTTCTCAATTGATATTAAATGGATATTATGTTGATATTATTATTTTTAGCCTGAAAAAGGATGAGACTTATTGAAATAACAATTTCTAAAGATATTAATGATTTTTTATTTTGCTCAGACATCTTTCCGAGCACGTATTTAATTATATTTATTTGAATTCGATTTTACGAGTTACACCATTACTTTTTGGTAATACTGTTAAGTCTAGTTTGACTATTTATAATCTGAAAAGTCTAGGCAAAAAGTTGTAACAAATAAACTAGGTCACGAAAATTTCGGGTACCCCCAAAATTTCTTGCTGCCGATCTCAAATACAGTGATGTGAGAAATTAGTAGTCGCTGGTTGAATGTTAGTTGTAGAGAATTATGATTTAATCTAGAATGCCTTGCATAAAATTCTTTCCCACTTATAAATAATATTTTTATATAAAATTTTAAAATTGTGCGGTTTGCAATTTCGTGTTACTTGATTTGAAAAAAGAGAAAACATATTCATTTAGAAAGAATGGCTTAGGAAACGAAATAAAGCATCCCATTTGTATAAAGTATTTCATTCAGGTGTTGGGTTATTACTGAGTTTATCGATTGAATTGAAACTCAATCTGACTCCTCGAGTTCACAATCAATAAAATCAAAGTAGTCAATCCAAACAAAACCTTTATTTCTCAAAATTACAAAGTTTCTACAATTCACAAGTGAGTTTTAATCAAATGGGTAAACATTTAAAGGGTATCACCATCAATTGTAAGTTCAAAACGCAATGTACTCTCTTTATTTATACCTTGTCTCTCCTGCCGGCAACTTTCTATTTTGTAAACACCTTTTCTCAACACCGACTGGCAATTGTGAGTATTCTCGTACGTTTATATAGTTGTTTGGCCCCCATCAATCTCGATTACAAAGCAATCACCGGGTTTCCTAAATACATTTGAGACGACCTGATACAATCTTATTTATGATTCACTTAGGCTTTCAAACTTCTCAAGTCTTTCCTGATTTATGGACTTCGTATGAATATATAATGAGATTAATTTATTAATTTGTTTGTTGGTTCTAGACCTTAGAATAATTATTTAATTGATATAAAATTATTTTAAAAGTCTTCAAAATTCATTTTACCACTTTTCCACTGCGAAAAATATTAATTTTTACTTTTTTTGAATTAGTTCTTAATTAATTTCTGATAATTTACAATTTGCTAAATTTTGTATAACCTCAACATAAGCAATATTTAGACCAACAATTCTATCTCCGCACAATGCTTAGTTCTTTTTCTTGGAATGTATTTTTTTAATAGGAACAAGTATCTTCGATAATACTTCTGGATTCGGGTAGATTAAAATCAAAATTTCTTAATCTTGACATTGGTTCTAGTATTTATCGGGAGCTGGACAACTTATTTCATTCTTATAATACCAATCACTAAGTGAAAACACAACAAAAATAACTAAAACAGAAATAATAAAATTAAAAAATGGCATACAGTGCAAAGATAAATATAATTATTAAACATAAGCCAATAAACCTCGCAAAAAAGAGGTTAAAAAATACATAAACAGAAAAGACGGTCAATCAAAATATCTCGATGGCGTAAAAACATAAAAAGAGCCATAGGTACGGAAGTAAAAAGCAAGAAGTTAGCGGATAAAATAAATGAAAGAATTAATAAATTATTAAAATAAAATAAAAACCCCATAAACTATTGCCAAGATTAGGTCAGATAAAATCTGTTTAGTTGCACACACATAAAATAGGTATACACCAATATTAGAATGTTATGTAATAAAAAATTACTGTTTTCAATTCCTAAATTTTGCAAAATGTTCTTGTTTAAATGTTTGATTGAGTGTGAATGTTAATGGAAGAAATTAATGTGTATGATTGTCAAATTAGTGAGAATAGTAGACTAATTAAAGAAATTATGAAAGATCCGAAAGCTTAACTAATTAAAGATAGATTATATCTTCTTGAAGTGTACCAATTACTCGACCATTTCCATAGTGAACCAGCTGAAGCACGCGAAGAAACCGAAATTATACTCTGTAAATACGAGCACATCAATCAATGAATGCTGCAGGGTTTATCGTGTAGCGGCTATATTCCTTCATGTATAAATTCATAATACTCATAACCCTCCGGAACTTGCGTTTATGAACTCTTTAATTTTTTGGAAACAGTTGCCTTTATTCATATTTTCGAAATGTTTCGGTGGCAAAAAATGCAAAAGGGATAGTATATCAATTAACAGAAAACAAAGATTCCATCAAAGAATCTAAAAATATTTGAAAATGGTAAAATAAATTAATCACATTTTTGTACGGGTAATTGTTAGGCTGATTATTAATTGTTAAAATATTCCGTTTTTATTATTTTACTCAAACTAACTGAGATAATTAATTAAAAATTTAACCAAATATTAACTTTGTTTATTCAGATCACATTATTATGATTTTGAATATAAATGGACATGGTTTTAGATCAATAAAATTATTTTTCTTAAAGTAAGTTATAATTTAATTTTGAATAAAATTTTAACTTATTTTTCTTGAGTTACTTACTATCTTGTCTATATCAAGGTTAGAAAGATAATATTTATTAATTTTATGATTGATAAGTAAGTTTTATGTAAATGAATTAGATTTTTTAAAATTAGATTTAATTAATAATTACTAAAATATTAAACTATTTGTAAAGAACTAACACTTTTAACTTCTATAGTTTCACAATCTTTTTAGTATTTCAAGCACCGAGACAGCCAGGAGATTTTAAAATATTTAAATCAATATTTTACCTGGGCGAGAATGAAGATAATGTAATTTTATAGGTTAATTAATAAGGATAGCTCCTGTTTTTAAACTTAAGAGATTTTACCAAGAAAATATACAATTTAAATTTTAAATGAGTTATTTACACTAATATTATTATGACCAATATCTACATTAAAATTTACTAGTAAATCGCTTTGATCTTTGTATCATTTATAAGATTGTATATTTGGGTGCTGAATACTCCAATGGCCTCATTTAAATATTAGTTTTAGTTGATACAACTGCTCTTCTCGGATTGTAGTTATTATATTAACAGCTCGTGGTTCGACCTATATACTATTTAACATATTTCTTGTTTGAAGCACATCTTTTTCATTTGTCAAACATTTTGCATGAGTCTGATCCTTGTTAATAATTCAAAACTTCATCCATTAACGATGTTGGTTTAGAGAACGCAAATCGAAGTTTTCCGGCTGCCGCTTCATAACCTATTAGCGATCTGTCCAGTAATGTTGTGGTTAAGACTATTTGTATCATAGTTTTCCTTGATTACATTTTTTGATCCACTGCTGGTTTTCGGGTAATAATCTGCTGATCAATAGATCCGTGGTCGCGGTCCCCATGTTAGACGCAATTATATTCAAATCTACTTCTAACATTTTATTTATCAAATTACAATTTTAAATTCACTCTTAACAATAACGGCTCAATAATTATTAATATTAACATTGGTAAAAAAATCGAATCTGTTTTAAAACCATTTAAAATCTTGTTTGACATCCAGCAAATTTCTGGTAAGCATATGTTTAACAAATGTTCAGAAAATGCCTAAAAATTTATTTACAATAATTAGATACATGATTTGTTTCCTAAAATTTCAATTGTATCAAAAATTTTGCCTAAAATTCCACTTATCGTGGACAGTGGTGAAAGAAGTTTTTCTAAGTTCAAATTCATAAAAACATTGCGTTCTATAATGCATCAATTTAATCATAGAATATTTAAGTTTTGATTTTGCAAAATTAAAAAGGCAATTTTCTCGCCTTAAGATAAATATTTTTTCCATCCGATTTTGAATTGTACCTCTCATTCCAATTATATCAGTCATATACTTCTGAAGATACTTTGGCCAACTCATCCAATTTGGTTAAGGTTCAGCATGGGTCTCATTTGAATCGCAATCTTCATTTGCGTAATTTTACTGAACTTTGTTGAGATTATCACTGACGTGAAAATAATCCATATTGTTTGCTTCATCATTTATTGAAGCTACATCAGAATTGTTTCTTTACTTTTTTTATTTGCATATTTTCAACTTGACAGCTTTTGGTTATTCATTATTAAAAACTAAACGTGTTTCTTGTTTAAAATTGTACACAATTATGAAAAATTCAGTTTTTAAAATTGAAAATAAATCGATTATAATAATTGCATTGATTTTTAAATTTTCAATAGAAATTAATCTTGGACCTGTAGGTTTTTAAATGCAAAAATATACGAACTATTTTTAAAATTGAAACTGATTTTTCTATTATTCAATTCAAATAATTTTTTTTATTATTAGTATTTTTTGCTTGTACTTTTTTTTCTAAGCGTGTGTGTTTAACACGAGCTTAACATATCTTCAGTTTTCATTAGCCATAACTCTAATTACTTTAATATAATATGATATACAATAAAATATATTTTTAATTACAATTTTAACAGTTAGTTATTTTAACTAAATATATTTTTTAAATTGTTACACGCTTTGTGTATGTGTGCATGCATAAAGCCAGACACACATTTCTGCCTATAGCAAAATGAAATTAGAAAAGGTATATTAAAAAACACATGCTGTTCAAGAAATCTTAAAAGCTTTACTATTTAAATTCATTAAGACGTGTAATATTATTTTCGATGTTAAAAATTTAATACTTTCGCTCTTTATGTGCGATAAATAATAATTGGTAGTTTATGTGATTTATTATCGAAGGACTGACGTATTTTTCACCAGAAATTTGACTTGTATTTGACATGCAGTATTCCATTAACATTTTGGATGGGTTTTGCTCTTTCCAACTTGTGGTTCTTAGATGAATAACTGAGATATTAATTTCAAAAAATTTACAGAAAAATCTTTTACCTTTCTAAAATAGAAATAAAATATTTATTTGTGAAAATTATACTTGTTGTTCTCCTAAAAAGATCGGTGCGTGTCATAACAATCATAAAATCAAAACTATAATAAAATCACAACAATAATAATATATTAGGTCGTGTAAAAAGTTCCCGGATAGCAACAGCAAGTGAATTTACAAAGCACTTTCCATACATGGAAGTTATAAGTTAATAAACTCTTTTTACACGACCTAGTATATTACCATTGCTTTACTTTGACGAATAAAACGGTTGGTTAATCATGCTTGCTTTCATTGTCATTCTATATTTTGAAATTGTAATCCAAAACTGCCCGAGAACTTTTTACACAACCTAATACAAATTAAATATATAAAACAAAAAAGTCAAATTTATAATAAAATCAAATTAATCATAATATAAAAATCAAATCTATAATAAAATCACACTAAACATAAACAAAACAATAAAACCAATAGTTTTCACAAATCAATTGTTAAAAGGATTTATAAAACAGTTAGTATTAAAAATGAATTATTTTATTGATTGGGTCGCCGCCACTTGACAAATTTTATGAATGGGTAACACTTCCAAAAAACTTAAAAACCACTGATTTAGTAGTTCAAAATCATTGACAGTAAATTGTAATATCCCATTTAACATCAATTAGGCTTTTTCTTACACAACCGCTCAGTTCAGAGAATCTCTCTAACATTAACAAAAACATTTTTTATTCGTGCATGGAAATCATACATTAGGCTGCGTTCATTACAAAATTTTTATTTGATATGTCTGCAAGATGGCATCATTTTTTGTATATATTTGAAATAGTTTTATGTTAGAGTTTATAACCAAGGGTTTCAAATTTATTTATGGAATATCATTATTTCCTGAATCAGATGAATTTATTATAATATTACCAAGAATATTAAAACCATCGGTGAATTCATATTTGTACTCTTCCGTATCTGAATCAAATATATATGATGTTTCTTCATTTATGTGATTCTCTTTGTAATCGAAAAAACCTATTATTGAATATTTGATAACGGCCAATTGTACACCATGAATCAAGCATAATTGATTAATTATTTGAATTATTTAGCTACCTTTTTTATAATTTATACATTATCCATGGTCATAGCAATAACATCTTTGTAAAGAATGCTGGGTTCTACAAATTTTTTCCACGCATACATTTTTAGTTTTCTTAGTTGCAATAACAACTGAGAAATTGTAAATGTCGAATTAGGTTATTTTGTCGTGTTTGTTAGTTGTAATTATATTGAATCAATAAATTGATAATGTCAAGAGTTTGTTACTATTGTACTGATAGAGCACGCAAAGTTAGATTAATAACTATTGTAATCTTAAGTCACAGGCAAACTCAATAAAATAGAGTCTACAATCATTTTTATAACTCACTTACATTTTTTATTGTTCTATTAAAAAAATGCACTCCAAAGTAGGTTATACCAACAGTTTAATACGCCTTAAGACAAAATTTGAATTTAGATATGATTCAAATTGAAATCATTGGACTACCCTCATTACCATAAACTCTAATAAAAATAGAAACTCTGCAAATAATCATTTTTTTGTATTGAATTTTAAATGAAGTTGTTAGACTGTGTTGCTCTAGTATTTATTGTGTCCATTAATTTAAAAGACTTTTAGAAGTTTATAATTGACAATATTAACCAGCTAACTATTTATGTTGCATATAACCGTCATTTAAAAAGATAATGTTTTGTATAATGTCGCGTATATGATTCATGTTGAAAAAAAATCGTATTTGCTATGAAATTTACATTTAAGTAATAAACAAAATTTTTGTATTTTGATACGCATTATTGCATGAAATTAATTAAGCACACAGAAATGAGCTTTCAAAATAACCAATCAGTAAACAGGATATTGTGTCGAAAATATCCTGAGCAAGAAAATATAAATATTATCATTTTAATAAAATTATTTTAAATTATGTATATTCACAATTATTATTTACATATAATACTCACTTTAGGTACTAAGTTGATTAATGTTATTTATTCAATTAGTTAATTTATTGTTTAATTTAACTTGCTCCTTACAAAAGTGAATAGGTTCGTTTAGTTTTTTCTAAAGAATATTTGATATACTATGGGTATTTAAATAAACATTGCTTGTTTTCAAATATTACTCCTTCAAGTTATCTGATTGTTTTATTTAGTGCAATAATTCTTGAATATAATTTAGCTTCAAGATCCTATTTTAAACAAAACTACACCGTTTTCTAACTTTTCTGCGTTTATTTAGTTCTTCAGTTATGTAAAATTCGTTTAATTTATTCTTATAAGTATTGTTCTATTAGGAAGTCTTTTACTTGATTTTAAAAAATCTGCTAGATTTATCTAAATTTTTTACATCAATGTTATTCTATTTCCCTAATAAATATCAATATTAATTTTTGATATTTGAGCAATGATTTCGTCTGAGAGGTTGTAAAATTCAATTTTCAAAGATCCTAAAAATTGTATGGAGCACTTACAAATAGAGCTGCGCCAATTATTGATATTCGGCCGAATACGTATAATGGAATGAACTATTCGGCAGAATACGAATATGAATAGTATATGTATAAAATAGATGTAAAAACATTCATAATATCAAATGTACGCTGAATTTTTTTTTAAAAAATGTAGTACAGAATGTTTAACGTTTAAAAATATTTCATATATTGCCACTTCGGTCAGTCTGTGGTAACTAATAACTAAGAATGAAAGTATTATAACGAGTAAAAACCCTGTAAATTATTCCTAACTGATTAGTTAATGCATAAAAGCCACATTAGGTTTCAAAAAACCAATCGTGCCATGTCAGCATTAAGACAACTTCTCCTATCACTGATTATATTTCCAGCAGTTCTAAACAGACGTATGTGGTTCAGAAAGATACCGGTTGGCAGTATGAACTAAGGTGGAAAATCTTCATGTTTATTTTCCACCAATCCAATTGATCAATGTCTCTTGAGATACACGGTTCTGACAGGTAGTTATTCACATGTTTCAATAGTAACTTGAGTGTTGCTATTCTGTGCCTTAACAGGCTGTAACTAATCCAACTAGGTCCAAAAGTCAAAACGTTTCATTGTTTTGACTGGGATTTCTTCGTTAACTGCAAGAAATACTTCAGAAGTTTGGACAGTGGTTGTATATGTGGATGATTGACAATTTAGTGTAGCAATCACAATGGTAATTGCTGCAAATTAGTTAAAAAGCGTAGTTTGAAGCATGGAGGCCGCATACAAAAAGCAATTTTTAATGTAATATGTTTGTTTTACTTGTGCTTATTCTTAAATAGATTTTTCTACATAAATCCTATTTTGGAAATAAATTTAACTGATTAATAGAATAAATTAGCTTAGTTTCGATTAGTTTCTAAACATTGAAATCACTCGGTTACTCGACGATCGAGTAATCGAGTTTGAAATATCTACTTTCGTTTATATGATTCTTATACTCGTAAGGAATAACACGTCGTTAGTACTCCACTTAAAATCTATATACATTATTGTAAGGTCAGATAATAATGTAAAATGAAGGTGTGAAATGTATTAAAAAGCTTAAAGTTATGGTTTGGCAGTGATTCTCAACCTGTGTACAGTGAGACTTCGTTGTTGCGCCATGATACGTTTAAAAAAATTTTTAATTCCTAAATTTATATTTTTAATCAATTTTCCTTATCGATTTCTTTTTAGTAAATGTTTAACTATTACGATTTTTCCTTTTCTGTTGGACATGAATAATTAATTAAAATAGTTAAAGTTGTTTAAATAATCACAATTTTAAGATAAAAAGATTGAATTTTTGGACTTTTACATTTCCTTTTCTTGTGAGTGGTCAAAAATAAAAAATTACAGTATATACATCTTTGATACCGTAAAATTTGTTAAGTCTTTACAAGCGTGCAGCAAGACAAAGAAGATAGAAAATCACTGTGTTAAGGAATAAACAAGGAAATGAAATTGTTCAAAATGTAGAAATGAATGAAATTTTAAAATGGAAGGAATGTTTTGTGAGATAATAATACTTTAAAATAACTACGACCTCAATATTTGATGACTGATGCTCGAATGTTTGGGTATGCAATGAAGTGAAGTAAGTATGTATGCGATGTGTATCAATAATACCTATTTAATTAATAAATATCCATTATCGATATTATGTAATCGAAATCACTATAAATATTATTGCACACAACCCAAGAGCATTTAAATCAGATATTCACATAAGAAATATCCTTTTTAACTAGCTTCCAAATTAAGGACTTATGATTTTGTTTCACCCTAACCCTATTCCGGTTCATGTAAATAGAATATGTTTCATTAACCTTCGAGTACCGATACCACGAAAATAGGATCGAGTATAGCCACGGGGTTCAAAATTACCCCGGATTAAAACTGAGTAATAATGAACTATAAGTCAATATAAAAGTAAAATTAATGTATTTTTAGCATGTTCTATATCTAAAATGCATTTTATTGCCACACGAATTGAACGTGAATATTACTACCATCGTGGAAAAATTACAACACAAACGACTTAACACTCTGAACTAAACATATGACCGTTACGTCCGCATTCCCATATGCTTTCGCTCACGCGCACACAACAGACGGTGTTTTTACGACTGATTCGTAATGATTCACCAGCCGCCCCTGAATAAATGCTTATTTAAGCGGTTTTGAGCCCGTAAAATTGTATATATATATTTGTATTCCATTCATTAGGATATCTTTGTAAATTACAAAAAATTTCAGTTACATGCGCGTGATGGTTAATGGTTTGATATCTCGCTCAACTATGTATTTACTGACTGCTTGTTGTACAATTCTTATGGATCATTTGCAGGATCGGATTTAACTATTTTGCGCCATAGGCAATTTTGTAAATTGCGACCTAAAACACTAATTAATATATCCATGGTGAGCTTTAAAGGGGTTTGACAATCATGTCGGACCCTACGTTTTCATGGGTGTTGTCATATCAGATTCGAGAATTGTCTGGCACTGTCTCTGTATACATAAACACTTGTTCTTGTTGTTTTGTCTTCATTTTCCAAATTTTTGGAACGTTGTGGTTAAGGGCTTGGTTGATGGCAGTTGATTAGGAGGACTCAGATTTTTTCTCACGTTTCGGCAGTCGTCTTGCTGTTCCAAATCCTTATAAAACCACATCAGGGTTTTCTATTGATAAAAATCAGAATTCTTTGCCAAATTGACAATAATGAAATTGTCACGGCATCTTGTGAGACGTACTTTCTTGTGAATATCATTTACCTTAATGGGCTCAAACCATGTAACTTTAGGTTTGTCGAGCTTTGCGCATATAATGGCAACTTTAGAATATCTGTTATCGATGGTTGTTAAAGTTGTTGATGGGTGGTTTAATTTTTAGATTTTTATTTTTAATATATTTTTACAGTTTGAAGTGTCATCCGCTTGTTACTAATTGTGATAACTTGATTTAACGAACCTCTATTTAACGAACTTAGGGTGTATGAGACAAACAATCCGGTTAAATTCAAGTGTCATTGCATGTAACCAATTTTTAGCGGCCACGATGATCACGTCATACATTTAGCACTAGAGTTTGAGTGTCCCAATACAATTGAATTTTGTTTGTGTTTTGTATTTTTTGTATCTAAATACACAAAAAACTTGATTTGCGGCGTTAATTGGGACCGAGAAAGGCGACGCTAATATAAACGACGCAAATCGAAATAATTTTTCCTATATATTTCCACAATTTTTTTTTGTTAATTAGCACTAGTATAAAAGATTTCATGAACATCTCTAAATTATTAAATATACATATATATAGATTTCAACAGACTTTTTTTAATAAGACAAAAATACAAAAAAAATCAATAAAAATTCAATAAACAGCAATTATAATTTTGGCTGTATTGTTATAAATTTACCCAAAGCTGGCTGAATTGTCCGCGTTTTTACCCCAAATAAATTTCCTTGTATCAATTGATAACGTCACACACTGATCGTGCCACTTTTGAACTTTCGATATATGACCAGTCGTTGGATTTTTTTCCTTTTGACTCCTTTATTATTCAGGGTCCTGCATGTTCTGTCGACCCGTCACATTTCTGCTTCAATCATTCGTGATTGAAGCTCTAGAAATTATTTCCATTAGAAGAAATGCTACTTTATCTTCTGCTTCACAAATATTAGATATTAAACTGTTTTGTTAGAATACATAATTTCATAAACATGTACAATAATAATAAAATAAAATCAATTATTGAATGATCAATTAATTTCATTTAGTTTTTAAATATTGGTAAAAATATAAATAATTTCATTGTCTTCATCCTTACATTAATGTAGATTAATAATAATAAAATTAACATGATTCAATTAACTGTATTGGGTACAAATAAAGTTGGTGTGTCTTAAAGATAAGAGATAGGGATTGATTTTTTTTAGTCCAGTTATAAGATATAGGATTGATTTATCAGTGTCCTCGAATACGAAATTTTAATTGCAATTTATTGCAACGTTATTGTAGATTAACACGTTAACTGCCATGTTGTCTAATTCCGATGTATTAACTACGAGTTATCTCGTAGTTGGCAGTCAATGTGTTAATAATAATAAAATTCACATGACTCAATTAACAAAATATCTTTTTAATTACATGAGCAGAAAATGATAAATAACATTTATTTTGATTACGACATTTAATTACACTTTTAAAATTCTTTCTAAATTAAAAACTCTTGTTTATACCGCAAATTTCTCGTTTCATACCAAAGAAATCAAGTTTTAACCCACGTTTTACACCATCGATTTCCGTTTTGAAATCCTGTTTTATTTCATCGTGCATTTGGTTTAAAAATTCAATAATATCTAAACATTTTATTTAAAAAAATTTAATAAAAAAATAATTATTACATGGATTTTGGGGAACACCATTTTGTACATGAACTTCAAGTGGAAATCCAGGAGGTTGATTAACATCATCTAAACTATTAAATACAATTATTTAAATCACAATTTATTGAAAAAAATAATTATCTTGATTCGGGGAACTTCATTTTGTACATGAACTTCGACAGGCGGAACAACATGATCTAAATTATTAAACATATTATAAAACATAAACACTAAAAAAATTACTGTTTGAAATGATTAGTGTAACAATGCAGTCTATAGCAATTTTGACAATGATTACATCTGATTAATTTCGAGCGTAGGACACGATGTTCGTCCTCTAGAGAGGCGAGGACAGAAGTTGGTTCAGCGATGGACGTCTTGGTGCTTAGTTTCGGAATTTTTGGTAATTTATAGATCTGGAACGAATTGTATGAAATTAAACTTAAATTATTAATAGTTTTTTTCCAGATGTATCAGTATTGTCCTTCAGCGCATGCTCAACATTCATAGGAATCAAATCGTTGTTATTAAACTCTTAGTCCTGTGATATCAATAGCTCATCAATATCATTCTCTTCCATACCTTCAAAATCTGCTTCTCTGACTAATTCAGCAAATTCTCTACAAACAGTTGGTATAGCATCAACTATTCTGTATTTTTACAAACTCATTCTGGAAATATTTCACACCAAACACCATTCATGCATGATTTTTTTAATTTCTAGCCATTACATAATATTTTCGATAGCTATCATGTTATAGTTTTTCCAGAACTGTTTCATGGTAGGCTTATCTTCTCCATCAATTTCTGCAATAAGAGGACTAAACGTGCGTCGAAGATAATAACATTTAATGTTTGATATAACACCTTGATCCATTGGTTGTAAAATTGATGTTGTATTTAGCGGTATAAAAACAACTTTAATATGTTTCGTTCGAATCAACATTGACTAGCTACAAATTTTTCTAATTTTTCAGTGCTAGATAATGGGGAATTCTTTTAAATATCATTAAAAATACTTATGGCTTTGTTTTGTATCACAATTTTGCTCATTGGTATCCCTGATTTTGTTTTTCTATCCAAATGCTAAGAAGAGACTCCATTTTTACAATAAATGCACTTCTTACTTTGATAATTTGTTTGACTGTAGTGATGTAGCAGTTGTAGCAAAGTCTTAATTGGTCAGCATCTAGATTACAAATTTTCCGTATTGTAGTAGGAGCTAAGACGAGATTTCTTGCAATGTCAATAGCTTTTTCCCATGATTTGAAACGTTTTAAAATTTCTAATTTTAGTACTAAACTAATTTGTTATCGCACTTGACACATTTTAATTTTTTACAAAATGAATACATTAGATAATTCATTAATTTGATATATTGAAATATGTGTGAAATTCCCTTAACATAAAATTAAACAACGCAAATCGAAATATTAACGACGCAACTTCGAAAACAACAAATATCGGGACGACGCAAATCTAGGTTGTGGTGCACAATGTACATAATTTCAAAAAAAAATTTTTTGATTTATTTTGAATGTATTTTTATAAAGGACTTTCGGCTTTAACGTTCTCAAATTAGTCCGTTATATCGAGGTTTTAATGTATTTTCAAAAGTATATGATATATTTGTTTTACATAATATTATCAAAACTATTTTAGTACTCAAAATATTGGAAAGGTTAATATTTGAAGTTACCGATGAATATTTCAAAATTACATTAATAATAGGTAATCAAACATTTGAATTGCAAAGAAACTAGTTTAACATTTTGCAATTACATTACATTTTTGATGATTTCACATATTAAATCTAATATAACATGTTTTTTTTATTGAAATTCTTGTTGTATTACTGGAATTCGCCGAATCTTTAGACTGTTTACGTGTCTGTCCGCTTGGATAGTGATTTAGCGTCGTAAAAATTCACGACTCAATGGTTCGAAAATACTGATTTTGTGGTTTGTATTTATAAATAATTCTGAACTCAATTTGTCAATATGTTTATTTAAAGCACACATCTATATATTTATTGTTGAAGCATAATGAACCCTTATTAGTGATTGGTTGCATGGTTACAGTTTCCTATGATGCGATTATTAGACAAAATAAGTTGTGTATGTGCACAAAACATCGATCAACTGAATATTACAATTTTTAGCTACTTGTACATTGGAAATCCTTGTTCTAAGAATGTTGAATTAATTGTGATATCAATAAATTTTAATATATTGTTGGTTGTTTGTCAATCAAAGTCAATGTCAACTATACGTATAATATCATTATTTAATGCTGTCTTTGTTAATAAGTCAATATTAAAAATTCACTAAAATGTTATACACCCAACTTTTTTTACATGATTTTGAAATAACACAATCCAAAATAATTTTTGAATGTGTATGTAGTTGCAAATTATAATATAATATGGGAAATTTCCTGAATTTATAGTCACATTTTATATTTGTCTATTTAAAATTGCGTTATGTACATTATTAAGTAATTATATTCAAAAGTGTTAGCATTGTGTTGGGTCGAAGAAAAAATCATATGAACCTGCTGGGAAGTTATTGTATGACATTAAAATATTTTGAAATAATTTTAAAATCAAAACAATTTTCATCTAATCTAGAGCTCAGGATTGAAACAACCAGGATTGAATGATACAAATCTTATATTGTGTGATAAATGTGGAAATAGATATTTATCTAAATATTTTGATTTGCATTATAATAAATGTGTAGGAGTCAAGAGGAAAAGAGATTAGAAAATGTGACTATTGTCAGAAAACATTCAAAACCAAAATCGGATATGAATTACATGTATAAACACATCAAGGTATTGTTATAACAAAAGTGGATGATGATGATTCAATTATACAAGATTCAATTGGTGAAATAATTTTCGAACAAATTACAATTTATAAATACATCAACTCGTACAAAAATGAAATTGAAGAATCAATGAAGAATGTTATGATACTATTCAAGTTGGTAGATATAATATTTTAAAATATGAGATTGAAATTAAATTACAATATTGGAGATGTGATAATTGTAAAGGAGATTATCATTTTGTAAAATCTCAAAATCAAAACAAACCTTTTTACATACTATTAAAACATTCAAATCAATGATCAAAACAACAGAGAAACGATTTCAAGAAAGTTTAGATATTCTACAGCAAGAATCGGGAGAGTTAAATTTAATTTTACATTCTTTCCAAAATATATGAATTAAATATTGGAAAGTAAAAGAAGCTCCATCTCCACAACCATATATTCCATCTCCATTTATTTCAAATTTCATCATCGATATTAAGAATCCTGATAATAAATGTTTCATGTGGAGTATTATAGCAGTTTTACATCTAAAATCTGAAAATAATGAATGAACGAGTAAATATATTAAATATCAAGATGAATTAAAATTTTGATTAGGCTTTGAACATCCAATAAAAATACAAGATGTTAATAAATTTGAAAAATTAAATAATTTAAATATTAATATTTATGAATTGTGTTGGTGTACTGGGTGTAATTAATTTTGTTTAAATCTACGCGAAGTTTACTTAACCTATTTCGCTCCGCCAAAACCTTACTTTCCTAGGGTAGATTTTGTCTCATCCAGACGCCCCACAATTTTGTGCTTACTACTACATACCCACGAGTAAGTTCATGTTGGTACTGTATATAGTAGCCGAGGATTCAAGACCACGTGAGCCCCATATCTAATACTACTTCTCGTAATATTCTCGCTTTCGAGTTCCTGACTGCCGCTAGAAGGACTTCGTCTACAAGCTGCTCTGACTTCCTCGTTATTACTATTGACCTTTTCGTAATCATTTATTATCTGCCTTATGTATACTTCCGTGACCTCATTACCCCATCGACTTTCAAGCTCAACTTTCCAGTTACCGAATTAACATAGCAATCTTTCAAAATAGATTAAATTCAAATCTTAATTAATTCTCTTAAATTCTATATTTTAGTAATTTCCTGAAGGGACAATCTTATTTAATGAAGGTTTTCGACTCTACCTTCCTCAATTATCAAATTTTAAGCTCATTTCCTCTGAATTACCATGAAAAAATAGAATAATATTAATGACCTAGAAATTTGTGAATTTCGTACCTTAATTAACATGCGATAATTCAAAAATTTCTCTAAATTATTTAATTCGCTGTTAAATCAGCTGTTTCTGAAATTATAAAAATTTATCATTTAATTTAAGAACAAATATAATTAAATTGGGGTTTATTTCTTATCTTTCACTGAAATTTAACCTTTTACTTTCTGAAAACCTCCCACGAGTACTTTAAATTACTTAAGCGAAACCTGGAATTCTTTCCATTTTGACTCCCTCAGTTAACTAAACCCTTTCAAGGACACCATTTAGAGCAGTGGTTCTTAACCTTTTTAGCTACCGGCACCCCTAAAATTTTCAAACAATATTCTCGCACCCCTTACTAGAAATTATTGAGTTATATAAATTAAAAAACAAACATTATGCAAAACATATTTTTTATTTATTTTATGTGCGTAACAAATTTTTTATAAATTTTAATTGTTAGCTGAAATAATCAATTATAAATTATCAAAGTTTTTATTAATGGCTTTTTTGTTGTTGCTTTTCCTCAATTATTTTTGAAAACCGGGGAATCTTTTTTGAAATAGCTACACGCATATCATTACTAGCATTAAGTCTATTTCTAGCTTTTGTTTTTATATGTACAAGTGACGAGAATCCCATCTCACACAAATATGTTGTGGCAAATGGAACAAGATGCTGAAGCGCTATTTTAGCTAATCGTGGATATGACATTACTTGAGCACACCAGAAACTTTCCAAATTCTCTGCTTCAAATTCCATTTGATTATGTGCATTTGTCCGTAGTTCAACAAGGTCATCTTTCAATAAATTACTGTCATCCATTGAGTCCAGATTATAAATAAATGGATCTAATATCCATTTTTCTGATATATCTATATCTCCAGTAGCAAAATATCCCTCAAAAGATTCGCTCAACTTTTGCAAATGATCTTTAATTTCGGTGGTAATATTGTTTCTTTCATCATCTGAAACAAGAACTTCTTCAAGCAAAGGAAAGTTAGCATAATTTATCTTGTCAACACGGTTAATCCAAATTGAAAGTTTTCGACTAAACGCAGTCAACTTCTCTTTCGCTGTTATAGTGTTCACTCCAAATCCTTGGATTGAAATATTTAATTCATTAAGGTGCGTGAATATGTCTGCCAAATACGCTAGCTGAATTATAGCATCTCTATTGCTGAATTCATCAGCTAAACTACTGCCTTGATTATTAAGAAACTGCATTATTTCACTTCGCAATTCGTATACACGATTTAGCATACGTCCACGCGATAGCCACCTTACTTCTGTGTGAAATAAAAGAACAGTATGTTCGGCACCAAGTTCTTCGCATAAAGCACGGAAGAGACGATGATTAATGTTTTCTTTAATTTTTCAGGCAACGTCTTTGTAGCTAGCGCATGTCGATGTAAAATACAATGGGTAATTGTAACGTGAGGCACTTCCTTTTTTACATACGCTACAAATCCAGAATTTTTGCCTAACATGGAAGGAGCTCCATCAGTACAAATTGATCCTATTTTGTTCATCGGTATCTCATATTGTAATAAAAAGTCTTTGACTTTATTAAATATATCAATTCCTTTTGTAGTCAATTCTAATGGTTCACAAAACAAAAATTCTTCAACAATTTCTTTTTCTTTTACATATCGTACAAACACCATCAGCTGAGAACAATTTTCAACATCTGTAGATTCATCCAATTGAATACCCACTGGGACATTACTAGCTTTAATATCTTCAATTACTTGTTGTAAGATGTCTTTACTTATATCAGAAATTCTAGTACGTATTACGTCATTTGACAAAGGAATTTGTTGAAGCTTTTGTTGTGCTTCAGTACCCAACACTATTTTAGCCATTTCTAATGCACAAGGCTTTACAAGTTCTTCAGCTATTGTATGTGGTTTCTTCTTCTTGGCACAGATATATGCAACTTGATAAGACGCTTGCAACAGCGGCTTTTCGTGTGATATAAATCCAAAAGTTGTGATAGTTCCACTTTTATCAAATCGAACTCGTTTAGATTTCAAACTTTCAAAATCATAGCCAGCATCTACATCACCATGCTGTTTGGTAAAATGCTCATTTAGTTTCGACGGCTTGAGATTGGCGTTTGAAAATTTATTGCAGCACAGAATACATTGTGGTCGCTGCGTTCCATCCTTCTCCGTTGTAAATGTAAAACCATAACGAACATAATCGTCATTCCAACATCGTTTCTTTGACATGGCGTAAACTAAATTAAATTTTTTAATAAAACACTAAAAAAAATATTAAACTTCTATCTATTATTGCTATATTTTAGCTTACCTTTTGAATTTGACTTTAATATACCAAATTATATTCTAATAATTAGATTCGAATTTTAGTGTTGACTATTACAAGTTTGAATTTTTGTGTTGAATATTAAAAGTTAAATATTAATAATAAAATAATTAATACAAGTTAATTTTACAAGTTTAGTTGAATATTTATATTCTAACTAGAAACGCATTTGAATTTTTGTAATTTTAGAAAAAATACAAAAATTAATTTGTCTCGATGGTTTATAATTTACAAACATATTTAAAAAATGTTTAGGGAATAAAAAATTTACTAACCAAAATGAATTTTTAAGATTAGTTTTTTATTTTGCTACCTACACGTGAATTTGTAAAATTACAATTTCGCACCCCAAAATATTCAAGCTCGCACCCCCGGTTAAGAACCACTGATTTAGAGTAACATGTTACATCCATTACTATACTACGCCGGCAATAATTATTAAAGTTCTTTAAACATTTATTTGGAAAGAAACGGCAAAATTATACAAGAGATAAAAATAAGAGAAAATTTTATAATAATCACAAGCGGTATCGCTTAGAAAAGGAAGATGATATGCGAATCTCCTAATCGTCCAAAAGTTCGGATAGATCTATGAGGAGATCTCGATTTTCTCCATCTTTCTGGTATACGCGAAACATTTTAAACAACTGGTTAATAACGCTTACTAAAATTCTAACCCTCTCCATTTCTAGGATCTCCTTTCCCTCGCACACTAGATAATTTACGAATTACTATCATACACCCATGGATTAATCCATGTGGGTATTGTATACGACAGCGGAATGCTATTCAAATAGGTGAGCATCATTACCAACACTACTCTTTGAATAACCTTCGATTTCGGGTTAGAAGCGGCCGATGGAAGATCTTACGCATTATCCCATAATTTATTATCATAAGGTGTATCATGTTTCCCAGATTCAAGCAAGAGAAAGTCCGTGAACATATCGAAACTCATTTTGTACATCAAACTCACAGTTTAGATTCTATTAAAACCAGTTAGGTAAATTAATTAAATTCCTAGATTTATTTACTAAACAGTATGTTAATTGGGTTAGGGTCACGAATACTAAAAGTATCGAGGTCATCCACAATAATAAATTAAAACTTAAAAAAATAAAATATATTAGACATATAACAATATAAAAATCACTTACAAGTTTCAAATTCAAAATAAAAATTCCTTTCAAGTTTTTTCAAGTGTAAAATTATGAAAATGTATGGTATATATATAGTATTTTCATGCTTGTGTGCTACCAATCAGCGAATTTAAAACCTTTTGCGATCATTTTTTGGGTTTTTTAATAGCTTTTATTTGTTTAAATATTTTTATCTTTTTCTATTTATTTTTCTTTATTTTTTAATATTATCTTTAAATATACATTTTTATTCTCGCTGAATGTTACTTTTTTAATTCTTTTATTCTGGTCGCTACTTCCTCACGTGTATTTTCTAAACCTTATTTTGCAAGGTTATGGTCGGTACTTATATGCTAAATTCATTAATATTTGTTTTTAATTAATTATGTTATATTTTCCTTATTGAAACTAATCAAATTATTATCTTGATCAGCAATTTTAAAATGTTTTTGAAGTTTTTTGTAATCAATGGTAATCGATCGTGGTCCGCCACTGAAACACATAATTTGATGGTCCTTGAGTTTAAAAAGGTTGAGAATCTCTATCTAGACTCGGATCTCCGGAACGAAATTTTCTAAGCGATCTTTGACTAGTACGGACATTTGCAACACTTCGCCCAAATACTGCACAAATGTTTTCACATGCAATCGACGCGTTAAGTAAAATCCTTATTATCTTTCTTATGATTACCTTAACCTACCTCATGACTTATTTAATGACTCATTTCTTTGTACTGTGACTTGTCTTTTTACAAATTCCCTTTACCAACTTGACTCACTACTATTACTATTTGCAAAACTCACTGCACCATTTTGATTTTTATTCATTACTGTTTAATTTCTCAAAAATAGCATTTATTATATCCAATGTATCTTAAAACCAGTTTCTCCATACTTTAACAATTCTAATTTCTATAGTCCGACAACTCACATTTTTTATATTCATTGAGTTCCTTTCCATATAATAATTTTTTTAGCCATTCTCAAAATAATTGATGTGATCGTTTACTACTACCTATGTTCTAAATTAACTAAGCCATTAACGATTTTCAATTATTCCAAATTAAATAAGCCTTTTAATTTTTTTTACTTTGAGACAAGTTTATGTGATATGAAATAATGTTTTTATGATAATTTCACTAAAATAAAATCAATTAGAACAATTTAATCTAAACTAGAACCTACATAAAAATTTATAAACAATAAACATTTTTTAAAAATGCAAATATACATAAAAATATCATATTAGTTGATATTATTACGTTCAAGAGTGTCTTTTGATACTACCTATGTTCTAAATTAACTAAGCCATTAACGATTTTCAATTATTCCAAATTAAATAAGCCTTTTAATTTTTTTTACTTTGAGACAAGTTTATGTGATATGAAATAATGTTTTTATGATAATTTCACTAAAATAAAATCAATTAGAACAATTTAATCTAAACTAGAACCTACATAAAAATTTATAAACAATAAACATTTTTTAAAAATGCAAATATACATAAAAATATCATATTAGTTGATATTATTACGTTCAAGAGTGTCTTTTGCTACTTGATTAACTTCAATTTTACACAGAATGCTAATAGATTGCGGTAGATAGTTCATAAAATTTATAATATACACTAATTTAATGGGATAATTTCAAAATGTTAATTTCCCTTTGACAGAAATTTTGGTACGATTGATTTATATGTAAGTAATGGAAAAATATGTAAGTCAAATATTAAATTTAAAAATTATAATAATAATAGAATTTTAAGCATCACATCAATTTGATTATTTCAATAAAGATTAAATACTCATGATTTTTTTAAAGAATTTAAACTTTTCGCGGAAACAGAATTCATCAACGTATGATGAAAGTTTTGATCTTCGAACGTAATTTTTTGCACGAAGCATATCTTTTAGTCTTCTCCAAACACACTCAATGTTCTGCGTATGTGCACCTGAATCAGGATCCACAAAGATTTCTTTGTGTTTGACAGCTAGATGGGAATAATTAGACGTATTTTCTGAAAAGAAACTCATATAAGCGGGCCATTCATCAGACATCACCAATGTATTATCAGCGATTGCATCTTTGATTAATGCACCCAACTCCATTTTAGTTCTACTATCAACACATTTAATTAAAATTTTGGATGTTGACTTGTCAATACATCCAAACAACCATTGTTGGTCTCTTGATCTCCCTACATTATACTTTCGCCTTCCAACAACAGATTCATCAATTTCAACAACTCTGCCCACTCTTCCGAGTTGTTGAAAATTGTTTTCAAGATGCATAGTGATACAGGCACGGAATATTGAATACCACTTTACAAGACATCTTTCTGATAAGTGGAGAGTTTTCGCAATTTTTTTAATAGATTCATTCCTTACAAATCCTATGAGAGCCGCTAAAATCTCTTGAATTGAAAGTTTCGAGTTAAAAAATGACGAACCTTTACGAATTGAATGTCTTGACTTACAATCAGAACATTGGAATGCAAATTTATCAACTAGTGAATTAACAGATATAAATGACATTTGCTTATTGCATAGATCACAGATCACATTTTTTTGAAACACATTTAGCTCTTGAAGAAATCTTATAATTTCTTTGGGTTGAATTGCTAAATTTAGCTTAATCCTTTCAAAAAGTAGATGAAACATGGGCAAATTATTTTTATAGTATAACACTTTAAAGATTATTCAAATTCAAATTAATATTAAAAATTTATAATTTTTTTACATTCTAAAATATATTAAATTATTGTATAATATAAGTTTATATTTTTTTAAATTTGTTGTCCTTATTGAAGCTTAAAATTCTATTATTATTATAATTTTTTAATTTTTCGGGTTGAATTGCCAAATTTAGCTTAATCTTTTCAAAAAGTAGATGAAACATGGGCAAATGATTTTTATAGTATAACACTTTTAAAGATTATTCAAATTCAAATTAATATTAAAAATTTATAATTTTTTTACATTCTAAAATATATTAAATTATTGTATAATATAAGTTTATATTTTTTTAAATTTGTTGTCCTTATTGAAGCTTAAAATTCTATTATTATTATAATTTTTTAATTTTTCGGGTTGAATTGCCAAATTTAGCTTAATCTTTTCAAAAAGTAGATGAAACATGGGCAAATGATTTTTATAGTATAACACTTTTAAAGATTATTCAAATTCAAATTAATATTAAAAATTTATAATTTTTTTACATTCTAAAATATATTAAATTATTGTATAATATAAGTTTATATTTTTTTAAATTTGTTGTCCTTATTGAAGCTTAAAATTCTATTATTATTATAATTTTTTAATTTTTCGGGTTGAATTGCCAAATTTAGCTTAATCTTTTCAAAAAGTAGATGAAACATGGGCAAATGATTTTTATAGTATAACACTTTTAAAGATTATTCAAATTCAAATTAATATTAAAAATTTATAATTTTTTTACATTCTAAAATATATTAAATTATTGTATAATAAGTTTATATTTTTTTTAATTTGTTGACCTTATTGAAGCTTAAAATTCTATTATTATTATAATTTTTAAATTTAATATTTGACTTACGTATTTTTCCATTACTTACAAATAAATCAATCGTGCCGAAATTTTCATCAATTTCGTTTTTTTGTTATTAGTAGTCAAGTGAGATATCATTTTTAAACGGGTTTCAATGCCTCGAAATTTTATTTTGCTACTTAGAGATCACATAATTTCTCAGAAAATAATATAATTGATGAAAATTCATTAAATTACAAATAAAATGCTAATTTACCTGATTCAAATATTTGCGGAGAATGCGAAAACTTTCTAACAGAATTATCTGATTTTTCAAAGGAAAAGCAAAGTGAAGTAAGAGTTAGATTAGATTATTCTTAGCTACTGGTGGGTTACTACAGGGTGATATATTTAACTATGAATAAGCCATGTATAAAGGCTAGTAATTCTGCCCGCTTGTTACCCTTTGCTACGTTGGAACTTTAATAAAGGGTTATACGTCAAACCCCAACCATTTACGTATTTATTAAAGAACAAAAATATAAGTAAGCGAATTCTGTTTTAAAGTGATAGTTAGAAAGTTATTCAACCATAAGAGCTACTATTTCTTCAATACGATACTATTTTTTTCAAATGTAAAATTTTGTCCAAGCTTCTGATTACATCTTTCTCAATTACATCCTGATGTCAAGGAATATAAACTGAATTTTGCTCAATCTGTGACTTATAAAATCCAAAACTGCCACAAATACCTATACTCCGCGCCACGGTCGCTACGTAAGTGAAATTACAAATCAACTTTTGTTTTACACGTCTGGTTTTAGAGAGATACAGTCGTCGATAGTCGTCTAACTTCGAGATTGTAGCCCGTTGTTTCTGTCGTACGACTAGTCTCACAAGCTGAATGGAACGAGCATTCAGTTCGAGAATACCATTCAGGCCATCCCAGTTATAATTGAGCAAATTTTTGCTTATCATTTTAAGATCACGACTTGGAATATGAATACAATAAGAGAAGATAGAATTACAAGTGTGAATTTAATATAACCAAGCCCAGTGAATTTTAGCGCTGAACTCGAATTTTGAGCAAAGATAACGTGTTCGAATAAACTTCTGAATTTATAATACCTTATCAATCTAATAATGTTAATAGATTTCCATTTTTATTTGACACTAAAGGGTCGAATTTATCTAAGTAGATCATTAATATCTATGCTAATCAATTTTTTTACTATATTTCAGTAACTTCTGAATTGGAAAATATTAAGATAGTAATTACCAGGGTTTCCAGATGGAACTTTGCAAAAAGAGAACATTCATAATAAAAATAGAGCACAAAACGAAGACAAAATTTTTTTTTCAAAAAACAATACAGGACTTCTATAAAACAAAAACTGTTAATAAAATGCGATTTATTATATAAAACTATAATAATATGATATTATTAATATCACGAATTCAAATAGTATTTCCAAGTATACGATTCAATCATTAAGTTTTCCTCGCTATCGTTTTCATCACCACTTATGTGTTTCTCTGATGATTGAACACTCTTTAAAAGATACGCGTTGTCCTTAATGCTCCTTTAAAATTATACAATTCAAGTCCTTGAAACTGTAGGTTATCATCGAAATGCTTTTAACAATTGAAGTTTTGTGACTGTTTCTCTCTTTTGCCCATTGAACGTGTATATGACTGAAAATACGTTCAACGTCAGCATTCTGCTCAGACAAGGCGAAAAAACTTTGACTTATAATCAATAATTCAGAACAATATTCTTTATTTTGAATAGAGTTGAAATATATCACCTATTTTTCACTCTACAGTTTCTTCTGAAAACCCGCACTGGAATCATTTAACTCTACAAACTTTTTCAAATTGAAAACCTGATTAAATGCCTTTCTATCATGCAATTGTTTTGCAAATAAATAATTGTAGCTTCAACTTCTATCCATTCAATTTTTTGACATATTCATCCATGTGAAATGAGAATATTACTCAAACTGCTTAGTCCACGTTTAAAGATATTTTATTGAGTGCTCATAGCACAGATAATACCATTTTTAAAACTGTTTACAATCATCCTTCAAACCACTTGTGATGAACTAATCAACGGCCTCACTTAAAGCTAGTGAAATATTCTATCAAGGTGATCGTTCAGAGCCAAATCAACAACAGAAATTTCTTCAGTCGTTTCGCCGAGAAATCTTTTTTTAATGTAAAACAGGAAAACATTTATGACGTGATGTTAAAGTAGGAAATTCTTTGTCGCAAATCGACTTATAAGGCTCCAGTGTCTCATCCAACTGAGCCCATTGGGCTGAAAGATCAAATTGAATGAAACTGGTTCAAGTCTATCGCAATCACATGCTTTTTTTCTGATAATCTGTTATGGAAAATACAAAAGAAATTAGAGAACCGATGGAGAATTCTGATTCAACTGAATGTGGAACGGACAATCCATGATTCAGCAGAAATTCTTTAATTAGGTTTTCATTTCGTTTTAACATTAATTTTACAGGCATCTAAGTCAAAATTCTTAAATTCTTAACTAGAAAATATTTATTTTTAATTCCAGGTATTTAAAAAACCTAAATGCTAATAATTAGACTACATACAGTACTAAAAACTTCGCTTGTATTGGATGAACTCAATTTAAAAGCAGAATATTTTGATTTCAGTTCTTCATTAAACATACACTTTCTTTTCATGGTTTTATCTAGATAAAAATAAAGGTATGAAAATATTTTATTTTGTAATCGTTAATTTATTAGAAGGAAAATTACTTTCTTCTTTTTTCTTATATATTTAATTTTCCTTGGTTATATATTAGTTTTAATTGAAATTTTGAGAATGGCATATTATTGGGTACATAAAAACAAACTGAAAAAAGGGACATTCAAATTAGGAATTACCGAATCACGGATAAATCTTTATTTAAACGTTATAATATTCAAATTTTATTTATTACGAAAAAAATTATGTACTGTTTAAATTCATGTAAAACCCAAAATAGAGAGCAAAAGAGAACTTCACTAAAGAAAGAAAGAGTATAAAAAGATCCAACTAAAAAGAGAACATATTATGTATAAAAGAGATGTCTTGACACTCTAGTAATTACCCATTTAGTTTCTTTGGATCTAATAAACAGAAGACATTATGAAAGATACATAATTCAAATTTGCATAAATTAATATTTTAGTAAACCAGAAAAACTTCGAAATTTCGTTGGCACATATCTGCTTTTTATTTTTCAGGGTAACAAGCGTAATTGATACAAATTTAAGAACATAGAATTCAAAAACAAAAACAGCATCCCATTAGCATTTATTACCATCGATAATAAATTTAGATCATTGAATAATGTAAATCAATGGAAAATTAGTAGAGAAACATATGGGATAGATCTAATAGTTCGAATCGATCCCAGTTAACGATATGAAATATCCCAATGAGGTAGTCTATATCATATTAAAAAATCGCTTGTGCAATTTATGAGTAAGGAGTTGAATTAAACCGCTACCGGGAAGTGGAGAATAAAAAATTTAAAATAACAGAAGAAAGATTACTTGAAAATTCGAACATAATTTAGATTGTTTCCCAGGTATGAATCGTACAAAACCGATAATCTTCAAATAAACTTATTGATATTTGCATCGGAGCACGAACGACGATACATCAATTAATAGTGGAAGTTATCAAGTTCGATTGGTTAACTGAATGATAAATAAACAAATCCACAATACGATAACAATTTTACCCGAATGAAAAGAGAGATAAATTAAAAAAATGTTTATTCTTAATTTTGTATTACCAATACATCCGGTGTTATTAAAACAATAGGTCTAATGAATTATAACAGTTCTTTAGCCTTAACAAAGAAATTGATGATTTGATAAACTAAAAAATAGTCAAACTGATTAAGATAATAATGTTATATTATACTTTTATATTATTATCGTTAAAAGTTTTATTTAGTGAAAACAGATTTATGTACAAAATAAAATAAATTCCACCTTTTTATAAAAAATAATCAACGATTCTGTGTATGGTTTCTATAAAATGTTATTATTCCTATCATTATTATTGTTTCGTTTTTTATTTATGTTATATTATTACAATTATTATTGTTATTTCTATAATATGAACTGAGGACTCGAGCTCTACTAGACCCCTCACAAATTCTAACATCATCATAAATTAATAACTATTTCAGGTGTCTGTCGAGAATACCAATGAGTATGTTCGACCATCCAAAATGATTAAAAACTTATTAAAGAGAGGCATATGAGCATTAAAAACTGATTAAAAAACAAAAACCATATAAAGAAACATTTATTAACTTATGAAAATTACAAAAATAAAAATAAAACTAACTGACAACTATATAAATCAAATCAGCGATTTCTGAACTAGCGCTGAAATAAATGAAATTTTCTGAACAATTCAGTTAATTAAGTAAGTTAATAATAATGAAATTTACGCGTCTATTTATACTGTTTTTATTGCTGTGTTTACTACTATCTCAGGAATTGCGAATACGCACACGCCTTTCCTTGTCTGCAAGCATTTATTTTCATTCTTACTGGAATTTTTATGTATCTATTGTGTGGTTTATGGTTAAGATAACCTTGACCCCAGATGTAAATATTTTGATTTCCAAATCTAGTCTCTCGAACGGGAGATATCGAAAATCCCGCGTCCCACACTGCTTGCCTACACCTGGCTGCTGAGTGTGCAGGGAATCGTGCGATGAGCCGGGACGCATCAATCCATGAGTCCTCTAAATTACAATATATCAATCATTCTTTAAACCCGTTCTGATTTTTGTTCTCAAGGGGTTTGCTAGGGAGAGGGGTCGGGTGGCATGCTTGTCGGGTCGTTTGTCGCGGTAGTTGTAAGTAACTGCTATGATTCACTAAGTATGCGAGATTTCGACGCGTTTCCCGATTCCTATTCACCATCATTTGCTCGTCCGCATCTATCGAAGTTTAAAGTGACCTTAATGCGATATTGTTTAGAACGCCCTTAATTTGAACTTCAAAAATCCCTTCGTAATTCATGAGATGTTAGGAGCCTTCCGGACAAATTTTAAGTTGTGGTAAGTACAAATTTAGGTCTCAAATCTATTGGTTACCAGATATTAGTATTTGGAAGACTTAGTTGATTATTCGTCTTCCGTCTGTCATTAACCCACGGTTCAAGTGAAACGCCCATTTCGAACTCATTTTACCATACTATAGCTTGAATGAGTAGGATTGCAGATAATACAAGTTAATGTCTCCGCCGCCCATCACGATTATTGTAAGGGGAGGCGGGGATATTAATCTTAGCGTTATTATATTTAAAGCAAAAACGGTTAAGTAACATTTTCCACGGGATGTGATTATTAGTTCAAATTAAGTTCGCTAAGACTGCTTTGATTCATCAATATCAAAAAATGCTAATGCTACTATTATTAAAGTATTGGTGGATCAATTCGAGTTCATCCCACAATTTATGATTTCCGGGGTGAACAAATCAAAAGTGTTGGACGCACCGGAGTTATTAAATTCCATCACCTCACTCAACCTACTAATAGGACTTTCAACAGTAATAACTAGGGGGAACCTCCGCATGCTCCGCGTGATTTTAGTAACCATCATGTACCCGTGACCGAGATCACGTTGGTAACGTACATAATGGCCGAATGCCATTCGAGCAGGTGAGCGCCATTTCTAGCACTACTCCTCGAAGGACCTTCGTCTTTCCCGAGTTGTTGCTGCCGCTGGAAGGGCTTACGCTTACATCCCCTGATTTTCGATTCGTGACAACCCTCGGAGAGAAATTTGACGGATGATCATCTGATCCTAATATGGGTTCGCCATAGTTCAATCCTCTTAGTCCCGCTATACCTCTCATAAACCCATTTATTTAGCCATCTCATCATAAGAAATAAAACGAAAAAGAAAGAAAACATCATATTATTAACAATTGGATTCATCCCAGCAGCGAAACAAAATATTGTGCAAAGTTAGTCATGTCGAGTTTTCAGGGGAAAGGAATTTCACTCCAACGCTCTATTTACATCATAAACTAATTCGGATCTCCATTAATCGTCTCCATCGATGTCGGTGGGAAAATATTTTCGCTTCCTTGGCCTATATGGCGGAGGGTCTAAGGATTGAGTCTCTTCTCTTCTGGATGAGGGACCTGCGATCTCTTGTGCTGCGATAGAATTAGGCACTTCGCCCGTAAGCACGGCGATATCTTCCGCTTCGAGCCCAAGTCCATCGAGGATGTGGGTGACCGGGAAGGATTCCGGATCCTCGTCGATCAAATTTATATGAATAGACCGGGCAGGTGATCGGAATATTACATCGGGAGCGTAGAGAATATCCGGGTCGGATTCCGGAAATTCAAACTCCTGGTAAGGTGGAGGCGGATCGTTGGTCGGACAGGAGATCTCAGTAGGTTCCGCTCCAGTGAGGACCTCTGCCACTCGTCGGCGCCGCTCGCGACGACGCCGATTCCGATTCGGTCGCCGGCGTGTCCGTGCGCTAGCAGCACTCCTTGTGTCCCTAACAGGCGGTTGAGGGACAACGGGCTCGACAGACTGACTGAGGATTTCAGAGATTTGGTTCCTGGAGACTGAGGATGAAGGCAATTCATTGGAGACAGGAAGGTGGGAAGCTGGTATTATTTCCAATTGCCTGGCTCGGATACTTGCCGGGACGCAGGCTTGAAGTTCGATATCTGTAAACGCGCGGCGGAGTGCAGTTGATTGCTCTTTGATGAGCAGCCGCTGAGCACGGGATTCGGTGACTAGCTCGTCTCGCGCTCGAGTGAGCCGCTCGATTCTCTGTCTTAGCACTTTGACGACATCGGGCGGAGCCCACGTGCCCTTTATTCGTGCGTATTTGGTCTGGAGTGCCTCGTGCCTTTGCTTTAACTCCTCTACTGGTGGCGGACCGCCACGATCGACGGGGGAAGTCGGGGTATTCTCGGCAATCTGTTTAGTCCGGAGTCGTTATTATTATCTTGCATCCTGAAAAGAAAACAAGGAAAAATAAAAGGAAGCTTCCTGAGAAGTGAGGTGGTGATAGAATACGGAAACATTGGCGAGGGGCAGGGCGGCAGTTTGATGGCTGAATCCTTATTTTTGTTATTCCCCCTTGAATTTCATCGTGATTTAACCATTTATCATTATTAGGTAGAATTACTATCCCTCTTATTTATACTATTGCGATTTAATCGTCGGCGTTATTGGGTCAAATTGGTACCATGCTTCACGTATCCTATTGTAAATTAACTAAAAATGGCTAGTTACTCTACTACTATTACTTTAGTGATTCCCTTACCGTTAACCCGACAAATGTTATCTGACTCTCCTATTCTGGCCTTTGTATACATCATGATAGGGTAGCCCCTAGTTATTATTACATTAACCTCGATTACCTCTTCGCAGAATTTGGTTACTAATTGTTATTAGGCAGCATTAGGGTATCTTCGTGCATACTACGATAAGTCAAGCACTAATTATTACCGAGTTTACTAACCCTAATTTATCCAATTTATGATAAAGTGATTGAACATTTTTATTTAATTAATTTGTGATTAGGTTCGTTTACTTTATCACGAAATAAGTGTTCATTTATTAGTGGATTGAATTTTTGTTATTTCGACATGCTTTACTCAATGATTATCTCTAGACTAAATGCCATCTATTATAAGTTAGCCCCTAATTGCTATTATATTTACCATTAGTATTATAGATATTTTATTCATTTCATTTATCACTATTATCATGCCTATGGAATTTATTATTATTACTACTATTATTTGTGTTTATTTTATTTATTATATCTATCGTTCTTACTATACCCAAGGCACTTAGTACAATTTACCATCATAATTATATTTTATTTATTTTATTTATCAATTTTGTTGTATTCGTAGTAATTAGTACAATTACTTCTGCCATTATATTCGAGCCATTTACTACACTTACCACTATTATTATTTCTACAGTTTATCTAAGAATGTCAAAAATTTGTCACGTTCTGTAGGCCTGTTACAACTCTGTATCAAATTTGGTTTAAATTTGTTGTATATCGTTGCTATACTAGATCATCACGTAAATGTCTCATATGCATTCAGGCATAGCTATTGACCATTTGTGCAAAACTATTGATTTTTTAATTCGACATCTAGTAATATTTAAATGTTTTTGGGGTCTCATGCTGTCACCATTTCTTCTATGTGGGGCACAATTCGATTCTGTCGGGTAGAAATTTTTGTGTTTTGTTGTTCGTGCCAACACTCCCGTAGCTATTCGTTTCTTGTTTGCTCATTTTAACTGATTTACGAGATTACTTTGTACGGGGATCTTATGGTCACGATATTTATTCATCGACTATTCCTACGCTTACCCCTGCTACCCATTTCTTATTGATGTCCGAAAGAAAAATGATTCGTATGATCTAGTTGTGATCATGCCTAAATTCCCCCTTTACCCTGCTGTCGCATCTTCCCTGATTTTACTTCGACTCGTTCCGGCCACATATTTCAGAAGCCGCCCGAGTATACAACGGCGCCCTGCGTAGCGGTCCTGTGCATTATCACCAGAACCGACTGCGGACTGCCGAGGGGTCCACGAGGCATGACCCGCGAGCCCAACTAAGGGTTTTCACCCACTAGTTAGCCCGAGATCCGTCCCATGGACCATCTATTACCATACGATATATATAGGAATTTAATGGTCGGACAATAAATATAAATATAATTTTATTAGCAAAAAAGTGAATGAGACATTACAGAAAATTTTTATGAATAAAACATACAAAATTAGGACAAGATACACAATAAAAATTCCTTACTTCTAAAGAGTTTTCTAGCTTTTTGTGAAAGTGAATAGTTATTCAAAATTTGCATAAAAGTTTTAACGGTTTTAAAGGTTTTAAAGGTTAAAAATTATGAAATTCATCACTGTATTTATACTATTTGTATGCATGTGTGCGACCAATAGGCGATTTTTCGCCATTTTTAGGGCTTTTTATTCATTTTATTACTTAAAATTTATTTTTATTATTTTTGTATATTTTTTCTTTATTTTTTCATATAATTTGGTTTATGTTCGCATTTTATTTTTACTGTTATTTTTTTTGATAATATTATTTTTGCCCTTTTTTATTTGTTTTCTGGTCGCCACTTCTGCCTATGTTTTTTCTAAACCTTATTTGGTAAGGTTTTGGCAGTTTATTTTATTTTTAATATGTTTCCTTCTGTAGCTGTCTTGCTTTTTCATGATTTTTATTAATTATTTGTTTTTATTTAGTTTTGTTATATATTTATTTTGTTTTAATTAGTATGTTTTTTTTTTATTAATTTTTAATATCTTGGTGCGGTGCATGTTTATGTGCAGTGATTCCTTCCACAACTTTTTTACTTTTATTTTTGTTTAAATTGTGGCTCTGAGCCCAACAAAAGGATAAATTTATTATTATTACTATATAAGAATTCCAATTTTTTGGCTAGACTAATCCCGTTATTACGATCTATCATTGTTCCACTGGACGAGAAAATGTTAATATTAATTTTATAGTGCAGTATACTTTAATATATAGATATTATTATTATGATTACATAAGGGATAATTTATAAAATTCTACATATTATTAGTATTATTACATATAAAATTCTAAATGTTATTATTATTAGTCCATATTAAAATTCTAAGTGTTATTCTAATTATTCCATATAAATTTCTAATTGTTATTATTATTATTCCATATAAAAATTCTAAATATTATCATTATAATTCCATATAAAATTCTAACTGTTATTATTATTATCCCATATAAAAATTCTAAATATTATTACTATTATTATTACGACATACCATTTATAAGATTTCTAAATATTATTATTATTACATAAGTAGATGGATATGTCACCGCTGGACCACATACCCCCTCCCCCACCCCCCGGTAAAATTTTTTTTATAAGTCTAAAAGTACAAAAATTTTTAAAACAAAGAGAATGACTCATTCAAGGTAATTTAAACAAAGACCATGACTCATTCAAGGTCGTTGGATGACTCATCATATTTCTCAAGGTCATTGAAACAAAGACCATGACTCATCAAAAAAATTTCAAGGTCATTCAAAAAACTTTTCAAGGTCACGGAATTTTTAATCATTTTTCCATTATAATGTCTACTTACTTTTATAATTAGTATAAATTTTGTAAATTTTATTCTATTTTATTATTCTATTTTATAAATATTATTATTTTTTAAAAATATTAATTTTCAAGGTCATTCAAAAAACAGAAAATTTTTCGAAATTTTTTCAAAATTTTTTCCATGTTGAAAAGTACACGATTTCTTATGTCACCGCTAACCAAAAACAGAAATTTTTTCAAGGTCATTCAAAATTTTTCAAGGTCACGGAATTTTTAATCATTATTAATTTATATTATGTCTACTTACTTTTATAAGTATTATATATTTTGTAAATATATTTTATTATGGCCAACTAGTCTATTTATTGGGAAATACTTTGTTAATATAAAATCAATTTCTTTGATTTTAACAACCCGCCATCCGCTCCCTAAATATTTGAATCTTTCTATTTTATTATTTAATTTAGTAATACCATCAAGCAAAAAATTATCAGAGAAAAGTTCTGCCTTATTACTGAAAAAGTTATCTTTTATTTCACCATATTTTTCGAATTGGATATGAATGGCGAATTGTAATTTAACCGACTCCATTTGGTTTATTTCATATTTTAATCTATTAACTATTTTATTTGTTAATGAGATTTGTATTAGATTCTCATGTTCTGCATCAAATCTAATACTTTTTGACTCGCATTTAAATCTAACCTTATTTCAGGTTCATTATCAATATTAATCGAACCCCCTATTTGATTATTATCATCGCTAATGATGATTTCTTCATCATCGCTAATGATGATTTCAACCCTTTTAAGTTTAGAAGGAACACACTGAATATCTGCACCAGGTCGTTTATTATGTCTCGACGTATTATTATTATTTTTATTATTATTATGTCTCGACGTATTATTGTTGTTGTTATGTCTCGACATATTATTATTATTATTATTGTCATTATTTTTACGTTTATTGTTATTATTTTTACGTTTAATGAATTTTCGTAAAAGTGCCTTTTTATTCAATGTAAATTGATTTAAGTGGGTAGAGTGCCCCTTATAAAAATCTAAATATTTTATATCCTGGGCAGTCTCGCATTTGGGGCATATGAAATAATTGATGCCATAGAATTTTTGACCGTAGTATCGCTTCATTTCACTATGACATTCAACAGAATGACATGTTGAAGCGACGCAATAGTTAGGATATAATTTGCCTGTTAAAAAATATAAAATTTAAATATCGATAATTTTTCAATAAATATAAGTTTTCAATAAATTTTTCAACAATTATAGCTTTTTCAATAAATTTTCAACAATTATAACTTTTTCAATAAAATTTTCAATACAATATAGCTTTTTCAATAAATTTTTCATCAATTATAAATTTTTCATCAATTATAAGTTTTCAATACAATATAACTTTTTCAATAAATTTTTCATTAATTATTGAAATTATTAATATTTGTTTTTATTTAATCCATTTGGATTAAATAATAATAAATATTAATAATAATAATAATAACATTTTATTAAAAATATTTATAAAAAATAATAAAAACTAACATTCATCTGTATCATCGGTGTCATCCTCAGAAATGCAGGCATCTTCCCCAGAAACGGGGGCATATACATCCCCAGAAAAAGTATCTCCAGAAACGGGGGCAAATACATTATTGTCCAAATCTACTAAAATGGTTTTAAAAAATAAAATAAAAAATTTACCATGATTGAAATCATCTTCGCTATCACTGATAATTATGAATTCAAATAAACATAATAATAATAATTTAATAAATAAATTTACCGCTATCCTCGATTAAAATAACTTCATTATCATTTTCGGTTACATCAAACCAATTAAATGTACCTTAGTCAATAATAATATTAGTAATAATAAAATAAAAATTTACCATTTCCATCGGCCAATAATTTATTAAAATACTTGTATTCTCCTTTTTTAAAAAATTTTGAAAATCGAGCTTAAAAAATTTTTGAATTAATTGTGACAACTTTGGAAATTGTCTATGTTTATAAAGAGAATCAAATTTTCAGGATTTAGCTAATCACATTTAAAAAATACACACATATAAGTGAGTGATTTTTAGACATGTTTTCTTTATAAAACAAATGCAGTCTACACTGTGACTGCATGCGTTCTTTGTAAATCACATACATACTTTTGTTTGTATGTGTTTTCTTTGTAATTCACATACAGTTTTGTGTATGTGTGTTACTAATCACACACTTTTCATGTGATGATCACGCATTTATCATGCACTGTCTTTGTGACCATTAATTAATTAATAATAATAATATTAATAATAGTAATAATAAAACATAACAATAAAACATTTATTATACATCAAATCGCTTGATTAATAACCAAGCTAAACAATGTTGACCACATGTTAAGGTCCATGGTTTTTGATACATAGTTTTATTATACTCAATAGGTTTACCCATTGTTTGCAGTTTTGAAACCATTAAAGCCGGATAATAGAAACCCATAGGATCAAATACAAATATCTTGCTATGTTTCATATATATTGCTAACCAATGTTCTCCACCGAGATGAGATGATTGAGTATTGACGATTATGGCTTGATTATTAAGTAAATATGGAATTTTATCAAGAGGAAAAACCCCTAAAAATTCATGTCCTGGTATTTGTTTTCCAATTCAAAAGACCTGAGCAGAACTACATCAATAATAATAATAATACATTTAAAAACTTACTCCATGACAAATTATCATAAATTATCTATACATTTATACCAACATTTTCAAACCAATACTGTTCTGTTTGCAGTTATTTGAACCTCATTTTCAAATACTCCATATATTACAACATGTACCGGTTCAGTTGTAGCTTTAGCAAACTTTATATCTAATCGTAAATTTCCATTTTGAGGTAATTGACTCTGATTTAAATCAAAATCGGGTGCCAAAACAAATGTAAAGAATGGATATTTGCTTTTAAAATCTTCAAGAGTTATACCGCAATTAAGGTTTTTATCCAAATAACCCATATTTCTCACTATACTCTGCATATATGTAGCACAATAATTATCATTATCGAAATCTTGAGTATATGTTTCTTTATAATCACTATTTTTCGATAAAGTTAGCGATGTTACTCCAAAATATTTGAAAATTGAGCTCGATGTTAAGTATGATCCATTATATTGAGATTCACTTTGAAATGTTACCAATATAAAGTTGGGCATTCTTCTGTCTCCAAATATTTGTTCCTTATAGAAAGAAGCTGAACCTTCAGCAATAGCAAATTGAACAATTTTCTTTGTTTTCAATGGATATATTGCATGTTTAGAATTAAGCCCCAGTTGATGACCGGCTAATACATAGGGCTCAACCCGAACTCTTCTCACCAATAATTTTGCATCAACTAATTGAAGAATTAGTGCTGTGCTAGTACTTGTTAATGATAATGCAGAATCAGATCTTTTCAATCTAATGTGTACATTAACACCTGGGAGTAAATATTTCGGTTGATCCATAAAATCGAGTTGTAATGATGAGCACATGGTAAATAATTTCGAACCCTTAATCCACTTTTTCCTATCGTCATCACTACCATAACCCATAGGAGTTAAACATGTATTTTTAGTATCGCTATTGTAATTTATAATAGTTTCTATTAGAGCTTTGTGAATATATGTACTGTTACCACCCTCAATCTTGATATTATTAAATCCGAGAACTGCATCTTTAAAAAGTGTATGAAACAAGAAATTTTTTGGTATTACATCACTAGGTTCACCCAACGGTTTTCTATCTTTATCTACAACTTTGATCTGAACAGTTAACAATGTATCGTTCGAATCTAGATATTCAGTTTGGGAACCATTAATATAAAATTCAATATCAGTTCTACTATCCATAATAGAATTCATCGGGAATACATCTTCAAAGGCCCCCATTTCAATTACTGCTTGGGGAGATGGTATATCAAATAAACACAATTCAGATTTACCGCAAATCATTTTTTAAATATAGTTCCATGTCCTTTCATTCGTTTGTTTATATGTTTATGATGTCTTTTACGTTTTTGAGCCGGTGCTGGTTCTTGTTTTTGAAACATACCTGCAACACTAGGTAGAACTTTCCCTAACTCTGATAATGCATTTGATTTCAGCGATGGTAATATTTTCTGCTCATTCATTATCACATCTTTAGCAGTTTTCATACCGAAACTACCAAGGCGTTTAAGAATAGGAAGTGCAAATCTACCAATTGTTCTCAACCATCCTGATCCATACTGTTTACCAATAAAATATGGTAATTCGCCACCACTTTGGCTACGAAAATGTAATGTCAAATTAGTTTTTGTATCTTTACTAAATTCAATAAATTTACCACTATCATCACGAATATTTATTTCTATATTGTTTATACATGATGTTGATACCGATAAGTACATGGGATTATCGATATTTATATTGACAACTTCATCCTGGTCATGTTTATCAACCCAAACAGATTTCAATAGAGGAACCAAAGAATCACCAACAATTATAGGATCGATGATGTTAGTATATATGAACATTTGCCTATGAAGTTTTATTATTTTTGGTTTGCGTACACCAAAAGCACTTGCCCTATATATTTGCTTATCTAATCCCAATGTATTAGCCAAATTCTTATCAAATGTAACTTCACAAATGTTATTATTCAGACTGAATTTGCATATTCCATCTTTAAGAAATTCAATAGTTTTAAATATATGTAAACAATTGAATGAAATATATTTATGTAATTCTTCAAGTGTTTCAATATATAAATCATTAGTAAATATAAATGTATCTTCCACCTCATTAATATATGATACAGATATTTTGATGTTTTCGATTGTTACACTTTTCTCATCAAATGTTTTGAAACGTATTATGTATTCAGTACCAGGAACAACAATGCTAAGCTTATCAATACCCATTCGCTTGGCATCCTCAATACTTTCAAACTTTATTGTAAATGGATTATAATCACAACTAACATTCAATCCATCTTTGAAAAACATGTCACAATTTTCATCTAAAATTTGATTCGGAATATGACAATATCGTTCAAAATTATTGATTGAGAAAATACCACTACAGGTTTTGGGTACACGTTTCTTGTAACTTATTTTACAATGACTATAAAATGGGAATGTATTGTACACAAATGTAAAGTCTTGCAAAGCAACTTCTCAATTTCCATGTAAATAAATAGGATTTTGAAGATCAACCATAAATTTACTCGTCTGATTTTCCGGATGGATTAGTGGGCAACTATTGCTCGGTAAAATTGTATAGAAATTCATTTTACTAGGTCTTTTGATGATATCCATGAGGGTTTTAGATATCCATGCCATTTGACATAGTATTGTTTATCCTTACCCACCATTTTAGTTTTCAATATTTTCTGAATTCTGAACACTGTAGGTTTCGAAATAACTTGTAATTCCTGTTCATAGAATTTCCCTTGTATTACATTGTTATCACTATCTTTAATAACATACATTACAGGACTCTGTTTAGTATTAATTTTAATAATTTGAAATACCTCATCACTCCAATTACTATCGAAATTTTTGATGAAAGGTGAAGCAGATATTTTACTAATTCTAACGTGATCACCAACTTTATATTTTGGTTTTGTAATAGCAATTGTTTTAGACCGTACTGATTTAGCTAATGTTTTCGAGCTGATATCTACGGGTCTCAAACCATTCAGACCTCGATGTGATGAATTATTATAACTAACAAGGTTTTTCGGTAATACATTTATCCATATTTTATTACCTTGATGCACGAAATATTTCTTCAATCTATCGCTCAATGTCCGGTTGAATCTTTCAACATGTGCGGCTTTGTATTGAGAATGTACAGAATAATGATTTATTTTGAGACGATCCAGGATTTGCTTAACTTTACTATTGTAAAACTCCTTGCCTATAATAATAATAATAATAATAATAATACCTAAATCGGTTTGCAAATTGTCCGGATGCCCATTTTTAAACATTGAGTTAATTGCTTTAGATATTTCCTCTGCAGATTTTGTCTTTCTTGGTACACCGCGAGCAAAACGACTGAAAACATCAATACACGTTAAAATATATTTATAACCCTTGTTAATCTTCGAATACGGTATCATCTCCATCAAATCCATTTGCCATAAATCATTAATACCGAATGTCTTATAAGCTCTTGTTGGAAATCTTTTCCGCATTGGTTTGTTTAAACTGTACGCAAGCTGATCTGACAACAATTTTTGCGTTTCCGTTTTCGACTTTGGGACTCTTTTCTTTAACTTTGCCACTCCACCGAAACCTGCTTCGTCTTCTGGGTTCGTCCAAATCTTCTCCATTACAACAAAATGATTTAAATTTTAATTTAACATTAGTTAATGATTGCCCCATCGTTTATTGTGATAATAATGATAATGCTAATGGTAACATTGCTCCGATAAAACCACCTTGTTGTTTATATATGATTTTTCTCATTTGCTGACGATTTTTATTATTTACTAGTGATAACAAAGGCTTACGATGTTTATTCAATACTAGTTTTTTAGAATTACTGATTTTAATTTTACCTCTGACTACTTTTAATAGAATTTTGAGTAGACCATCGACAACTAAAGTTGGAAATGATTGTAAAATAGACATTCTTTTCATACTCGAAGCCTTTAACAATGCATTAAAATATGGGAAACTCCTATGATTTTTTACAATTTTAACTTTTTTCTTACTCTTTTTAATAATGTTTTTCGAAATTAGATTCATTACAGGGTAATTCTCGGTTAATAGTTTTTTAGATGGTGTATAACTGGTTTTTGGTGGAACTTTTTCAGTCTTTATTGTCTTTTTAATACTTTGTCTAAGTTTTCGGATATTTTTAAGCCTGGATTTCATAATCATTTTTACATGTTAAAGTTTTCAACTTTGTTTATATACCATGGCACCTTCTTTATTGAAAATATCGGTTTTTACCCGTAAATCGTCATTGCATTGTTGTGTGAAATCAAGAAATATATATCCATGTGGTGATTTTGTAGCATCTTGAAATGCATTGATAAGAAAATTACGATTATTAGGGTATGCTTGTCGAGCAAGAAAATCAATAACTGTTGCATCTCTAGGATTCTTGAAAATAACTAAATATTGAACATTTAAATTCCTTGTTCGATGTGCGCCACCCTGTTGAAATAGATTTTGAGTAATAAAGATCACAGTAACACCAACATGTCTACTGATTTTTGTGAATAAATTATTAAAATCCTTTTCTTTATTAGCTTCCTGGTACAAATCATCAATAATGATGACATCACCTTTCCTTAAACGACTTGACCAGTTTTTATCGAAACCCTTTACTATTTTCATGTTTTTCAATTTACAGAAATTATCTTGAGTTAATCCATGTTCTTCATCTGCACCCTTAAGCCAATAAATCTTGTTGAATTTTGTTTGAAATAAATTAGATTTCAGTAATTTACACACAAACATAGTTTTACCACTACCACTTGGGCCGACGATTTGATATACAGCATCATTTCTTAATTCCATTATTAATTTGTATAATTATAGGTTTTTGTTTATATTATATGATTTAATGAACTCTTTCTAAAAATCATATATATAGCTTACTATTTCATTATTGTTTAATTATGTTATCAAATATAAATTATAAAGGAACTTTCGATGTATCAAAAATGATATTTCCAAATGGTAAACCCCAGCAAATTGTTGATAGAAGTGGAAAATAACCTATAATATTTTTTAAATCCGACAAATGCAGAATCATGGGATGCAAGAAACCTTTAGATGTCAAAATATTATAATATAGAATAAAGGAAATTAAAATACATTCAATTACGGTTACCATGGATATGGGATAATCTATCAATCTATACAACATGTCAACAAAATGTCTTTGTATGTTCGAGCCAGAATAATTTCCTGCACTGAGGCTTTTAAAATACAAGCCAATGTGTGTTAACGTGTTTGCCAGTGGCAAAATAGTCATATTAGGGTTGCGAAATCTAGAGTACAAAAATATTGTTTGTGACATACAAAATGAAATCACGGGATTGGTCGATATCTGATTGGCTAATGATTGATTAAAACAACTTGCATATTCATTTCATTTCATTTTTAAAAATGGAAAATACTTCAAGCACAAAATTCACAAAGAAAGAAATAGAAAATTAAGGTAAATTTATTATTTATTATTATTAATATTATTATCATTGTTTCCAGATAAATATCAGGCCGTAATATTAGAACGATTGTTCTTTTTCTACCCACAACTACGAGCAATAATCAAAGACCAGCCAGAATCAATCATTCCAGATCTGGTATATGGAACAACCAACATATGGATCTTCAATATCATAGATCAAGCTCTATGGGATATAAAGCTTGACCGAAGACCGAAGGAGATGGAACCCGCATAACTCTGTATTCTGGGTTGCAGCTGCTGTGATTTTCGGTTCCAGCGATATGTCGAATGGTGCCTGGCGAAATCTGTTTGGAATTCTTCTAAATATCAACTTTTTAGAAAATAAATGTTTTGTATTTTATTTTTGTTTTGGTAGTAATAGTTTTATTTTGTTGGTGGTAACAATAATAATAATAGTAATAATAATAATAAAACACGTGATATTAATAATGCATTTTATATATGTGATGTGTGTAAAATCATATACAAACATCATGGGTTAATTCACATACAGTTTGTATACAGTCACGCACTTATCATGCATTGTCTTTGTTATGATAATATGCATGATTCTGTTTGGTTAATCATTATCTGTCAAGGGTATAAAAGCGTGTCACCACCTTATTAAGATCATAAATCAAACATGACCAAGAAAATAAGTGTCCAACCAGTTCAGATGTTCCACAATTATAAAATGTATTTTTTAAAGGAGCCTATCAATATGCAATTGGCAAATCCAGTCAAACTCAATAAAACGCAATTTCAATCTCTTGCTGGGACTCTCTCAATGTTAGATATCAAGGATATTGATAATACGTTCAAAAGGTTCAATTCCAATTTAAAATGCAATGAAAATGCTTTCTTCACGAGTCAATATACCAGATATTATGATGCATTTACAGAAATAGGTTTCAAAGAGCAGGAAAACTGGTATATCACAATAACAATCCAAGGTTATAAAGCTGATCAAAATGATGTGCTTTCTCCAATTTGGAAAATTGTTACTGCTAGACTTTCACAATTATTTTAATGTATAGTGTTTAGTGTTTAATAAATGTATTAATGTTTTCTTTGTTATTCTATAAACAAAATTATAAGTAGTTTTAAAATAGTTTTAAAATATGATGTCTGAAAAAGGTAAAATATAAAATAATTAATTAATTTTTGTTTAGAATATTTAATAAACGTTTTGTTTGATAAATTCGAAGAAATAACCGGTGTAAGATTTAGAGATATGTTGACTCTAGTTGAAGCATTGAGTAAAGAAGATTCATGTTCAGAATGTCAGAGTGACGATAGTGAAATTGTTAATGATGGAGATACTGAAATTATTAATGATTCTGAAGAAATTATTGATGATACTGAAGATACTGAAGAAAATATTAATGATACTGAAGATACTACCGAAATTATTAAAGATGAGCCTAATGAATTTAAGAATTTTATTGATCATATTATAGAAAATATTATGATAGAATCTTGTGGTGATGAAGAATGTACATGTAATAATCAATAAATCTTTAAAAATGTAGTTTTTTATTAATAATAATAACAAAGAAATATTTATTAAAATTTATGATAAACCTTGTTATATAAATATAAAACAGATACTCCAGTGAATAGTTTTAATAGAAATTTGCAATTCTCGATATAAATATCAGAGCGTTTGGCTTCTGCGGCAACTTGAATAATAGCTGTCCATCCACCGTTTGATTCTACCCATGGATCAATTTTTGTTTCTATCACCTAAATAATGATAAATTAATAACAATATAAAGTAATATACCTCTATAGACCATTGGAAATAATTTTCATAGTCGGATCCAGATTTTAATATCATGTGTTTCATGTACATTAATCCTACTATTATTCGCATCCATTTATTATTTTCATCAAACATGTAACTAAATATTGATTGGAATGCCTTCTTTCTCTCCAATGGTGGCAAATTGAGAATTTTTTCATAATCGAATGGGATGTCTTCAACGATTTTCTCGGTACGGTTTACCATGAATTTTATGTTTTTAATGATAGCATCTTCTTCTCTATTATTAGAGACCAGCTCATTCAACAAAGTTATAAAAAATTTAGTTTCTGGCATTTTATAAAAAAATTGGAAAGTTTAAGCTTATTTATACTATATTCGACCAATCAGAATCATGCAATACTAAGAAAATATGTAAAAATATATAATGGAAATGGCAATGATGATTTTTTGGCACTGTTAACTTCTTTCAATTTGTTGCCACCACTGTTAACTGGTTGTTGTTATAATTTCATTATACGATTGAACTGATCAGTTGTTTTATTAGAATAAAATTTTATACTATATTGAACTTGATTCATCATTTTTTCATTAAGTTTGCGATTTTCTTTCAATTCTAATATTGATTTTCTTAATTCATTTTGGATAATACCAATGGTCTTATTTAGATATATAATATCATCATATAATTCGTTCTTAGCTCTTTTTAAAGTCTCATATGTATGTTCAAATCGGAATTCTAAATTACTCATTCTTTCAGATAATCTTTTGACTGGAGTTTGCAAATATCTAGGCTTATCTATCATATACAAAATTTCCATCAATACTGCTGTATCAGGACATACACATCTTGTTGAATTTTTACCTTGAACGGTTACAACCATATTAAAAACTAATATTATTATTAAAATTTCTTTAATCATTTTCAAAACAATATAAATTAATATTTATTGTTTATAGCTAAAGATTTGTGTGTTTAACTTCTCATTGGTCTAAATTAGTATAAAAGTAATTGTTATTTCTATTTTTATCATTAAAATGGTTGTACCGAGCGCAGTTCAATCTATGAAAGAAATTAAACATTATGGTAATTTATTGTTACTATTATTATTATTATTACTTGTTTTTAGATGATTATTTTAAAGTTAATTAAGAACGTCTGGAATTCTGTTATCCAGAAATACATGGAATCATGGATAAGTTAGCATCAATAATTTCAGACTTGATATTCAATCATACATCAATATGGATATTTACTGTAATCGACGAGTTCCTATGGGATATCGAACAAAACAATTTGTCAAAAGATATGGAACCTGAATATCCGTGTGGTGATGGATGTCATTACTGCGCTGCTCGATATCGAAAGTATGTGGAATGGTCTTTGAATAAAGCTCTTCGACAATATTACTATATAAGAATTTGTTGTATATGTCTCGGTTTTTATTATATAGTAATAATGTTAATAATAATAATAATTTTATAAATAAAATAATAATAAAAATAATAATATTTATACAAAATAATAATAAAAAATATTTACAAAATATATACTACTTATAAAAGTAAGTAGACATAATATAAATTAATAATGATGAAAAATTCTGTGACCTTGGAAAATTTTGAATGACCTTGAAAAAATATGTACTTTTCAACATAGAAAAAATTTTCTATGTTTTGGTCCAGCGGTGACATAGGAAATCAAGTACTTTTCAACATAGAAAAAAATTTTTTTTAAAGACCTTGACCTACTTTTAAATGACCTTGACCTACTTTTGAATGACCTTGAAAATTAATAATATTTTTAAAAATAATAATATTTATAAAAAATAATAATAAAAATAATAATATTTCTAAAAAAATAATAATAAAATAGAATAAAATTTACAAAATATATACTACTGATAAAAATAGGTAGACATTATAATTAAAAAATAATTAAAAATTCCGTGACCTTGAAAATTTTTTGAATGACCTTGAAAATTAATAATATTTTAAAAAATAATAATAAAAATAATAATATTTATAAAAAATAATAATAAAATAGAATAAAATTTACAAAATATATACTACTTATAAAAGTAGGTAGACATTATAATTAAAAAATAATTAAAAATTCCGTAACCTTGAAAAATTTTTGAATGACCTTGAAATTTTTTTGATGAATCATGGTCTTTGTTTCCATGACCTTGGGAAATATGATGAGTCATCCAATGACCTTGAATGAGTCATGGTCTTTGTTTAAATTACCTTGAAAAATTTTGATGAATCATGGTCTTTGTTTAAATGACTTTGAATGAGTCATTGTCTTTGTTTTAAAAAATTTTTTACTTTTAAAAATTTGTACTTTTAGACTTAGAAAAAAAAATTTGCCGGGGTTGGGGAGGGGTATGTTGTCCAGCGGTGGCATATCCATCTACTTACATAATATATCATTTATAAGGTTTCTGAATATTATTATTATTATTTAGCAATGACTTCCTACTTTCTTGGTTTCAGGGTTGGATAAGTAACTGGGATAGTTTTGTCTTTATCACGGTTGCACAGAGAGAAAAAGAAAAAAAATATCATTCCCCTGTAGTGAGTTGAATTACTTCAACCGATTAGATTATTATGGATTCGAAGGTTGACTACAAAGGAACATGAGTGCAGGTAACTCGACTTATTTGAGCAACTGATGGTGCATTGGATTCAAATCTCCTGCTTGTATTTGGTTATGTGAATCAAGTTATCTCAGATGTTTGACCTAACGTTCAACTATTCCGGTTAGAAAGTACGGTAAGTGTGAAACACGATATATTCAAAAGAAAAAAATATCTCTTCGATTTCATGGTGACTCAGCCAGCGTCGTCAGCAGTTATTGAGCGGCTCGTTGATTCGGGTTGCGTAACTAGGGCCCGGAACCAATAATTAACAATTAGATTAATTTGTTAGATTACCTTCCTGATGTTCTACTCTCTTTCTCCTGGGTTCCTCGGTGGGTACGTCAATATGTTGCGAATGCCTAGCCATTAAATTCTAAAAAATTGCTTACTTTCAGAACGTGCGTTTGTATATATATGTCGGCGAATGCATGCTGTGACGGTAATCCACATCGTCGATTTTCGTTTACCTATTGACAATTGGTGTGCCTCACGTGCCGGGGTGCATTCGCCTCTTGGTGAATGGCATGCAGATTATTATTCTATTTTAACGATTGACCTCTCGTAAATGTCAGATCGTATGCTATGTATGCCGATTGCCTTCGCCGACACACATTTGATTTCGGGCATTTATCAGACTTCACAAGGAGTTACGCATTTATTCGTTCTCCCATTAATCAATATTCGTTCTCCCATTAATCAATATTCGTTATGAGGTCAATCGGTTGGGATTTATTATGGGATTCATCTTCGAAACTCATTATCATATCAGTATCGGCCAATCTTCCATTTGGCAATAATTTATTATTTTAAAAGGTAGTCTTTCTATTTATTTATTATAAAATTATTAGTCAACTTTTAGGCTAATTGATTTCTCTTGAACACATTTACTCAGGATCCAATGGCTTGAAAAATATGGGTGATATTGCGGGGAGTTTTACTATAAATGGATTTCCCGTTACTGAATCTTACGACTCAAAGTGTTTAATTGGATCCATGACGAGAAGAGATTTAGAGAGGCGATACGTAAGTGAATAAATAAATAAATTTAAATTTAGTTTTTTAAAGTCAGGAAGAACCTCAGAAACCGGTGGTTATAGTTCGTATCTGCCGAGGGATTTTGTTAAACCAGCTGTAATGCCATCAAATTCACCTATCTCTCCGGAACAGCTCACATGCAGACATTTTGATTTTGGAATTTGATGTTTCTGTATTTTTATTTAAAATAGTGATTTGGTAATTTAATTTTTCTTGGTTTTTTATTTAAATTAGAAAATTGTTTGATTCTCTTCCGGTAATTTTTGGGTTTATAATGATAGTCGGCCAATATGTTGCTTCTGGTGTACGGTTTTACCAAACTCATGAACTATGCATGGATAGTGTGGACTCGTGTTTATTTACTTTTCAACTGTCATAATCATCACCTTCATCCCCGTCCTTTGAGCATCTATGTTATCAGAGTCGTATGTACTATTCAAATTTAGCGCCAAAAATAATAGTCAAATGATTTGCAAAGATCGAATATTACTAATTTACTTGGCAAAACCTCTATTTAAAACCTAATCACAATACTTTTACGAAGGAATATTTAATTACTGCTAGTTTAATATTTAATCTCTTAATGTAATCAACATATTTTATATTTGCTCCTGACCATTAAGTCGCTCACTAGCTTGAATCCGTGTGACTATCGATAGGACGCTGATTAAAATTTTTATGACAATCCTGTTTTTTGGGTTGGGGTTTAAATTTGTGTCCACCTTAACTACTGGAATTTATGACACTGCGAAGTGCGTCGTATTAATATAGTAACTCTCGGAGTTTGTAGATTTAAATTATTTGATTTTTATCTCTTATTTTGACAAGTTATCGACATATCAACGATTTCTCCGCACATATTTTATGTTCATGTTAGGAATTTATGAGTGCCCACTGCACTACTCGGAGTCATGATTTTGAGCCGTTTGTTACAAAAACTTTAGGTCGAATTTATGGGAAATGAGTGATGATGAAATAGCCAAAAAATTATTCCCTCTTCAAACCATTTCCCCTATACGGAATGATGATTTTACGTTTCAGCTACTGCGTTCTCACGCCGTTGCCTTCACGGGCACGAATTATTGGCGGACTTACACCGCACTTACACGATTCGATAGGGGTATGTCTAGTTTATTTTCTTGCGGTGATGTGTCGGCTGTAGGCCGGAAAAATTTCGACAAGAGTTTATTTATAAAACTTTTGGTTAGGGTATATTATTGAATATTATATTATTGAATATAATATACATCGGATGAAATCGTATTTGTCATTCATTGTTTCATAATTCACATTCCAACCTTTCCCCACACCGACACCTCAAACAGAGCTCATATGAGGTTGTTTGGGTACGACGAATTATGTAAGTGCGGTATAAGTCCGCCAATAATCCGTGCTCGTGAAGGCTATGGCGTAAGAACGCAGTAGCTGAAACGTAAATTAATTATTCCGTATAGGGGAAATGGGTTGAAGGGGGAATAGTCTTTTGGCAATTTCGTCATCACTCAATTCCTATAAATTCGACCTAAATTATCATGACAAACGGCTCAAAATCAAAACACGGAGTAGTCTAGTGGGCACTCCTAAACTCATAATGTGAACACAATTTTATCCTAAAGTCAAACTCGGGAAGGTGACGGGGTATTAATGCTAAAAATCATTGCTGTCAATAACTTGTGATCGTAAAAAGTAAAGATAAAATATGGTAGAATAGTAAACAAAATCTAATCTTTTACCCTCGAACTTTACTACCACTAAATCACCTTCGATAAAGCAGGGCGTCCAAAATTTCATTAACTTAAAATTATTGGCATATGGCACTACAAAAAACCATTTATTAATTAGGAAAATAGTAATCTCGCCATCAACTTCATCGTCGGATATATAACTTGTAATGCAAATTTCAGTATATTTCTAAATCATCGATAAACGAATAAATGACGGAAATGAGCGATTTAATGAAAATGACGAACGAAAACCTTAAATCACCGAGATAGATAAACTGTTTTATTATAGGTGACCGAATAAAGTAATAAATATTATATATTATAAGTAAGATTTTGTAACTATAAATCGGTCCTGAAACGCAAATATGCAAAATCCGAAAATACCTACCCGAAAACTTGATTTCTCGAAATAAATAGAAATAAATATATATTTACGACCAACACACATATACAAATATATATTTAATAAATATCAGATCAATGGGATGTCCTAACGAATGTCGATCCAGAAAGAAACAATCTACACTTACGCCATTCCAAGAGAAAACACGAGTGAAGGAGTAGGTAGGGTCGTCCCACTAAAATAGTCTGAATGCGATACAACATAGAACATATTCCGAATTGCTGAAAAGGAGTAAACCTAAATGACATTAATTGTTCATGACCTTCTCATCATAAATTGACACTTACTATCTTCTAAATTAAGATGATTTAATTTAAAATGACCCAAATCTTCTAGAAAATGGCCACAATCGCTATTCATCGAATTATGCCGCAACTGAATTGAAAATAATTATCAATAGTAATAACCGGATTTAGAAAATCAACTCGATCATAAACAAAAATCCATGACATTTAGTGATAGTCAAATCGATTAGAATATCTATCCCGCTAGCCGGATCAGATAAGCACACGCACATGCAATTCTGCACACATATGTCGACTCCGGTTGAAAGAATTATTTACACCAAAATGTCATTGATGATATTCGCAGATATTTAATTATTTCCGAAGGAAACTAGTAAAATTGATTAAAGTTTAAGTCAATTGATATTCAGAGCAGAATTAATACACCACACCAACTCGCTGCACATATTGTACGTATATATATATTCTGCCACTCGTCAGAAGGCCACCATTTATTAAATTCACTCTAAAGTATGCAATCCAGACGCTCGTTACCAGGAACCTCCGCTGAATCACCGGAAGCTAATTACGACGAAATCTCGATGAAACAAAAGATTTTCCATAGAGACGGTAATTATCTTTCTTGTCTGTAAGCATTTTTACCGTAACTTGAGGCTTAGAATGTCGCAAGACCGATTTCCCAACGCCAATTCCGTTAAGAATACGAGCCATCGAGACAGTTATACTGAATTATGATCTATGCCATGTTGTCTTTGTTAAATATAATGTGTTCCATCAATAATTTATTTAAATTCGATGCCATGAGAAGACCGTCAGATAAGAATTTAGCCAGCAAATAATGACACCATAACTTTCATAAACCTCACTCCTTAAACTATGTATAGACAAATTACCTGAACTGCCATGAAGTATCCTCAACTCTCTCGTCAACCAGTCGTCCACCCTGAGTCATTGTCGAAAGAATACATCAGCCGTACTAATGCCTATACGTTTTGCACAACCGATATCATATTAAAACATGTAACCGTGTCGTGTTCCGAGACAAATCATCCAACATCAGAATGTTTTACGCCGTGAAAATGAATTGAGACTGGAAAAGTGTGATGGCTACACCGTACGATCTGGCATAATAATTCCAAACACAAGTTTTAGACAAACGACCTCTACAACTAACTGGGTAGCACAATCCCTCATGGAAACCAAAATCTACTAAATAATACAGTGAATCCATCGTAGTTGCCAACCAACGCTACGGCAAACTCGAGAATAGCCACCACTCATTTCCAAATATAGATGCTACCAGAACTAAGTCACCCAACCACCTATTCCGATCGTTAATTTAGTAATTTTTAAATTGAGTTAAGTCGAGACGTGGAGCATATAGAAATTTTTTCATTCAAGGAGTTAAATTCCGTGAGTTTTATGATTCTAATCACATAAGAAATCTAGTTGGAGGGGGTCGCGAAGGCAGAAAAAATTGAATAGGCTAGCTAGATAATCATCATAGTGAGATGCAGACAGAATAGTCGACCAAGAACCAGACAAAAGCAATGTTACTCGATCGACCCACCAAAACGCTCTCAGATCATTTTAGACGACCCAATGAACTTCAATTTAATGAAATATAATTGTCAACGACTTGGCTAATGTTTAAGATTTTTGTTCATACAATTCATGGATCGATGCATCCAGAGTCACGCGCATGCAGCTAACAGATGTCGCCAAGCCATCTGGGACGCGGGTTTCACCGTCTCCCTCGTAAAGGAGTCCCGATTCGGCACGCAACAGGATTCCGAGGAGACCGATCTCCCATTCATCGCTATAAAGCGGGAGCCCGGGCGCAATCCGGCCCGCGAGATTCGGGGACAAGCTGAGTTCCTCCTAGCTCGTCTCGAGGAACATCAGTGCCAGACCGACGCGCAAGTAAAGAGAGCCCGACGCTATTTAGATGAGGTCAACGAAGATATTGCGGCAGGAAGGATCCCCAGTACGGACGGATATGCTCCTCCGTACAACACCTCGTTTAATCTAGACGATCCTAGATTAAACACAAGATCAAAAGAAATCAACGTGGTGGTTCGGCGGAAAATACATCCCCGACACTTAAGGATGGAAGAGAATCGACCTGATGGCCACCGCGAACACTCTTATGCTCGGACAACCCCAAGACGATATAACAATAAATTCCATAGTGAATCGGATTATAAACAATGATTAAAAATAAAATGTTTTAATTCTTATTTTCGAGTTCTCTTTTTATGATCCAAAACCCTAGTGACTAGATATATATAAAAGTTGACCCAAAACTCTAGCGATTATAAATATAAAAATCTCACCATCCCAAAAAACTTTTGATGAAATAAACAACATTTGTGTAGTATTGTGTGGCTTAATTTAATTCTTTTGTAGATATGGAATCACGCCAAATCCTACAGCGCGAATTAGACAACGCACGCAGAGCGAATAAGAAATTATACGAGCAAATTTTGCAATTAACAAAAGAGGTACAACAAACTAAGGCTACCTGGGTAGAGCCGAAGAAGGTCAAAGCGCTCTACCAAAAAATGACAGCGGCACAGAAGGATTGTGCTGAAGAGAACCAGCTCAACCAGAATCAGAAAACACAGATAAGAGGCCTAGAGGTGGCATTGTCGGCATGTCAAGAAGGCGCGGCGGTGACATACCCCCTAGTGTTCGCCACCGCGCAGCTGGCCTACAGGGAAGCGGCGGCCACCTCGAAGCTCTGCCAAAAACCAATCAGACATCGACCAGGAAGAAATGAGCGCGCCAAGCATAGTGCCGCTCTACACGCCGAATAAAATGTGTTTTGAGTGTTATCAAATAAATTTTTTCTATTGTCCTATTGATTTTTCTGATAAGTTGGACATCAGGACGAGCGAGAGTGAATAGTAAGAGTAGGAGATGTAGCCTGTAGAATGAGAGAGACCAAATATACGAGAATGGGACCAGAATAAATGAAAGCGCACGCAGACCTTCTAACGGTTGTGCGCTGAACCCAGATTGATGTCGGGCCAGAGTAGTTCCTATGTGGCGCTCACCTTTGGCGACCTCACAACCAATGGTTCCATTACCAACGTTGCTTAGCAACGGGTAACCATTGGGGGCCAGGAAGTGTTTACATCTGGGGTCAAGGTTATCATAACCACAAACCCCACAAAAGAAAAAAACGCGTTGTCTTGCAATAACGCCGATGATAGTAGCAATTTAATTGCCTACACTCATTTGTTCCTACGATTTATTTTATGACTAACCCGCTTTGTATTTATTTTAGGTATATACTGAAAATAGAAATAGAGCTATTGTTTCTGTTACTATGAACCTTCATCCAGCATCTGGAACTTATATCAATGCAACATCAAATAAGTTTGCAATAGTTTTATGTGAGCCCATCAGATATAGCACTGTTTCTACCATTTCTATTTTTGCTGATGCTAAATAAGTTTTATTGATAAAATAAAAATTAAATTACCAATATTGTTGAAAATATTAGATTTTGTAACTTGTGATTAAAACTAATGTGAAGGTTGTATATAAATCTTATAAAATGGTAATTAATAACCGACCAATCAAAATCGATTTATGAAATATAAATATATAACATGTGTATTTGTGTATGCATGTTTTGTAATTGAGTGTATAAATTTATGAAGGTTTCTATGATTTAAGTTTGTGTTTATATGAACTTTATTTGTTTTGACCTCATATATTTTGAGTCATATGCGATTAAATTCCATTTTAATTGCGCATTATTATTCTAAATTGAATTAGTATTATTATAAAACTGATATTATAATATTATATAAAATAATCAAAATAATCTTAATCTGATTTCTAAAATGTTTAAAAAACTTTCACATAGAAAAATAATTGCAATAAATTAAACAATTAATACATTTATTAAGATTTCAAATAATCTAAAATACTGACTAAACAGTTTTTATAAGCACCATTAATATGATCTCGATAAGGGCAAAACTTCAGTCTCTTTAATATTATATTTGAGCAGACGTAAATTGGGGAAATATTTCTTTAAAACTTCATGTTTATATTGATCTGTGACATAAAAAATTGCATCAATATTTACATTTCTTAAAATACATGTTGGAGAGAAATAATCTTCTCCTTCACCCCATTCCAATTTATCGGTATCCAAAATGGTAGATAATTAAATATCCAATACACCGATCTCAAAATATTATCAACATTCATAATGCATAATCCTTTAATCATTGATTCGCCAACACTATAAAATAGCAAGACATGATTATAACATTTATTTAAACTAGAATTGCTTATACATTGAATTTAGCCAAGCAAGGCAATGTTGACCACATGTTTGAGTCATTGGATTTTGGTACTGTATCTTATTATACACGATTGGTTGCCGACCCTGAATCGTAGGCATAAACCGAACAAGAAACGTTGGAGAAGACAAAAGAGGAGTGCTGAGAATGACGCATTACAGACGAATTTGAGCGCCATGGGAAATCCTAATTCGAGCATGATATGAGAAACATTTTCGTATGAGCCTATTTTTATGCCCAACGACTCTAATCTGGATATAATTTATGCGCCAAGATTTCCGGATTTCTCCCAGCCGGCTCCGGCGACGTCTCAAGTTAACGTCTCGATGGACAGCCGCTCCATGGCGGTACCACAAATGTGCAAATCGCCATATCCACCAGAACATCTCCTGATTGAGACGTCGCACCCGAAATCTCCTGCAGAAGATCCACTCCTCAAATTATTTCGGTCACCGAACCACTGGTACGCAATAATTTCGACCTGGCGGCTAAGAACATCTAACAAGAACTTCCTAACTCCGCGCCCCGAAGGCCCAAAAAGAGATGCCTGTCAGTAGATATCGATGCCGAAGAAATCTAACTTGGTCTATAAAGGTTATCTTCATTGTGATAAAATTGTAGTTCACATTAGTTTTTTTGTGTTGTTATCTAAATAGAACCTTAGTTTTAGTTGTTATTAAATTAATAATGTTAATTGAGCTATAAACGTACGGTAACTTTATTAACGAACAATTAATCCTTGTACAATTTCTAAATCTAATAGGTAATAAATATATTAAATAAACCAATTAATAATATAAAGTGAAAGAAGTTTAATCCAATCATCACCTATTAAATTGGCAGTTTTAATCAGGGCTTTAGTAAACGTTCTTATTTCTCGATATCTTCATAAAACGTTCCACGACTCACAATTTGGATACTGGATTTGACCAGCAACGATATCAATTAAGTTAGGAGTAAGTCCTTCTAACGGCCGCATCGTACCCGAATCGAAGGTTATTCAAGGAGTAGTGTTGGTAACGACGCTCACATGCTTTAGTAACATTCAGCTGTCATGCACAGTACCAACATGGGTTTGCTCATGGTGCATGATGGTAAGGCGTAAATTGTGCAGTTGGCAAGGGAAGCGAGACACTATAGATCAGATATTCTCAAAGGGGTCCATGTGGACCCCCTGGGGGTCTATGATCACCAAGGGGTCTATTGGGGTTCTATGGATGTCTCTTTAGTAAAAAATAAATTTATAAATAAAAAAAAAATAAATGAATAAATAAATAAATGAACATAATAATATTATTAATAATAAATAAAATAATATTTATAAATTTAAGGTATTCGTATTGTAATAAATATAATAAGTAAATATAAACTATATTTGGGGAGGAAGTGAGCATGAGTAATGAAAAAGTATGTTTTGATAACTTATAAAATATGTCCAATGTTTTGATATGAGAGTTTAAACCCGAAATTAAAACCCCAGACATACCACAAACCCATTCAACCAGCAAAAACATGTTACTAGGATGTTTATAAATGTAATCTGAGTGTTATTCACTGTACAATTTTTATTATTGAACAGTAACTTATATTAAATTTGATTAGTTAAGTTAGTTTTTTTTTATTTTGTGTGTGATCAGTTTTGTGATTAATTTTTGAAGTTGACTTCTAAAAGAAAATTAAGTGTTTCTTTAATTCGTTTTAGCTTTAATTTGCTTTTGTCATTTAATTAATTTGTTTTGCCCTTTAATTAATTTATTTTTGCAATCTAGTTAATTTATTTTTGCCGTTTAATTAATTTTTTTACAGCCTGTCAACAGAAAAGAAAAAATCCGTCAATATTCCGAGGAATATTTAAAGTTTGGGTTTGTGGTAGCTCCGGGCAATCCATCAATGCCCTTATGCCTCATTTGTGAAAAAAGTTTCAGCAATGACTATATGAAGGAAGATGAATGAAGAGATGTTTTCAGTAATAGTTATTAATTAATTATTTAAATGTTCCCCGTACACCAGCTGTAACCTGGGCTGAAATCCGGCCCGCAAAGCGCGCCAGCGTGCCGAATTTTCGTTATACCGATTGGAAGAACTGAAAGGAAAGTTCCACTGGAAGGTTATGATGGCCCGTAGACACCTGAGACGGATCAACATGGCAATCGCCTCCAGAGAGATTCCCAGTGCAGACGGACACGCAAAAGACTACGGCGTCTCCTTCGAGCTGCATTACCCAGCGTTGGATCAAATGAGCGCGCCAACTAGTGTAGTACTCCCGGCGAGAATGTTTAGTGTACCCATTCGGAGCAGGTTGGAAATCCAGAAAGAGAGGATCACCCTCTTTTGCTCACTGTCGGCTGATGGCATCCGACAGTGAGCAAAATAATGCAGGAACTAAATCCCCGAACCAAGGCGGACACCACTAAAAAGCCGAAAGAATAAATTTTAATGTCATCACAAATTTTAGTTTGCTTAACTTGTTTATTAACAAGTTCTAAAAAAACTCTTATCAAGTGAATGGCCACGATCCTAAATTACTAATAAAATCAATTAGATGTGAGGCTTTTTGGGATGATAACTAAAAACCCTAGATATGGACATCACAATGACCAAATTCCAGAATTTATTCTAGAAATAATAACCCACTATTACAAGGGAGACGCATGGTGGGACAATCAATTATCTCGTTTAACAGAGATAAGATAAAAAAGGACGCTAGGCAAAGATTGCCAAGAGACGATTTAGTTGAAACTCCATTAATTAATGCGATTATTTCAACTATATAAAGGAACTTCAACTCAGAAGTAATCCATTCAGTCGACAATGCACAAGAGCTCGAGAGCAGAGATGACGGGAAGTCTCTCCAACGTATGTGGCATTACACCCATTACATGAAAATCGATAAACAAGCTCAGAACAGAGACCAACTGAAGTTGGAGACTTATTAGTGAACATACTACTAACTTTGCAAGACGTTGAAACCATCCTAAACTTTATCTACATGTTTGAGGATCTTATGCTTAAATTTTCTGAAACCCTTGGAATAAGGCAATACCAACATACATTTTGGTTCAATGTGTTTAGATCGATTTTGTTCAGCTTCCAAACTTGACAATTTATGTGACAACTTTATATTTAGTTTGGAAAAGATAATTTCATCTTACAATTTAACTAAACCAACTGTGTACAAAAAAATTGTTGATATTTTTTTGGTTTTTGAAAATCATGAGCCTTTCTTTTAGTTTATAAACTGTCTACATTCGAACGTTAAATTTAAATGTGAAGAGGAAAAAATTTCGTCGATTGCTTTTTAAAATTTGCTTATTCAACGGAAAGAAAAAGCCTATCAAACGGAAATATACAAAAAAATGACTGATACTAGTCTGTATACTATGCCTGAGAGGTTTTGTGAATTTAAATATAATATGAGAGGATTAGCATTTCGTGCATGGTCTTAAACTTTCACGTTTATTGTTACTTTTTAGATAACACAGCACAGTTAATTACAATTATAGTTAAATTAAAAATGGAATCTTTCAAAAATTGACGTAAATTTATTTAAATCCATATATTGAAAATTTCTAAAATACAATGAATATTTTTGAATTGTATGAACTTACGAAGACAAGACAAAGATTATTACATTTTTGCCAGTGAAACCACTTAATTTCTCGTCACAAACAGTATCCAAGATATAATAATATTCAACTAGTTGATACCAATAAATATGATTTTGGCATTGACCTAGGCCTTGCAGAAGAGAACTCAGTGTTAGAAGTGGTAGATTGTTTGAAGGTAGCAAATTACCAGTCAAAGAAATAATAAATTTTATTTAAAAAAAAAATTAAACGTGAACTACGGTGGCATACACAAACATTAAGCAATAGTTGATTGGCGTGACATTAATAAGGAGAACATGTTTATGTGTTTAATTGCTGGCATTGCATTGTTGTACCACAATTAAAATATAATCTGGTCGATTAAATATAAATTACTTTTTAATAAATTTTTAAATTTAACCATAATTGTAATTAACTGGGGGACGTTATCAAAAAGTACTAGTTTACTATCAAAAAGTGTGGACTTTTGGTTGTATTGCTACTTAAAAAAGAATATTCTAAATATGTTTTTGAGTGAATGACAAAACAGACTGTGGATGAGTGTGTGTTGAATTCTCATGAGTCATGATTGTTGTCTGGAGACAATATTATTATTGACTCTGAAATTAGTAACTTATCTTAACATAATTTTTGATTCCTAAACATGACAAATCCCTGATCTGATGAGTAGAGTAGCAATATGCCCGGACACAAACTTCCTAAACTTTCGAAATATTAGAACTCCTATGAGATAATGTGCGAGACGAGGCACAAGCATCCTCATCTGCCGAAGCAGTAAGTTTCACATTGATGTCTACTAAACTCGACTGATCTAATACACCAAGCTGTGATGAGATAAATTCAAGTTGATACAATACAAGTTGATATGTAAATCAACTTAAAGAATTTTATTTTTTGTAAAACATCTAGTGGATTCCATCCATTTTTCCATCCAAATCAATGTAGGAGGGTAACCAGGAAGAAATATTTAAAGAAAATAAAAATTAATTGAATAATGGAAAGCCCGAACAAATGGGAAACCAAAGTCAGTGGAAAACCCAAGCAGTGTAGGAAACCCGGGATGTCAACAAAGTTATTAAATTAAATTTAGGAAAATCGCAAAATGAAAGAAAATCCGAGTTAAAAGGGAATCCGACACAAATAAAATTACCTCAAGAAAATTTATTTTGTGGTAGTTTCACGAGAATTAATTAGGCAAAGAGGGTCCTATCAATAAATAAATTTCAACAAAAGAAATCAAATTACCACAAAGCTATATTAACAAGAAACAAATTCACACTATCCAAAGCTTGGCCGAAAGCATATATAAGAAAGATATTTAAAGGACAAGATAAATTGTGAAATAGAAAAATAATTTAGTGTGAGTCAATAATAATTTTAATCTTAACGTAACGTATGAAAACTTATCTCAGTGAAAGAATTGTAAGTTAAAGTGTAGCAAAATTGTACAGACTAGCGTGTTTTTTGAAATTGTAAAGCTTTAAAGTGTTATTGAAATTATATAAATTGGTGTAACAGAGTATGATAAGTTGAATAAATGTTGTTGTTTTGGGTGTTCGAATTATTTGAATAAGGACTATTTAATTTGTCTATTTAATTCCAGTGATTATATCCTTGCTGCATGCACTACATTAGATTTATATCGACAAAGTTGAATTCATTGCGATATTTTTATTTTGAGAATTTGAATCAATATAATGTTGAGAGTTTGTTAAAAGTGATACCCGAGAACACTATTGGTGTCAGATTGGAAATAAAATAAATTTGACATTGTCCCACCCCAATTTAACAAATTAAACCAAACGATTTTAGAATATAAAAAAACTATGATAACACAAGAAAATGTCAATCATTCGCGTGTTATGCATAGTTTGTAATTTACATATAAAACTTAGGTTTAATATAATTTGCTAACTAATAATGTCTTGTAAAAATATAAAAATTAAGCATTCGTTTGTCATTTAACCAAATTTAATGACCTATGTATGACTTTTAATAGTTACTCGTGTTACACTTTGTTCATAAAAAATCATTTTCGTCTAAAAATAAAATCATAAATAACAGTTATAGATCCATGCGGAAATGTAATATAAGCAAAAACTATATAAGAAGCGACAATAACAAGATCATGAAGAATAATGAAGATCGGTTGTATTATATTAAAATATTAAAGAAAATACAGAAAACAATATCGAAACAGTTATCCTAAATCCCGCAGTCAACACTCATCGACGCCGAAATACAACAGTTCCTGATGACAGAAGAATCGTCGATTCTTATAATGTAGGAAGTACTGCCAACGAAATAAACCGGTTCACTTTCAATTACATAAATTTAACTAGCCATGAGTGTTACAGCTAAAATGGGGACCACCTATCTCTGCGAATACCTTTTTTCAAAATTAAAGATTGTAAAATGTAAAAGTCATAATAGATAATAATTTAAACAATCAATTACACGATGCGCAAAATCGAACGTACTTGTGGGCATAAAATACTTTGTAACAATCTGATATATTAAATAAAGAGGCGCGGTCCAAAGTATTTTTTCCATTTTAGCGCAGTAACCAACTTGGTTGGCCACCACTGATTTAAACAAATATTTTCGTTCTTAAAACAAATCGATATTTTCAAATTTAAACATTTTAAAAATATTGATTTTGTGGAAATATTAAGTATTCCAAGAGTTAAAGTTAATAATTAACTAATAATTATATAATTTATTGAGATATAATATTCACTATAGTTGGTTTTAAAATAAATATTCAGCATTTTTAGTTTTGTCTTATTTTATTTAAATCATTTTCAATTTTGTATTTACATATTATTTTATAATTTCAATGAATATTTAAAATGTGAAAATAAAGATTTTATTTTAAGTTTCATTGTGTATACATCAAAGATCACAAGATGAACTACTAAGAACGAATGATTAAGGCGAAATATAGCATAGAAAATTCCCGTCTAACATTGGTGGCAATCATTAAAATTTCTGGAGTTTCTTCGACTGCATCACTTGCGAAAAAGGTTTGCACCAAGTTCTTTTGACATAAGCTCTTTTTGACCAAGTCCTCTCAACCAGGAAGAAAAATGTATTCAGATCTCAAGGCTCGAATAATCACTGCTATAACAGACTGTAGAACACACTGAACTATTTGCCGTGCATTATCATAATTTTAAATGCCGGTTTTTAAATACCAACATTTTTAAAATTGTTTAAAATTATTCATATTTGATTTTGGTTTACCAAATTTATATATATCATCCAGGGGGTGCACGTTGTTTAACCAAATTTAACGAGTGAAATTATCTAAATTATTAACTAAAAATGTGACCGGCAAGTAATGGATCCAGTGCTACAGCATTGCTTGCACGGTACGGGAATAGCACTGACACGCCAGGGCTGAGCGTGAACAGGACTCTTTAAATATCTGGAGAATATTTTAGTTAGTCACATTAATATATCGCGCGGCAAATTATCAAAAATTTAAGTTTTATTTGAGAAATATTTGATTATTAGTAAAAATTTTTATTATTTTTATTTGATAATCATTTAAAACATTTTCTATATATTAACTTGGAATTCTATACAAGAGAAACATGTTCTGGTTTTTACTTAAGATCAGACACATTTTCTTGGTAAATTTCATCAAGTAGTAAACAATTCTATTTATCATATTTTACATAACATATAGATAATCTCTAGATAAGAGATAAATGCAATTGAGTTTTAAATATTTACATAAATTATATTAAATTGTTACAGTTAGATTGCATTTGTAGTTCAATGATTAATTTTCTCGATAAATAGAAATGTTGATATCCGTTAAGAAATCTTGTTTATTTCCAGTGTAAATCTATATTTATATTTCATTGATATTTCATTTCATTATTTCATTCTCACAAAATAAATATTTTGCAAGTAATTTCCATCCAACATATTTGAAAATTTATTTCAGGCAGTTTCATTGTCAAAACAAATGACACAACGAAAGTTTTCAGTTAAATTGATTTATTGTTTTTAAAGTAACCTTGTACAATCAAATTAGTGTATGTCCATTGCTCCTTAAATGGATACTCAGTCACTCAATTTACTATTTTATACACCCACATGGCATTATTACTCACGCATTCGTATTGCACAAATCCTTTGCATATGTTTTGTACCTGTCATTGTTTATTGAGTGTGTATTGTATTAATTTATCCAATCAAAATCTTATATATCAAATTATTAATATAGATGGATGTACATTTCAATTAATATATTATAAAATGTCTCAATTAAATTTCGAAATTGATTTATTAAACTATTTAATATCCAATGAAGAAAAAGATGATGAGATAATCAATAACATTCTGCTGTTGATGAAACTTATGAAGAAGATGGCGAAAGATCAGCAGATTGACTACAATTCTATTCTAAAGTTGTCATCCATTGAATTAAAAAGAAAATCTTTCAAGAAAGTTTTTGAAATGCTATTCAACCATCAAATGAAATGGGGCTGAATTTTAATGGGTTTCTTATATATGAAGTATATGCTATTACAATCAGGTTCAGACTTCGAATATTACTTTCAATGGTCTGTGGAAGTATATTTATATTTGTTTGTTATTCTTAGTATTTATTATTATTATTTAGATAATTGAATATAAAGTAATTCCCTGGGTCGAAGATAATGGTGGCTGGCAAGTGTTAATAGAATTCTCAAGCAAATCAAGAAAAACAATAGAAACTATTGAAAAATTAAGGACAATAATGAAATTGACTATCGGATTCGGTTTTGTGTATATTTTTTATCGTATTTGTCGTAAAATTTAATAAACATTTAAACAATGGTCTAAGTTTAATTGTGTTCTGAAAAAATGTTTTTATTGTTTTCAAGTTTAATTACATTTTTATTTGTAATTTTTACAACTTCTTTTATTAAATAATTATGTATAGAAAAACGTTTTTGGTACCATAATAATCACTTTAAATTTATATTTTTTTAGTGATAAATTTTTCAAGGGGGATATTGTTCAAATAGAGATTATCCTAGAATCATTGATGCAACTTTTGGGGTTACATAGCTTATACTAACTGTCATTTTTATAATAAATCCTTATAGATAATGTTGTTCTTTTTTAATTTAGATAATGATCGAATTTAATTATATTATTCATATCGGTGAGGTTTGCCTCATCACTTTTGTCAATGGGCTAATTTACAGTATTAAAAATACTGTAAGAAACTAGAAGCGTCAAATTATAAAATAAAACTGATGAGGAAAACAGTAATGTGTTTTGAAATAAATTGTGTATTTTTCTCGAGCATCTAATTAGGAATTTATTTTCTTTGATTATGTCTTAAAGCGTACATATTCATTTTTGCTGCACTTGAATTGATGAAGCATTGTGTAGATGATTATTACTTTTTGGATCGATATTTAAATTGTGGTTCTCAAAGGAATAAATTTATTTACGTGATTTAGTGCTTTAAATTTTCGATGTTGTTTTAAAAAAATAAATTTCAGTTCTGCTCGATCTCTTCGTTTCATTAGATTTTACAGTTAATAGATTTAATTGCAATTATCAATTGAATTGCAGAATTTCAGAAATAAATTATTCCTGATTTTAATGAAACAATATTTAAACAAATCCCCACTGTTCCCCTTGAATTGGATTTTTACAAATTCAAATTAACTCCAATTAAAATTGCCAAATATATTCAAGAACAAAGGTAATTGACTCCAAATTTGAATTTTTATATACATGGTTATCATGTTTGTCAAACGCAGCATACTATAAGGTTGTTGTTTATTTGTGTTTTTAATTTAATTCTTTAAAAAAAGAAAAGGATTGGAAAAAAATGAAAAATTAGTAAAAAATAGATTATTTTAGAAAATATTGAATAAAATAGTGCACTAAAAATAACAATAATTATGTGACTTTATTCTCATAGTTTCAGTTTTCCTGATGTATTTTTTAAGGGAATGAGATATCGTTAAATAATTTTTGATATTAATACATCTTATTTCTAGAATTTAGCATTTGTTAAACTCAATTCTTTTTCATCGTTTGAAGCTAAAAAATATTGAGGGGAAAAAAATTATAATTTTAAATGTTCCTAAGTTATATGTAAATAATTAAGATGCCCTCTACTGATAATAAAAGCATATGTGCTACTGGTAATATGCTTTTGAGGGGTGTTGGAGTTATTAAATATCAGTTTTATATTTAATTTTTAATATTTAACGCCTAAAATTTGTTTTTATGGAACTTTTAACAATGGATTGCAGCAGTGTCGGCTACCCGGTGAAAAAATATTTGTAATGGCTATAATAAATCCATTAGAATTATATCCAAATTATCCGGAAAGTTTACTTCATTTTAATTTCAGTGAATTATAATTGAAATTTTTATTATAGAGATGCGTCATACTTTGTTATGACTTGTGGTCTTGGTTTCACGCTGATTCAAAGATTCGTGTATAAATATTGAAGTCAGAACTAAAAACCCCAATGACTCATATTTTTTTCGAATAAATTTTCCAAGTGTTTTTTAAAAATCATTTACTAGTTGTTAGAAGAGGAAAATATTAACGAACGTTAAATTAAAATATTTTATGATAAGCCCCTGGGTGGCCCTTAGCATAGGGCAAAAAAATGAAATTCATAATTTGAATTCTGGCTCCCATCCAATCTGTGCCAAATATTGAAATAATGAATTGTGTAAAACATCATTACAATTGAAGAATATTTAGAGGTGGCCCTCAGGCATTGAAGTTTTGTATGTACCACAATTTCAAGCTCGATAGTCGATATTGCAAATTGTTAAAGGTTTCTTACATTTTTAAATTACATTTATTCTACACACAACAGCCTGAACAGGTTAGTTTACTGTACAACAAATAAACAATAATGTCACTGATTCAGAAATAGCTCCAACTGAAAATGTTAAGAATTATGTCTCTCTGCCAACTGTTATTCGCTGTATTATTATTTCACAACATTCACAATTTCACTGTGTCAGATTGTTGACCACTAGCACAAATCGCCAGGTTTCGTTTGGTACAGTCAGGGAACTGGCACCTATGTTCATTCACAATTTGGAGAAGGAACTGGAGTTGATCTTCATTCTTGGTCAATTTCTTATTAAAATCCTGAATGAGAGCAACTCCACGCTCAGCCCTGTCATTGACGACTGCCAAGCTCTTGACAATGCCCAGCGCTCGCGTGTATGACTCATCTTGTTCCCAATCAGATGGATCCTTGTTGACCAATGTTACAGGTAGATCAAGCAACTGGAACAGTTTCTTCGAGTTCACTGTGCAGAACTGTTCCAAACCTTGTTTTCCCAGGAATGCATCGGACTTCATGCTGGGTCGCTTCGATGGATGATCTGGAGCTTCTTCGTCCATTGCAGATAAAAAAAATACGGTTCAAAATAATAACAGGAAATCCAGATCAAAATCAATTTCTAGACCTAACTCCAAAGATAATCAAAAATCAAAAATAATTCCAAAAAATAAAAATAATAAAAATGGATTTAAAATCGAAAATCACCTTCGTAATGATAAGAATTTTAATGATTTAAAAGAATGTTTTTACAATCATGAGAAATTTTATAAAAATTTTGAAGCCTGCGATTTAAATGATCTAATCTTTAAAATATTTTTACTAAAAGTAAATATTAATAAATTTGAATTTAAAATCTCAGAATTTAAAAATTTAAAAATCGAGAATAAAGAAAACAAGATGATGAAGAATATTGAAGATAAAACAACGAAATCTAAAAATCATGTTAATTTTAAAAATTTTAAAAAAAATGATGATGAGAATAAAACGAAAATAACTCCAGAAAATCAAAATTCAGAAATTTTAAATAAAAATAATGAAGATAAAACTAAAAATTTAAAAATTTTTAAAGATGTGTTAATTAATGGGAAAAATAAAGAACTGAAAAACAATAAAAAAGATTTAAATAATGAAAAAGTTAAAAATAATGAATTAACATAAAAAAATTTCTCGAAAATAATTAACCTCGAAAAAATCCGAAAATGGACAGATGATTTCTTTAATAACCTGACCTGGAAATTTCACAAAAATATTGATGTACCAGAAACTATGGAAACAAATACTAATCTCTTCAATTACTTGCTAATCAAATTTCAACTCATGGAAACCAAAAACTTAACTCCATCAAGAACAATCATTGAAATCAAAGAAGAAGTTTCCGAAAATGATATTAAAGAAATGATTGATAAATATTTCAACTTATTTAATAATGAAATATTTTTAAATTTTAAAAATCGTTTTGAAAATTTGAATTATGAATCTTTTATAAAAGATTTTTAATATGTAATTCATCTAAAAATCAAAACCTTTTTAAATTTGTTTAAATATCTTAACCTATCAAATCATATAAATATCAATGCCAAAAAAATTTTTCGTGCTCTTTAGGCGCACGAAAATACTGGACGCAGCTCGTCGACCTGCGGTCGACTCACTGATCATCCTGATACTGACCAATGGGAACCAGCAACTACGAGAAATCCACCAAGCCCGAACTTACTACCAATAAACCAAATCGTAAAGAACATATCATTTATCAAGAAACCTGATACTACCCATTGGATCAGATCAACCAACTCTTTTGTAAACAATTTTAAATCCATCAAAATTAAGCCAAAACATACTTCAAAAAATGAAAATCATTTTGGTCCATTAATAAATTTCTCTGAAGATATAAATGAAGAAACTAAACCACTAAAAATAAAAACCACATCTATTGAAATAAAAATGGATCTTGAGGATACCCCTAAGCATATAACTGAAGAGCGAATAAACAAAACATCTACTATAACGAATGTGAATCTAGATGCACCGATTACAAAGATAAGTGCACAAACATCTAGCAACACGAACGGTTCTATATCATACTATCCACTACCGACGGCTGAGCAACTTCCCAAAACTCCAATCTCGCCAATCTCAAAAGCCATTACTACCGAAAATTGCGATATTACAGAGTCCCCTTACCCAGTACCACTAATCAATGTCGACTTGAATAAAATATTAGACAACATAGAAACTAATATGGAATCCGATGTTTTCAGTAGTATATCGGACTACGAATCAGAAATCGATAATGATAATAACATAAAAACAAATAATGCTCGAGAATCTGACATTGACCTTTTCTCCCAATCAATATGTGAAAATAACCAAATTAATATAATGCAGAAGAACAACCAGACAAGAAGTAATACACCTGAGAACGCCTTCAATATCATGACGAAAGCATCAGAAAAAAATACTATTAAGAAAATACTTAATGTGAAAAGGAAAGTGATTGCTGCACTGCCTCCCATACCACCAATGAAAACGAAACCTGATTCTACTCTAAATTGTCAAGCTGAAGATAAGGAAAATCTCATTGTATATCGTTTTGGAAGCAAGGGAAAGTTTACATGCAATACTGCACACAAATCTCAAGAATGCGGTGAGATTGCAGTATATGACTATGACGCATTAGTTGAACATGCTGAATCTAACCATATAATACAATTCAGTGAGCAAAGCTATATAGATTGTCACTCTTGTCACCCTAAAAAGGCAAAGATAGCAATACACCTGCTCCGGTAAAATATGCTGATTTCTTCAATCACGTTGAAGCACAAGGACACATAATAACGACTGCAGCTGCTGACACAAAGAAGACTTATCTACGATTAACAAAAGAAAACCAGCTCTACTGCTCTTACCGTAACAGCAATCGGAAGTCGAAGTGCAATGAGATATTTAACCTTGATTCAGACTTATCTGACATAATAGAGCATATGAAATCTCATCCCAAATACAGTTTTGATTCTACCAAAAGCATTCAATGCTACTGCGGTATCTAGAAGCCTTTCACCAAGCTCATTGATCATATCAAGACAGTGCACTTAAAAGAATTCATTAACTCAATATCAGACAGTAAAACTATCAAAATGGATATTGATACCAATATTACACCTATAAACCTTGCTATGATACTTGGGACTGATGAAACTCAAAACATCCCAGACGAAGATGCAATTAGCATGCCCAAATGCGGTGATTGCATGCTATCACATATACCGGGAACATGTATCATTTACAAAAAATGTTATTCCCCTCCCTTTTAGTCTTGTGTAAAGTATGTTTACGAGGCAATGCTGATATCTCATCTGCGTTGCAGTTTTTGTAGGTAGAATAAAAAGCTAAATAGTATGAAGTGCTGAGCCTCGCTCGCACAATTGGCCGAAAGGCAGCAAATGAATAAAGACCAATTAAAAAAAAATAGTCTCTTGGAGTCATGTGATAGTCTGGAGTCAAACATAGCCAGACCAATAAGCTCTTCGGACAAGTACCACATATGTAGCCCGAGATTATTGCTGGTAGCAGCAGAAATAGCCGCATGCGGATAGCTCCAAGTTTTCCCATAAGCGTGAAGTCATTCAGAGGTGCTTCAACAGCCAGTGGTGCAGTCATTAAGGCTTTGAGGTGGATGACAACGGAAAAAGTGGCGACATCACAAATACCACGCTATTCTGAAGCAGTCATCTTAAACTGACTGCGAAAGAGAAACATTTTGATTGAGTAGATAACTTTCGCCATCCATCGTGCCCGATGCATTGCACCAGGCACATGAAATCGAATTCCGCGATCAGGAACATCAAGAAATATGACTCCAAGCTCCAGAAATTCTCTCTAGTCATCTCTTGGATGTTCAGCTTGCAAATATGTTCTGGCAAAACTCAGGATGTCAGAACGATATGGTGCAACTAACAACTCAACCAACGGGTCTGAAGAAGCAACCTGAAAACCGTCACTATCTATGAATTGCCAGTAATCTCTGAACCTCTTGAATATCTGAATTTCCGGCCCAGATGAAGTGCCAACTGATGTTGTCTCAAATGCAGCCCCAACTATTAACTCCATAATGTGGTGACGACAGGCCAGGTATAGAAGATCTTTGTTTAGTTTGTGCTCGATCAGAAAACATGCTCCTGAACGATGACCAGTATTAGATACTGTCGTGTCAAAACAAACTGCAGCAACCTGCTCTGCAACACCCCACTCTTCCAAACATTGAACGACTGCAGATGCTTGTGCTTCACCTGTCCCAGCTGACAGCTTTGGGACGCCAAGTAACTGTTCGACTCCAACACTTGAGATAAGGACTGGAAGAAGGTCTATATGTTCATGTGTCGATAAGTCTTCCATCAGCTTGCCGTCCCAGTGAACCGTTAAAGGTACAGTTGTTGAAAACTCTGATCGCAGACAGCTCGATCTGGCAGCACGATGACTTGCTCTAGCGCGATGTATTGAGCTTCGATTGAAGTTTAAAGTGTTCACATCATGGCCAAGACTGGAAGCTACTTCACTGAGAACGAAGGTAGCATTCTGTGATGAAATCTTAGTTCTGTCCAAAGCTGAAGTTAAACAACAACACATTGATTTTTGCTCTTTTGGGTCCAACACAGACTTCATCCGATCGACTGCAAGTTTTACTTTTATCGAAGTACTCATCATCATCATACTCATCAACTGCATCATCATCTGAAGATAAAGCAGTTTTAAGAGCAGCCTGGCTCGAATATGCTTCAATTTCCTCTTGTGATCGCTTCTTGCGCTTCAGTTCTGCCTAATTCCGATCATGACGACGGCGTGTCTTCAGTTCTTCCACCTTGTCAACAGCTCCAATTGAACATGGCCGGCCTTCCTGCCTTTGAGAGAGGAGGAACGCTCTATCTTCAGGAATAGTAATCAAAGTCAGCGCATCCGAATTTGCGATGTCAAAGAGATTGTCTAGGCTTGAAGTGAATTCATTCTCCTTCATCTTGTGTCCATCGGTAATCCGATTCTTGTGCTTTTGGAGACCTTTCCATTCAGCAAAAAATGCTTCCAACTTGTCGATGCAATGTTTGGCTGCTCGAACTGGAATACCAGCCTTATGCCAAAATCCAAACACCTTTTCGATGGTTTGTCGACTAGAGTCACGAACGGTCAGATTCTCAACTTTGAAGATGCATGAAATAACCAAAGGTTTGGCGATGCGATGGCAACTTTGCTCCCAGAATGTCAGACTCCGCTGAACCGAGCAAGTAGACATTTGATTTTCCTCTGGTCTCCATTTTTAATCTATAAAAATAAACATTATATCAAAAACTGACAACACATAATTATGGACTAGGCGTTTACTAATCACTTCAAATAATGACTATAGAGTAATGAGTAACGAATGATAGAATAATGAATTAACAGAAGTAATTAAACCCATTCAAATAATAGACAAATTGGATTAATAGAAAAAATTACATTTACCTTGAATACAAGCAATCCACTTGAATCCACTACAATCCAGTGAGACCAATCTAGCGCACTAGTACTGCAATTAAAGACTTGGCAGACACAGAAGTAGGTAGTTAGGGGCACACTGCAATACAAAAATTATAGGGGGGGGTTTAATTGCAGATTAAATTTCGGATTATCTTGATTACATAATGATGTAATCAACTTAATTAAATGTGTGTATTTTAATTAATTTTTGTGTGTATTTTTTTTCGAAATTTTTTTCGAGTTTTTGGCGCGATTTTTTAAATTCAAATTTATTTTCGAATTTATTTTCAATATTTAAAATAAAATTTTTTAAGTATTTCTAATTAAATTTTTTTAAGTATTTCTAATTAAAAATTTTTTCATCACAACTTTTCCGCTTGCAAATACATTCACACACAGTGGATTATACTTGACAGGTCTTAATGCAGGAAACAGTTCCGGTTCGTAAATGTTTTCTGTTTTTGTGGACAAATCATACAAGTTTGATAATTTATTTAAAAATTATTATATATATATTTTTATTAAGTATTTTAAAAATATTTAATAAATTAATTTTATATTTAATAAATTAATTTTTTAAAAATAATTATTTAATAATTTATTTGCAAATTACAATAATATATATTATTAAAAGTAATGAATATCAACCAAATTATTGAAGAACAAGAAATAATTGTTTCTAATTTACAATACGCATTAGAAAACACACAAAGACATTGAGACACATTAAATGATTTGTATTTTTTAGAAACTAATATAAATATTAGTTTACGAGATCAAGTTTCTTCTCTTCAAATCAAGGTGAACAATTTAACTCAACTCAATGTTCAATTACGAGAAAGATTATTAAATAATCAGTAATCGACAGATGACTCGGGAATCGATCAAATATCAAACAACATTGTTCAATTCGATTCCGAAAAAAGAATAATATTTAATAATAAATTTAAACTTCATAATTGTTTTTTTTTTTTTTTTTTTTTACTAATTTTTAATAAATCAACAAATAAAAAACAAATTTATACTATAATGTTTATTTAATAAAAATCTTCATCTTCTTCATCATCGTCAGAGAACTGCACATCGTCTATATCTATTAGTTCTTCCTCAAAGTTTGGTTGTTGAATTTCATCTGTTGTAATTTCGTCACCCGATGCATTTTCTTCAATAATTTTTTCAATAAGTTCATCAACAGTGACAATTTCTTCATCAACGTCAATTTCTCCAGATATATTTATATGCCCGTATGCTAAACTTTTATTTTTACCCACCCAAACCCTTTTATCATCTCTATTTGTTAGTGCAAATTTACTATTTTTAAAACTATAAAGTTGATGATTTTTTTATCCTATTCTAAATTGTGGTACCGAAAAGACTGAGTATTTCTCATAACACTCTTTATAAGTTTTATGTGTTAGACCGGTATCCTTTAACGATATACCCTTAGCTTTTAGACAAGAAGATTTACCTAACAAACTGTAACATTTTGGTCGAAGGAAAACCCATTCGTCATAACCTTCTCCCTTACTTTCGTCCTTAAATTTTCCAATAACCGAATCAAGTTTTTTAGAATAAAGTGGAAGGGTAATTAGATGTATCCAAAAGATTATCCTTAACCATTTCAGACAAAAGAACATCTAGTTTACAATTTTTAATCTCCAAGTCTGTATCTCCAGCAACTATATTGATCTCACAATTAAATTGTTGTCGATATTTTTCCAAGTCCTTATACTGAAGCTCATACATTCTAAGTTTCGACAAGTCAAGCACAAATTGTCCTATATAGCTTGGTCGATCTAAACATATCGAATCAGGATTTAACAACACAGCTATAAGATCATTGTCAATTTTTATTGATTTTTTAAAGGTAGGTTGTGAAGTATAAGTGACTAGTTTTTTATCAGTTGTACAAAGACGCAAATTCATTCTCTTTTTCAGATTTTCAACAGTTTTTCCATATAAACTGTTATTTAACAACTTATAATAATTTTTATCAAGTGTATTTGTACTTTTAGCTCGAAGTTCAGTGTTTATGTCAATATACTTTTTAAAAATATTAGACTGTTTGAATCTTACTCCGCGATTAACATGTGTCATTTTAACACCAAGAGACATGTATAATTTTAATAATCGCCAATGAATTACATAGTTATATTTAGGATAATGAGTCAGCAACAATTTTTCAACCTTTGAACCCTCAGGTTTCATTTTCTCAGCTGCAATTGGAAAATCATCTAACTTAACATGAAGTTCCGAAGGAATCTCAAGATCAACTTCAAGAGTATACCCATATGACAAAGATTCAAGATCCAAAGTCAAACAATCAGATAATATTGTATCAAATCCTTCAAATATCCAATTAAATTCACCACAAGGTAATGGTTGACTTAAAGCCCAACCATATAAATTATTAATATCAATATATAGTAAATCTGTGTTTTCATTGGTTTTAACATAGTGTTTATTAACAAAAGTAAGACCACCTCTAATACCGCCCTCATAAAAGCTAAACATTTCATTTTCAGTGATTAATTCTATAGGTTCATCCAAGGACATTAAAGCAGAAGACCACGACATTCCAGGAATTCCAAAATAATTTAAAGGTTCTAATCTATTATGTGCTATAGATTTCGCTCGAAATTGTTGAAAAAAGTCTGCCAAAAGAAAACAATCTAGTTTCAGGTAAACTTTCATATAATCAAGTAAAGTCCTACAATTAGTTTCATCCCAAATAAGCAGAGCTTTTTCATATTCTGCCTCAGTTACACCTTTCCAAATCGGGGGTAATTCATAAGTATCATGAAGAACATCTAAACTAGTTGCAAAATTATATGGAAAGATCCCCTTTTCATCAACTATAGTCCCTGTAAAAGCTGATCGAGTCAAAGGTAAAGTTGTCAGAGTTTTAACCGCTTTTGCTAAAGAATCATTTACAAATTGATACGAATCAATAAATCTCACACTAATTTTCCCCAAGTGAGCAATTAATGAAATAAATTTTTCAGATGTTATTGGAATACATCCTAAAGCCCAATTTTTAAATTTACTCAATCCATATTTTAATATATGATGCATATCATATCCCTTTAAGTTATGGAAAATAATTGGTAAAACTTTATTTATTTTTCTATTAATATTACAGTCATTGCAAGCAGCACCCAAGTATTCCCCAGTAAAATGATCATGGTCTTTCACTGGATCCACAATATCTTTCAAACAAATATAGCATTTTATACATGTATCAAATTGAAACTGTTGTATGTTGGTTAATTCCTTAATTGTTTGATTTCCCATTTTATAATAATATGGTAATACAGTATATTTTGCTATTTTTTCAACTGTTTTTAAAAATTGTTCAACACAATCTTCACCTATAAATTCTTTGTATATTGTACTCCCATCAAAATTATTTATTAACAAAAGTCCTGCCGAAATGGGTAAATGTATTTGATGGTGTACGTCGTCCTTTGGCAATACAGATTCGAAATCAGCATATATAACATATGGTGGGGTTACAGTTTTGGACCAATCTGTGAATTTAATAAACTTATTTTCTGGGAAAGTATATAAAGTTGTCCCTAACTGATTTCTCATACATAATATCTCATGCTTGTCCAATGCTTTCTTATATCTAAATCCATTGAGACATCTATGACACCATAATGATCGAATTCTTTCTATTGTTTTATCTTTACAATTCAATAACCTATTTATAGATGTAATTCCAACATAATGATATTGTTTTCCATTATTTAATAACAATAAATTAATAATTGTTCCTTCAGTAATTTTGGACCTATGAATTATGTTTATAAATGGGTGTTTTAAAACAAAGTCATCATGTTCGGGTTTTGCTGTTTCATCATAACTAAATATATTAATTATTAATCCTTCGTTATTTGACTCAAATTTTCGAATACCATTTAATTTCATGGGCATATCATTTGGGTCATAATTTAATTCATTTAGATACTTTGTGTAACTATAAATATTATTTCTATTCTGACTAATAATCTCTTCTTTTTTAAGTATTGATAATATACTGTAGATAAAACATAAATTATCACTATTTTTTACATTTAGTATACACTTTTTGTTAACCAATTGTTTTGGTGTTTTAATATAACTTCTACCACTTAACCTACTGATATTACTTATTTTTGTTACTATAAAGTAAATTTCAGTTATTTTTCTAATAACCCAACTACTCCCTAACTCTGTTATTGAAGATATCTTTTCATTGATCTTTTGTATACTGTCGTCAAAGAATTATTGGGTAAGTGGTCTTGCACTGTTGCTTATATTATTTAATTTTATTTCTCCATCTTTCTCAAATTCAATTTCTATTCCAAATTGAATTTTTACATAACTAAGTTCATGTATTATCTCTCTTAATTTGTTTATTATATCTATGCGAAAAACAATTTCTTGAATGTTCAAGTTGGTCGTATCTATACTAATTATTTTATGTGTACCTCTTAAGTCACTTTGGATTATAGGCAAATTTCCTCCTATTTGTATATTGTTATTTTGCCCCATTTGTACCTCTTCCATCTCTCCATCCCATGAATCCATCGATCCGATATCTTCAATCTCTTCAACTGCTCTAAGCCATGAATCAATCGATCCATTATCTTCGTCCGCTTCGTCCGCTTCATTATCTTCGTCCGCTTCAACAACTTCGTCCGCTTCAACAACTTCGTCCGCTTCCATTGTTTCATTCACTAATCCAATATCTTCATTTAGATATTCCAAAATATTATTAATAGAATCTGATGTATGTTCGCTTATATGATTATTTAATGGGGTAATTAGGGTGCTGCTTAATTTATTTGTTACGGGTCTTTTAAATAGTTTAATTTTTTTATCATTAAACTGTCGCAAATGATTTTTATGGTGGTCATAAAAGTCTAAATAGGGAATGGGTTGGGAAGTTATGCATACGGGACATATAAAATAAATTGAATTATGGTATTTTTTACCATAGTATTCTTCCATTTTTTTGTGACATTTTATTTTATTATGCACAGTTAATTGGCAATAATTTGGATATAATTTACCTAGTAATAAAATAAAATTAATTAAATTATTAAAATAAATGTGCATGTATGCAACCAATAAAAATCATTTATTTGCTATAAATAAAAATATTTTTGATGAAAAAGCAACAATGTCAAAAGTATATGAAATACTCCTAGAAGAAAACAGTACAGCTGTTATTGGGATGACATTTAAGCCTCCTGTTCAATACCTTCAATACAGTATGAACTATTTAAATTTCCCTATTATATATACGTTCAAAGTAATGTTTATTTTAATTTAATTTGATTAATTATTTTTTAGGAATCAGTTGATTTAAAAGCTTATGATTACAATATTATGATTGGAAATATTGAAGAGGAAGATCGAAAAAATATTTCAGATATACTACATTTGTTGAATAACGAAATGGTTTTTAATGAAAAATTTTCATTTATTAATTGTGAAAGTCAATTGAAGGATCGAGTACAAGATAATAAAAAATATAAAATACGGATAATTATTAAAGGAGTCAAGATTAACAATTCTATTATCAAACCTATTTGGAAAATTCTAAATGTTGTTGAATAAATTTTTTATCTTTTGTAAAGTTTTGTTTATTTTTATAATTTGTAATTAATAGTAAACACGTTATTTAAAAAAAGTTTACCTATAGTATTTTGATAAAAAATTTTTGAGCGGGGATAATTGTTGACAAATTATATTCAAAAACTTGTTCTCTTATAAAATATAGTGGTCAGTTTTAAAATAAAAAAATCAAGGGGTCTACCCTTATTTTCAATAATAAAGGGCCATCAATCATTATTGCTAAAAAATATATTATATATTACTTTCATTGTACTTGGAATAAATTTTCATATATTTATTGAAAATGATTCGACTCTTTAAATTATTAACTCAAAGATGCTAAAGGTTTGAATAAAACTGATAGAAAAAAAATTAATATCTACAGCATTACTAAAATCAAATAACTATAATTTCTGATACCATGCTTCAATACATACATAGGTTCTTGTGTACTGATATCACTTACTGAAAACCCAAACTTATAGGAAAAATGTATGTGATTGTCTATTAGTCTTTGTAGAAATTATTTTTATTAAATTGTGGTTAGCTGGTGAATAGAATTTGATTAAAGTAGTGGGAAAGATGTAAATTTTAAATAAATTTGATTAAATTTGATTAAATTTGTTAATTCTTTAAATAAAATTTTTTAAAGAAAGCTTCAACATAGTAGCAAATTTTAAAGAGAATAGTACTTATCAATTAAAAATTAAATTAAATTAACTAAGTTGTAAGATAATTGAAAAATTTATTAAATCATTTTTTAAAATTTTATAAGGTTGTTAGGTAATTATTCTAGGTACTTGTTGAATGAAAATTAGTGTATGTTATCGACTGCTCATAGTATTTAATTCTACAATTTCCGGATAAATAATTATTAAATTCTTGATTCCTGGAAATAATCGTAAATATTTAAATTATTCAGAAAATTGTCAAAAAAAACCTAAATAATGGGTATCAAAAAAGTTTTAAATACTAGTCAATTTTAGTTTTTAATTTAATTGAGTTACAAATATTTTAATAAAATCAAATAAATAGTTACATGAATCATACAATTTCATAGAACTGAAATATTATCGATATATCCTGATTAACCTTAAATCAATGAAAAAAGTAACAATTTTCCTAAGTATGTTATAAATTCAACCAACTCAATCCCCTTAAAAATACTATAAATTCACCTCTCAACAAATCATTTCTCTTCAAATATCATTAGGTAGAGGAAATGATTGAGAGAAAATTTTATTTTTTAAATGGGTTAAGTTGGTTGAATATCGGTGTTCAAAGAGTAAATATTATTTAAATATGTCATTTTAATGAATAAGTAAAGTATTGAATGCCTAGTATGTATAGAGAGTTGTACAGTACTCAGTTATTTGTACACAGTACCTAGTGATTGTTGTTCAGTTATTAATGAATTATTCACTGTGTATCAGTATTCAGAAGTTGATACCAAGTAAATATAACAATGGATTTGGTTTCAATGAATTTGATTAATTATCGCCTGATAACGACAAGGTAACTAAGCAACCAAAAATTTTACCAATTTGGACACATCAATGATCGATAAAATAGTGAAAAATTTAATAAAATTTCAACTTGTATCTCTTTTTGTTAACCTTTTATGTGATTTATTTCAAAATTAGTTGGTCAGTAACCAATCATTAATATTTATTGGTTCAGTAATTAGTTTTTGATATTGATTTTTTTAGTAACTAGTTATTGATAACATATTGTGAGTGTGTGAATAACCACGTATTTTAAAGGGAAATGATTGAGAGAAAAGTTTATGTTTTAAGTGGGTTGAGTTGATTCAATATCTGTGTTGAAAGAGTAAATATTATTTAAATATGTCATTTTAATGAATAAGTAAATTATTCAATGCCTAATATGTATATAGAGAGCTGTACAGTGCTCAGTGATTTGTACACAGTACCTAGTGATTGTTGTTCAGTTATTAATGAATTATTCACTGTGTATGGGTTATCAGTGTTCAGAAGTTGATACCAAGTAAGTTAACTTTTAATGTTTTCTGAAAGTATATATTATTATTATTATTATTATTATTATTATTATTATTATTATTATTATTATTATTATTATTTTATTAATATTATTATTATTATTTATTATTATTATTTTATTATTTTTTTTTATTAAGGATGGGTTGTGCAGAGTGGAGGAGATGGGTTGCTTTAGCGAATGACTACTACCTACCTTAGGCAATACTATGTAACACTGAAACTCAAAAATTTAATTTAATAAAATTCTTTGAAAAAAGTTTTTGAAAAATTTCTTTGAAAATTTGATCGTTATCAACATGTATAAAAAAGTCATAGTAAAAATTATACTAAAAATTTGATTGTAAGATTACATTAAAAAAATTTTCAATTAAAAACATGTATAAAAAATTTCATTGTAAAATTATCCTAAAAATTTCATCTTTAAAAATCATGTATAAAAAATTCCATTATAAAATTATGCTGAAAATTCTATTTAAAAATCATGTATAAAAATTGATCGATAAAACTATACTAAAAATTTTATTTAATAAATTTTATCATGCAATATTGTCGACTCTTTAACTTTAAAAATTCTTACCTTATGTAATTTACCTTTTGACCCTCTATTTACTTTTAAAGAATTCTTACCTTATGTAATTTGCCTACTATAACTGCTTTTAAAATTTTCAGCTTTAAAAATTACCCTTATGTAACTTAACTGTTGACTCTCTATTTAATTTTAAAAAATTCTTACCTAACCTACCATACTTTACTCTAGGCACCTTAGATTACTTTAAGAACCTTAATTTACTTAAATTTATTTTAACGTACTTTAAATTACTCTGATGTACCTTAATTTACTTAAATGTACCCTAATGTACTTAAATTGACTTTCGACCATTTAATTTACCTTAATTTACCTTAATGTACTCTAATGTATCTTAATTTACTAGAGGAACCCTCTCTGACCATTTTAGGCGATTTGAGCCAATTTTAATTTTATGCTTTTTTTATCGTTAGGCAATTCAAGCCAATTTATTTTAGTCTTTTTCAAAAATACCCCCTGACTATAGTGTGATTAAAAAAAATATTTATTCAAAAAAAATATTTCAATTTTATTTCAAAAATTCGCCAAAATTTGAATTTAAAAAAATGTTCCAAAAATTTGAATTCAAAAAAAAAGTCGCACCAAAAACTCGAAAAAAAATACACAAAAATTTCGAAAAAAAAAATTAATACACACAAAATTAATTAAGTTGATTACATCATTATGTAATCAAGATAATCCGAAATTTAATCTGCAATTAAACCCCCCCCTATAATTTTTGTATTGCAGTGTGCCCCTAACTACCTACTCACAGATAAGTATTGACTAAGCAATTCAATGATAGCAGTCAAATTATTTATTATTTAAGGGTTGTAAGCTTTTTTGCAAATTTGCAGTGTCTACTGTACCAAAGAATATTTATTTTGTCATTGGGATGATGCAATGATGATGTAGTATGTAAGTTAATATATTGTACAGTTACAATACATCATATTTATACAAAACACGAAACAGGTTTAAAACTTAACGATTTATTTAAATTTCACGGATTTAGTCAAACTTCAAAGCTTGAGGGCCACCTCTAAATATTGCCCAATCTGCATGATTTTTTGCACATAATTTTATTTCTGTAAGTGGAACATATTAGTGGGGTGCCAGAAGATGATTTCAAACTTTTTGTTTTAAGGGCCACCCTAGCCAGGGGCGTCACTATGGGGTGCGGGCCGCACTGGGTGACACTAAAATAAAAAAAATTGCAAATTTGACAAAGCAGACATAGCTGTCTAGCCGGGTTTCAAAACCGTTCATTGTTAAATACATGAGCCGACACATGGTGCCACCATGCAGAGCGTCTGTTGCTTAAATGAATAAGAATAATAACTAAGGTCATTTGCAAACGCGCCTATTAATGACGTGTGGAGTCACCTGGTTGCGGAAAATTATAGACGTTGTTTACAGGTTCAGTTTTTATGTAAATACTTATTTTTTCAAAGTTTTATAATTTTATCAATATCACTAAAATATGCATATTTTAAAGTAAATTACTATATTTATTAAATTACGAATAAATAATAAATGTTTGGATTATAATTATTTATACAGATTTTATATATTATATCTTTTTGTTTAGTTGTATATTTTTAAGTCCTTAATTTATTATATTTATTATTTTAGAATATTCCATCATGCCACATGGAGTGCACAAATCAAAGAGGCCTAGTGGAAGCGAGCAGCGAAAAGTAAAGATTAAAAGAAGTGAATCACTAAAGTCATCAAAAGACGTTCTTCCTCAATCTACAATTGATACTGATTCCTCCAATGCTGACAGCATGCATTCTTCAAAAGAGCAACTAGAGCCAGAAATGGAAGAAAATCATGAGATTGATGCAGAAATACATATCGAAATAGCAGTGGATGAAGTTGAAACAGAAATACATGCTGAAAATGATTCTCGCGTGATACTGTAAATGTGATGAGTCAATTGGATGATGAAAATTAGAATATTTTATCTGATGCTTATTTCTGGAATGCACCAGTTCCTGAAAATTATCGAGTTGAAATTATCAAAAGAGGAAGTTGTTCTTTTCAGAACAAGGATGGGCTTTCAGTGCTATGACAAGGCAAGATGGAAAGGCTAAAGGAGATGCGCGCCATCTGTCAAAAGAATGGTTCTCAAGACAATGCCAAATATTAACTATTTAGCCCCCTAGGTGTTAATAATAAAATTTGTTGATTAAAAAATATAATTATATCAATTATGATTCACGCTAGGCAACAAAATTTTAGTATATAAGCGATTATAAAAAAACAATCAATATCAAGTTTGTTTTACTCTGTCCTTTTATTGGCTGTAATTCAAATGACAAAATATTCTTAAAATAAATAATTATACCTTCGAGAAACATTTGTTTCCTCGTGAAAAATATTAACAAACAGTTGAAGACCGTATTTATTTAACTTCTTTATATTTATATATACATCAATATCTCGCTTTGCGTCGTTTCGTTTTACGTTTTTTCGAAGTTGCGTCGCTACTGATTTTCACTGTGCGTGGTTAGATTTTCGATGTTGCGTTGTTTTAGGTTCCAGTCTTTAATTTTTTTCGAAATTTTTTGAAATTTCCTTTTTTTCACTTTTGTTCTAATTGTGCCATGTCATCAAAACTCAGGGATTCCCTTTCTAACTGAAAATCAACGCAATTTTAATACACTTTTATTTTCACTTTGTTTTGCTAATTTTAGAGTTCGCTTTGTGATTGGTTGTTTACTTGCAGTGATGCACCGACGCGATCTATTTAACAGGAAAGTATTGGTTTGCTATTCGCGAGGTTTGGTTGGCGTGTGCGTACGGTTTTGATATAAATTAATGGTAATAATATATTAAAAATAGAGCTATTAAATATAGTAAAGAAACATGACAAAATAGCAAAAACATGACAAATATATAATTGATGAAATGGCAATATTACAAAATAAAGTAGTTTTACGACTTCCTTCATATCATCGCAAACTTAATTCTATAGAATTAATTTGGGCACAAATTAAAAATTATGTAGCAACTAAAAATGTTAACTTTAAATTTTCAGAAATGTATAAATTATTTCATGAGGCTTTTGGAACGATAACACCAAAAATATTGAAGAAATGCGTTGAGTATGTTAAAATCAAAGTTGAAATTGATGTGAGAATTAGATAATATGGTATGATTAAACACGGAACTATTTTAATTGATTTAAACGACGAAAACGACATAAATGAATTGCTAACCTCGCACAACCAAGAATTGTCTAATGAAGAACTACTGCAATTTGCTAATAAAGAATATGACAGTGACCGTCAATAGAAATCTCTGAAGAATAAAATTTAACCACCAAACAAATTTCCAAATCGATATGGAGATTTTTTAAAACGATCTTGACAGCGGAAGGAGTTTTAAAGTGTCCCATGCGGTACTTACGAATATCAATTGTTACAAGGAAATTTATTTTACATTGAAAAAAAGCTGTTCAGCAAACATTGAACCAATTTTTTGTGAAAGGAAGCCGACTTACGACAACAGCCACTATGGACTCACCAGACAGTGATTAATTTGTATTTTTGTTTTCATAAATTAATTGAATATTTTATTTTGTTTTAATTGAATTTGTTTTTTGTTTTTTGTATGTATGTAATAGAATTTTATATTATTTTATGTTTATTTTGTTCAATTTTCTTTTTAAAAAGTAGTGTTTTCGTAACTCTGGAACCCATCTTCGATCTTTACATGGTTTGCTATAGAAAATCATAACTTACTTTGAGTCGTCTTTTTTTTGGAACGTAACCACGGCGCTAAGTGAGGCTTTGGTGTATATATTTAGAAAAACGCGTAATGCAATTTTATGTGTTAGTTATGCTTGAATTGTCTTTTATTCTAATATTCCTCTGTACGTTAGGCAGTAATAGTTCATAATCCTTACTGTGAAAAAGTGCTTATTTTATAATAGAACAGCGTATCGTATGAAAATTGGAAATAGAAAAATAGCCCGACGTGAAAGATTTAAAAAATTTCAGCATTATCTAAAACGTTAATAGAGAAATACTTATAAATGAAGATTCTGAAAATTTTATAGGTAATGGAAGCGTATTGGTATTATTATTGTTATCTCGATTAAGTCTAATAGGTATAGGGGGGTATTGGTCGTTATGGTTGTTATTATCATTATAGTCATTCTTTTGACCATTATTATTGTTATTGTAGTCATTCATTTGAACATTATTATTATTATTATTATTGTTTTATTATTATTATTATTATTATTATTATTATTATTATTATTATTATTATTATTATTATTATTATTATTATTATTATTATTATTATTATTATACAGAAAAAAATACACGTAATTAGTTTTATTTTTTCTCATTGTTGTTGTCGCAATGATGGATTTCGAATTTATTTTAAATGTTTTGTGTATATATATATATATATATATATCATGAGGCTAAGGCAATGACGTCACTGGTGACCTTGTAGGACAAAAAGATGGGTCATAAATGAGGTCAAGGTCATTGAAGCAAAGACATTTTCAAAAACCTTGTTAGCTTCACAAGGACTCATCATTTTTTCAAAAAATTTCATATGTCAATACAAAGAATTTTGTCATTTTGATTGTAGTTTCATTAAAAGATTTAAGATTTGTCGAAAAACTATTGCACGCAAAATTGTTTGAATATTGAAAGTTAAAAATCTTTAAATATTAAATAAGGATTTCTTTTTTATATTTAAAGTTTAACAAGCATTACATTAATCTTTATAATGAAATCATAAATGGTTTCAAAAGAAATCGTGGTCAAGAATTCCGAAAGTATTGGTGAAAAATTTGCCTCCACCAGCAAAGAAATTAAAAATTATCCAAATAATTAATCATAATTAATTAATTGTCTCTAAAATACAAACATAACAACATTCTTCAGTCTCAATCGATTTCTTAACTCATCAACAATAAATACATTAAACGAAAAAACCTTTTCATATAAAGAACTTGATCTAGAAATACATTCATATTTTTTTAAATTTGAACCAGAAAGTTTTAATATCATTATTCCCAAAAAACAAGGGGATCATCTCGTATTCGCTGGTAATTGAATATGTCTTTTCTGTACATTTCACCTTTGTAGATGATTTCATTCTCCTACTAATTTTCCCTTAATGATTTGTTGATATTTCTAAACACCTCCAATTCACTTTTTTGATATCAACCTATTGAAACTCCATTATTAAATTAGTTAAATAATGTGTTAAATGCGGTAACACATCCTTTGATGTTTGCTCCAGCCCATCTGGCCTATCGGAAAACACGTTAGTCGACCGCAACCAACAATTTAAAATTTATGTTCAAGTCAAACAATGGAATAAATCAAACTCCAGTTCACTGCGGCGGCATGTGCAAAATTCATAATGCAAGTCTAATACAAACCACTATAAGTAGAAATTTCTATGAATAAAGTGCCAATTCGTCGTTTTGATTAAAAATTTTAAATTAAATTCAAATTTGAATAATTCGGTTTACCTTACAAATTTCGACTCACTGTTAAATTAATACATGTCAGATTTTAATTAGTTTAATTTATGTTTTGGCAAATTCAACTAAGTTCTTCGAACAGATTCCTAAGCACCGAAGCATTCCGATTGACATCGATGCAGCCAAGGATAAATTACAAAACTTTAATTCTTTCCTTCTGTATTTCCCTTTATTAATAAAAATATATATATAAAATATATACATAATAATAAATTTATGTACATAATTTATATCAGTATTGATTGTTTGATTTTCACTACCTTTTGAGTTATTTTTTTATTGTTAATATTAGTATATTTCATTTAATCTATCATTTGATTTAATATATTTTAGGTTTGATTGAGGATTATGATTGTAAATTACATTATTAGAAAAATTTTCAATAAGCTGATTCTTATCATTGGATGAAATAGCGTTCAGATTTTTAATATATTCCATATTAACAAACAATTCAATATATTGACCTGTGAGCACGCCCTGTTGTGGGCCCGGGGGATGTTCTATCTGATGTATAAGGAATATGAAAGTTTTGGAGTGGCTCGAAGTGGGTAAATAAAATTTTGTGTAATAAGGATTATTATTCGTCTATTATTTAGGATTTTCATTTCACTCAGATTATCGTCGGATCTACAAAGAGTAATATTGTAAAGTTATTATTATTACTTTTAAAATAAAAATTTTATATGAAGGTGTAGGTAGGAGACCAGAGCTATCACTACATCTAGCTGTAACGATTGTAAACTGTATAACCTATTTTACAACTAAATTTGCTACTTTCATAAACAATCAATCCGACTACTGTGTAAAATGTTTACTCCTAACCGAAGAAATGCGGTACCTAAAAGTCAAGTTAGTATGATCGGCTACTCGTGAAAAAACGTTATAGGGAACGTTGATTAAACCCTAAGTGAAGTTATTACAAGAAAGAACTCAGAAGCTCGTCCGGAGTAGGGACGAACTAGTAATTGAGATGCTAGCGCAGATGATCCTCATATCGGATCAGAGCAAGGTAATTATACGCATTTATACAAAATCTGAAATGAAGGAAAGGATATCACGAATTGAAGTATTAAATTAATTTCATAATAAAAAGTAAAGTTAAAATTAATAATCATAATTACCTTTGAATTATATTAGAATGTATTTATTTATTCAATATGAATATCCTACCATTATTAATAACTACTTATTTTTTAAACAAGATTAAAAAATCTTTAAAACAAAACAAATATTTAAATAAAAATATAATTCAAACATCATTACTTTTTTTCGTCTCAAATGTTATTGTTTAAAAAATATGGTTCAACTGTTAAAGAATCTAGAATAGTTAATAAGATGTTAAATGTTTGACGATCAAATATTTAAAATTCTAATAAATCAAAATATCATAATTTAGAAATTTTGACCACTAAGCACGAGTGATCAAGTGTCTCGAAGCTACCATCGAGAGATTATGACTGAGGCCTCTAAGTCTGAATCTCGCCTAAAAATCATGATATTTTGTGCCATCCTCGTAATGAGGCAATATTATTATTCAAAAATGCAAGTTAATCGATGTGGCTTAGCTATATATTTAAACTCTAACCAGGCTATGAAAATAGTTTGGATGTTTGAATCATTTTATTGATTTACGAGTTGGCATTAAATCGTTTGAACGACTTACTTTACGGTCGGGGAAGCGTAAGAATTCGAGCAGTTTATACTGCGAGGCTTTGAACTTCATTCCCATCTGATGTGTTTAGTAAAATAATATAGTTCAATCATAAAAACCGTATTAGACAAAATCATATTTATCAAGAATTTTCTACTAGATTTCCAAGTCCATGGTATCAAAATCCTGTCATATTGGGTAATTAAAAAATAAATTTATTTAAACAATGAAATTTAGTCGCGTAAATTTTATTTGAATTCAATCATTTTTTTAAATTTGATTCCAAGATATTTATGTTGAAAATAATGTATCAATTTCATTAAAAAGAATTACAAAATTATAGAGATGAATTCATTTGCCTAATCAATATTGCAGCAGGATGACACTGACCTCTTTTCTTAGAGTGTAAAAGTTTAGACATACGCTCACAACTGTACCTAAAGTTGATTGCTGATGAGATTCTAGATTCTTAAATTTATTCGGTGGCAAATTCATTGTGCTCAAATAAAATTTTTTCTGTGATCGCAAAAGTAAAAGATGAAAATAATGGAACTCAATGTTGAGGTCTCACTATTTAAGATCTCAACGTGCACTGGTATTCGTATATATATAACTTTAATATATCAAAACACAAGATCTTTTATAAAATTTATTAAACAAAAATTACCAAATATAGTATTCAATTTTCTGAATCAGATTCCGCAAAATAAGATAGTTAATTATAAACAATGCGTGCAAGATTTGTATTTGTTAAATGTTATTTATGTATGCTATGTAGGTGAATGCAAAAAAGAATTTGTTGAGCTCTGCTCCGATTTTAATTTCTTTTCGAGATTGACTCTCAAAGAATTTTGTCGCAGTATTTTTGGGCGAATATACTGAGCTTTAGCTCCAGTATATATACTAAATTTTTTATGTCTATAATATTTTAATTTATTTTTAAGTGCTCTAAGAGCATACTTATTTTATTTTATTTTTTTAAATACTATTGCTATAAGAGCAATATTAATCAATTTATTTTATTTTCTTTCTTTGTGATAATGCGCACTTTATTGGTAATATCAATTTATTTTATTTTCTTTCGCATTTTATTGGTAATAATTTTCAGCTGTTACTTTAATAATCAATTAATACGCACTCGCTGGAAATAATTAGTTGTTGAATAATAATAATAATAATAACAATAATAATAAAAATAATACTGATAATAATAATAATAATAATAATAATAACAATTAATAAGATTGTCTGTATTAATCCCAATGATTTTAACCTTTTTATTTTATTTTATTGAGTTGCATAAAAATGAATAGTGAGGAATAAATTTAATAATTAGAATAAATTACACCCTTTATAATAAAAATGGATTATATCCTTTACAAAAATAAAATATACAGTTACATCATTATTTACAAATTGTTAAATGGATCACAATAAATGATTGTCAAATGTTCAGATAATTGTTCAACAGATCACAATAGATAATTGTTAATTATTTAGATAATTGTTAAATAGATCACGATAGATAATGGATTATTGTCTTTGATGTTCTGATTTGGGATTTGCTTGTGCTCGTTCTTCTGCGTGAATGTTGATCCTGTATTTGTTGGGCCCGGTCCTGTAATACTTTGTTAGCACGAAGGTGTCTAATGGTTTTCCTTCGTCATCTAACATTCCTCCCTGGGCCGTTAAAGTAATGTCCTCATTACCTTTATCGCTGAGGACTAGTTCAATCTCACAATCGTTTATTTTCATGGTGGTGCGCCTGAATCCCTTTTTGAGTGCCAAATTTAATATGTCTCCGTCCTTTATTCGTCTACCGAAATGACGGCACAATTCGCTATCTGATATCTCCATCTGGCTTTCTCCAATTACAAAATCAGGGTCTTCTAGTATTATATCCGGTTCGGGTCCATAAACGTCACTGTCTTCTGTTGTTGATCTCAGTGATGCTTCCTGATCATCTTCTTCGAAGGAGAAATATTCCTCATCCGAATCATTATCACACTGCATTTTGTTTTCTTGTAATTGTGGCTCGCTTTTGATAGGTATGTTGTTGCTTTGTGATCGTTCCTCAGAGATGAATATGATATCATCATCACTATCCATTAGCTCACTTTCGAATGTCCTTCTGGTGCCGTTCTTGTTAAATTTTAATTCCCATTGTGATGGTTCTATGTACATATCCTCTTCCATATCATCGTTTTCTAAGGCATTCGTTGTGCTTTCTTGGTTCTCTTTTACATTTCTCTTTAAACTTGAGGAATCCCATTTGATAACTTCTTCCCATTTTTGTTTTGCGATGCCATAAATGACTTTCAGAAGTATTGTTGTCTCGTTCGCTGAAAAGGGTTCTGCTTTTTGTAGTATTCTATTGATGACTTTATCCTTGAACCATTTGTCGTGGTATCTGATTGCCTGGTATGCTAGATTGGATAATTTAATTTTGTGGGGTGCTACATTCTTTACGAAGGAACGCATGAAAGAATCTTCAGCCATTTCTCTGACTCCCATTACATTGTAGATATCTAATGTGAGAGCTTTTAATTTGTTTGTGATATCATACCCTACGATTATTTGTCCCTGTAGGAATTTTCGAATATCTACTAATGCTTGGTACTCATCTTCATTACCAATAATATTTTCATTGTTTGCTTTTGTTTTTTCCGGATAATAATGGAGTATTTTTGTCCTCGGTGAGATTTTCTTATTGAATAGGACGGTTCCGTCGCAATCTCTGATACATACTTCTACTGGTCTCTGATTGTTGTTAATGTCACAGACCAGTTTGACATCTACGAATTTAATCTTCTCCTGCCTTTCCTCTGTTGTTAATTCTTGGTGCGTGAACGATACACCTTTTTTGACAAGCTCTTGAGGAATGTGTAGGTTCGATATGATATATTCCAGATCTACGAAAGGGTTTGGTATTGTAGGTATATAGAGAACTTCAATTGCTATTACACATGGTAGACTGTTCATTTGAATCATAAGATTATTAAATTCATTTGACATTCTTCTGTGTTTGATAGTTTTTATCATTATTGAGCAATTGCTCGTGGTGATTAGTGGGATTCTTTGTTGACAAATAGAGACCTCTGTTTTTGTCATATGGAAGATTATTCGATGGGGCACCTTTTTTCCTTCAGCTGCTGCCCTGTCTACATTGGCAAATTCGTCAAATGCTCCGATAAGCTCTTTGAGTTTCACTCTTCTAGCTTCGTTGAATTTGATTAAGTCCAGCTCTCTTTCTTCGATTTCTATTTTCATATCGTTTGGGATGCACATCTGGTTTGGGAAGCTGCGGATAGTGATTGGGGTTCCGTCTGTGCAGATTTTATTTTGTAGATTTCTGTAGAAACTTCCGCAATGCTTGTTTATCATACAAACATATTGATTAGATTGTGTATTGGCTTGATTGGATTGACTGGATTGTCCGGGAAATTGATTAGATTTCATGTGAGATTGATTAGATTGATTGGGTTTCATGTGAAATTGATTGAATTGTACGTAAGATTGATCAACTTGATTGGACTGCGATTTGGATTGGCTGAATTGCGTGTTGAATTGTATTTGTTCTAAAATGAAGAGTAAATAAATAATCCTCTTGCGCGTATGAGGTTTGCCCTTATACGCCATTAAGTTATAGATATCAATATATATAAATTTAGAAAATATTATTGACCATATTCGATTAATTTTATATAATTTTTTAAACAAGAGTGGACATTGTGTATTGACCTGGTATATATTTGTCCAAGTGAAAACGCCCTGATACATTTTTGACCAGTCGGTGCCGATACCGCTGCCTTTTCCACTTGTACTTTTTGTAGATTTGTACACTACTAACTATTGCCAATATTGCTATAGCTAAAATACTAGCTGATATTACGTAAAAAGGCCATATTGGTTTAGTTTCTTGTTTTTGAAATGCTTGTAATTCATTCCAATTTTTTATAAGAATTGGTTTTCCCGTAGGTAATTTAATTAGTTTTTTCTCGAGTTGGATTGGTATTTTATAGGTTTTGGTTGTTATTTCATCGGTTATGATTTGAGTTGTTATTTTCGTGGTGGTTATATTCATGTTTGGGCTTGAATTAATTTGTTGGGTTGTTGTATTTATAATTACTTTCTTTTTCATCTTACGTTTTTTTGTCTGTATGGTTTTTACCCTTTTACATTGTATTTGTGATGTATCGTAGTCTGTATCCCATTGGGCGCATAGAACGTATTGAGTGTTGGGTTCTAAGTTAATAAATTTAGCGTTGTCTCCCCTTTCGAACTTATCAGTGGTTTTTTTCTCTCTCTTTTCCATAAATTTTGGTGTGATATTTGTTGATTTTAAGTATAGATCTCTTATCGGCTTTTTATTTAGATTGAATACGTTAATTTCGTGAGGTAAAATATTTATTAGAATGTCTCTATCTCCCATAAATTCAGTTTTGTACTTTTCTTTAACATTAGTTGTATTAATTATTCCTATGATTTTTAAGAAGATTGCTGACATCATTAATCCTTTCTGGGATCGTAAATTATATCTATGTGTTGGTCCCTCTACTATTTCTGATTCCGCTAATTTGCATCTATTTACGTGTACTACTATGGGATCCTCATTTTTATGTTTTTGTATATGTAAGTTTTCGTTGATTACTTTAACTACTTCATATGGGCCTTTAAATGGTCTTGCTAATTTTGTTGTTTTACCTTTTCCCACTTGTGGAGACATAAGTCTAACCTTATCTCCCACCTTAAAGGTGTGGGGTTTACTGGTTTTATCGTAGTCATCTTTATATTGTTCTTGTCTAAACTTAACTTTTAGATTAGCTACCTTATATACTTCTTGCATTCGCTCTTGCATTAAGGTTACGTAATCCGGTGCATCTAAATATTGTGATACTCGTGGTTCGAAAATTGTATCTATGGGTGTTGCAGGTTCTCTTAAAAACATTAAGAAATATGGTGAATACCCCGTTGTCTCATTGGGTGTGATATTATGAATGTATGTGCATTGACTCACGTATTCATCCCAATCATTTTGATTTTTTCCCACAAAAACTGCTAATCTACTGAGAAGTGTGCCATTAAATCTTTCCACTAACCCATCAGTTTGAGGATGATAAGCTGTTGTGTTAATTTTATGCATGTTAAATATGTTAGCTACCCTTTTGATTGTTTCGCTCATGAAATTTGCTCCCTTATCAGTTAGTAGTTTTCTAGGTGTGCCGATTTTGAAAATAATTTTTTCTACAAGTAATTTGGCTACTGTTTCCGCTGTTTCATCTTTGGTTGGGAATGCCTCTGCCCATTTAGTAAAATAGTCACTAAAAACTAATATATGTTTATTTCCATTAATAGTGGTAGGTAGTTTGCATAAAAAATCCATAGCACATAGCTCCATTGGCGATGTTGTAGCTGGAATTGGGTGTAAAGGTGCTTTAGTCTTTGTCCCCGTATTTTTTCTAGTTGCGCATATTGTACATGCATTACACCATCTTTAAACATCTTTTTTAAAGTTATCCCAATAATACTTTTGTAATAACCTGCTTGCTGTTTTTCTGCTTGACAAATGACCCCCTAGAGCACCATCATGATATTGTAACAAGAGAATTTGCCTTAATTTTTGTGGTACTACTATTAACCGTTTTCCACTAAAATCCTCAATAACCACTAGTTTCTTTACAATTTTATATTTTTGATTTGTCCCTTTTTTAATTTCCTCTCTGATCTTGGAAATTTCTAGATCTTTACTTTGTTCCTCTTGTATGTCTATAGGCTTTTCTGTTACTAAAGCAAAAACTTCTAATGCTCCTAGCTCAGGAATGCGTGATAGTGCATCTGCATTTTTGTTTATCCTTCCGGGCTTATAAACAATTTTGATATGCATGTCTTGTATTTTCATTGCCCATTTCAAAAGTCTACTTGATGTATCCTTGTGCTTCCAAAGGCCTTCTAATGGTTTATGATCTGTTCTTATCACAACTTCTGTTCCATATATGTATGGCTTAAACTGTTTTAATGCAAATACTATGGCATAGCATTCTTTTTCTATGGTTGAGTACCTAAGTTGTGCTCCTTTTAATGTTTTACTTGCATATGCTATTACGTAATCTTTACCCTTTTCTTCTTCTTGTCCTAAGACTGCGCCTACGGCTTTCCCGCTGGCGTCCGTCATGACGATAAATTGTTTCTTAAAGTCTGGATATCGTAATATTGGTGCTGTTATTAGTTTCTCTTTTAACTGATCAAATGCCTTTTGATGTTCGAGTGTCCATTTCTTTTGTGGTTTATTGATTTTATCATTTATTGTCTGTACTATTAATACTCCTTTACTCTCTCTTTTTGTTTTAACTCCTTTTGTTAGTTCTATCATGGGTGCTGCTATTTTTGCATAATCTTGTATAAATTTACGGTAATACCCGGTTAATCCCAAAAATCCTTGTACCTGTTGTAACGTTGTTGGGATTGGAAAATTTTTAACAACTTCAATTTTATCTGGGTTAGGTGTTATACCCTCTACCGTGACTATGTGGCCTAAAAATAGCGCTGATGGCTCTGCCCATTTACATTTTGTCGGTTTGATTTTAATCCTAGCCTTTTTTAGTCTCTGTAATACATTCGCTATGTCTTTTAAATGTTCCTCAAAAGTTTTTGATGCAATTAATATATCATCCATATATACTGCGCAATGTTTTACATCTACTAGTATTGTATTCATTAGGCGCTGAAATGTTGCGGGTGCATTAGTTAACCCAAAAAGTAATCGAGTGTATTCGTACAATCCATCTTCGATGACAAAAGCAGTTTTTTCCGCATCCCCCTCTTCCATTTGAATTTGCATATACCCCTTATTTGCGTCAATAACTGTGAAATACTTAGTATCCCTGAGTTTATCATATTGTTCTTGTGCTTTCGGAAATGGGTATGAGTCTTTAATTGTTACATCATTTAATTTACGATAGTCAATGCACATTCTAATTTCACCATCTTTTTTTCTGACGGGTACGATGGGTGATGCCCATTGTGAAAAACTTTGTTTTATTACACCTGCCTCTTTCAACTCTTTTATTTGTCGCTTTATCTCCTCCCTTAGTTTATAAGGTACCCCATAAGGTCGTTGTTTTATTGGTCTGGCGTTCCCCGTATCGATTACATGTTTAATGATGTCAGTATCTCCCAAATCAAACTCATGTTTTGCAAATACGTCACTATATTCATCAAGTAAAGTTTGTAATTGAAATTGTTGGGTTTCATTTAAATAGTTATTATTAATTTTTACTTTATCATAGAATTTAACGTTATTTGTCTTACTTAGTTCGACCATTTGTTCACTGTTATCTCTCATCACCATTGTTTCACATATTTCAAATGTTTGCTCTAATTCACCTTTGAACAACTTTCCCAATCTTGTTTCTTTGTGAATTTTCACATTGCTTCTCTCGTAATTAGCAATTCTAATTGGAATTATTCCGTTTTTTGGTATAACACATTCGTCGGTTAACATTATATTATGGCTTTTTGACTTATCCGGCACAAAAATAAAAGTGTCCTCACTTTTGACGTTGACTTTTACTGGAATTATATGATCACAGTGATATTCTAATTCGAAGGCTTCCAATGCTACTACTTCCGCAAATCTTGATTCCTGATAGTTTGCTTTCCTTTTGATTGCACCATCAGTCAAGTCGATGACGCAGTTATCTAACTTGCGAAGGATATCTATCCTTAGGATGCATTTACTTCTGCATTCAGTCATTACTTTGAATACGTGATTAACTGTTCTACTCGGAAAATGAACAGTGAGCTCAATATCTCCTCTCACTTGCATAGTATGCGATGACATAGATATTATCGTATGATTTGTGCTTTTTATATCTTTTTTTCGATTTTCTGACAACTGATCCTCCCTTATCATGGAGGCTGCTGCTCCGGTATCTACTAGTGCTTTGATGTTTATATTATCGATTAATACTTGGATGCTTGGTCTGGCTTCATTGAGTTCTCGTAATATCTCATTTGCTTCAATACCGTAACATCCATAGGTCTTTCTTGTTACGCAATGACAGTTTGTTATTTTGTTATCCAGGTTATTACTCAGTTCTCTCAGTTGCTGATTTTGACTGTCGTATAATCCCCCTTGTGGTTGCTCCATATTTTCAGATCCACTTGGATTATCATCGTTTTTATCGTTTTCCATCAATTGTTCCTCTTCCATTCGCCGGTTTTTAATTAATCGTATTTCTTTATCGTGTTTTGCTGTTATCAGATATTTCGCAATGAAAGGGCATAAACATGCCAACATTTTATATGAGTTGCCAAATACTTGTCGAAGTTGTCGTAATGATACTAATGATGAACAGATCATTTTGAGCAACGCCACTGTATAATATATTCCTAGTATAGTCGAGAACATATTTCCCAAAACTGCGAAATATCCCCATATGCTATACAATACTTTGTATACTACCTTTTTGAAATGTTCCTTTGATAACAACACATCGAAATTATAATCGCCACCGTGGCTACCCTCGATGACTTTACTCACCATTATTGATAATATTTTCTCTTTCTCGTTAGGAAACAACATGTGCTTTCTTGCACTTTCTATGGCATCTCGCGTGTACATACCGTTGTTATTCATATCATTTATCTCTTGAAATTCCAACTTTTTCTCAAGTTCTGTTAATTCTAGTTTAAACGGTTTAGTTGCTTCTTTTCTATCAGACATTGTAATCCACATTTCATCATTTAGCTGGTATAGTGGGTCAAGCAAATTGGTACATTTATCGATTTTCTTTGGAATGTAAGTTTTATCTGTTAGTATTCTGGTTATAGGCTGTAAATACACTGTTTCTCCTTTATAAATAACGGGTAGTTCGTTGGTACATTGGTTGTTCGTTGCTAGTGATACACTGACCGGTTTACATTGAAAGGTCTGTAATACTTCTCCTACTACTCTCGCAAAAGTTCCTTTTTCTGCAAACAATATTGGTGCCATTAAATCTGGGTTTGTAACCGCTACAGCCATCTTTGTTCTCAATATTTCTCTATTGAGTTTGCAGTCGTTAGTAATTGTTGCTTGGTATACTTTGTCTAATTGAACTAGTTGATGATGATAGAAGTAATCAATTTTATTATTAAAATACGAAGATAATTTGACATCAAATTTATCGACTTTCAATTTTGCATCTTTAATTTCATTACTACTGATATAGATACCTTCATAGTTAGTCTTTACAACTGCTTTTCCGCATTTGATAACCTCTCCTTTATCTACAAATCTCATGGCCTCTGCTTCTGAGTCTGCCATATATATTGTTGGGGTATCCTTTTCTTGTACGATTACTGTTTTCCTTTTTTGATCTTTTATTCTTTTTGATTCTGCATCGGTGAACTGTTTTCCTCTGATTGTTCGGAATTTCAGTGACTTCAATTTTGTTAATTGGCATTCGTATTTATCTATTTTATACACGATCATCGATTCACCAGTGTCACAACTAGATTTATCAAGCGTACAGAACTTGTGTGTCATCATTTTCTTTGATGAACTATCAAATGATGCTTTAAATTTTCTCAATTCGACATAATATTGTCTTCGAACCACAATGTTATCCGCAATCTGACCCCATATTTTATACTTTCCTCCCATACAGTATCCGCCGGCTGATGTCCATCCGACCACATTTACTGATTGTTTCACTCTTGCCCCTACTTGAGCTTTCAATTCGATTCCATCCGTTGTTTTAATCTTTTTCGTTTTAAATGCTTCTTCACACTCGCTTGGTGTTATTATTAATGCCTCCGGCGCCCATGTCGGTACTAACATCGTCCTTGCCACTTGATTACATACAAAACTTTCCTCTGAAAACTTGATTATACACTCCTTTGCCTCTGTGTGTATAAAGTCAGATTCTTGATACACATGAAAAATCTTGGGTTCGGTTATGATTAATTTGGTTGGATTCGCTTCTGGACAATTTTCCACATCTAATAATGAATATTTTTGCCCCCACTTTGGGTTCTGACAATCATAGGCTATAATCGCATTACTTCCTTTGATTAAATCTAATAATAGTGTTATTATTACTATTATTATTGAGATACTTGATTTTCCTTCACTTTTATTTGGTTTTTTCGTCGTTTTGTTCACAAGATTTTTTACAATTGCCTCGGTATCATCATTTTCTATCGTTTCGCTTTCACTTGTTTTTAATGTTTCATCATACATTATTTTCCAGCCTCCTTTCAGTTTTATCCACGGCATCACATCTGTCTTTAATCTTTGATATATTATTTTAGCTACTTCATTTATTTGCTCCTTTGGATTTGATCTTAAGAGCTTTTTATATCTCGTAATTAGATATGCCATTGCCGTAATTACTTTATCTCTGTTTATACCAGTTGTGAAGAGTATCCGTAGGACCACCTCCTCATTTACATCCTCTGTACTCAACTCTCTGACCTCCTTTTCCATTACTCTGATTTTTTGTATCATATTTTCGATTAACGCTGATGGTTTTGTTTTCGGATATAGTTTTGAGTTCATTGCTTTTAGAAATTCAATTATCATGATTACATTGTTATTATCGTCTGCTACTTTTGGATTTTCATGTCTCTTTTTATTTGCTATTTCTCTCAAACGCTCTGCAGCTTTTCGATCATCTGACTTCTCTGCTATTTCTGACTTTCGAGGTCGTCCTCTACCTCGCTTCATTGTTTCAGCATCTTGCATTATTGCCTGTTTGGAGATTTTTTCTATTGTCTCTTGCAAATTACCATATTTATTATCCAATGGTTGAAAAATTATTTCTTTTTCCAGTGGTGACTTTGCACTCCCTTCGGATGGTTGATCCCACATTTTAAACATCATATCATAATCATTTTCCTCATTAAGTTCAACAGAAGGTGTTGCTACCCTTGAGCTAGTTTCTCTATTTATCACTGCAGATATAGTATTCTCATCTATTGTATTTACTCCATAGTCAATTAGATATTCGCCATCTTTCAACTCAATATCGTTAAAATATAACTTTATTTCATCGTTTGGCCCTATTTTTCGAGGCCATTTATCTCTCGCCAATTGTCGTATTTTGTTTACCATTGTACACACATGGACTTCTGTTTTCGATAATACCATTTGAAGAAAATATTCGTCTTTAGTATCCAATGTTATTCTTAGGGGTTCATAAAATTTCGGACTTTTCCTCACAAATTCTCCATAACTTTTAATCATTTCTTTTAATTCTATCTCTAATTCAAATACTCGTGTTTCTCTTTGTCTCATTACCATTAATGGGATTAAACTGGTTAGATATTCAGGATCAATTCTGCTTATTTGAACTTTATTTATCACTCTCAATGTTTCATTGTCATCATAAGGTCGTTTTTTTAAAACTGCTTTTAATTCCTCTTTCATTTTTATTTGTCTCTCAGTTTCCTCATTATCAATATCAACTTCATTTATAAAACACTCATACTCGTTAAGTAACACCTCCGACTTTCTTTCCATGAGTCGGTTATATTGAATTTTAAACTCTTTCAATTCCTCTCTCAAAGTATTTATTTCATTATTCGTATTAGTAATTTCTACTCCATTTATTTGTTTCACTTCTGGTTCACTTTTAAATTTTACTCTATTTGGTGACTCGCTTCTCTGATTGGTACAAACTTTTGCTAAATGACCATATCTCTGGCAGTTGTAACATTTGATTTGTCCATTGAAATTTACTTTATCTCTTCCATCATTATTATACGGGCTTGCTCGCCTTTCTCGATATTGATTTTGTCTATACGGACTCGATTGTCTGCCTCTTGAGCTATTTCTATTATTTCTATTATCATACTGGCGGTATTCAGAACGATTATCTTTATTATTCCCAAAATAATTGTCTCCATTACTTTTGTTATAACGACTTTCTCTAAAACTATTTCTGTTATAGTCAGAACGACTGTCTCTATTAAAGTAGCGGTTGCTTCTATACGAATTATTTCTGTTATAGTCAGAACGACTGTCTCTATTATCGTCTCTAAATCTATTTTGATTTTGTTCTGTAAAATTTAATGCATCAAATCTTTTCCTGTTTTCAGGTGATTGACTTCTACTTGAATTCGGACTATTTTTTCGTCTATTTTTTACAAAATTTAAATATAATTGTTTCATCTCTTCCCATGGAACATCGTCATCGTTTTCCAACTTAGGTTTCGCCGTCGTTGGCCTTTGAATTTCAACTGCATCTATAGATGCATTGAATCTATCTCTCTGTATTGCCTCTACTCTTTTCGCTTTATGAACTAATTCATTTAAATCTCTATATTCAACCATTATTAGTGCTTTATATAAATATTTCTGGATTCCATTCCAGAACTGATCCTCAATTAATTTCGGCGTGTGCTCTCCGGCACCAAATGCCTTTTTTGCTAACTCTGTTATCGTATACACGTACTCTCCAACTGACTCTCTAGATCCCTGATATCGATTTCTAAACTTTTGCACATTTATTTTCTGTAAATCGCTGTCAATTACTATCTCTGCTCTCAAATTTTCAATAAGTTGATCAAGATTGTTTCCTTTACACTCTAAATTATTATATGCCTGTAGCGCATATCCTTTTAAATATAACGGAATTCTCCTCTTTAACTCATCAGGTGTCCAACCACAAGCGTCTGCATATTGAGTGATTTCAGTGAAAAAATCGTCGAACTTTTCAGGCTCTCCTCTATAAGGTTCAATTGGTAAAATTTTTATAAAGTTATTATTATTTTGATTATTATTCATTTTATATACGATTCTATTTCTCAAATTATAAATTATTTCAGGTGGATTATCTATTTTAGCTTTTTAAATTAAAGTTTCAATTTATGGTCAATAATATTATAAATATATTTTCCCGATATATTCTACACTAACCCTCTGATCGCAATTCCTATCCCCCAAATTGTTGATAACAATAATTGATTTTAAAGTCCCGGTTCGCGGCACCAAATGTTGAGGTCTCACTATTTAAGATCTCAACGTGCACTGGTATTCGTATATATATAACTTTAATATATCAAAACACAAGATCTTTTATAAAATTTATTAAACAAAAATTACCAAATATAGTATTCAATTTTCTGAATCAGATTCCGCAAAATAAGATAGTTAATTATAAACAATGCGTGCAAGATTTGTATTTGTTAAATGTTATTTATGTATGCTATGTAGGTGAATGCAAAAAAGAATTTGTTGAGCTCTGCTCCGATTTTAATTTCTTTTCGAGATTGACTCTCAAAGAATTTTGTCGCAGTATTTTTGGGCGAATATACTGAGCTTTAGCTCCAGTATATATACTAAATTTTTTATGTCTATAATATTTTAATTTATTTTTAAGTGCTCTAAGAGCATACTTATTTTATTTTATTTTTTTAAATACTATTGCTATAAGAGCAATATTAATCAATTTATTTTATTTTCTTTCGCATTTTATTGGTAATAATTTTCAGCTGTTACTTTAATAATCAATTAATACGCACTCGTTGGAAATAATTAGTTGTTGAATAATAATAATAATAATAACAATAATAATAATAATAATAACAATAATAATAATAATAATAATAATAATAATAACAATTAATAAGATTGTCTGTATTAATCCCAATGATTTTACCCTTTTTATTTTATTTTATTGAGTTGCATAAAAATGAATAGTGAGGAATAAATTTAATAATTAGAATAAATTACACCCTTTATAATAAAAATGGATTATATCCTTTACAAAAATAAAATATACAGTTACATCATTATTTACAAATTGTTAAATGGATCACAATAAATGATTGTCAAATGTTCAGATAATTGTTCAACAGATCACAATAGATAATTGTTAATTATTTAGATAATTGTTAAATAGATCACGATAGATAATGGATTATTGTCTTTGATGTTCTGATTTGGGATTTGCTTGTGCTCGTTCTTCTGCGTGAATGTTGATCCTGTATTTGTTGGGCCCGGTCCTGTAATACTTTGTTAGCACGAAGGTGTCTAATGGTTTTCCTTCGTCATCTAACATCAATATAAAGAATGGGTGTTTCTCAGACCCAAATGATATTCACTCCAAGGTGATAAAGACACTCTAAAAGCCAAAGGAATATGCTTTAGAAATCCTGATCTTACTCATGAAACTTACAAAAAAGCGTAAACTCATAGTGGAATAGTGAGAATCCAACATAACAAGTGAGAATTAGTGAGAATTAAATATAACAAGTTTGTTTCACAGTGAAAAGAATATGCTCAACATGAAGCATGCAATTCATACTGCAATCGTAGTAGAGAAGGATGAATTCAAATGTAAGTTATCAAGTATTTGATCAATCAGTCTCTTCTGCAATTGGCGTCTTCTGAATTTTCTTTTCTTGATCTGATATAATGATTCATCAGCGTCGTCATCCGGCATTGCAAAGATAAATCTTGCAGTAATAGATACTACGAACTAAGCTCTGATTTGATTTTCTAAGTTTTCTAAATTCAATTACGACTTTTACAAAGGCAAAAGTCAGGTTAATAATATTGAATTTAAAGATAAATTACGAATGTAGTCTGAATCATTTCAAACAAATAAAATAATTCTGATCTCAATGAAAAAGTTAAAGTTAGTTTAAATATCCATTATTTTAAATTAATTGCAGAAGTCTGGTAGAATGCCGTGCACATGGTAATACCATATTTTAGCTGAGTGCAGGATATTGCTCATTGTACATTCTTTAAGCAGACCTTCTGTTTGAAGTGGTTCAATGCCAAGTTTACAAATCAGATCATAAGTTGATGGAAGAATCGAGCCTAATGCCCCAATAATACAAGTGTAAAGCTCTACTTGATAACCAGGTTTCACTACCTGTAATTCACTCTGAAGCAAGCTATATTTCTCAATATTTGCACTATCAGTCAAGTCAAAACGTGAAACAGAATCCATTGGACACTTAATATCAATCATGAATATTCTTTTTCTTTCAGTATCAGTTATTATAAGATCGACGCGTTGTTTAGAATTCAGGACAAGAGAACGAGAATGGTCAACCACGACAATAAAATTAGGATTTTTTAGATTATTCGTTATTATCTTTAGGCAGTCATTGTGTCTCTCTAATGTTAGTATTTGGTGAATCTTACATGACTGTAAGGCATGAGACATAGTTTCATCCTCTTTCTCACAACGTCTACAAAGTCTAGAATCTCCTTTTTTATTAAACTTTGCATTGATGTTAAGTGTATTAGTTCTCGCTCGATGTATAAAGTTCCATGCAAATTCGCCAAGTTTACTTTTAAAAATTGCTTTATTTATTTGAGGAGATAGTTTTATAGGCACTACAATCATGTCGCTTTTATTGCTCAGTTGCCACTTTTGCATATATGAGTCGTACAAAGCAGAGTGAAATATCTTAGAAATTGCTTTTCGAAACTTAGTCGTAAGTATGAAAGTTCCATGACTCTTTGTTATCAGATATAAAAAACTTGCTCTTTAACAATATGAAAAGATACGGAAATTGAGTGTAATCATTTAAAGTAAATTATTGAAGTACGTGCTCGTTGAAATCTCGTTTTCTTTCCATCATGATTCAATTTAGTTTCAGCACAATTAATCCAATCAAAACTTTGTTGTAATGTAGGCTCTTTGATTCCAAGACGAGGATCCGTTACAAACTTTAGAAGGACAATATTAACTTTTCTCGAGTAATCGCAATTGGAAGTAAAGAGTCGGAAAAAGTGCACAATTGTTTGAATATGATATTCATCAAGAAAATCGACACTCAAAGCTCCACCATTTTCAGTTGAGTTGTATAAATAAACTGTCTCAGAATTGTGCGGCAAGTTCAAAATTCTTCTCAGGTGGCCACGCAATTTACTTGAGTTATTGTCACAGGGATTAATATTTCCTTGAGAAGCTGATAAAGCACTAGTTTATTTCACGTGTTCGGAATGCAAATGTTAGTCGAGAATGAATAAAAATCTTGTAAGCTTTGTGTTTTTGCCAACCAAATAAACCGGAATCTGCAATTTTATTTGTGTCACTAACAACTTTATCAAGAATTGCATATGGACTTTGATCATTGTCCTCGCCTACTGGAACCCCAAGATATTGATAAAATTCTTTTGACAACAACTTTTTGATCTCCTTTTTATTAATCAAGATCTCACCATTGATGTTAACTATGGGAAGCTGCATGTAGCCACACTTCTCCGATCGGTATTCAAATCCTATTTCAGTATCACTTCAACAGCAACATCAACAATTTTTTGAAGGTTATTGACATTGTTTGCAACAAGTGCAATGTTTACGGGCGAATCACCAATCATAAATGGTTCAATACATGATCTACTTATTGCTTCAAGAACAGGATTAATGGCAATCGAGAAAAGAGTCATTGAAAGAGGACATCCTTTTTTAACTCCTTTTTGATTGAAAGATTAGGTGTTACAATTGGGCCACAGCTGTAGAAAGATTGAGTGTCGGTGTAAAGTAATTTGACAATAGTAATAAACTCTCCGCTAACGCCAATAGTTTTCAGAACATTCCACAAGTAGTCATGAGGAACACTTCCAAATGCGTCCTTAATATCTAACCAAGCAATAGCTAATGGGGAATCCTTGCTATATTTCGAATGCTCAAGTGCAGAGGAAAGTATTGAATTGTGCTTGACACAACCTTCATGGACAGAGCCACCTTTTTGCCCAATATGCAAAATATCTTTACAAATCACCCATGATGTTAGACGTGTAGTTAAAATAAACGCAAAGACTTTATAAATAACAGACAGCAGAGCTATTGATAGCCAAGATGAAACTTTATCATAATTATCTGTCTTATCAGGTTTCGGAATTAATATAGTCTTGAATGTTTTCCAGATAGTCGGAATGATTTTACTACTGATGATTTTATTAAACAGGAAACTTAACAAGATACTTTCCGGGTCAAGAAGAGCAAGATTTTTGTATTGAATACCATCAATACCCGGTGAAGTGTTATCAGCTCTCTTTAATTCGTAAATAACTTCAAACGGTAAAATATCTACAAGATTGAGAACATTTGTCGTGCTTCGACAATCTTTAAGAATTTTATTCCATGACTTCAATACTGGGTCCTCGTGGCTAAGTTGGTTCAGAATATCCTGAATTTTAGGCCTGACAGTGACAGGTAAGTCATTAATAATTTTATAAAAAGTTGATTTCATATTAATTAAAAATTCTGATCTACTTTTATATTTACTTATTATATTTGAGTTTTGTTTACTTCCTAGGTATGGTTCGTGGGATTTAATTTCAGTGAAATTATTTAAGTGAGGAATTTGACGAATAATGCTTTCAACTATTTGGTTAACATCAGTATTTTCAAAACTAATAATTAATTCAAAGACTTTATTTTTACGCTGTTGTAAGTCAAATTTAATTGTTTCTTTTGCTTTTGTTAAAATTTTCTCTTTATCTTTGTTATTGATCTCAGAAACAATTGGAAGAACAGAGTTGATAATTTTTGCTATTTCTCTCAAATTAATGTTATCAAGGGACATATCATGCGCATAGTTGTTGATGAAAGAACATATTAGAATTTTACTGAGCAAACCTGAACCACGAACATCATGTGGACATTTGCCTGCTCTAATGGCACAACCACGTGAGTTTCTTATTTCATTTATTTTAGTAACTAATAATTTACAAGTAAATATATAGTTTAGGCTGCCATCAAGTGTTGTTGGATCCAGGTAGTAGTGCTCGTCAGTGTTATAATCAATTACCATTAGTGTTTCCCGAGACTTTGGTGGAGCAAAAATGGCAAATACAACTTTCGCGTTTTGGAGTGGCACTTATAATTTAAATGTTCATTCAAATAATGAGTACAATCGTCAAGAATAGCAGTAAACATTGTGAAACCCAAAAGAACGAAGTCTGTTGATAAACTTAAATTATTAAAATATTTTAATAAAATGTTGTCGGTAATTTTTCCATTTATTAGATTTAAATTTAATGAAATTTCAACACACTCTTTAGTGTTGATATCATCAAAAAGTTTACATATTTTATCATGTTGAAAATCCCGATCTAAAATCAATTTTTCCAAAAACACAATGAAAGCAGTGGCATGAAAAGTTGGATCATCTGAAATGAAGCAGCGGTGGAGAATACCATGATTTATTTGAAATTTTATTTTCATACTCAAGAAAAAACTGTTTAAATAATCCGTGAAGTTTCCTCCTATTTCGGTTAGTCTATCAGAAATATCTATGCCAGAAACATCATAATATCATGTCTACAACCAAGATATTCCGGACCTTTCAAATTAATTGAAATCAAAGACAATAAAGCTCGGGAAATCTTAAGTGATTCAGCACAAACCTTTAACCTCTACCGTTTGAAACCCGCATTTATTTTGCTCAACGACAATTCTTTTGATGACGATTTTGGTACCCCATGAATACCTTTCCAAAAACCAGAATTCAGGCATAAAACAAACACTAGTACCTTTCGAAGATAGTAGTAGGGTTGAACCAATTCTAACACAACCGTGCAAACACCTAAAAAGATCGCTCTGCAATCCATTTTTAAGGAAACAAAACAAATTGTCAGTAAAATAAGAACGTAACATTTAAAATTTCAGCTTCGAGTAGATTACGACAGTTCATTGAGTCCCCTTCATCGATCGCTATCAATCAACTATCCCCTTAATTTGAGAAATAATTAAGATTAATATTTTATTTATATGCAATTAACACACATAAATCTATATATTAAAAAACATATATTTTATAAATCGTATTGTGTACCATATGCGCTCTTCGTCTTCCTATGGAGGCTGATGTAGTGACCATTATTAAATCTTTCAATTAAAAAACAAACCCATTGGTTGTAAATTTTAAAATTTAAATTTTGAATGTTGTTTATTTTCTCCATAAGATTTATTATGGTGCAAATTGAGTGTGTTGAAAATTTTGTTTAAAAGAAGAACGATAGCAGATGTGGAAAATAATTGAAAAAATAAAAACGATAGATTGTAAGCATAACGTTTGCTCATATTAAATTCATTTGGACTTTTTCATTATTGTTTGTATAGATTTTTATTTTCGTTGCGAATCACAAAATTGGAAGTAAATCTGTCCACCAAAATCGACAAGGTCAAAAAATATTAAAATTCACTATTATCATTAGTAATTTTAATCACCATTATTGCGGTTATTATTATTATTATTATTATTATTATTATTATTATTATTATTATTATTATTATTATTATTATTATTATTATTATTATTATTATTATTATTATTATTATTATTATTATTATTATTATTATTATTATTATTATTATTATTATTATTATTATCATTATTATTATTATTATTATTATTATTATTATTATTATTATTATCATTATTATTATTATTATTATTATTATTATTATTATTATTATTATTATTATTATTATTATTATTATTATCATTATTAATTGTTATCATTAATTTGGCCATGATTGAATTTTAAAAGAAACATGCAAGAGAATAAAATGAATTTCACCAAACTAGTCTCGAGCTAGTAATTCAGAGGAAGGGCGCCCGTAGGAAATGGAAGTTTACCGGGCTAGATCTCTACCCCAAGAATATTATCCTGATTTTTTGTTCCTAAATAATGTTTACATTTAAAAATTTTTATAGCATTATTAACAAACAGTCATAATAATTATTGTAAAAAATGTTAATATTTATTAGTTAAAACATTTTATTCGTGACAAGGAGGGAGGATTCAATTTTATAGGGTTTATTCATCAATATTTTGGTGAGCCGTCAGAATCACTTCTGGTTTAAAAGTTAGGGATACTGGTAGAGTACCATTGTTGCGGAGCTTTGCTTCGCTAATATGTGGCAACTTATAATTATTTCCCCCATTTGAAAGCATCGTCTCCTCCATGCACTGCTGGAGTGTTAAAAATACATTATCCAGTTTATCTGGGTGTAGCTCATCAATGGCATTACTCACACAGCTAATCAATTCATCAATGGTCTTCAAAGAATGTTGATGCTGAATGGATTGAATGGCATTGAAGAATCCAAGATCTAATACGTTCATGTCGGGACTATTAGGTGGTTGATTTTTAAACATAATAGAAAACCCGTCTTTTGATTCTTCTTCGAGCATATCTGAATCGTCTTCATTGAAATGCGGCTTTGCATTATCTTGCTGAACGTAGATGATATCATATGATCGAGGAAACTTTGCTCTGATCATTGGAAACACATTTTGCTTCGAATTAATTGATTCAATATTTTTAGTGACGTAAGTACCCTTCATTCGGTTCTTGCTATTTCTTTTGGCTTCTTCTTTATAAAAAAACGGCCAGATGCCAATCTTGCCATCAAAATAATTCTCAGAGATAATATCACCTCGGGGTCTAGGAACTGCTGCCAAAAACATCACCTTTGTTATGAATCTTTTGCTTTGACATGTTCTATGAGGAATCTCTTCATCCATGGTCAAGTAATAGCTGCGCTTAACTTTCGAAAGATAAAACCATTTTCAATCAATATGAACATGATTGAAAAAATTATCGAAGCATCCATCTGTTTTTATATAGGACAGACAAAATGTCAGGCGTTCAATTTTATTTCTATCTGTTAGTAATAGCTTAACTGTAGATGAAACCCGTCTTAATAATTTAAACTCCTTCAAATTACTGAATAATGTTGTTTTTGGAATACCACTGGCACATGATAAACTTCGAAGCGTTCCTCGCCGGTTTAATGAAATTTTCTTGATATCGTTTAATTTATCATCATAGTTTTTCCTTTTTCGTTTACAATTTATCCTCATTGATGATGAATCAATAACTATTTCATCTGTTCAAAGTTGTTCGGGAGCATTTCTTCAAAGTTTCGAAATTGAAGCTCTCGATACGTTGTACTTAGCGGAAATGTCATTTATGGTTCCATGCTTCAGGTTGGGAGGATTTCTGCTGGACATATTCATTAAAAAATCTTGAAAAATAAAACTTCTTTCTTCATTAGATAAGTCATAAGTTGAATGTAAATTTTATATTTTCATTTTTTATTTGTATTTTAGGAGTATTTAAAATTTAACAATAAAAAATCCTATAATCATGGAAATTTTTGTCAATCCATCCATACTAGATCATTATCTATCTATATAAATTAATAAAGTTTAAAGTTGACCAAAAACATTGATAAGTGGAAAAATTTATTTCAAATGCAAACATTATTTCGGAATTGAGGGAGTAATTTAAAATCTTATTAATTTATTTAAATTTTGTTCATTATTATAAATTTTACTCTCTTAATATTCTAAAGGTGTTACCTCTGGATTTGGAAGAAATGAGAAATTCAAAAAAAAGAAAAATAATTTTTTTTTCTGATACATCTTTAGAAGTGGCCGCTGGCTCAGTTTCGTTATTATCGTGATATTTATCCTCTAGAATAAAATTACTAATGGGAATGTCATCATGGATTGACACAAAATTTTACTCCTTATTTCAATTGTTCCAAAAAACTGTTAATTTAACTAAATATTAACATTGTGAATCTTATTATCATTATTATCATTACCATTACTGATTATTAGGATCATAACTATCATTATTAGTACTATTACCATGGTTGTTGTAATAATTAGTATTATCAGTATGCCTATACCTACATTTAATTCTGATCTTACTGCTTAATAATTTCTTATCATTATTATGTTTACTCAATACTCGATGAGAAAGGAATGCAGAAAGACAAGAAAGGGAGCTCTCAGAAGTTCATCGTTCAAAGAAGATCTGAGGGATATAAAATTAACTGATTCAAAACAATTTTGTTAATTGAAATTTTTTGTTGTTGTTAAAGAAATAGAAATGTGTAAATAATTCGCTTTATGATAAGATCATTAAATTTAAGTTTATTTTCGTTAATTTTTAAAATAAATGTAAATTAAAAGAAATAGAAAAATCATCAGAAATATTTATTTGATATTTCACTATTCCAATAATGCAAGTGGTAATACTTTTGTCCGACCCTGCTTTTCAGAAAGAATAACGAGAGAAGCTTTCAAAGTTCGATGGAAATGTTCGACTAAACCGTTGGTTTGTGAATGATTTACAGTCGAACGAAGATTATGAATGTTAAGCTTTTCAGAGAGTTCTTGAAATAAACTGGACTCAAACATTCTGCTTTTATAAAACTTGTCGATTTTTGGGTCAAATTTTCTTGCTATTATGCTTTTTTATGTATACATTTTGTGGGCTCTTGATGCATTTTTTATATATTTATTTTACTTTTGTATCTCTTAAATTTATATTTGATTATATTCTCTAAAATTTAAGGGTACTTAGTGGATGTTTTGCAAATTTATTTTGAATCTATACTGCTGTGTTTGCGTGTTATTTCGACGATAATAGATAGTAAATCCATAAATTTCAACGAATTCTTGAGAGAAAAAACCTAAATAAAAATTTATTAAACTATGAAGGAAGAAAAAAATAAAATTGCCTCACCATGTTTTGGTGTACGGAATTATGAAATTTCGTTCTAAAAATAGAACAAAAATTCTTGTTTTAATCAATAAAATTTAAAACTTGGAATTTGGGCTTTTGAAGAGGAAGGGTGTCAAATTTCATATTTGTGATTAAAGTTTTGATTAAAATGGCATTATGAGGACCTTTTACATATGTTATTCGACTGATATATTCAAAAAACTAATAAAATAAACGAAAACACACTAAAATTGGCAAAGTTCAAAGTTAATCATATCACTAATTTATGATTCATTATATTTTTACAATAATATATACGTTTGCCTCAAGTAGGTTCAATAAAATTCATTGTTATAACATTCCAAAACCAATTATCAACTTGATGTAAAATCATATAAAATATTTTAGCTCAACAAAATCAAACTAAAACTCTGGATGTTGAGAAGTTTCGACGGGACGTGACCAACTAATACGAAAAAACTTAGGACCAAAGCCAGCGAGCAGACTCAATGATTCGTCGATGCAGCAGGATGGAAGAAAAATGGATGAGGCCAAAATGTGCTTAACAAATTGCTTAAATCGCAACACGCAGAGATGGTAGTCGAAATGGAGAAGTTTAAAAGAAAAAACCAATAATTAAAATTAAAGGAAACAGTCAGAATCGAGATCGGGAAACCATTCCAGTACGACGGCAAGCGTCGATACTAATCTCTTCTGGCTTATACACAGCTCCAGCCAAACAAATCCATTCAATAGCATAGAACTAACACAAAATCAAAACATAGAAAACCTCGTTCCAATAAAGCCGAGAGGGAAAGGCGGTAAATGAACAAAGCAGCTTGATTGATAGAGAAAATAAAGAAGCTCAAACTAAACATGTTAGAACAAAATTTCATTGACTGGATATGATATGAAATTTTAATAAATAATTGGTTTTTTCGAATCGATGATCATTTTTGGAATGAACCTAAATTATTTCATAAATAAGAACAATAAAATAAAAATAAATAGTCTAAATATCTTAATCATCGAAATATAAAACAAAAATCAATAAATTTATAAAATATAAACATGCCAACTCACCTTGAGATTGTTTGTAAAATAGTCACTGAGACAAACCCTACACTATAGAAAATCAAGAAGATAGAGAGAAATAAAATAATACACATTAACAAAACCCATAATAAAACATGCATGTAAACTTTTATCATGTAGCCATCAGAAGTTGAAAACACCCTTATAATAAATTAACTGACAAACATTTTAAAGATATTTTTAGAAAGAAAAATGGCAGGAAAAATTTTAATTTAAATTTTAAGGTTTCTGCTAGGAAATTTCAAGTAATTGAGAATGTATCTTCATAAGATTTAACATTAAAACTAAAATTAATTTGTTATTTCAGACATTTCTGTCGAAAAAAAACAAAACCGGAAATCCGAAAAAAGCATAAATTGTAAATTATGTTAGTAAGTTTTAAAAAATAATCATAAATCAAATTATTGTGTGTACATATTCGAAGATTTTTTTCAAAAGATGTGTTGAGGTCTCACTATTTAAGATCTCAACGTTGCACTGGTATTCTTATATATATAACTTGAATATATCAAAACACAAGATCGTTTATAAAATTTATTAAATAAAAATTACCAAATATAGTATTCAATTTTTCAAATCAGTTTCCAAAGATAAAATAGTTATAAACAATGCGTGCAAGATTTGTATTTGTTAAATGTTATTTATGTATGCTATGTATGTGAATGCGAAAAAGATTTGTTGAGCTCTGCTCCGATTTTAATTTCTTTTCGAGATTGACTCTTAAAGAATTTTTTGTCGCTGTATTTTTGGGCGAATATACTGAGCTTTAGCTTCAGTATATATACTAAAATTTTTTATGCTTATTATTTTAATTTATTTTTTAAGTGCTCTAAGAGCATACTTATATTATTTTATTTTATTATTTTTTTTTCAAAATACTATTGCTATAAGAGCAATCAATTTATTATAATCATTTCTATATTGATTTTCAGCTGTTAATAATGATTTCAATTATTTCCAATTGTTGGAAATAATTTTCAGCTGTCAATTTTAATAATAATAATAATAATAATAATAATAATAATAATAATAATAATAATAATAATAATAATAACATAATTATATAGTAATAATAACAATACCAATATTAATAATAATAATTAATAAGATTATATGTATTAACCCCAATGATTTTACCCTTTTTTTTATTTTTATTTTTATTAAGTTGCATAAAAATGAATCGTGAGGAACAAATTTAATAATTAGAATAAATTACACCCTTTATAATAAAAATGGATTATATCCTTTACCACAAAAATAAAATATACATTTACATTATTATTCACAAATTGTTAAATGGATCACGATAAATGATTGTCAATTGTTAAATGGATTACAATAAATGATTGTCAAATATTCAGATAACAGATCACAATAGATAATAGATCACGTCAGATAATGAATTATTGTCTTTGATGTTCTGATTTGGGATTTGCTTGTGCCCGTTCTTCTGCGTGGATGTTGATCCTGTATTTGTTGGGCCCGGTCCTGTAATATTTTGTTAGCACGAAGGTGTCTAATGGTTTTCCTTCGTCATCTAACATTCCTCCCTGGGCCGTTAAAGTAATGTCCTCATTACCTTTATCGCTGAGGACTAATTCAATCTCACAATCGTTTATTTTCATGATGGTGCGCCTGAATCCCTTTTTGAGTGCCAAATTTAATATGTCTCCGTCCTTTATTCGTCTACCGAAATGACGGCATAATTCGCTATCTGATATCTCCATCTGGCTTTCTCCAATTACAAAATCAGGGTCTTCTAGTATTATATCCGGTTCGGGTCCATATTCGTCACTGTCTTCGGTTGTTGATTTCGGTGATGCTTCCTGATCATCTTCTTCGAAGGAGAAATATTCCTCATCCGAATCATTATCACACTGCATTTTGTTTTCTTGTAATTGTGGCTCGCTTTTGACAGGTATGTTGTTGCTTTGTGGTCGTTCCTCAGAGATGAATATGATATCATCATCACTATCCATTAGCTCACTTTCGAATGTCCTTCTGGTGCCATTCTTGTTAAATTTTAATTCCCATTGTGATGGTTCTATGTACATATCCTCTTCTATATCATCGTTTTCTAAGGCATTCGTTGTGCTTTCTTGGTTCTCTTTTACATTTCTCTTTAAACTTGAGGAATCCCATTTGATAACTTCTTCCCATTTTTGTTCTGCGATGCCATAAATGACTTTCAGAAGTATTGTTGTCTCGTTCGCTGAGAAGGGTTCTGCTTTTTGTAGTATTCTATTGATGACTTTATCCTTGAACCACTTATCGTGGTATCTGATTGCCTGGTATGCTAGATTGGATAATTTGATTTTGTGGGGTGCTACATTCTTTACGAAGGAACGCATGAAAGAATCTTCAGCCATTTCTCTGACTCCCATTACATTGTAGATATCTAATGTGAGAGCTTTTAATTTGTTTGTGATATCATACCCTACGATTATTTGTCCCTGTAGGAATTTTCGAATATCTACTAATGCTTGGTATTCATCCTCGTTACCAACAATATTTTCCTTGTTTGCTTTTGTTTTTTCCGGATAATAATGGAGTATTTTTGTCCTCGGTGTGATTTTCTTATTGAATAGGACGGTTCCGTCGAAATTTCTGATGCATACTTCTACTGGTCTCTGATTGTTGTTGATGTCGCAGACTAGTTTGACATCTACGAATTTAATCTTCTCCTGCCTTTCTGTTGTTGTTAATTCTTGGTGTGTGAACGATACACCTTTGTTGACAAGCTCTTGAGGAATGTGTAGGTCCGATATGATATATTCCAGATCTACGAAAGGGTTTGGTATTGTAGGTATGTAGAGAACTTCAATTGCTATTACACATGGTAGACTGTTCATTTGAATCATAAGGTTATTGAATTCATTTGACATTCTTCTGTGTTTGATAGTTTTTATTATTATTGAGCAATTGCTCGTGGTGATTAGTGGGATTCTTTGTTGACAAATAGAGACCTCTGTTTTTGTCATATGGAAGATTATTCGATGGGGCACCTTTTTTCCTTCAGCTGCTGCCTTGTCTACATTGGCAAATTCATCAAATGCTCCGATAAGCTCTTTGAGTTTCACTCTTCTAGCTTCGTTGAATTTGATTAAGTCCAGCTCTCTTTCTTCGATTTCTATTTTCATATCATTTGGGATGCACACCTGGTTTGGGAAGCTGCGGATAGTGATTGGGGTTCCGTCTGTGCAGATTTTATTTTGTAGATTTCTGTAGAAACTTCCGCAATGCTTGTTTATCATACAAACATATTGATTAGATTGTGTATTGGCTTGATTGGATTGACTGGATTGTCCGGGAAATTGATTAGACTTCATGTGAGATTGATTAGATTGATTGGGTTTCTTGTGAAATTGATTGAATTGTACGTAAGATTGATCAACTTGATTGGACTGCGATTTGGATTGGCTGAATTGCGTGTTGAATTGTATTTGTTCTAAAATGAAGAGTAAATAAATAATCCTCTTGCGCATATGAGGTTTGCCCTTATACGCCATTAAGTTATAGATATCAATATATACAAATTTAGAAAATATTATTGACCATATTCGATTAATTTTATATAATTTTTTAAACAAGAGTGGACATTGTGTATTGACCTGGTATATATTTGTCCAAGTGAAAACGCCCTGATACATTTTTGACCAGTCGGTGCCGATACCGCTGCCTTTTCCACTTGTACTTTTTGTAGATTTGTACACTACTAACTATTGCCAATATTGCTATAGCTAAAATACTAGCTGATATTACGTAAAAAGGCCATATTGGTTTAGTTTCTTGTTTTTGAAATGCCTGTAATTCATTCCAATTTTTTATAAGAATTGGTTTTCCCGTAGGTAATTTAATTAATTTTTTCTCGAGTTGGATTGGTATTTTATAGGTTTTGGTTGTTATTTCATCGGTTATGGTTTGAGTTGTTATTTTCGTGGTGGTTACATTCATGTTTGGGCTTGAATTAATTTGTTGTGTTGTTGTATTTATAATTACTTTCTTTGTCATCTTACGTTTTTTTGTCTGTATGGTTTTTACCCTTTTACATTGTATTTGTGATGTATCGTAATCTGTATCCCATTGGGCGCATAGAACGTATTGAGTGTTGGGTTCTAAGTTAATAAATTTAGCGTTGTCTCCCCTTTCGAACTTATCAGTGGTTTTTTCTCTTCTTTTTTCATAAATTTTGGTGTGATATTTGTTGATTTTAAGTATAGATCTCCTATCGGCTTATTATTTAGATTGAATACGTTAATTTCGTGAGATAAAATATTTATTAAAATGTCTCTATCTCCCATAAATTCAGTTTTGTACTTTTCTTTAACATTAGTTGTATTGATTATTCCTATGATTGTTAAGAAGATTGCTGACATCAATAATCCTTTCTGGGATCGTAAATTATATCTATGTGTTGGTCCCTCTACTATTTCTGATTCCGCTAATTTGCATCTATTTACGTGTACTACTATGGGATCCTCGTTTTTATGTTTTTGTATATGTAAGTTTTCGTTGATTACTTTAACTACTTCATATGGGCCTTTAAATGGTCTTGCTAATTTTGTTGTTTTACCTTTTCCCACTTGTGGAGACATAAGTCTAACCTTATCTCCCACCTTAAAGGTATGGGGTTTACTGGTTTTATCGTAGTCATCTTTATATTGTTCTAGTCTAAACTTAACTTTTAGATTAGCTACCTTATATACTTCTTGCATTCGCTCTTGCATTAAGGTTACGTAATCCGGTGCATCTAAATATTGTGATACTCGTGGTTCGAAAATTGTATCTATGGGTGTTGCAGGTTCTCTTAAAAACATTAAGAAATATGGTGAATACCCCGTTGTCTCGTTGGGTGTGATATTATGAATGTATGTGCATTGACTCACGTATTCATCCCAATCATTTTGATTTTTTCCCACAAAAACCGCTAATCTACTGAGAAGTGTGCCGTTAAATCTTTCCACTAACCCATCAGTTTGAGGATGATAAGCTGTCGTGTTAATTTTATGCATGTTAAATATGTTAGCTACCCTTTTGATTGTTTCGCTCATGAAATTTGCTCCCTTATCCGTTAGTAGTTTTCTAGGTGTGCCGATTTTGAAAATAATTTTTTCTACAAGTAATTTGGCTACTGTTTCTGCTGTTTCATCTTTAGTTGGGAATGCCTCTGCCCATTTAGTAAAATAGTCACTAAAAACTAATATATGTTTATTTCCATTAATAGTGGTAGGTAGTTTGCATAAAAAATCCATAGCACATAACTCCATTGGCGATGTTGTAGCTGGGATTGGATGTAGAGGTGCTTTAGTCTTTGTCCCCGTATTTTTTCTAGTTGCGCATATTGTACATGCATTACACCATCTTTTAACATCTTTTTTTAAGTTATCCCAATAATACTTTTGTAATAATCTGCCTGCTGTTTTTCTGCTTGACAAATGACCCCCTAGAGCACCATCATGATATTGTAACAAGAGAATTTGCCTTAATTTTTGTGGTACTACTATTAGCTGTTTTCCACTAAAATCCTCAATAACCACTAGTTTCTTTACAATTTTATATTTTTGATTTGTCCCTTTTTTAATTTCCTCTCTGATCTTGGAAATTTCTAGATCTTTACTTTGTTCCTCTTGTATGTCTATAGGCTTTTCTGTTACTAAAGCAAAAACTTCTAATGCTCCTAGCTCAGGAATGCGTGATAGTGCATCTGCATTTTTGTTTATCCTTCCGGGTTTATAGACAATTTTGATATGCATGTCTTGTATTTTCATTGCCCATTTTAAAAGTCTACTTGATGTATCTTTGTGTTTCCAAAGGCCTTCTAATGGTTTATGATCTGTTCTTATCACAACTTCTGTTCCATATATGTATGGCTTAAACTGTTTTAATGCAAATACTATGGCATAGCATTCTTTTTCTATGGTTGAGTACCTAAGTTGTGCTCCTTTTAATGTTTTACTTGCATATGCTATTACGTAATCTTTACCCTTTTCTTCTTCTTGTCCTAAGACTGCCCCTACGGCTTTCCCGCTGGCGTCCGTCATGACGATAAATTGTTTCTTAAAGTCTGGATATCGTAATATTGGTGCTGTTATTAGTTTCTCTTTTAACTGATCAAATGCCTTTTGATGTTCGAGTGTCCATTTCTTTTGTGGTTTATTGATTTTATCATTTATTGTCTGTACTATTAATACTCCTTTACTCTCTCCTTTTGTTTTAACTCCTTTTGTTAGTTCTATCATGGGTGCTGCTATTTTTGCATAATCTTGTATAAATTTACGGTAATACCCGGTTAATCCCAAAAATCCTTGTACTTGTTGTAACGTTGTTGGGATTGGAAAATTTTTAACAACCTCAATTTTATCTGGGTTGGGTGTTATACCCTCTACCGTGACTATGTGGCCTAAAAATAGCGCTGATGGCTCTGCCCATTTACATTTTGTCAGTTTGATTTTAATCCTAGCCTTTTTTAGTCTCTGTAATACATTCGCTATGTCTTTTAAATGTTCCTCAAAAGTTTTTGATGCAATTAATATATCATCCATATAGACTGCGCAATGTTGTACATCTACTAGTATTGTATTCATTAGGCGCTGAAATGTTGCGGGTGCATTAGTTAACCCAAAAGGTAATCTAGTGTATTCGTATAATCCATCTTCAATGACAAAAGCAGTTTTTTCCGCATCCCCCTCTTCCATTTGAATTTGCATATACCCCTTATTTGCGTCAATAACTGTGAAATACTTAGTATCCCTGAGTTTATCATATTGTTCTTGTGCTTTCGGAAATGGGTATGAGTCTTTAATTGTTACATCATTTAATTTACGATAGTCAATGCACATTCTAATTTCACCATCTTTTTTTCTGACGGGTACGATGGGTGATGCCCATTGTGAAAAACTTTGTTTTATTACACCTGCCTCTTTCAATTCTTTTATTTGTCGCTTTATCTCCTCCCTTAGTTTATAAGGTACCCCATAAGGTCGTTGTTTTATTGGTCTGGCGTTCCCAGTATCGATTACATGTTTAATGATGTCAGTATCTCCCAAATCAAACTCATGTTTTGCAAATACGTCACTATATTCATCAAGTAAGGTTTGTAATTGAAATTGTTGGGTTTCATTTAAGTAATTATTATTAATTTTTACTTTATCATAGAATTTAACGTTATTTGTCTTACTTAGTTCGACCACTTGTTCACTGTTATCTCTCATCACCATTGTTTCACACATTTCAAATGTTTGCTCTAATTCACCTTTGAACAACTTTCCCAATCTTGTTCCTTTGTGAATTTTCACATTGCTTCTCTCGTAATTAGCAATTCTAATTGGAATTATTCCGTTTTTTGGTATAACACATTCGTCGGTTAACATTATATTATGGCTTTTTGACTTATCCGGCACAAAAATAAAAGTGTCCTCACTTTTGACGTTGACTTTTACTGGAATTATATGATCACAGTGATATTCTAATTCGAAGGCTTCTAATGCTATTACTTCCGCAAATCTTGATTCCTGATAATTTGCTTTCCTTTTGATTGCACCATCAGTCAAGTCGATGACGCAGTTATCTAACTTGCGAAGGATATCTATCCCTAGGATGCATTTACTTCTGCATTCAGTCATTACTTTGAATACGTGATTAACTGTTCTACTCGGAAAATGAACAGTGAGCTCAATATCTCCTCTCACTTGCATAGTATGTGATGACATAGATATTATCGTATCATTTGTGCTTTTTATATCTTTTTTTCGATTTTCTGACAACTGATCCTCCCTTATCATGGAGGCTGCTGCTCCGGTATCTACTAATGCTTTGATGTTTATATTATCGATTAATACTTGGATGCTTGGTCTGGCTTCATTGAGTTCTCGTAATATCTCATTTGCTTCAATACCGTAACATCCATAGGTCTTTCTTGTTACGCAATGACAATTTGTTATTTTGTTATCCAGGTTATTACTCAGTTCTCTCAGTTGCTGATTTTGACTGTCATATAATCCTCCTTGTGGTTGTTCCACGTTTTCAGATCCACTTGGATTATCATCGTTTTTTTCGTTTTCCATTAATTGTTCCTCTTCCATTCGCCGGTTTTTAATTAATCGTATTTCTTTATCGTGTTTTGCTGTTATCAGATATTTTGTTGTTTTACCTTTTCCCACTTGTGGAGACATAAGTCTAACCTTATCTCCCACCTTAAAGGTATGGGGTTTACTGGTTTTATCGTAGTCATCTTTATATTGTTCTTGTCTAAACTTAACTTTTAGATTAGCTACCTTATATACTTCTTGCATTCGCTCTTGCATTAAGGTTACGTAATCCGGTGCATCTAAATATTGTGATACTCGTGGTTCGAAAATTGTATCTATGGGTGTTGCAGGTTCTCTTAAAAACATTAAGAAATATGGTGAATACCCCGTTGTCTCGTTGGGTGTGATATTATGAATGTATGTGCATTGACTCACGTATTCATCCCAATCATTTTGATTTTTTCCCACAAAAACCGCTAATCTACTGAGAAGTGTGCCGTTAAATCTTTCCACTAACCCATCAGTTTGAGGATGATAAGCTGTCGTGTTAATTTTATGCATGTTAAATATGTTAGCTACCCTTTTGATTGTTTCGCTCATGAAATTTGCTCCCTTATCCGTTAGTAGTTTTCTAGGTGTGCCGATTTTGAAAATAATTTTTTCTACAAGTAATTTGGCTACTGTTTCTGCTGTTTCATCTTTAGTTGGGAATGCCTCTGCCCATTTAGTAAAATAGTCACTAAAAACTAATATATGTTTATTTCCATTAATAGTGGTAGGTAGTTTGCATAAAAAATCCATAGCACATAACTCCATTGGCGATGTTGTAGCTGGGATTGGATGTAGAGGTGCTTTAGTCTTTGTCCCCGTATTTTTTCTAGTTGCGCATATTGTACATGCATTACACCATCTTTTAACATCTTTTTTTAAGTTATCCCAATAATACTTTTGTAATAATCTGCCTGCTGTTTTTCTGCTTGACAAATGACCCCCTAGAGCACCATCATGATATTGTAACAAGAGAATTTGCCTTAATTTTTGTGGTACTACTATTAGCTGTTTTCCACTAAAATCCTCAATAACCACTAGTTTCTTTACAATTTTATATTTTTGATTTGTCCCTTTTTTAATTTCCTCTCTGATCTTGGAAATTTCTAGATCTTTACTTTGTTCCTCTTGTATGTCTATAGGCTTTTCTGTTACTAAAGCAAAAACTTCTAATGCTCCTAGCTCAGGAATGCGTGATAGTGCATCTGCATTTTTGTTTATCCTTCCGGGTTTATAGACAATTTTGATATGCATGTCTTGTATTTTCATTGCCCATTTTAAAAGTCTACTTGATGTATCTTTGTGTTTCCAAAGGCCTTCTAATGGTTTATGATCTGTTCTTATCACAACTTCTGTTCCATATATGTATGGCTTAAACTGTTTTAATGCAAATACTATGGCATAGCATTCTTTTTCTATGGTTGAGTACCTAAGTTGTGCTCCTTTTAATGTTTTACTTGCATATGCTATTACGTAATCTTTACCCTTTTCTTCTTCTTGTCCTAAGACTGCCCCTACGGCTTTCCCGCTGGCGTCCGTCATGACGATAAATTGTTTCTTAAAGTCTGGATATCGTAATATTGGTGCTGTTATTAGTTTCTCTTTTAACTGATCAAATGCCTTTTGATGTTCGAGTGTCCATTTCTTTTGTGGTTTATTGATTTTATCATTTATTGTCTGTACTATTAATACTCCTTTACTCTCTCCTTTTGTTTTAACTCCTTTTGTTAGTTCTATCATGGGTGCTGCTATTTTTGCATAATCTTGTATAAATTTACGGTAATACCCGGTTAATCCCAAAAATCCTTGTACTTGTTGTAACGTTGTTGGGATTGGAAAATTTTTAACAACCTCAATTTTATCTGGGTTGGGTGTTATACCCTCTACCGTGACTATGTGGCCTAAAAATAGCGCTGATGGCTCTGCCCATTTACATTTTGTCAGTTTGATTTTAATCCTAGCCTTTTTTAGTCTCTGTAATACATTCGCTATGTCTTTTAAATGTTCCTCAAAAGTTTTTGATGCAATTAATATATCATCCATATAGACTGCGCAATGTTGTACATCTACTAGTATTGTATTCATTAGGCGCTGAAATGTTGCGGGTGCATTAGTTAACCCAAAAGGTAATCTAGTGTATTCGTATAATCCATCTTCAATGACAAAAGCAGTTTTTTCCGCATCCCCTCTTCCATTTGAATTTGCATATACCCCTTATTTGCGTCAATAACTGTGAAATACTTAGTATCCCTGAGTTTATCATATTGTTCTTGTGCTTTCGGAAATGGGTATGAGTCTTTAATTGTTACATCATTTAATTTACGATAGCCAATGCACATTCTAATTTCACCATCTTTTTTTCTGACGGGTACGATGGGTGATGCCCATTGTGAAAAACTTTGTTTTATTACACCTGCCTCTTTCAATTCTTTTATTTGTCGCTTTATCTCCTCCCTTAGTTTATAAGGTACCCCATAAGGTCGTTGTTTTATTGGTCTGGCGTTCCCAGTATCGATTACATGTTTAATGATGTCAGTATCTCCCAAATCAAACTCATGTTTTGCAAATACGTCACTATATTCATCAAGTAAGGTTTGTAATTGAAATTGTTGGGTTTCATTTAAGTAATTATTATTAATTTTTACTTTATCATAGAATTTAACGTTATTTGTCTTACTTAGTTCGACCACTTGTTCACTGTTATCTCTCATCACCATTGTTTCACACATTTCAAATGTTTGCTCTAATTCACCTTTGAACAACTTTCCCAATCTTGTTCCTTTGTGAATTTTCACATTGCTTCTCTCGTAATTAGCAATTCTAATTGGAATTATTCCGTTTTTTGGTATAACACATTCGTCGGTTAACATTATATTATGGCTTTTTGACTTATCCGGCACAAAAATAAAAGTGTCCTCACTTTTGACGTTGACTTTTACTGGAATTATATGATCACAGTGATATTCTAATTCGAAGGCTTCTAATGCTATTACTTCCGCAAATCTTGATTCCTGATAATTTGCTTTCCTTTTGATTGCACCATCAGTCAAGTCGATGACGCAGTTATCTAACTTGCGAAGGATATCTATCCCTAGGATGCATTTACTTCTGCATTCAGTCATTACTTTGAATACGTGATTAACTGTTCTACTCGGAAAATGAACAGTGAGCTCAATATCTCCTCTCACTTGCATAGTATGTGATGACATAGATATTATCGTATCATTTGTGCTTTTTATATCTTTTTTTCGATTTTCTGACAACTGATCCTCCCTTATCATGGAGGCTGCTGCTCCGGTATCTACTAATGCTTTGATGTTTATATTATCGATTAATACTTGGATGCTTGGTCTGGCTTCATTGAGTTCTCGTAATATCTCATTTGCTTCAATACCGTAACATCCATAGGTCTTTCTTGTTACGCAATGACAATTTGTTATTTTGTTATCCAGGTTATTACTCAGTTCTCTCAGTTGCTGATTTTGACTGTCATATAATCCTCCTTGTGGTTGTTCCACGTTTTCAGATCCACTTGGATTATCATCGTTTTTTTCGTTTTCCATTAATTGTTCCTCTTCCATTCGCCGGTTTTTAATTAATCGTATTTCTTTATCGTGTTTTGCTGTTATCAGATATTTTGTTGTTTTACCTTTTCCCACTTGTGGAGACATAAGTCTAACCTTATCTCCCACCTTAAAGGTATGGGGTTTACTGGTTTTATCGTAGTCATCTTTATATTGTTCTTGTCTAAACTTAACTTTTAGATTAGCTACCTTATATACTTCTTGCATTCGCTCTTGCATTAAGGTTACGTAATCCGGTGCATCTAAATATTGTGATACTCGTGGTTCGAAAATTGTATCTATGGGTGTTGCAGGTTCTCTTAAAAACATTAAGAAATATGGTGAATACCCCGTTGTCTCGTTGGGTGTGATATTATGAATGTATGTGCATTGACTCACGTATTCATCCCAATCATTTTGATTTTTTCCCACAAAAACCGCTAATCTACTGAGAAGTGTGCCGTTAAATCTTTCCACTAACCCATCAGTTTGAGGATGATAAGCTGTCGTGTTAATTTTATGCATGTTAAATATGTTAGCTACCCTTTTGATTGTTTCGCTCATGAAATTTGCTCCTTATCCGTTAGTAGTTTTCTAGGTGTGCCGATTTTGAAAATAATTTTTTCTACAAGTAATTTGGCTACTGTTTCTGCTGTTTCATCTTTAGTTGGGAATGCCTCTGCCCATTTAGTAAAATAGTCACTAAAAACTAATATATGTTTATTTCCATTAATAGTGGTAGGTAGTTTGCATAAAAAATCCATAGCACATAACTCCATTGGCGATGTTGTAGCTGGGATTGGATGTAGAGGTGCTTTAGTCTTTGTCCCCGTATTTTTTCTAGTTGCGCATATTGTACATGCATTACACCATCTTTTAACATCTTTTTTTAAGTTATCCCAATAATACTTTTGTAATAATCTGCCTGCTGTTTTTCTGCTTGACAAATGACCCCCTAGAGCACCATCATGATATTGTAACAAGAGAATTTGCCTTAATTTTTGTGGTACTACTATTAGCTGTTTTCCACTAAAATCCTCAATAACCACTAGTTTCTTTACAATTTTATATTTTTGATTTGTCCCTTTTTTAATTTCCTCTCTGATCTTGGAAATTTCTAGATCTTTACTTTGTTCCTCTTGTATGTCTATAGGCTTTTCTGTTACTAAAGCAAAAACTTCTAATGCTCCTAGCTCAGGAATGCGTGATAGTGCATCTGCATTTTTGTTTATCCTTCCGGGTTTATAGACAATTTTGATATGCATGTCTTGTATTTTCATTGCCCATTTTAAAAGTCTACTTGATGTATCTTTGTGTTTCCAAAGGCCTTCTAATGGTTTATGATCTGTTCTTATCACAACTTCTGTTCCATATATGTATGGCTTAAACTGTTTTAATGCAAATACTATGGCATAGCATTCTTTTTCTATGGTTGAGTACCTAAGTTGTGCTCCTTTTAATGTTTTACTTGCATATGCTATTACGTAATCTTTACCCTTTTCTTCTTCTTGTCTAAGACTGCCCCTACGGCTTTCCGCTGGCGTCCGTCATGACGATAAATTGTTTCTTAAAGTCTGGATATCGTAATATTGGTGCTGTTATTAGTTTCTCTTTTAACTGATCAAATGCCTTTTGATGTTCGAGTGTCCATTTCTTTGTGGTTTATTGATTTTATCATTTATTGTCTGTACTATTAATACTCCTTTACTCTCTCCTTTTGTTTTAACTCCTTTTGTTAGTTCTATCATGGGTGCTGCTATTTTTGCATAATCTTGTATAAATTTACGGTAATACCCGGTTAATCCCAAAAATCCTTGTACTTGTTGTAACGTTGTTGGGATTGGAAAATTTTTAACAACCTCAATTTTATCTGGGTTGGGTGTTATACCCTCTACCGTGACTATGTGGCCTAAAAATAGCGCTGATGGCTCTGCCCATTTACATTTTGTCAGTTTGATTTTAATCCTAGCCTTTTTTAGTCTCTGTAATACATTCGCTATGTCTTTTAAATGTTCCTCAAAAGTTTTTGATGCAATTAATATATCATCCATATAGACTGCGCAATGTTGTACATCTACTAGTATTGTATTCATTAGGCGCTGAAATGTTGCGGGTGCATTAGTTAACCCAAAAGGTAATCTAGTGTATTCGTATAATCCATCTTCAATGACAAAAGCAGTTTTTTCCGCATCCCCCTCTTCCATTTGAATTTGCATATACCCTTATTTGCGTCAATAACTGTGAAATACTTAGTATCCCTGAGTTTATCATATTGTTCTTGTGCTTTCGGAAATGGGTATGAGTCTTTAATTGTTACATCATTTAATTTACGATAGCCAATGCACATTCTAATTTCACCATCTTTTTTTCTGACGGGTACGATGGGTGATGCCCATTGTGAAAAACTTTGTTTTATTACACCTGCCTCTTTCAATTCTTTTATTTGTCGCTTTATCTCCTCCCTTAGTTTATAAGGTACCCCATAAGGTCGTTGTTTTATTGGTCTGGCGTTCCCAGTATCGATTACATGTTTAATGATGTCAGTATCTCCCAAATCAAACTCATGTTTTGCAAATACGTCACTATATTCATCAAGTAAGGTTTGTAATTGAAATTGTTGGGTTTCATTTAAGTAATTATTATTAATTTTTACTTTATCATAGAATTTAACGTTATTTGTCTTACTTAGTTCGACCACTTGTTCACTGTTATCTCTCATCACCATTGTTTCACACATTTCAAATGTTTGCTCTAATTCACCTTTGAACAACTTTCCCAATCTTGTTCCTTTGTGAATTTTCACATTGCTTCTCTCGTAATTAGCAATTCTAATTGGAATTATTCCGTTTTTTGGTATAACACATTCGTCGGTTAACATTATATTATGGCTTTTTGACTTATCCGGCACAAAAATAAAAGTGTCCTCACTTTTGACGTTGACTTTTACTGGAATTATATGATCACAGTGATATTCTAATTCGAAGGCTTCTAATGCTATTACTTCCGCAAATCTTGATTCCTGATAATTTGCTTTCCTTTTGATTGCACCATCAGTCAAGTCGATGACGCAGTTATCTAACTTGCGAAGGATATCTATCCCTAGGATGCATTTACTTCTGCATTCAGTCATTACTTTGAATACGTGATTAACTGTTCTACTCGGAAAATGAACAGTGAGCTCAATATCTCCTCTCACTTGCATAGTATGTGATGACATAGATATTATCGTATCATTTGTGCTTTTTATATCTTTTTTTCGATTTTCTGACAACTGATCCTCCCTTATCATGGAGGCTGCTGCTCCGGTATCTACTAATGCTTTGATGTTTATATTATCGATTAATACTTGGATGCTTGGTCTGGCTTCATTGAGTTCTCGTAATATCTCATTTGCTTCAATACCGTAACATCCATAGGTCTTTCTTGTTACGCAATGACAATTTGTTATTTTGTTATCCAGGTTATTACTCAGTTCTCTCAGTTGCTGATTTTGACTGTCATATAATCCTCCTTGTGGTTGTTCCACGTTTTCAGATCCACTTGGATTATCATCGTTTTTTTCGTTTTCCATTAATTGTTCCTCTTCCATTCGCCGGTTTTTAATTAATCGTATTTCTTTATCGTGTTTTGCTGTTATCAGATATTTTGTTGTTTTACCTTTTCCCACTTGTGGAGACATAAGTCTAACCTTATCTCCCACCTTAAAGGTATGGGGTTTACTGGTTTTATCGTAGTCATCTTTATATTGTTCTTGTCTAAACTTAACTTTTAGATTAGCTACCTTATATACTTCTTGCATTCGCTCTTGCATTAAGGTTACGTAATCCGGTGCATCTAAATATTGTGATACTCGTGGTTCGAAAATTGTATCTATGGGTGTTGCAGGTTCTCTTAAAAACATTAAGAAATATGGTGAATACCCCGTTGTCTCGTTGGGTGTGATATTATGAATGTATGTGCATTGACTCACGTATTCATCCCAATCATTTTGATTTTTTCCCACAAAAACCGCTAATCTACTGAGAAGTGTGCCGTTAAATCTTTCCACTAACCCATCAGTTTGAGGATGATAAGCTGTCGTGTTAATTTTATGCATGTTAAATATGTTAGCTACCCTTTTGATTGTTTCGCTCATGAAATTTGCTCCCTTATCCGTTAGTAGTTTTCTAGGTGTGCCGATTTTGAAAATAATTTTTTCTACAAGTAATTTGGCTACTGTTTCTGCTGTTTCATCTTTAGTTGGGAATGCCTCTGCCCATTTAGTAAAATAGTCACTAAAAACTAATATATGTTTATTTCCATTAATAGTGGTAGGTAGTTTGCATAAAAAATCCATAGCACATAACTCCATTGGCGATGTTGTAGCTGGGATTGGATGTAGAGGTGCTTTAGTCTTTGTCCCCGTATTTTTTCTAGTTGCGCATATTGTACATGCATTACACCATCTTTTAACATCTTTTTTTAAGTTATCCCAATAATACTTTTGTAATAATCTGCCTGCTGTTTTTCTGCTTGACAAATGACCCCTAGAGCACCATCATGATATTGTAACAAGAGAATTTGCCTTAATTTTTGTGGTACTACTATTAGCTGTTTTCCACTAAAATCCTCAATAACCACTAGTTTCTTTACAATTTTATATTTTTGATTTGTCCCTTTTTTAATTTCCTCTCTGATCTTGGAAATTTCTAGATCTTTACTTTGTTCCTCTTGTATGTCTATAGGCTTTTCTGTTACTAAAGCAAAAACTTCTAATGCTCCTAGCTCAGGAATGCGTGATAGTGCATCTGCATTTTTGTTTATCCTTCCGGGTTTATAGACAATTTTGATATGCATGTCTTGTATTTTCATTGCCCATTTTAAAAGTCTACTTGATGTATCTTTGTGTTTCCAAAGGCCTTCTAATGGTTTATGATCTGTTCTTATCACAACTTCTGTTCCATATATGTATGGCTTAAACTGTTTTAATGCAAATACTATGGCATAGCATTCTTTTTCTATGGTTGAGTACCTAAGTTGTGCTCCTTTTAATGTTTTACTTGCATATGCTATTACGTAATCTTTACCCTTTTCTTCTTCTTGTCCTAAGACTGCCCCTACGGCTTTCCCGCTGGCGTCCGTCATGACGATAAATTGTTTCTTAAAGTCTGGATATCGTAATATTGGTGCTGTTATTAGTTTCTCTTTTAACTGATCAAATGCCTTTTGATGTTCGAGTGTCCATTTCTTTTGTGGTTTATTGATTTTATCATTTATTGTCTGTACTATTAATACTCCTTTACTCTCTCCTTTTGTTTTAACTCCTTTTGTTAGTTCTATCATGGGTGCTGCTATTTTTGCATAATCTTGTATAAATTTACGGTAATACCCGGTTAATCCCAAAAATCCTTGTACTTGTTGTAACGTTGTTGGGATTGGAAAATTTTTAACAACCTCAATTTTATCTGGGTTGGGTGTTATACCCTCTACCGTGACTATGTGGCCTAAAAATAGCGCTGATGGCTCTGCCCATTTACATTTTGTCAGTTTGATTTTAATCCTAGCCTTTTTTAGTCTCTGTAATACATTCGCTATGTCTTTTAAATGTTCCTCAAAAGTTTTTGATGCAATTAATATATCATCCATATAGACTGCGCAATGTTGTACATCTACTAGTATTGTATTCATTAGGCGCTGAAATGTTGCGGGTGCATTAGTTAACCCAAAAGGTAATCTAGTGTATTCGTATAATCCATCTTCAATGACAAAAGCAGTTTTTTCCGCATCCCCTCTTCCATTTGAATTTGCATATACCCCTTATTTGCGTCAATAACTGTGAAATACTTAGTATCCCTGAGTTTATCATATTGTTCTTGTGCTTTCGGAAATGGGTATGAGTCTTTAATTGTTACATCATTTAATTTACGATAGCCAATGCACATTCTAATTTCACCATCTTTTTTTCTGACGGGTACGATGGGTGATGCCCATTGTGAAAAACTTTGTTTTATTACACCTGCCTCTTTCAATTCTTTTATTTGTCGCTTTATCTCCTCCCTTAGTTTATAAGGTACCCCATAAGGTCGTTGTTTTATTGGTCTGGCGTTCCAGTATCGATTACATGTTTAATGATGTCAGTATCTCCCAAATCAAACTCATGTTTTGCAAATACGTCACTATATTCATCAAGTAAGGTTTGTAATTGAAATTGTTGGGTTTCATTTAAGTAATTATTATTAATTTTTACTTTATCATAGAATTTAACGTTATTTGTCTTACTTAGTTCGACCACTTGTTCACTGTTATCTCTCATCACCATTGTTTCACACATTTCAAATGTTTGCTCTAATTCACCTTTGAACAACTTTCCCAATCTTGTTCCTTTGTGAATTTTCACATTGCTTCTCTCGTAATTAGCAATTCTAATTGGAATTATTCCGTTTTTTGGTATAACACATTCGTCGGTTAACATTATATTATGGCTTTTTGACTTATCCGGCACAAAAATAAAAGTGTCCTCACTTTTGACGTTGACTTTTACTGGAATTATATGATCACAGTGATATTCTAATTCGAAGGCTTCTAATGCTATTACTTCCGCAAATCTTGATTCCTGATAATTTGCTTTCCTTTTGATTGCACCATCAGTCAAGTCGATGACGCAGTTATCTAACTTGCGAAGGATATCTATCCCTAGGATGCATTTACTTCTGCATTCAGTCATTACTTTGAATACGTGATTAACTGTTCTACTCGGAAAATGAACAGTGAGCTCAATATCTCCTCTCACTTGCATAGTATGTGATGACATAGATATTATCGTATCATTTGTGCTTTTTATATCTTTTTTTCGATTTTCTGACAACTGATCCTCCCTTATCATGGAGGCTGCTGCTCCGGTATCTACTAATGCTTTGATGTTTATATTATCGATTAATACTTGGATGCTTGGTCTGGCTTCATTGAGTTCTCGTAATATCTCATTTGCTTCAATACCGTAACATCCATAGGTCTTTCTTGTTACGCAATGACAATTTGTTATTTTGTTATCCAGGTTATTACTCAGTTCTCTCAGTTGCTGATTTTGACTGTCATATAATCCTCCTTGTGGTTGTTCCACGTTTTCAGATCCACTTGGATTATCATCGTTTTTTTCGTTTTCCATTAATTGTTCCTCTTCCATTCGCCGGTTTTTAATTAATCGTATTTCTTTATCGTGTTTTGCTGTTATCAGATATTTTGTTGTTTTACCTTTTCCCACTTGTGGAGACATAAGTCTAACCTTATCTCCCACCTTAAAGGTATGGGGTTTACTGGTTTTATCGTAGTCATCTTTATATTGTTCTTGTCTAAACTTAACTTTTAGATTAGCTACCTTATATACTTCTTGCATTCGCTCTTGCATTAAGGTTACGTAATCCGGTGCATCTAAATATTGTGATACTCGTGGTTCGAAAATTGTATCTATGGGTGTTGCAGGTTCTCTTAAAAACATTAAGAAATATGGTGAATACCCCGTTGTCTCGTTGGGTGTGATATTATGAATGTATGTGCATTGACTCACGTATTCATCCCAATCATTTTGATTTTTTCCCACAAAAACCGCTAATCTACTGAGAAGTGTGCCGTTAAATCTTTCCACTAACCCATCAGTTTGAGGATGATAAGCTGTCGTGTTAATTTTATGCATGTTAAATATGTTAGCTACCCTTTTGATTGTTTCGCTCATGAAATTTGCTCCCTTATCCGTTAGTAGTTTTCTAGGTGTGCCGATTTTGAAAATAATTTTTTCTACAAGTAATTTGGCTACTGTTTCTGCTGTTTCATCTTTAGTTGGGAATGCCTCTGCCATTTAGTAAAATAGTCACTAAAAACTAATATATGTTTATTTCCATTAATAGTGGTAGGTAGTTTGCATAAAAAATCCATAGCACATAACTCCATTGGCGATGTTGTAGCTGGGATTGGATGTAGAGGTGCTTTAGTCTTTGTCCCCGTATTTTTTCTAGTTGCGCATATTGTACATGCATTACACCATCTTTTAACATCTTTTTTTAAGTTATCCCAATAATACTTTTGTAATAATCTGCCTGCTGTTTTTCTGCTTGACAAATGACCCCCTAGAGCACCATCATGATATTGTAACAAGAGAATTTGCCTTAATTTTTGTGGTACTACTATTAGCTGTTTTCCACTAAAATCCTCAATAACCACTAGTTTCTTTACAATTTTATATTTTTGATTTGTCCCTTTTTTAATTTCCTCTCTGATCTTGGAAATTTCTAGATCTTTACTTTGTTCCTCTTGTATGTCTATAGGCTTTTCTGTTACTAAAGCAAAACTTCTAATGCTCCTAGCTCAGGAATGCGTGATAGTGCATCTGCATTTTTGTTTATCCTTCCGGGTTTATAGACAATTTTGATATGCATGTCTTGTATTTTCATTGCCCATTTTAAAAGTCTACTTGATGTATCTTTGTGTTTCCAAAGGCCTTCTAATGGTTTATGATCTGTTCTTATCACAACTTCTGTTCCATATATGTATGGCTTAAACTGTTTTAATGCAAATACTATGGCATAGCATTCTTTTTCTATGGTTGAGTACCTAAGTTGTGCTCCTTTTAATGTTTTACTTGCATATGCTATTACGTAATCTTTACCCTTTTCTTCTTCTTGTCCTAAGACTGCCCTACGGCTTTCCCGCTGGCGTCCGTCATGACGATAAATTGTTTCTTAAAGTCTGGATATCGTAATATTGGTGCTGTTATTAGTTTCTCTTTTAACTGATCAAATGCCTTTTGATGTTCGAGTGTCCATTTCTTTTGTGGTTTATTGATTTTATCATTTATTGTCTGTACTATTAATACTCCTTTACTCTCTCCTTTTGTTTTAACTCCTTTTGTTAGTTCTATCATGGGTGCTGCTATTTTTGCATAATCTTGTATAAATTTACGGTAATACCCGGTTAATCCCAAAAATCCTTGTACTTGTTGTAACGTTGTTGGATTGGAAAATTTTTAACAACCTCAATTTTATCTGGGTTGGGTGTTATACCTCTACCGTGACTATGTGGCCTAAAAATAGCGCTGATGGCTCTGCCCATTTACATTTTGTCAGTTTGATTTTAATCCTAGCCTTTTTTAGTCTCTGTAATACATTCGCTATGTCTTTTAAATGTTCCTCAAAAGTTTTTGATGCAATTAATATATCATCCATATAGACTGCGCAATGTTGTACATCTACTAGTATTGTATTCATTAGGCGCTGAAATGTTGCGGGTGCATTAGTTAACCCAAAAGGTAATCTAGTGTATTCGTATAATCCATCTTCAATGACAAAAGCAGTTTTTTCCGCATCCCCCTCTTCCATTTGAATTTGCATATACCCCTTATTTGCGTCAATAACTGTGAAATACTTAGTATCCCTGAGTTTATCATATTGTTCTTGTGCTTTCGGAAATGGGTATGAGTCTTTAATTGTTACATCATTTAATTTACGATAGTCAATGCACATTCTAATTTCACCATCTTTTTTTCTGACGGGTACGATGGGTGATGCCCATTGTGAAAAACTTTGTTTTATTACACCTGCCTCTTTCAATTCTTTTATTTGTCGCTTTATCTCCTCCCTTAGTTTATAAGGTACCCCATAAGGTCGTTGTTTTATTGGTCTGGCGTTCCCAGTATCGATTACATGTTTAATGATGTCAGTATCTCCCAAATCAAACTCATGTTTTGCAAATACGTCACTATATTCATCAAGTAAGGTTTGTAATTGAAATTGTTGGGTTTCATTTAAGTAATTATTATTAATTTTTACTTTATCATAGAATTTAACGTTATTTGTCTTACTTAGTTCGACCACTTGTTCACTGTTATCTCTCATCACCATTGTTTCACACATTTCAAATGTTTGCTCTAATTCACCTTTGAACAACTTTCCCAATCTTGTTCCTTTGTGAATTTTCACATTGCTTCTCTCGTAATTAGCAATTCTAATTGGAATTATTCCGTTTTTTGGTATAACACATTCGTCGGTTAACATTATATTATGGCTTTTTGACTTATCCGGCACAAAAATAAAAGTGTCCTCACTTTTGACGTTGACTTTTACTGGAATTATATGATCACAGTGATATTCTAATTCGAAGGCTTCTAATGCTATTACTTCCGCAAATCTTGATTCCTGATAATTTGCTTTCCTTTTGATTGCACCATCAGTCAAGTCGATGACGCAGTTATCTAACTTGCGAAGGATATCTATCCCTAGGATGCATTTACTTCTGCATTCAGTCATTACTTTGAATACGTGATTAACTGTTCTACTCGGAAAATGAACAGTGAGCTCAATATCTCCTCTCACTTGCATAGTATGTGATGACATAGATATTATCGTATCATTTGTGCTTTTTATATCTCTTTTTCGATTTTCTGACAACTGATCCTCCTTATCATGGAGGCTGCTGCTCCGGTATCTACTAGTGCTTTGATGTTTATATTATCGATTAATACTTGGATGCTTGGTCTGGCTTCATTGAGTTCTCGTAATATCTCATTTGCTTCAATACCGTAACATCCATAGGTCTTTCTTGTTACGCAATGACAATTTGTTATTTTGTTATCCAGGTTATTACTCAGTTCTCTCAGTTGCTGATTTTGACTGTCATATAATCCTCCTTGTGGTTGTTCCACGTTTTCAGATCCACTTGGATTATCATCGTTTTTTTCGTTTTCCATTAATTGTTCCTCTTCCATTCGCCGGTTTTTAATTAATCGTATTTCTTTATCGTGTTTTGCTGTTATCAGATATTTTGTTGTTTTACCTTTTCCCACTTGTGGAGACATAAGTCTAACCTTATCTCCCACCTTAAAGGTATGGGGTTTACTGGTTTTATCGTAGTCATCTTTATATTGTTCTTGTCTAAACTTAACTTTTAGATTAGCTACCTTATATACTTCTTGCATTCGCTCTTGCATTAAGGTTACGTAATCCGGTGCATCTAAATATTGTGATACTCGTGGTTCGAAAATTGTATCTATGGGTGTTGCAGGTTCTCTTAAAAACATTAAGAAATATGGTGAATACCCCGTTGTCTCGTTGGGTGTGATATTATGAATGTATGTGCATTGACTCACGTATTCATCCCAATCATTTTGATTTTTTCCCACAAAAACCGCTAATCTACTGAGAAGTGTGCCGTTAAATCTTTCCACTAACCCATCAGTTTGAGGATGATAAGCTGTCGTGTTAATTTTATGCATGTTAAATATGTTAGCTACCCTTTTGATTGTTTCGCTCATGAAATTTGCTCCCTTATCCGTTAGTAGTTTTCTAGGTGTGCCGATTTTGAAAATAATTTTTTCTACAAGTAATTTGGCTACTGTTTCTGCTGTTTCATCTTTAGTTGGGAATGCCTCTGCCCATTTAGTAAAATAGTCACTAAAAACTAATATATGTTTATTTCCATTAATAGTGGTAGGTAGTTTGCATAAAAAATCCATAGCACATAACTCCATTGGCGATGTTGTAGCTGGGATTGGATGTAGAGGTGCTTTAGTCTTTGTCCCCGTATTTTTTCTAGTTGCGCATATTGTACATGCATTACACCATCTTTTAACATCTTTTTTTAAGTTATCCCAATAATACTTTTGTAATAATCTGCCTGCTGTTTTTCTGCTTGACAAATGACCCCCTAGAGCACCATCATGATATTGTAACAAGAGAATTTGCCTTAATTTTTGTGGTACTACTATTAGCTGTTTTCCACTAAAATCCTCAATAACCACTAGTTTCTTTACAATTTTATATTTTTGATTTGTCCCTTTTTTAATTTCCTCTCTGATCTTGGAAATTTCTAGATCTTTACTTTGTTCCTCTTGTATGTCTATAGGCTTTTCTGTTACTAAAGCAAAAACTTCTAATGCTCCTAGCTCAGGAATGCGTGATAGTGCATCTGCATTTTTGTTTATCCTTCCGGGTTTATAGACAATTTTGATATGCATGTCTTGTATTTTCATTGCCCATTTTAAAAGTCTACTTGATGTATCTTTGTGTTTCCAAAGGCCTTCTAATGGTTTATGATCTGTTCTTATCACAACTTCTGTTCCATATATGTATGGCTTAAACTGTTTTAATGCAAATACTATGGCATAGCATTCTTTTTCTATGGTTGAGTACCTAAGTTGTGCTCCTTTTAATGTTTTACTTGCATATGCTATTACGTAATCTTTACCCTTTTCTTCTTCTTGTCCTAAGACTGCCCCTACGGCTTTCCCGCTGGCGTCCGTCATGACGATAAATTGTTTCTTAAAGTCTGGATATCGTAATATTGGTGCTGTTATTAGTTTCTCTTTTAACTGATCAAATGCCTTTTGATGTTCGAGTGTCCATTTCTTTTGTGGTTTATTGATTTTATCATTTATTGTCTGTACTATTAATACTCCTTTACTCTCTCCTTTTGTTTTAACTCCTTTTGTTAGTTCTATCATGGGTGCTGCTATTTTTGCATAATCTTGTATAAATTTACGGTAATACCCGGTTAATCCCAAAAATCCTTGTACTTGTTGTAACGTTGTTGGGATTGGAAAATTTTTAACAACCTCAATTTTATCTGGGTTGGGTGTTATACCCTCTACCGTGACTATGTGGCCTAAAAATAGCGCTGATGGCTCTGCCCATTTACATTTTGTCAGTTTGATTTTAATCCTAGCCTTTTTTAGTCTCTGTAATACATTCGCTATGTCTTTTAAATGTTCCTCAAAAGTTTTTGATGCAATTAATATATCATCCATATAGACTGCGCAATGTTGTACATCTACTAGTATTGTATTCATTAGGCGCTGAAATGTTGCGGGTGCATTAGTTAACCCAAAAGGTAATCTAGTGTATTCGTATAATCCATCTTCAATGACAAAAGCAGTTTTTTCCGCATCCCCCTCTTCCATTTGAATTTGCATATACCCTTATTTGCGTCAATAACTGTGAAATACTTAGTATCCCTGAGTTTATCATATTGTTCTTGTGCTTTCGGAAATGGGTATGAGTCTTTAATTGTTACATCATTTAATTTACGATAGCCAATGCACATTCTAATTTCACCATCTTTTTTTCTGACGGGTACGATGGGTGATGCCCATTGTGAAAAACTTTGTTTTATTACACCTGCCTCTTTCAATTCTTTTATTTGTCGCTTTATCTCCTCCCTTAGTTTATAAGGTACCCATAAGGTCGTTGTTTTATTGGTCTGGCGTTCCCAGTATCGATTACATGTTTAATGATGTCAGTATCTCCCAAATCAAACTCATGTTTTGCAAATACGTCACTATATTCATCAAGTAAGGTTTGTAATTGAAATTGTTGGGTTTCATTTAAGTAATTATTATTAATTTTTACTTTATCATAGAATTTAACGTTATTTGTCTTACTTAGTTCGACCACTTGTTCACTGTTATCTCTCATCACCATTGTTTCACACATTTCAAATGTTTGCTCTAATTCACCTTTGAACAACTTTCCCAATCTTGTTCCTTTGTGAATTTTCACATTGCTTCTCTCGTAATTAGCAATTCTAATTGGAATTATTCCGTTTTTTGGTATAACACATTCGTCGGTTAACATTATATTATGGCTTTTTGACTTATCCGGCACAAAAATAAAAGTGTCCTCACTTTTGACGTTGACTTTTACTGGAATTATATGATCACAGTGATATTCTAATTCGAAGGCTTCTAATGCTATTACTTCCGCAAATCTTGATTCCTGATAATTTGCTTTCCTTTTGATTGCACCATCAGTCAAGTCGATGACGCAGTTATCTAACTTGCGAAGGATATCTATCCCTAGGATGCATTTACTTCTGCATTCAGTCATTACTTTGAATACGTGATTAACTGTTCTACTCGGAAAATGAACAGTGAGCTCAATATCTCCTCTCACTTGCATAGTATGTGATGACATAGATATTATCGTATCATTTGTGCTTTTTATATCTTTTTTTCGATTTTCTGACAACTGATCCTCCCTTATCATGGAGGCTGCTGCTCCGGTATCTACTAATGCTTTGATGTTTATATTATCGATTAATACTTGGATGCTTGGTCTGGCTTCATTGAGTTCTCGTAATATCTCATTTGCTTCAATACCGTAACATCCATAGGTCTTTCTTGTTACGCAATGACAATTTGTTATTTTGTTATCCAGGTTATTACTCAGTTCTCTCAGTTGCTGATTTTGACTGTCATATAATCCTCCTTGTGGTTGTTCCACGTTTTCAGATCCACTTGGATTATCATCGTTTTTTTCGTTTTCCATCAATTGTTCCTCTTCCATTCGCCGGTTTTTAATTAATCGTATTTCTTTATCGTGTTTTGCTGTTATCAGATATTTTGCAACGAATGGGCATAAACATGCCAACATTTTATATGAGTTGCCAAATACTTGTCGAAGTTGTCGTAATGATACTAATGATGAACAGATCATTTTGAGCAACGCCACTGTATAATATATTCCTAGTATAGTCGAGAACATATTTCCCAAAACTGCGAAATATCCCCATATGCTATACAATACTTTGTATACTACCTTCTTGAAATGTTCCTTTGATAACAACACATCGAAATTATAATCACCACCATGGCTACCTTCGATGACTTTACTCACCATTATTGATAATATTTTCTCTTTCTCGTTAGGAAACAACATGTGCTTTCTTGCACTTTCTATGGCATCTCGCGTGTACATACCGTTGTTATTCATATCATTTATCTCTTGAAACTCCAACTTTTTCTCAAGTTCTGTTAATTCTAGTTTAAACGGTTTAGTTGCTTCCTTTCTATCAGACATTGTAATCCACATTTCATCATTTAGCTGGTATAATGGATCGAGCAGATTGGTACATTTGTCGATTTTCCTTGGAATGTAAGTTTTATCGGTTAGTATTCTGGTTATAGGCTGTAGATACACTGTTTCTCCTTTATAAATGACGGGTAATTCGTTGGTACATTGGTTGTTCGTTGCTAATGATACGCTGACCGGTTTACATTGAAAGGTCTGTAATACTTCTCCTACTACTCTCGCAAAAGTTCCTTTTTCTGCAAACAATATTGGTGCCATTAAATCTGGGTTTGTAACCGCTACGGCCATCTTTGTTCTCAATATTTCTCTATTGAGTTTGCAGTCGTTAGTAATTGTTGCTTGGTATACTTTGTCTAATTGAACTAGTTGATGATGATAGAAGTAATCAATTTTATTATTAAAATACGAAGATAATTTGACATCGAATTTATCGACTTTCAATTTTGCATCTTTAATTTCATTACTACTGATGTAGATACCTTCATAATTAGTCTTTACAACTGCTTTTCCGCATTTGATAACTTCTCCTTTTTCTACAAATCTCATGGCCTCTGCTTCTGAGTCTGCCATATATATTGTTGGGGTATCTTTTTCTTGTACGATTACTGTTTTCCTTTTTTGATCTTTTATTCTTTTTGATTCTGCATCGGTAAACTGTTTTCCTCTGATTGTTCGGAATTTCAGTGACTTCAATTTTGTTAATTGGCATTCGTACTTATCTATTTTATACACGATCATCGATTCCCCAGTGTCACAACTAGATTCATCAAGCGTACAGAACTTGTGTGTCATCATTTTCTTTGATGAACTATCAAATGATGCTTTAAATTTTCTCAATTCAACATAATATTGTCTTCGAACCACAATGTTATCTGCAATTTGACCCCATATTTTGTACTTTCCTCCCATACAGTATCCGCCGGTTGATGACCATCCAACCACATTTATTAATTGTTTTACTCTCGCTCCCACTTGAGCCTTTAATTCTATTCCATCTGTTGTTTTAATCTTTTTCGTTTTAAATGCCTCTTCACACTCGCTTGGTGTTATTATTAATGCTTCTGGCGCCCAAGTGGGGGTTAATATTGTTCTTGCCACTTGATTACATACAAAACTTTCCTCTGAAAACTTGATTATACACTCCTTTGCCTCTGTGTGTATAAAGTCAGATTCTTGATACACATGAAAAATCTTGGGTTCGGTTATGATTAATTTGGTTGGATTTGCTTCTGGACAATTTTCCACATCTAGTAATGAATACTTTTGCCCCCATTTTGGGTTCTGACAATCATAGGCTATAATTGCATTACTTCCTTTGATTAAATCTAATAATAGTGTTATTATTACTATTATTATTGAGATACTTGATTTTCCTTCACTTTTATTTGGTTTTTTCGTCGTTTTGTTCACAAGATTTTTTACAATTGTCTCGGTATCATCATTTTCTATCGTTTCGCTTTCACTTGTTTTTAATGTTTCATCATACATTATTTTCCAACCTCCTTTCAGTTTTATCCATGGCATCACATCTGCCTTTAATCTTTGATATATTATTTCAGCTACTTCATTTATTTGCTCCTTTGGATTTGATCTTAAGAGCTTTTTATATCTCGTAATTAGATATGCCATTGCCGTAATCACTTTATCTCTATTTATACCAGTTGTGAATAGTATCCGTAGAACCACCTCCTCATTTACATCCTCTACACTCAATTCTCTGACCTCTTTTTCCATTAATCTGATTTTTTGTATCATATTTTCGATTAATGCTGATGGTTTTGTTTCCGGATATAGTTTTGAGTTCATTGCTTTTAGAAGTTCAATTATCATGATTAAATCGTTATTATCGTCTGCTACTTTTGGATTTTCATGTCTCTTTTTATTTGCTATTTCTCTCAAACGCTCTGCAGTTTTTCGATCCTCTGATTTTTCTGCTATTTCTGACTTCCGAGGTCGTCCTCTACCTCGCTTCATTGTTTCAGCATCTTGCATTATTGCCTGTTTGGAGATTTTTTCTATTGTCTCTTGCAAATTACCATATTTATTATCCAATGGTTGAAAAATTATTTCTTTTTCCAGTGGTGACTTTGCACTCCCTTCGGATGGTTGATCCCACATTTTAAACAACATATCATAATCATTTTCCTCATTAAGTTCAACAGAAGGTGTTGCTACCCTTGAGCTAGTTTCTCTATTTATCACTGCAGATATAGTATTCTCATCTATTGTATTTACTCCATAGTCAATTAGATATTCGCCATCTTTCAACTCAATATCGTTAAAATATAACTTTATTTCATCGTTTGGCCCTATTTTTCGAGGCCATTTATCTCTTGCCAATTGTCGTATTTTGTTTACCATTGTACACACATGGACTTCTGTTTTCGATAATACCATTTGAAGAAAATATTCGTCTTTAGTATCCAATGTTATTCTTAGGGGTTCATAAAATTTCGGACTTTTCCTCACGAATTCTCCATAACTTTTAATCATTTCTTTTAATTCTATCTCTAATTCAAATACTCGTGTTTCTCTTTGTCTCATTACCATTAATGGGATTAAACTGGTTAGATATTCAGGATCAATTCTGCTTATTTGGACTTTATTTATCACTCTCAATGTTTCATTGTCATCATAAGGTCGTTTTTTCAAAACTGCTTTTAATTCCTCTTTCATTTTTATTTGTCTCTCAGTTTCCTCATTATCAATATCAACTTCATTTATAAAACACTCATACTCGTTAAGTAACACCTCCGACTTTCTTTCCATGAGTCGGTTATATTGAATTTTAAACTCTTTCAATTCCTCTCTCAAAGTATTTATTTCATTATTCGTATTAGTAATTTCTACTCCATTTATTTGTTTCACTTCTGGTTCACTTTTAAATTTTACTCTATTTGGTGACTCGCTTCTCTGATTGGTACAAACTTTTGCTAAATGGCCATATCTCTGGCAGTTATAACATTTGATTTGTCCATTGAAATTTACTTTATCTCTTCCATCATTATTATACGGGCTTGCTCGCCTTTCTCGATATTGATTTTGTCTATACGGACTCGATTGTCTGCCTCTTGAGCTATTTCTATTATTTCTATTATCATACTGGCGGTATTCAGAACGATTATTATTATTCCCCGAATAATTGTCTCCATTACTTTTGTTATAACGACTATCTCTAAAACTATTTCTGTTATAGTCAGAACGACTGTCTCTATTAAAGTAGCGATTGCCTCTATACGAATTATTTCTGTTATAGTCAGAACGACTGTCTCTATTATCGTCTCTAAATCTATTTTGACTTTGTTCTGTAAAATTTAATGCATCAAATCTTTTCCTGTTTTCAGGTGATTGACTTCTACTTGAATTCGGACTATTTTTTCGTCTATTTTTTACAAAATTTAAATATAATTGTTTCATCTCTTCCCATGGAACATCGTCATCGTTTTCCAACTTAGGTTTCGCCGTCGTTGGCCTTTGAATTTCAACTGCATCTATAGATGCATTGAATCTATCTCTCTGTATTGCCTCTACTCTTTTCGCTTTATGAACTAATTCATTTAAATCTCTATATTCAACCATTATTAGTGCTTTATATAAATATTTCTGGATTCCATTCCAGAACTGATCCTCAATTAATTTCGGCGTGTGCTCTCCGGCACCAAATGCCTTTTTTGCTAACTCTGTTATCGTATACACGTACTCTCCAACTGACTCTCTAGATCCCTGATATCGATTTCTAAACTTTTGCACATTTATTTTCTATAAATCGCTGTCAATTACTATCTCTGCTCTCAAATTTTCAATAAGTTGATCAAGATTGTTTCCTTTACACTCTAAATTATTATATGCCTGTAGCGCATATCCTTTTAAATATAACGGAATTCTCCTCTTTAACTCATCAGGTGTCCAACCACAAGCGTCTGCATATTGAGTGATTTCAGTGAAAAAATCGTCGAACTTTTCAGGCTCTCCTCTATAAGGTTCAATTGGTAAAATTTTTATAAAGTTATTATTATTTTGATTATTATTCATTTTATATACGATTCTATTTCTCAAATTATAAATTATTTCAGGTGGATTATCTATTTTAGCTTTTTAAATTAAAGTTTCAATTTATGGTCAATAATATTGTTTGGTATAAATATATTTTCCCGATATATTCTACACTAACCCTCTGATCGCAATTCCTATCCCCCAAATTGCTGATAACAATAATTGATTTTAAAGTCCCGGTTCGCGGCACCAAATGTTGAGGTCTCACTATTTAAGATCTCAACGTTGCACTGGTATTCTTATATATATAACTTGAATATATCAAAACACAAGATCGTTTATAAAATTTATTAAATAAAAATTACCAAATATAGTATTCAATTTTTCAAATCAGTTTCCAAAGATAAAATAGTTATAAACAATGCGTGCAAGATTTGTATTTGTTAAATGTTATTTATGTATGCTATGTATGTGAATGCGAAAAAGATTTGTTGAGCTCTGCTCCGATTTTAATTTCTTTTCGAGATTGACTCTTAAAGAATTTTTTGTCGCTGTATTTTTGGGCGAATATACTGAGCTTTAGCTTCAGTATATATACTAAAATTTTTTATGCTTATTATTTTAATTTATTTTTTAAGTGCTCTAAGAGCATACTTATATTATTTTATTTTATTATTTTTTTTTCAAAATACTATTGCTATAAGAGCAATCAATTTATTATAATCATTTCTATATTGATTTTCAGCTGTTAATAATGATTTCAATTATTTCCAATTGTTGGAAATAATTTTCAGCTGTCAATTTTAATAATAATAATAATAATAATAATAATAATAATAATAATAATAATAATAATAATAACATAATTATATAGTAATAATAACAATACCAATATTAATAATAATAATTAATAAGATTATATGTATTAACCCCAATGATTTTACCCTTTTTTTTTTATTTTTATTTTTATTAAGTTGCATAAAAATGAATCGTGAGGAACAAATTTAATAATTAGAATAAATTACACCCTTTATAATAAAAATGGATTATATCCTTTACCACAAAAATAAAATATACATTTACATTATTATTCACAAATTGTTAAATGGATCACGATAAATGATTGTCAATTGTTAAATGGATTACAATAAATGATTGTCAAATATTCAGATAACAGATCACAATAGATAATAGATCACGTCAGATAATGAATTATTGTCTTTGATGTTCTGATTTGGGATTTGCTTGTGCCCGTTCTTCTGCGTGGATGTTGATCCTGTATTTGTTGGGCCCGGTCCTGTAATATTTTGTTAGCACGAAGGTGTCTAATGGTTTTCCTTCGTCATCTAACAGATGTATAAAAAATATAATTATTTAAGGCAATTAATAATTTTTATAACTTCAAAATTAATTTAACTCACTTTTTTTTGAATAATTTCCGAAAAATAAGTTATCAGAAAATAAATCATTTCCTGAATATTCAAAATCATTTTTAATAATAATATACATGAGCTTGTAGATCAAAAGTTATAATTATAAGTTTGAATAATGATTTAATTTTCTTGTAAAATCATAATTCAACTCTTAAAACTTTAAGCTTATAACTTTAAAAAATCACTTACTTTGCAGCCATTTCAGAAATGGCTGAAATCCATTAAATTTTCTCAAAAAATAAATTCCAAGTAGTTGATTTATGTTTCAACTTGCATTATAGCGGAATTTATCTGAACTTCACTTGGTGTATGATATAAATACATTGGGGTGTGTGCCTGGGAATCTTCTTTCCCATCAGGTACGCAGCATATTATATTTGTTTTTTCAACGATTTAAAACTTGAATTTTGGAACTTTATTTCTGTAACAGTATTTATTAAATATTTGCTGGCTGAAAACATACTTTTAATATTTATCCAGAAATCTCTATGGCCATAATTAATCAAATTATGACTGTATTTGTAGTATAGACTTCAATTTTCTATATTTAAAAATTTATATTTCACATTCATATTTTGTAAAACAATTATAACGTTTGTTTAAATATTACAAACAAAAAATGGAGCAATTTGTGATTTATGCTGTTTTATAATGGTAATTTTAGTATTTGTGTTGCATTATAAATGTAATTTCTTAGTGTTCAATATATGAAGTATTTGTTTATATATGATCATATAAAGTTTAACGATTAAGTACTTTTGATCCCCGGAAAACTAGGAAAAGGTAGTTGTATATAATTGATACTCAAAGTTCACAAATACTAATTACAACTTTTATTTGTAAAATATAATTTGGATAATAATTGAATTTAAAGTATTGAAATTGTAATTTATTTCTATTAATCCCATTTTTAAATTGGTATCTGTATGAATTCAAAGACTAATTATTATTCGAGTAAATTACAAAGAATAATTAATTATGACTTATAAATGATTTCGTTACTTTTCCACAGCTTAAATCTATTAGTAAAAGCCCTAAAATTTTCCACTTCTAACTGTTTCATTTAATAGAATCATAACTCATTTAAAAATATTATTAAGTCTTCTAGTATATTATTTCAGATCAATTGATTTAAATGCAAAACTAAAATTTTTCTAAATATTAGTAAGTGACTTCATTTTAATGAATGTATTACTTTTTATTGCGTGCAGTCGTACCTGGAACAGTTTAATTACATATTTGTTGAATATTGTACTTTTTCAATTAGGAAATGTGCTAAGTTTTGGCTTGTAACCCAATCAGTGTATCATTTTTCAGTGTACCTGAACTGTCATAAATATTTATCAATCTTTATTCTAATTCATACCAATCCACATATTAAAAATATTGTTTTGTAGCTAATTAATATCAAATTATTTACAATCAATAAATTATCAAATATAAAAATTTTGTTTTAATATTTTAAAAATAAATAAACTATTGTTATGAATTCTTAACATTCATTTCAATCAGTATCGAACTTAGGCTAAAGCGGGCTCTAGGCAACATTGTAATTCTGTGCCGATTTTTCAGTCATGACACATACTTTGCGTTTGGTTTTAAAGCATATAGTATGTAGTTATATTTAATTATCGGATTCCAAGGAAAAAAATAATATACATGCACAAAAATTAAATAAACAATTTATTAAAACAAACAATACTTAAACAAATATGCCAAGATTGATTAGTTATATTGCCTTTTTTCTCACTTAAATCTGCAAACTCGGCTTTTAGTTTGTCATAATTAATAGAGTTATTTAATATCTCCTTTTCTATATAAAGTAATGATAAACTATTTAATTTTGTTGGCCTAATGTGAATCTTAAAAACTTTTGTATTCTGGCCATTACTGAGAATGATCTTTCAACGCTTGCATTGCTTATTAGAAGGGTTAAATAAATTCTCAGAATTATGTTGAAATTAGGGAATGTTGCAATAATATTATTTTCTTGAATAAATGACCACGTGCATACAGGTGAAATGATATTTTCTTTACTTATAAAAGTCTTAAATTATAATACTTCATTTTTCGGTTCAGCTAGATTTAAATCTTGTTTATAACATTTTAATTCCTTTATCGAAGTGTCACTAACATCAATATCATGAAAAATTGTTTTAAATTTATTGTTAATAGTTTTACATTCCTCAGATCTTTTTTTAATGTTGCTAATTAAAGAATGGCATACAAAAAAATATTACCTTAAAATTTTCTTTGTCACTGAATCTTATTTCATGTTCTGGAATTCCATGAAATAGTTTATTGCAAAATAGTTATTGCATTTTGCAATACAGATGGCGATATTGTTATTCCGTGTAGTAACAATGGTGAACAATTAATCGACTTGATGATATATTTATTGCATCGGGAAGTTCGTAGGATGATCAATTGATTGGGAAGTAAAAGTCGATCTTTTCATAGGTAGAAATGTTGAGGAAGAAATCCTAGCAAATGTTGGTTTTGCTCCGTACAGATCAGACGATATAAAATTCGACATTGTTAGCAGAGCGTGGTTCCTTTCGAGGCGCCACGCACAAACTCTGAATTCTAAAGACCAAGTGAAGGGGCATCAAACGTTTATCCAGCCTCACCGCAAAACAGGTCCTTTAACGTTTTATCAACAAAACAGTATTCTCATAATTCGGCGAAAACGCGGTGAGAGAGACCGAACCAAAGTAGAGCAGTAGAGCCGAGATTAACTGATGGATTAGACCACTCCAATGCAAGAATTATTGTTGTGTATATTGAATTCATATGGAGGCGTGGGTGGTTCTGACTCATCAAATTTGTATCGTCAAGTAAACATTTGTCATTGAAAATCCAAATATTTGTTAAAACGTTGACTGGCAAAATCATTACGCTTGAGGTAGAATCGAGTGGCACTATTGAAAGTGTAAATGTAAAGATTCAATACAAAGAAGGAGTTCCCCAAGATCAACAAAGACTCACCTTCGCTGGCAAACAATTAAATGATGGTCATATACTGTCAGATTACAATGTAATAAAAGAATTGACACTTCATCTATTTACGTTTAAAAGGATGAAATGATGAAGACGAATTTTGCTAAGGTAATTAACTCGATTAAAGAATCGGGTCAAGCTCAGTATAGAGCAATCGGAGGGATCAAAGATATATGAGTAATACTTGTGGGAACAGGAAGAGTTAATTAGCAGTTTGACTCGAATAAAGTTACTGGGAGAAAAAATCGGGTAGCAGATTTAAGAAAGGTAGAAAAAAACATTAAAAAGATTGTCTAAAGAGACAAGAGTTTAAATAATCAAATTGCGGGGACGACAAATGAAAGGCTTGGACTAGAGTCGAGTAAGTTAAAATCGGAGGAGTATACACCAACCTTAGATAAGTTGAAAAGACTGACAATTCCAGTTTTTAATAGACAAATAAGAGAGTTCCCAGCTTGGAAGGCAGCTTTCGAAGTACAAATCATCAAGGGACTTGGCTCGAAGTAGGAGAAGCTACAACACCTCAGGAAATATATTGTCGGGAACCCCTAAAGTTAATTGATACTTTGGGATATCCTGCTTGGGCGTATGACGGGCTATGGAACGTCTAACATCGAATTATGGAAGAGAGGAAAGACTATAGAAATCTGTTGCAAGATTTAGAGAGATTTAGACCGATCAGAGAAGGACAAATAAGATATTCTCTTATATCTAATTAGAACTCTTTTCGATCGTTTGAAGGAGATGGTAAAAGAGAATGAGTTTTGTACGGGATTTATTTTTTGAAAAGTTGTTGCAAAAATTGTCACGATGTGTTGGATGAGTGGTTGACAAATTATGACAGTTCCAAAAATAGTTTTGACAAAGCGGGTAAAATCTTGTAAGACTGGTTATGAAGTAAGCTACAACGGACGAAACAGGCAATTGAAATAAAAGGAACGATGAAATTGTGCAGATCGAATTATGAAGAAAGGCCTGTGAATTACAAGGAGTGTGAAGCCTGTAATGTCCCACGTCACCGTGACCAAAACACGAAAAACAAATCTAATAAAATTGAAAAATTCAAGTATCGAGGAAACTATCAAGATTCAAGTTTTAGACAAGAAGAATTAAAAGATCATAAATGCACTATGTTTTGGTCAATTAAAATGTAATTTTTTTATCGTAAAAATTACTTTGTGAAATTTTTGAATTTTGTTGTTTGTTTTACTAGATCAAATTGTTTGTTTTTGATTTGGAATTTAATTTTAAATAAATTTTTATAAGTCTTGAACTTTTTGTTCGTCAATATCCTTAATATATTACTTGTCAACGCAAGATTGTGAATTTTTCAAAATCAGGATTTATTATAAAAATTACGTATTTAATGATCAGCTATTAAACATAATATTTGGAAATCTTGGTCAATGTAATTGTTGTCATATTATAAAATTTTTAGTTGTCAAACAAACCCAAATGCGTTTATCGAATGTATTTATCAAGCTTCTTCAAGTTTAACTTTACCTGCAATGGATGAACCGATGCTGAAAGGATTTAGTCAATTTGGGCAATTGATCGATGCAAAGTAGTTAGATTTCTTGATGGTCAATCCAGAGGACTTGTATTCGTTTCGTTTTCAAATACTAATCTCAATCGGCAATTAGTCGAGAAAATAAAGTGGATTGCACTGTTTTAACATTGGAGACAGTCAGTTTTTAATGACCAAAGAACTAGACGCCCATGTGAAATTTCTGATAAAATTTAAAAAAAGTGTGAATCTTTACCACGAGAAGACCGTTGAATCACAACGCGGGCACTGTCTGATGCTGTTAATGTAAGCAAAAAAATTCTGCATGAATTGGTAGTGAGAAAGCTGGTGTCTAGATTTGTAACCCGCTTTCTTTCACCGGAGGTGTGAGAAGCGACTGGAGTGCTCTGAGACAAACCTTTTTTTCCAACAGCATAGTGAGGCGTTCTTTCTTAATATCATGATACAAGATGAAACCCCTCACGGTTCTATAATCTCCCACAAAACATGCCTGATGCTGAGCATTTTATAGGATGCCCGTGGTGTTATCTTTGTCGATTTTGCTGAAAAAACACCAGGGTCAACTCTACATACTACTCTGATCTTGTGTGTAAATGCTGACATTCTCGACGAAAAGAATTGGGCATTCCCATGTTTTTTTTTCGAGGACAACGCACCAATCCACAAGAGTGCGGAATCCATGCGAGTTCTGGAGGAAAGTGGATTTGACCTATTGGACCATCCTCCATACAGTACTTTCACCTCTTCAGGTATATCAAGAAACATTTGCATGGCAAACAGTTTGTAAATGCTGAAGATCTGAGGGAAGAGGTTGAGAGTTTCCTGCGTGATCAGTCCTCAGATTCTTCAAAATTTAATGATTTTAATAATTTATGCTACATGATTTTTCTTTTAAGAATTAGGTTTTATTCAGTATTGTTTTTGTTATATGACCCGAAAAAGTCATATTGGTTTTAGATGTTAGTACTATGAACAATGTCAAAGTTATCTGCATTATATGCCCAAAAAATGTTTAAAATGCTTAATGAAAATTATCTTGCAAAAAATAGTTTTTAAGCTTTTCAATAAAAGAAAATTGTCTACAAATTATATTTACAACACACTATAAAAATCCAAGATAAGAGGACAAGATAACGTGAATGCTTTTAATATTGCCAGGTCTTCTGAGCGGTGACCAAACACCGTAGCACCTGTCATCACCGTCGTAAACATGCGTGTAAATCAAGAGTGCCTTTATGTAACCGATACGCTGGAATGCATATGAATGCGAGTTGTAATGAGCTAGCAACATCTAGAAGGAATGATCTAACAAGTCAAACCTACATCTAGAAAGATAAAAATACAAGTTTGTCTCTACTTTCCTCTGTCTTTTAAACAAATTAAACGGAAAATATCTTTCTTCCGATATACACTGTATAAGAGTAAATAATTATTATTATTATTATCGTATTATTAATTTTACAATTAATGTTATAATAGTTATTGTTATTACTATAATTGAATAATAACTCCTTAGACTCTCAGATTCTGATTTTCGGGATCTCAGATGCGCGTATTAATTTTGATATTATCACAAAATCGCAACATATTACGTTGCGGTATTTTAATCAAATTTATTAGAAATATATTACGTTGAGATATTTTCATTGTGAATATTAATCTATAATATTAATATAATTTCGTCAATCAAATTAATTTGACTTCTGTGATTTCTTATGGAACAACATTATCATAAAACTTCTAAACATTTATTATTAATATTATTATTCGTATTCAGACAATTCGCCAACACAATCTACCAATATTGACATAATTTCATGTTTAATAACGTGTTTTGAAGGATTGTTTTAAAATCTAGAGATGAAACATTTTATTTAAATATCTTTATTTCTAAATACGTATAAATATTTTTTAAGATGTGATTTGACGATTATACAAATAGGCAATTAATAAAAAATTGCAATTGGAATTGTAAGGTTATTAAACAATTTGCAATTATCTGTAATCAGCACATTTTTTGACTGCGGATAGCTTCCCTTTAAAATCTTATGGACGAAACGTTACAAGTAATTTCCAAGTAACTTACCGTTTCTCATCCCTTAAATATACCATTCTTCTACTGATCTAATACTGGTCTTGTTAAGTTTATTTGCTTTCCATGTATCTTTTTAGAACAACATTAGTTAAAAGTGTAATCAAAATGACATAAGTTCAAAAAGTTAGGTTTGGTTGATGGAAATTGGTGGATAGTTGGTAGGTAGTTGAATGATAAAAAATCGATAAACTGACCCTGCTTCTAATAGTTCTTCTTTAAGGTTTAATTATAATACACTAATTATAATGAAATAATTATAAATAACTAATTTACAAAACCAACTGGTAAAATATTTAAGATATAAAAATCAGCTATTTTGGTGGATTGTTATTTTTAACCATTTTGTGGATTCTCGTTTTTAAGCATCTGGCAGATTGTCTGTTAGTGAATTGATGGATTGTCGTTTTGCGGTACAACCATATTATGGTGTATTATTATTGATATTATTAACAGCATAGTAAATTGTAAATTATTATGATAAACATAATTTAATATTAATTTTTAGCTCAACATCATTCTGTTTCAATGATTGACATTCATTTAGAGCCATCTTATATAAAACTGGTTAATTCCATATGAAAATATTGAATTTCAATACTAGTGCCAGTTGTGAGACGATTTTCTACTGTTCCTCATGTAGATAGTCATTGATCAAGGAAACAGTTACATTTTTCAAATTACATTTTTGAATTCTCACAACACCTACATAATCATATATCAATAACATACTTGAAAAAGCTGATAAACAGAATTGAATATTAATTTTAATTTCAACATCATTCTACGTTTCAATGATTAACATTCATCATCTAACAGGAAACTGTAACTTTAAAAATGCAAAGGCACAATTTCTAAAAACTGATCTAAATTAAAAACAAGAAAAGTAATTAAAATTAAGATTATTAATAAATAAAAATTATGATTATTAATGTTGGACTAAAACTATGTTCTGGCACGACATCCCATAAAATTTGGTAGCGGGAAATTCAAATGGAAAAAGTGATGAAATCATGAAAAAATCTATAAACCAATAATGGATATCCAAAAGAATTCATAGAGAAATATTTTTTAAATGAATACAGCGTCAAAAAAATAAAAAAAGTCACAACACACAAAAGAAACACGACAAACCAATAATATACCTACACTTCCCTTTCTTGAACAATAAGACATGCAATGTAATCAGATCTTTCATTCACAACACAGATTTACCTGTACATATTCGTTTAACCTTCACCACTATAGCACCTTTGAAATCACAACTTCGAAAATCTCAAAAATCTCAAACATCAGACCTTTATCATCAAGATTGTCTGTGTCGTTCTACTACTAAACGTTTTTGCTTTTCTAAAAACATAGTATACCAAATAACTTGCATGAAATGTTACGCAATATACATAGGAGATACATAGAACATTCCGATCACGATTCAATGAACATATTAAAAGCAAAGCCAGTAATTATCACGAACACTAAAAAGTACACAATTCAGCGCCACTAATACACGAAACAAAAGTCCAAATACTACAAGACGCGTTCAAAAACTCATTACAAAGAAAAGTCGCAGAAACTTTTTTTATCAGAAAACAAACCAACCATCAATATTGAACTAATGTAATTTGAAAATTTCTTTATTTGGGGGGATAATTTAAAAAATTAATTAAAATTAAATTTAACCAATAAAATCAATATAAAATACAAAATTTATAAATTTTTCTCTTATATTTTAAAATAAATAAGTAATGATCGAAATCACTTAAAAAAGGCTGTGCCGAAAATTCGCGAATACCTTAAATAAATCTGATATAGCCAAATTTTGTAGAGAATATTGTATCTATTTCTTTAATACCAGGAATTCGGCATTGAATTTTTTCAATCCCGGGTTCTCGGTACTGGTCAAAGTCATCTTTTTAAATTTTGTGTTATAAATGCTATGTTGTTCCTTCGCGATATTTCTTACGTTGTCAACTTTTATGTCTGTTATAATTTATAATTTTTTTAAAAATTTCCTTTAAAAAGATCTCTTGTGTGGGATTATTTTTGGGCGAATATTTATGATTTTCTTTGCCTAACAAATTAACTTTATTTTTTCATCTGTTTAAAAAATTAGTTATTTTATTTATATTATAAAAAACTACCTTAATATTAAAAAAGGTTTCCTTATTATGTTATATTTACTGTTAAATCAATATTAAAGATTTATTAAAGATTTTTCTAAATATATTATCACCTGCGTTTATTATTGCTTTAATAATTTACTAAAATTTAATTCCTTTTCCAAATTATTTCTATTTTTAAAATTTATTTTTATTAATTATATTTTCCTTTTATATCGAATATTTAAAATATGTTAAAATATGTTTAAAATATGTTAATATATGTTAAAATGTAAGATAACATATTAAAATAAATAAAATATTAAAATTACATTAAAATAAATAAGTCAGGAATAGAATATCCACAATAATACAAAGATAAAGTTTAAAATAAAATAGTTAAAATGAGTCAAGCACATAATCATACAAGGGTAAAGTCACAATAAAATAAAATAAGTCAAATACCATAAAAAATTAGATAAAAATGATTCAAAAAAGACAGAAATAATAATGAGAGGGTCAATCTAATACACTGTCATAAAATCTGAACCGGAATTCTCTTGGGATTGCATTGGGATTTGAATTCTGGGAATTGCTGTTGATTTGGCTGATTGAGTTTTATTATCTTTCAGCGTGGATGTTCTTTCTGTCGCTCTTTGACTCCGACCGGCAATATTTGTTAACCACGAATGTGGCGATGGGTCTTCCCTCATCAGCCAAAAGTCATAACGATGATCGCACAATAATAAGGATTTCTGTCAGAGCTGAAATCAAAACACTCAGATGATTAAATCATGGTGTTTAAATCTAAAAGGATACTTAAAATATATTGAAAGTATTAATAGAATAATGCTAGTATTTATGATATACTAAGGTTAAATAAGACTTCCACTATTTCCCTAATTCTTCCTTCAGATCGCTTTTACTATTCTCTGTTATTTGTTACCAAACTTTTTTCTGCTTGTATTGTGGTTGAGGATTCCACATAATGGTAAAAGACAGCGATGACAATAACTATGCTGGAGGATCTATCGTGTTAGAAATAAAAGTCAATAATTTATATAACTTCCTGTACGGCCTCACGATGATTCCATGAGCTTCATGATCTGAGTGGTTAGATGATTCAAGTCTTCTGTAAGATGTCTCGACAGCTGCCGACCACTGACTTGGACTCCATCGGACACAGAAACGTCTAAAAATTTCAGCTTACTTGCCCAACATTCTGCAGGTAAATTGATTTTAATAAAAATAAAAATTACTCTCAAATGTAAAATAACTGTAATCAGTTCAACTTTTTTAATTTCCTACAATGTGTATAAAATGATTAAAAGGAATATGCATAAAAATCTTTATAAAAGAAAAAGTTCAATGGAAAATTAGTTAATATAACACTTAAAATAGGTTAAATAATAGTGATATATAAAAGAAATGCGTAATTAACAATCTATAAAACTTAAGCCACTTCTGGAAAAAAGGTTTTCAAAAATTTTCAGTTGAATCGTCAAATAATGTTGAAAGTTAGACATAATTCTCATTCTAATTGTCTTATTCTTCCTTTACGATTCGTAAAATGATTTTGACCTTTCAATAATTGGCTTTATAACTTCTTCAATGATCCTAACTTCTTCTTTTGATAAGGGTGATGAATGTTGTCATCTTGTAGACTATGGTTGTCGATGAAACCTAATGCCGGCTTTAGGCGTTCTAGACTTTGTTTGATTTTGTTCATCGATGATGTGTGCTTGATTGTCAATGATCTTTGAAAGTTTTTGTGGGCCAAAGTATCTCGGTTTTAAACCAAAATCAAATGTGGTTCTGATCCTAACATGAATTGCCTTTTCAAAAGCTTGTGTAATGCAGTGCTTGTGTTTCGTACTTATGGTGAATTGCGGTTCTGAATTGATAGTGAGGAAATGTGCACGTGCTGATTTGAGTTCTTCTAAGGTTGGATTGTTTCCAAAATCAATGACTTCCTATGTTAAAGAGGTTTATGTACTGAATAAAAAATGTGAAGGAGTTGATCATGTAGTGGCTGATGGAGTGTTTCTTCAACCCAGTAGAACGAAAGGTATTGATTTGGTCAAGCTTTTTGAGATTGAGAGTATTCTCAAAGAGATTTTCAAGGTTCTGTGAAATCGTTTCAGTAGACCATTTGTCTGAGGGTTATGTGCTGTGGAGCTTAAATGCTTTATTGCTAGTTTTTCGGTGAGGTGTTTGCATATTTGTGATAAAAATTGTGATTCAAGATCTGTTTTAATCCTTCTTGGAACGCCATAACGTGAAATCCATGCTTGAACAATTTTGGTTGCAAAATTTTCGACTGATAGTTTTCAATGGAATTGCTTCGAACCAGTGTGTCTTTCAATCGATCATTGTCAATATGTATGCGTATACATTATCGATTGGTAGTGGACCTACTAGATCAACGTGTACGACGTCAAACCGATTTCCAGTTGGAAAATTCATTATTGGTTGCTTGTATTTCTATTTATTTTGTTGACAAAGTAGGCACTGAGATACCCATTACCTTATGTTTTTTTTCATGCACTACAACCCTAGTTCGTAGGAATTCATATGTTAATGAAGAACCTGGGTTGTATATGTCATGGATTGCTGAAAAAGCTATTTTCCATAATGGTACTGCGAGTATAGGTCTCATGTAGCCTGGAATTGAAGTGTCGTAGTCTATGCCGTCAAGATTGAGGTGCCCAAATGAGAAAATGGATATGTCTTCCTCTGTTGGCTTGTGTATCGATTGAAGTGGCTGGTTAGTTATTTCGCAGTAATTTCTAGAAAATCTGCAACAATTTTCTGCATGCCAGCTATGTATGTAATAGTGCAGCTAAATTCAGCAATGTAAGAGATCTGTGTCTGTTGTCGAGGATATTAGTTTTTCTTGGTTATGGCGTGGTTATGGTTTGTGATCAGTAAATATGTTGAAGTTTCTTCCCTCCTAGATATGACAAAAATGTTTGATAAAGAGGTAAACTGGCAAAAGTTGAATATTTCTGTTGTGTGGCATTGAGCTATTGTGGAATATTATTAAAACATATTACTAAAATAAATTATTTAATTAAATTCTATTAATAAGTTTATATATTTTATTGATTTCTCTACGCAGACTTTTTGAACAAATTTAACACGATAAATTCACAATATATTAAGATAATAGTTTATTACATTATCAGACAAGCAACTCACAGGAATGATGTGCACAATGTTGAGGTCTCAAAATACTATTTGAAACCCCTAAGTGCCCTGGATTTTTATATAAATAATAACGATAAAGATTTATTAAATAACAAATATTTACTTTAATCAATTATAAAATGGTTGATTAAATATAAGCTGTTTACAATATCGAAAAAACTAAGTGCTGGTTATGTATAGTGTTAAAATGTACATAGTTAATACTTCTGAGGTCGTTTCCATACTTGTGCAACGTTTCTGATTGTTGTATTTTATAATCTCTTAAAAATATTTTTTGTCTGATATAAGAATTATTTTTGGGCAACTAAAATGAAATTTTGTACGCTATTTATACTGAGTTATAAAACTAATTATTATAAAAATTAATTATTTTTTCACCTGTCTAAAAATTCATCTGTTATATTATTATTAAAAATTTATTATAAATTACTTTCTTATATTTCACTTGCTTAGATTTATTGTAGATTGTTTTTATTATCACTTAGATTTATTTTCACTTGTTATATTTCGTGCACTAATATAATTAAAGATTTTTTTATAATTAAGAATTAGCTCAACATTATTATAAAAGTAATTAATAATTTTTATTAATATATATTTTTCCCTTTGTCAGTTTTATATGTGAAAAAATGTGATAAAATAAAAATCATATATTGTTATTTACATAATAAAATAAATATACAATTGATTCAACCAGATAAAATATAAATATTATAACCATAATAACACAAATGATAAAATATAAGTTCAGAGTAGGGTTTCTAAATGTCCGACCTATTTGATTATCCGGATATCGAATACATAAAAAATAAATTATCCGGATTATTAAAACAAAAATAAGACATGTTTTTTTATTTTGCTGTATTTAATTCGTTTGTGTATATTTTTCGTGTATCAATATTAATTCATTTTTATACATAATCACAAAATAGAAAACTTATTGCATTAAATGTCTCGAAATTGAGCCGAGTTCTAATTTTTGTCCTGTTGAGACCAGGAATCGAAAATACGCGCTCCGTTGCAGTCGATGCAGGTTTTAATGTTTATAATGCACGATATACAATATTTAAATTGTATGTCATTTTTTATAATTATTTAAATAAATGAAATCTTTTTTTCAGCAATGTGGAAGTTTCTTCATTCTGCTTCTAAACATGAGTAATTGAAGCAATTGCATTCTCAAGGTTTTTCCTGCAGTGACAATTTATTGCAAACAGACTTTCTTCATCTTCACTTTCAATAGTACAGGTATCCCTTGTATAACGCGGTAGTTACGTTCCAGAATAAGTGCGCGTTATGGGATTCAAAACAAACTAAAACAAATTAAAGGTTTATTAAAAACTATATTGTTATAATTATGTATGTTCCCCTTCGCATTATATAAGTCAAAATTTCGCGTTGTACTGAAACAGAATTTTTTTCCAAATCGCGTTATATCAAAACCGCGTTGTATAAGACCGCGTTATACAAGGGATACCTGTACTTTCTTTAGTGATTTCGTCATAGTCATAATTTAGAATCACAGGTGGATGTGTATTCTTTTAAAAATTTCTACCGCCAATGTAATGGAGGAAACTTTTGTACCATTATCAAAATATTTATTGGAATGTGGAATATTACCTGTTTCTAAAAATATTAACAGAGTCATTAGGATTTTATCACGACGCTCATTTATTCGATTTTTATGTTTCAATATTTTTTTGAAAGATTCGTTCCAAGTTCTTTTAACCTTTCAAAAACAAATTTGTATACGCCTTCAGCAGTCAAAAATTCTTGTACAGATGTTTACAATGACAACAAAACATCTAACAACTCTTTTAAAATAGCTATATGCCTGTCCGTTATTTTTTGTTGGCCCAAATCACTTAAAGTTTTATTTACAGGATCTTTAATTTGAAGGAAGCGTTTTATCATCGTTATCAAGGAATTCCAACGGATTTTGATATCCAACATCCACTGCCACAACTAAACCACTCTATCACTTTTAAGTTTTTTTGATGAAGCTGGTTTATGAATTTTATCGATTGAAGTTGAAGCTGAATTTATGATTATTTTATGAACTTTTAAATGATTTAAAAGTGGCGTCGTTTATAATCCTTTACATTCTATTTGTTTACTGCAATGCTGACAGAAAGCAACATCTCTATTTTTTTCTTTTTTTTAAAATGATTCCAAACTTCAGAGCTTTTTGACATAGCTACAGTGCTTTTAAAAACTAAAATTATTTTTTTAAAATAAATTTACTAATAAAGTTTTAGCTTACCCTATTTATTGAAGTAGATGCAAAATATATAAATTATTAAAAAGAATCCTTTGCTCTCATAAACTTTAAAAAACAGCACATTTCAGATTTTGTTGATAGTGCTACAAGTTATTAAAACAATTTTTTTAAAATTAATATATAATTAAATAAATGTTAGTTAAATACCTTTACATTGCAGATTCATGAAGTGTTTAATAAAATATTCATGATTACAGTTTTCAAAACATTAAAGTTATAAATACATTTTTAACTTATAGTCACTTGAAGTGATTCACTTCACTACACTAATAAACTTAGCAACGCAATTTGATTTTTTTTTACAAAATAAAGGGTTTTTTAATATCCGAATAATTGCAAAACAGTAAATGGATAATCGAATAGTCAAAATTGGTCGTATAATCCGGATAGTTTGATATCTGTATATTCGGATTAGAAACTCTAGTGCAGAGTAAAATAAATAGAAGTTCATAATTCAGTAGTCAGAAATTGTCAACATTATATATACAATTGTAGTTATTGTCTTTGATCATATGGGATGTTGGGAATTGGTTTGATTTACCTCTTAAGATCGCTCTTCTGCGAAAACACATTCAACCTATAACTTTTCGACTCCGTTCTATAATATTTTTTGAATACAAATGTAGTTCAGTGCTTACCATCATCATCCTACACACCTGTGCTTTAATTCATGATTAATGATTGACACGATAATCGGGAAAATCCCTTTATTAAATGATGGGTTATGGGAGGTCCTAACCTTGAGTCATCAATCATAATCTGATCCCCGGTAACCCGTACATAAGGCAGTGCCTCTCTGGCCGTCTGGCACCCTTTGCTAAGTAAGGTTGGCACAGTGATAGGGTTGGTAGTCCGCCAAAGGTGAGCTTTTTTACTAAGACTGTTTTGCATGAACATACCCTGGGTTAAGTGAGCTGCCATTAATAGAATGTTTTTGTCTTCGCTTATTTAAGTCCCTATTCCATTCCTGTTTAATTATAATATCTTTCAATCTTTTACGATTAATTCCATATGGTACTGAATTCGGAAATTCAACAATTTGTATTTTTATCACCAGAAACAGAATGCAATATTCATATATCTATTTTCATTTTTACCAACATTAATGGTTTGGGCTTGTGTGCTGTAAAGATGATTCTTCGTTCTCTCCGTCTTGCCTGGTTTAGATTGCTTGAGAGACCTCCCTAGTTTGAGCCGGCTGAGTCTAATCTCGATATGCCGGCTTTCCTTTTTTGCTTGCCGTTAGCGCCCTAGTTTGGTCTCTTGGGTTGTTCCAGCCAGTGCTGGATTAATCATTTTGCGGGCCCTGCGCGGCTGTGCCAAAATTTTTTTTTGCCAGGCATAACTTAATCTTAAAAATTAAAAATCTGTAAACTACATTTAAGTATTTAGTCAAATTTTAGATCAATAGAATAAAGAAATGAGAAAAATATTTATTTAGAATGGTTGACCATTGATAAAATAAATTAATTAAAAAATGAATTATTTAATAAATTCATTCGCTTCTTCGGTCTTCTTGGGTGTTACTGTTCGTTATAACGTTTCCACCACAATGATCATACTTATTGATATTCGTGATTTAAAACTTATATAGTTTTATTTATTAGATGTTAATTTTTTGACTCTGCTAAAATGAAATCATTGATAACGTTGTAGAAGTTCACTTTCAATTGATAATTTCTGGAGCTTTAATTTTGGCTCGTTTTTCAAAAATTTCTCTTTGCAAACAAATATACTCTTGCAATGTTTTTAATAACTGCATTGCTGTACCAAGTTCCAAGTTTGATTTTTGAAGATATAAATTGGTTTTATTAATTTTATAAAATCGTTCCACATTTCAATTAGAAACACCGTTTCAAAAAATGACAAATGTCGCAAAAGATCATTCGTGTTTCTAGTTTTTAATCATCACCTGCAAGACATGTTAAAACTTCTAATATATTGTCGTATCCACCTGACAAAGCTTTAATTGCATCTGCTCTAACTGACTATCTAGTTTGTGAGAGATTTTAAAAGTAATTTTTGGATCCCAAACAACATTTCATAACTGCCCAACTAGACGTAGATGCAGTAAAGAAATTTGATAATTTCTGCACAAAGCCAAAAAAATTAACAGTGTCAACACAACATTTAACAACTAAAGTTCCAACTAATTTTAGGGAATGAGCAGCACATGATATGAAGCGTGCTAATGGATTGTTTTCCCTAACTTTAGCTTGCATGCCATTGTATCTCCCTGAAATATTTTCTGCCTTTTTGTATGACTGTCCACGACAATCTGATATATATATATATATATATATATATATATATATATATATATATATATATATATATATATATATATATATATATATATATATATATATATATATATATATATATATATATATATATATAAATACCTAGTTCGTTCAAAAAACCTAACAAAGTATTTGTTAAGGGGTTTCCTGTATGTCTTTCCAAAGGCAGAAACTTCAAAAACCTCAGCTTGATGGGATGATTTTTCAATGTAGCGTATGATAACTGTCAATTGATCGACGTGACTAAGATATTGAGTAGAATTAACAGAAAAAGAATAATATTTTTGCTTCTTAATTTCTTTTGCAATAATTTTTAACTATTTATGACCCATAAGCTTGATAAAATCTTCGCATATTGTGGATGGCAATTACGATGCTCTGCCTTTTCATTGGTGGCCGTATTTATCAATGTGGTTACTTAATAATAAATCAAACTGACTTAATAGCTGAAGAACTCCAAAATAATCACCCTTTTGTTAAGAATTTATCAACTCATCATTTCCCCTTCGTAAATTCTAATTCCATTTGACCGTCTATTGTACCAGCATTTTGTTGTCCTGTAGCCAAAGTTAACATGTCATCTCTATGACATTGGCTATTTTCATGCTGAAAAATGCATACTGTCGAATGATTCCAGTCGCTAAATCCATTGTCAGAAGCAAATGCAGAATTTGAATTTGACTTGAATAGTCGACAAGTAAAGCAAAATATACTTCCAGTCAACGTTCCCTCTAAGCCATGAGCAACAGTTCGCGCAAAAATTTTGCTACGTTGTGCAGCGTTTAAAATCAAGTGAGCAACAAAAATACTATAATGGTTTTTTAAGGGTTTAAAAACGATATAGTAAAGCTATATAATAAAATATACAATAATAAAATATACAATAATAAAATATACAATAATAAAATATACAATAATAAAATATTACACAGCAGTGCTGTACATTCAGAAAAATGAATTTCGAATGATGTCTAATTTCTGCCTTCTTTTTCTGCCTCCCATCCTTCAAAAATTTATAAACTGAATCAAGATTAACATTTTGTCCACTTGTGAGATAAAATTTAATTCTCATCAGCATACCCAGGTGATCCACTTCCAGTCTGTTACGCATTTTAGTTTTAATGTTGTTCATTAAACTGAATCCACATTTGGCGTCTGCACTAGAGGCTTGAAAAGTGTGACAAATGTCACCTAGTGCCGCTAGTGTTGCAAATTTATCTTCTGATAGCACATAGGTAACAACGTCGGAAAAGGTTTTGGGTGATCATGTTTTCAATTTCTCAGTCAAAATAAATTTAAATTCAATGTATTCTGCTCTATATACGTCTTTTACATCTTTCTTTTCAGTTTTCTCATCGTTGTTTTCTGGTAGAAAAGAGTCATATTTTGCCGCTAATTTTAGCACATAATCATTTCCAGATTTAAATTTAACCTGTGATTTTATAGTTTGCGTATCAAATTCCTACCATTCCTTCAATTCTCTTTCTAGAAATCTATCCTGCAAATGATTATAAATCCGTTCAATAAATCTCAATATCGCCGAGTTGACAACGTTTTCATATCCGTCTTTCAAAAGTAAATCGGCAACCTCCTTGTTCCAGCTTATTTCTTCTAAATATTGCGATTTCAATTTGTTTATCTTTGCTCTGGAAAACTAGACCGCTTCAATTGTTGTAATGCAGCTCCTCTCAAAAACACAACACATCCACAAGTTCGGTCAAAACGTCGTTCAAAATTAGAATTGCCACATGAACCAAAGCTTTCACTGCAAAATGCCATGACAACTATCGAACTTCATTCAGTGGCCTGAATGAAACAATATCGTGGTCGGCAACATTAGCAAATTCTTAGAATTAAGATTTTTCTGCCCTTGATTGACTACATTGTATAAATTTTTGAAGCAATAATTAAATATCCTTTATCAATGTCATTTTTTTTTCCAGGCATTGTCTATGCCTAAGTTTTCTCGATGTGCAACGCAGTGCTGTTTGGACAAATGAGAGACTTCCGCACGGAGCAAAGCAGCAACCCCATTTCGCTTGCTAAGCATAACTGACGCTCCATCCGAAGTGAAAATGACTATCTTTAAATCCAGATTGTTTTCAAGATAAAACTATTTGATTGCTGCAATGATTGACTTGCTATCGTTAGCATGTAGTTTAACAATTCGAGCAAAGTGTGTTTTGTGTGTCGTCGTTGTTACATGGTGATATTTAATGTAAATAATTAGCATTTTAGTTATTGATACATCTGTGCTTTCATCCACAATCAGTGTATTACAAGCAAATTCACGGATTTCAGACATTACGGTCTCTTATACAACAGCATTGATGCATTTCACAAATTCAAACGCATAATTTTTGCTTCTCCCTAACCCTAACCTTGCTAGCAACACATTGTCTATTTGAATTTTTACTTGCTCGCCTGTACGTTGATTCTCATTGATATCCATTTACTACTGCCTATCGATGACGTATTCATTCAGCAGAGTTAATACGACACTCCCAGAATCCAGTCGTTTCAATTTTGCCAATGAATTCAAATGAATCTTATTAGTAAGATGTATTTTTAAATAATCTATTTTCCATTGCTCATATGATTTACCGGTAGCCAAATCACAAATAGACTTTGCTTATGAGCATATTTAGCATACGACACCCTCATCCAAAAAAAGCTAAAAATGCTCTTCAATTCAACGCATTTAGGAAATTTCGATTCAACAGTTTCTGTTTCAATTAATTCATTTAACCAGGAAAGTTTAAACGTAACAGCAGATTTTTTCCGAGGAGGTTACATGGTGACTTTTTTATCATCGTTTAATTTTCTTTTTGACATTTTATTTTATGGTGATTAAAAAATTCAAAATTATTATAGATTATTGCTTATATATTTAAGCTAGATCCTATATTTCGATAAAATAATCAATAACTGAATAATGTCGACTCGACCAGACTTAATGAAATCTAAACTCATAATCTGTTTTTTTTACTTAATCTAGACTCTGCTACTCTAGACTGAAGTCTTATGAAGCCCATCCCCCGTAGAAAAGCTGCTGACATTTAGATATTACATCTTGAATTAAAAATACATTAATCAGCTGAAAATACATTAACCAAAGCCTATGGGACGTGAAAGGAACATGGGAATGAGCTTCATGATATCTATGAGATGACAACATCTGAGAATCAGAGGTATTCAAGTCTTCCAGTCAATCAAGCATAGTATCGGTTCTATGATAACACATTCATTAATATATATATATATATATATATATATATATATATATATATATATATAATTTATAATATAGGTTATTAGACCTATATAAATTAAATTGTAACATTCCATGATAATATAGAGGAAGGCTGCAGTAGATAGTCCGACTTTGACTCGGTGCTATTAAGCAAGTAAGCTACTTCTCTAGTTTAATATTTCGCTGCTTCCCACCATGATGACAATTTGGCAACCTGGCACGTAACCATATGTGTTCAACTTTCCTTGAGAACGAGAAAAAAATATAATGGCAACAGGCAGTTAATCTATTATAGATTGTCGTGAGCAGTTGTTTATAACGACATGTAGGGGCAACATTGAAAACGAATAGGTAGTCTGTTTCCCGCTGCTAGTGATTAAATTCACATTGAGAATTTTCCAGGCCTCTTTAGTGCTATAACTGCGCAGAAATTCATGAATTTACGTTTACTGCGAGTAAATAATTTCGTTGCGCGCACGCACGCACGCAGCTTAGAGGGAGCGTTGCTTCCAGTTGACGGTGAATAAAGCAGCCACGAACGTAATTTTTATTTTTTATCAGATACGTGTTTTTTATATATATGATATCGCGAAAATTTTCGCTTTCTACCATCGGGATAAATTCTCTTCGAATTTCGAAATTATCATAATGTTGACAACCATTGTAACCTTTTCTAATCCAAAATTCACGAATGTTATCATAAATGTTAGTCCAAAATGAAGTCATTACTAAATTACAACTTTGTAAAGCCACGAGCATCTTGTAAAGATTCTTCAATATTTAATAATGTGTTTTGATTTTCGAATTCAGTCGCTTCAGCCACATGACTAACTTAAAGATGAATTAAATGAATTTCACCACTATTGTCTTTTTCATGAATTTCTTCAGAGTTAAATAACATTTCAGCTTCTTCGGAAGCTACGCTTAACTTTTGAGAATCTGAACAATACACATCAGTTTCTATGATGTTCATATTTGATTCCGACTTATAGTTAACAATATTCGTTGTAAATCCAAATTTATATAAATTCATGTTCTGACTGTTAACTAATTATTTTTCTTTCTTTTCAACTTTTCGCTTAAGTTTGAGCGCTCCACTTAGATAAACATGTTTGTCTGACATTTTTTATTTCCGATTAATCGTTAAATATTTTTAAATAATTTTTTTAGTATTAATCTGAATTATTTATTGAATTATTATTTTCTCTTGCTAATAACAACTGGTGATGCTATCATTTATTTTTTAAATAAAAAAATCACACACGAAATCAGATAAAGGAAAATCGGAATTACGATTTTTATTGTTTACGTTTTCGATGCCGAGCCCCGGGAGCCCCATCAAATCTTTGGCCCTTTTCCAAGACAGAGTTGACACAATGGATAATCCAGTCCTGGTTCCAGCTTCTAGGTCTCTTGAGTGACATACAGTTGCTGGCTTAACTACTAAACCTCAGGCTGGTACCAAGTGGCTTTCAATTGATCTTGCTCATTTTGGATCTAATCAAATAATCAAATCATTATTAAAAAATGTATAAATTATATCGTAATATTTCAAAATTATATATTGATATTTCAATTATATATTGTGATTATAAATTTTATTATTAAAGTCTATATTATAAATTAAATTGAAGCTGTGATAAGCAAAAACATGCCTTATTAAATATCTTGTATTTAAAAATCATATTGTTTAATTAAATTAAAACATTGAAACATTGAAACAATTGAAACAACGAATTTGGATATCGAAATTATCTTTGACTTATATTTTGAACGAATGCGAACATTTTTAGTGATTGCCTTTAATGGTGAATATTTTTAATTATTAAAAATATTCACAATTAAAGGGAATCACTAAAAATTCTCGCATTCGTTCAAAATAAAGTCAAAGATAATTTCGGGATCTACATTCAATGTTTCAATCGTATCTGAAACATAATCTTTTAACAATTCTTTGGTAGAGGCAACTGGTCTTATAGCAAAGAAGCGGCTTTTTATAGTTGAGAAACCATTTTTGACGTGGTTTAAATCTGGACTGTATGGTGGAAGGTATTTTACAACTATATTCTTTTCTCTACACCAGTCTTTAACTTCATCACTATGTTGAAACCTAATGTTATGTTGTATGAAATTATGTTAGGGTGTGATTAGTATCTGGAGAAAATGTCAATGCCCAGCTGAATTACCTGTAAAAAAGTATCGGCACGGTCTGGGATGAATGGTTTGTTTAGTTGTTTTATAGTTTACTAAAAACAAAGCAAAATAAAAATATTAATCAACAATATGTAAAATATAAGTTTATTTACTCGACAACAATAACATTAAATAATACTCATTACTACTTGATTGTTTTCTTCAATTCTTTTGAATTTTGGACTGTAATAATTTATTTCCTTTCAAAGTTGAGCTGGCTAATTCTTTTGGTACGTGAAGTTTGATTCGTAATACTCAAGCGTTAAGAGTTTTTGTGAATAATGAAAAACCTTTTATTTTTGGTTTACTAAATATCTTATTATTCTTTTCAAATTCCAACTGTTTTCATAATAATTCTTCCTTGTAGTTCAAGGTTTTTTTAAATGGTTTTTTTAAAAAAAATTTATAATCAACATTTTTTTATTAACAATTTAAATTTTCTTTTCTATAGTAATTTAATTACTATAAGGGTTTTGATTTTTTTATATTTCAATTCAACAATCACCAAAAATAATAACAATTAAAAAAATAAATAAGGCACAGGGTGTGGAACACAAAGTGGGAGAAAGGGAAACACTACAAATCACAAGAAAAATAATTATGTAAACCACTACATCTAACATTATCTATTGCCAAAATGTCAGTAATTTTGATAGCTTTATTTAAATATGATTTTTCTAAAAATTCTTACAACCCAATAGTATTATATGCACCATCAATTAATATATAAAGATTTATTGAGTTTATAGATAGTAATGCAATTAATGAAACATTTCTCCCGCGATTGACTGGAATAATTTGATACGTGTCCAGATTTACAGGAGAACATCCGTAGGGGCGGCCGGTGTGAAGATTGAATCCACTTTCGTCTATAAAAATTAACCTCGTGTTGGGAATCAATCTCATTTAATGAGCCATAGGTCTTTTGTTTATTTATTACATCCTTACTTAAAGTTCTCGATGATCTTTTTAAAAATCTTTTTCTTGATATTGACAATTTTTTAGGCCTTTAGATATTTTAGGTGTTGATAATATATGTTGATAATATATCACCCAACTTTTGTTGCATATCTTTTTGCGTCAGTGATGGATGTGACTGAACAATCTCTGTTAATGCTATTTTCTCGGTTTTTCGGCTTTTTCAATAAGCATTTCAAATCCCGATATTGCAAAAAGACATGAGATCGTTAACAAATGGATATAATTACTTATTAAAAAATAATTTTAACGTAAAAATTTAATAATAGATCTTTCAAATTTATTTTATAATAAAATTTTTTTTTATTAATCCCGAAAATAATTTTAATTAATAGTAAATAAAAATTTTTTTTTTAATAAACTTTGAGTCGTTACCAACTTGAATATGCATATCCGTTTCGAGGAAGAAATTTTTTTTATATTTGGGTTGTTAAATTTTAATCATTTAAAATGTTTATAATTTTCAAATAATTTAAAGGACGTTGAAAAATTTGAAATCATAAGAAATCAACAAATAATCGAATTAAAATTTGAAAAACGGGTCAGATGCAGATGAAATGACAGGGAAGATCAATACAAGAATGAATATGTTCGAAAAGGTTCAAAATGCAAGAAAACCTACAAAAACATGAGACAAAAACAGAAAATCTATAATTTATTAAAGGGAAACCAGAGTTGGTAAACAAAAAGAAAAGCAAACCATTATAACGAAAACATGTTTTATGGTAGCAAAAAAGAGATTATTAGATAGAATGTGCAGCTAGGGTAATTCATTATTTTGGTGTAATATGAATTTTACGAGAAGCCACAAAGAAAAAACTGTCAAAGGGATGCCAATTGGTTTCGAAATCATTAATCATAGGGATTATTTTCACATTATAAGGAAAGCCAAAATCAGAAACAATCTGCATTTTGCCTTAAGTAAGGAAGAAGAAACATAGAATAGGAACTCAGGCTAATTATTGGAAATAGAAACGAAAGAATTTAAAGGAATTGATAGATTGGATACAATTGAATTGGAACCAGATTACCAAGGTAACTATTTTTGTAAAGTGCCCAAAACCAGATAAACATACCGAGACTCATCGAGCGATCATATTTATTTTTTTCAATGAAAATTTGATTTGTTGTAATTTGAATACAAATATACGTTGAATATTGTTCGCTCAGTAGATTTCTTTTATAAAACACATGGAGTCAGGAAAATTTGAAAAAGGCTGTACCGAAAATTTGTGAATATCAATAAAACATCTGATTCATAGTCAAACAATAAGAAAATTCTTTATGGCATATATATAATCAAAGTCGTTGTTTTATATAAATATTTATTAATTAAAATATTCCAAATGACACAATTTTAATAAGCTTTGAAAAATCAGATTAAAAGTTTAAATAGATACATGTATTTTTATTTTTGCTGCCTTGTTACGTTATTCTTGCAAAAATTCTGTTGAACTTAATATTTTTCTACTTAATACTTCCTGTATGAACACAACAATAACATCCAAAATATATTCGAAATAAATCCAATAAGTTGATTTGATCAGTTGAACATTTTATTTGTTGACCTGTTGGTCGCGGGGCATTGGATATCAAGATTTTGCGTTTCTTGAAGTCTGATAGTGTTAAGTAGAATCGAGTTGAGAAATGAAAATGTGAAGAATGTTTTCTGGTCCAGTTATAATTTTGTCTTGATTAGTTACGGACGACATTTTTCCATCAATTAATCGTTATTCTACTTTTACGCCCGATCTGTAAATATACTTTCCAACATCTTTTAATTGGACATTTTTCAACTATAATTTTCTAGTTTTGATTTTCATGACATCGTATTTTGAACATTGTATATCAATGATATTTCTTCCATTTCCAACATTTTTAGGAGAATAATTTGTTATCTGAATCAGTTTGAACTGTTTCGATTTTGAAATGAGATGGTTTAGTTTCAAGCTGACTTAAATATGTGGAAACGAGCATTAAAAATAGCAATTTCTCCATGATTGAATTTGATGTGAAAAATTATCGATGAATGGTTGATGATCTTCAAGAGTTGTTTGTAAAGTTTTATATTGAAAAATGTGGTTATAATGTTAAAAGTTCCAATATTTAAACAAAAATTAAACGTGTTATCTTTAATAACGCATTTGTAATTTAATTAAAATTTAGTAAAATTAATTAAAAACTAAATGTTACAGGTAGCTACACTGTCTTTGAGATTACCTCTAGAAAACATGATTTATAGAAAACAGTTTGAGCGAAGTTTATGAATTTTGTGTTTCTATTTATACCGATTCTCTATATACAGTCGACTCTCTAAAAGCGGGGAACTAAATTTTAAAAGTTTTAATATAAAATTTACATACTAGAATATTAATAAAACACAAAAAACCAAACATAAAAAAGAACACAATGGTTTTTTAATGCTTTTTTAAAAAACAATCTAACGTAAGTTGCTTTTTGTGTAATCCATTGTAAAAGAGCATTTTCAAGAACAGAATATTGAACTTGGGGGTTTAAATGTTTTCGTCTATTTGTCGCTTCATTAGACAATTTATTTAATATTACCCCCGAATCCTTTTTAATCCTATTCACTTGATCCTTACTTATACCAAATCTTTCTGCCTTTTCTCTTTCACTGTGAGTCACAGCGGATCGATAACCCGCAAAAAACGATCTAAAATCACTTCAAGACTGTTCCACCGTATACGACAGTCGATAAGTAAAGAAAGCTCTTTCTTTTCTGCATCCATTATGTATTGCTGTAAAATGGAATTTACTGGTGAATTTTTAAAAAGCAATACAATTTTTCTTATTTTCGCGATTATGTCCAGTATATTGAATTCAGGATCAGAAGTTAGCAAAAACTGATCAGTCCCAATGATAATAATATCATCATCATTTATATCTTCCTCAGAATCATTGTTTTCATCAATTTCATTCTCAAGCTCTTCGTTTTCAGAAAAATCATTGAGTAATTCCTTTCTGTTGTAGAATACAGATGTGACCGCTACATGAATGGCATGATTGTAGCAAAGTTGAGATTCGGAAGGTGACAATATTTTATCATCACACTTGCCCCATCAGTTCTTGCCACAATATCTTTTTCATAATCCAATTCAAATAATTCTAGTTTTTCTTTAACCAATTGAATTAGTTTTCCGATGTATAAGATCCCAGTAGTGTTATTAAACCTAAATTATCTGTGTCGCCATCACTATAGAAGATATGTATGTTCAAATATCTACGAGTTTTTATACTGGTCCACTCATCGATTGAAATACTTGCTTTTTTATTTTCAAACTTCATTTTTTAAATTTTTTGAATGGTTTTGGTTTCAATCTTGAGGTAGTAATCGTAAATCAACTTCATTATATCTCTTGGTTGGGCTGATATAGTAAATCCTTGAGCTTTCAAACTATTATGAATAAACTCATTTTTGCTTATTTGGGAAAAAGTCAACCCATCTTTAGCTGCTAACTTAGCCAATATTTCTCCTACTGTAGGACGATTGGTTTGGATAAACTTGTCGAGAGTAAGTGGTGCTCTAGTTTTTCTTAATTTTTCCAAATCCCGATCATCATTTGCTTTTCGTTTTTTTAAATGACGATGTAAGCCACTTGTAGAACCACCTTTGCTAAGTATCTCCTTTCTACAATTATTACATATAGCAGTTACATTGTCCTTCTCAAAATACTTCCAAATATCACTATAGTTTTCGCTTTCTTTCCTCATATTAAAGGGCTAAATATATGTTTTTAAATTATGCTACTAATTGTAAACTGGAATCGAACTTTAATTGAAATTATTCAAAAAATTAATAAATTTTGTATGATCTTCTCTACTTTTATACTCTTTTTATTGTCGATCCGGGAATTACCTTTCTTCAATCAGGGAATTCCTGGGAAATTCAAATGTGTTTCCTGGGATTCGGGAAATTTTTTTGAGGAAATTCCCGGGACTAATCTCTAGCTGTGACCCATTTCAAGAAATTCTAGAATCTGCTTTTTTGCAATATTTGAATGTTTCATGGTTAATATTAAAAAAATTAAAATAAAAGTTGATGTGATGATTAGATAATTATTACTTAATGAATAAACATTTTGAAATATAATCTTTAGTTTTGTAATATGAAAAGTTTTGAATTGTGATTTTAAAGGCCTATTAATTAAGCATTCCAATTGCAATTTAATCCTTTGAATGCCAAGGAGCGCGATCGCGCTCCTGCTCCAGCATGGACAAATTCGATCTCTATTTCATACTTGTCGATTTTTATTTATGGTTTTTTATGCCGAATGTGTATTTATAAGAAATAGAAATATTATTTATGCTATTTTTTGTTTTTTAAATACTTTTCGTAAATAAAATGCTTAGAAAGTTACAGAGAAATATATTTTTAAATTTTTAATTGCCGTGTTTGTATGGTTTTTTCAATTAACCCTTTGAGTGCCAACATGATTTTAAGAGGATTAGCTAAAAATGCCACTCTGCTAGAGGAAAATAAATTCTAAATCCTACAGATTCAATAATAGTTCAAATTACTGTTTCTAGAAGTTAAAAGAGCCTCACATTATTTTGTAAGCATAATTTAAATTAAGCAATAATAAATTAAAGTAATTTTTAAGGCTATGAAGAATTAAATCTCGCACGTGTAGTTTATTTTTATTGTCTTGTCCTATCATTCTTAAACATGCCGTTCCTTAAAAAATGTATTAATGATGCCCCTTGTTTTGTGCCCAAAACAGACAACTTGATAATATTTTACTACTTTTTTAAAAACTGCCCCGATTTTAGAACGTGCCCCTTCCAAAAATATATAAAAATATAATTAATTTTTTTTATTCACCTGTTTTATTAAAAAGTTTTTATGTGGTGCTACATAATAATATATGTAAGTATATATTTAAAAATTAAATAATAATTGTAAATATTAATTACGTAAAATATTATTAAAATATTATTTTCAAATTAACAATGTTTTGTAAATATAAAATAATAAATTTATTATATAAATATGAATTGAATGTATGATTATTGAAATCTGTCCTTCTGAAATATCAATAGTTTACACTTAAGAAAAACTCAAAATATTGTGTGTTTGAATAATATTGAAAAATAGTAGTTTATTTGAATTTGAAATAAATTATTTTTCAGTGTTATTAATGGATGTTATAAATACGAAAACTGCAGTAGGTAATAATATATATTTTCTATATTGATAATTTTTCATCTACTTTACTCTATTTTTTGACTTAATATCACCTGTTTTTAAGATTTAGAATATTTTCTTTTTGATAATAATTTAGTAATATAATAATTAATAATAATATTAATGAATAAATAATATTTTTCCTTCATGTAATTAAGTTTTTTCTGTTCACGAAAATATATTATAAATTAACACATTATACTTACATGATTATTGCAAAACGATAACATTTAAAATATTGTCAAATTAAAATACACAAAATAAAATAAGATATAAAATAAAAATGTTTGAATATCATAAAAATTAGATAAAACATAGGAATAAGATATTGTCCGATATGTCACAAGATAAGATAGCACATAGATTATTGTCAGATTAAAAGTAAAATCGATCATGAATAATTGTCAGATCAATATATACATTTTCTTTTTGAATTGAATTCTGCCATCTTTTTCGGCATAAATATTGACTATCTGTTTGGCCCTATTTCGCAATATTTTGATAGAAGTGTCTCGATGGGCTGACCCTCACAATCCAAAAATATTATTAGTAGGAACAATGGAAACATAATCCTTAAAATCTAATGAATGATTTACAAATTGGTATTCATAATGGCCCAATAAAGCTAATGGTGAACATTCTTTGCAAGGTAATTTAATAATATTTTTTTAAAAAAAGTATAGGTTGTGTTCTTTATAATATTCCAGTTTCGCTAATGATGTGTTTCAAATTATTGCAACTGACACTAGCATATTGTAAACTTACAAGAAGTAACCACCTCTAACAATACAAATTTTATTAAACTTTTAAAAAAATTTGAAAATTTGAAATATTTCTCAATTAGAAAACAAAAATTTGATAGAAGATAAAAATTTAAATTTAATAGAGATCTATTTGAATTTAAGATTTTGTTAGATAAAATCAAATTTTTGAAGCATTTGAGAGAAACAAATATTTTAAAATTAAAGAAAATAGCACCATCAGCCAAGGGTTTTGATCAGCAGTCAAAGTGCGTCTCGGTTGCCACTGTGCTCTATTCGGGTTTTCCGAATTGGTATTAGGGGGTCTCTGCAAAGCAGGAGATTGATATGTTTTCCAGAATCAAGGCTAGTCATTTCAACCTTCTCTTATTTTCCCCGGCTTTGCCTTTATCACACTTTGTTTCGGATTTTTCATGACTGCGGTTTCATTGCTTTGGATAAGATGAGCTGATGGGACATTCGAAGTTTGAGCGAGTTCACGCTTCGGAATACGCTAGCGCAGTTCATTTTCAGTATTGACCATCATTTGGTCTTTACTCTGGTCCGCGATTAATATTCGTTGTGCACGGTTTTCGATAATTGTGACATCTAGCGTGCCGCTGGAGTTTCATTTGCATCTCGGTCACGCCTCTAGACTCAAAACACGTGCGTTTGATCTTTTCCAATTTTTCCTTCAGATGTTTCACTTTAGCTAAAAAGGTTGCCGACTCTGAGTGCATATAGGTGGATATCATATCCAGGCTATGGCCAGGCCTTATCACAAGGGAGCCAGAAGGGCCACCATTTCAACAAGGGATTCAAACGGGCCTCAAACTTTGTAAAAAAAATCTAAATCCCTTATTAAATATTAATTTTGGAAGACTTCAGTCACTTGACTAGTCTTTTTAAGTAAAAGAATTGAAATGTAGAATTGTAACTCTAATAATAGAGCTGAAATCCATAAACCAAAATAATCAATCTTCCCAATCTGTATTTTCCAACCCAAATACCTAAACCCCTCACTTTTTAAACTTCAGTTTATCCTCCAAATTTCCTATCGTAGAGTTCGTCAGTTGCGATTGTGATTTCTTTAAATTAGAATATATGAAATCTATAGCTGGAACAGCCGTCAAATAATTTGCGTCTCGACGGCACATAGCATCTACGGTCACTTTTATCGGTAGAAGAACGGCAACCAGATCATTAAGGACAACAAAAGTAGACTCTGAAAAGTAAATTTGCTCATTTAGATCAACAAGTGTACATAAGTTATAAATAGTTGAAATCGTTCCAACATCAAGATTAAGCTGTTCCACATGGTCCTACTATCCAGCATGAGTAATTCTTTTCCATGCTTTGATTTCACAAGTGCTTGTAATGTGTCATTCTTAGTTGGCGACTTTCGGAATAATTTTACAACTTTTAGAATTTTAGCGATAATGGGATTGAGTTGTTGCTGATTCTGATTTTTGTTAAGATCTTCAACATTTCATCCATTTCTGATTTCCACTGATTTTCACCAGTCTCTTTCGTTTGTCGTTTTAATTAACTGTTGGGATTTGCTCCTTCCAACTTCTGGTTATTATATAAATAACTGAGGTAAGACTCAAAAATATTTATTTCAAAAAATTTACAGAAAAATATTCTTTACCTTTCAACAATAGGAATAAAATATTTATTTGTATGTTTATTGTGCTCCTAAATATGTCGGTGCGTGTAAATGTAATGCCTGTAAGTCGGTTTGATCCTCTATTGTCTGTCGGATCAATTTCAGTTTTTAACCTGTCTGGTCTATCAGACCAGGAATAAGTTTTCTCGCTTATTTTTGAAGGGCGAAATTATGTATTTTGTGCACTGCATATATAATTTATGTGAACAAATCGGATTTGACCGGTTTTGGTTTTTCCAATATTTTGGAATTTCATTATTTTTATATATACGTGTTTTGCAAAATGTATATCCAAAAGAATTCATAGAGAAATAATTTTTAAATGAATACAGCGTCAAAAAAATTAAAAAAATCACAACACACAAAAGAAACACCACAAACCAATAATATATCTACGTTTCACTTTCTTGAACAATAAGACATGCAATGTAATCAAATCTTTCATTCACAACACAGATTTAGCTGTACATATTCGTTCAACCTTCACCACTACAGCACCTTTGAAATCACAACTTAGAAAATCTCAAAAATCCCAAACATCAGAGCTTTATCATCAACATTGTCTGTGCCATTCTCCTACCAAATGTTTTTGCTTTTTCTAAAAACATAGTATACCAAATCACTTGCATGAAGTGCTACTCAATATACATAGGAGAAACACAGAACATTCCGATCACGACTCAATGAAAATATTAAAAGCAAAGCCAGTAATTATCACGAACACTGGGAAAAAGTACATAATTCAGCGCCACGAAGTATTTGGCATTTTGTTTCGTGTATTAAAGACGCGTTCAAAAACACATTACAAAGACAAGTAGAAACATTTTTTATCAAAAAACACAAACCAACCAACAATATTGAACTAATGTAATTTGAAAATTTCTTTTTTATTTGGGGGGATAATTTAAAAAAATTTAAATAAAATTAAATTTAACCAATAAAATCAATATAAAATACAAAATTTATAAATTTTTCTCTTATATTTTAAAATAAATAAGTAATGATCGAAATCACTTGAAAAAAGCTGTGCCGAAAATTCGTGAATACCTTAAATAAATCTGATTCAGTCAAATTTTGTAGAAAATATTATATTGTTATTTGTTTATATTATTATCGTGCTTTATGCTTGTATGTTTATATTTTTTATGGGGTTCAATGGATTTAATTTTATCTCATTAATTATTGATTTATTTAAATTATGTAATCGAATTATTATATTGTTTTACTAATAATATCACATTTTTTAACAATTAAATCAATAAAACAATTAAAACAAAATAATTTACAATAATTAAGTTGAACAAATAACATAAAATCAAGTTGTTAAGTACAATAATTGATCCGATAAAATAATTGTCAATAGTCAATAAAATAATTTTTAATGAAATTTACAAATTAAATCAATAAAATAATTCCATAAAATAATTTACAATAATTAAATCAGTGAAACAATTTGGAATCAAGATTAATTATATCATAAAATTAAATTGTTAAATCAATAAAATAATTGTCAATGGGAGGAACCCGTCTGATACAAATCAAAAATCTAAAATCTGTAGATGATATTACTAATTATTGAGGGATTGAGAAAAAGATATAGGATTGATGAGATTGAACTGAATTGTTATTAGTGGATTCTGGGATTAATATCGTCGATTTCTGTCATTGAAAAGAGCATTTAGAATAATGGGCTTGTGAGAACTAGAAACATTGAACTGATTTTCAACTTAACGATTTACAGATCATTTTGTTTCGATTATACATTGTTGTTTTAAGAGTTCTTCAATTTGGCATTTCCTAGTATTTGGAATTTGTCATGCGCCAGAGTGTGGGAAGTGTTGGGTTTTACTCTCCCAAACTTTTGGTTTTTAAATAGGTAAAAGAAAACTCTTTATGAATATTTATTTTTGCAAAAATTTTAGAAAAAAAAATTTACCATTTTTAAAAAATATTAATCAAGTGTTTTGTAGTTGTGTCTGTATCGGTGCGAGTTCTGTTCTCCCTTTGCAATTGGAAAAACCATGAGAAGGTTTTCCGATTCTTTTTTCTGCTAGCTGTATTTCCTTTCAATTTATTCTTAACTGGCAATATTTCCAAATTGAATCAATATTTATATACGATAAATTCCAAATGAATTTAACCCAAAGAAAATTCAGGTGCAGTAAATCAAATCAAAGTTTTCAATAACAATTTTGTTGAATACCGTATTTAAATATCGGTGCGAGTTCTGTTCTCCCTTTGCAATTGGAAAAACCATGAGAAGGTTTTCCGATTCTTTTTTCTGCTAGCTGTATTTCCTTTCAATTTATTCTTAACTGGCAATATTTCCAAATTGAATCAATATTTATATACGATAAATTCCAAATGAATTTAACCCAAAGAAAATTCAGGTGCAGTAAATCAAATCAAAGTTTTCAATAACAATTTTGTTGAATACCGTATTTAAATATCGATTTATTTGTCCTTTAAATCGAAATTTCTTTTCTCGTTGATTTATTTCGTTTCCTATTTTTCGCCCTTTTCCTCATATAGCTTTTCCCCCGTCCCTAACAAAGAAGATTTAACCGTTTATATACTAAACTATAATACTTAAATTCTAAAAATAGTAATTAACAATTACTAAATTTAGATTAGTTTTAAAATCAATTACTATTTATATTTTTATTTATAAAAAATTACTATTAATATTTTTATTTATTTGTGCTACTAAACATAGTAATTTAAAACTACTACATTTAACTTTTCCTTTTTAAATTGATGCCCAGGCGCTTAACCCTAACAAGTCTTACCCCCTACAAGATTCTCGTCTCGAGAAAAATACTTAAGTCAAATAAAAACAAAAGAACAGACTATGTAGAAACAGTATCACTATTTTATATACATGCAATAAAAAATCATACAACATGACAAAATTTACATAGCAAAGCAGGTCAACAGAAAAAAAATCAATTGCGTATCAAATAAGTCAAATAGATCATATAGTTCCTTGGATGTCTTCGGTTCCATTTGCTTATCTTGCAAATTGGATTTCGTTCTTTTACACCCCCTGATCGTCGGGATCAGAATCTGGGACTTTATAAAAATGCTATTCCGTAGTACTGTAACTATTAGCTACCATGTACTATTTCTTGACCTTCGCCTTGCGTCGCTTTACAGGGTCAACGTCAAAATTAACTGCCAACGGCTTACCGTCTAAGGCGCTTGAAAAAATCAGTGTCCCGTTAATATTGTAAATATCATATTTGGGATTTGTATTAATCGCCATTCGTGTTAATGTAAATGTATCATATCCTTTAGCACTCGGTTTCTAATGCACTTCTGGTTTCTTATACCACATTGGTTCAAAACCGTCTACATTTGCCGATACAGGTTTTCGGATAATATTTTCTTTATTTATTTTCAATAATGCCTTTTTCACCCCGAGTTCCTTTTTGATTCTAATGGCCTTTTGTAATTCAGCCACCGGGTGCTGGAACGTTGTTTCCAATAACTCATCATCAGGTTCCCTGATTATTTTTGTTGGGATCGTAAGCTTTATTTCTGTAGGATGAGGAGTTTTAAGTTTCAATTTTGACTTATCTCGTTTCTTGGGCAGTACTTTTGACAGTACTCTCTTTACTTTGTTGACTTCTCCTTTAAATTTTGTTTCTTTGGCTTTGGGTTGTATCTTTTTTCTTGGCTGATAAGCTGGGCTTTTTGAAGGTTCTGACTGGGGCTATTTCTTCCTCATTGCATGTCTCGTATGCATTCTCAATAAGTGTAATATCTGGAAGGGGTTGCAAATCTTACATTTCTGCTTTGGAAGTTTGCCAGCTTGGCACCCTTGTCAAAATTACATGTCGGTCAGCTTCTGGTACCTTGGCTACCGAAGTAATTTCATATTCCTCCTCTGTGACAGTAATATGATCTACCCATTCTTTCCTAATATGCGGGTATATTACTCTGACTGTCCTCGCTTCGTTCTCTACCACTAGGTACTCTGGATTGTATGGAAGTGATTTTAAGAACCTCTTTGTTAGAAATTCTAAATGATAATAACCATGTGTCTTCAGGACATTTCGTGAATCCTACAGTCTATTGTTCGATAAATTTATAATTTCAAGAAGTCTATGCACTGGTATATCGGCTACCTCTATAATGTCCTTCACTCTCATTCCCACAATTATCTTCTGGTTATATATTTTCCGGATTATGTGATAACATTCTTCTTCATCCAGATTTCCTCTAACGCCAGGCTCTTTCAGTTTGTATTGATGGGTTTGGTAGTGCTTTACTAGATCACGGGGTGTCAAAATTGCCCTAAGTAGATTTTCTCCATTCATATCCAGGATTGTTATCTGAATCAACGTTTCCGGGATTTAACGAATTCTGCTGCAACAAAACTGCTGCCCGATTTTCTTCCTGTATAGTCATTTGCCTACGAACAAATAATCTATATTCACTAATATCCGTTTTATTAGTGTTGTAAATTCATGTGCGGATATTTTCTCTAGAAATAAAATAAAAGCACGAAATGATTTCAAAATCAAAGCATTGACAACTTGCCAAAGAGCCATTAATATTGTAACAGATGTTACTAAAACAATTTCATATACAGATGTTCGTTTATTGCCATCATATAATAGATTTTTATTGTAGATAAATGAAGCATCAAATTCAAACTTATAAATACCAAACTCACAACCCAATCGCAGTTCAAACACTATTCAAGGAGGAATATGTGTACAGACTAATGATAACCCAGATATTGTCAAAGACAAATCATTTGATCGCAAATTATTGGAAATTTCCACGAAGAGTGGATATTTCGAATGATTATAAGTTTCCAAATAGTCCAAGGCGGAAAATGTTAATAACGTTTGTTAACAACCAGACAAGGTGAACCTGGCAAATTTGTTACGGGAATACAAAACTAGCCCGAGAACAGAGAAAATTTGGCTTCAAGCAGTGAATAAGCCCCTAACAGTCTTTCAAGATGGGTTAAATGCGCCAGTAGAGCTAGAGAAGCACAGCACGTTAGAAATTTTAAATTCTGATGGAAGTGAAAAGAACATTGCAATAGTATCTATAGAGATACTGAATTTTATCAAATTTGAAATTGTTTTAGTAATATCTGTTACAATATTAATGACTCTTTGGCAAGTTATCAATGCTTTGATTTTGAAATCATTTAGTGCTTTTAGGACCAAAATATTTTTAGTTTCAGGTAAATTTACGATATTTTTTGATTGTGCAATCACCAAAACTGTTTTGCAAGTTCTAGTTTGGCAGTGATACCATTTTATTTCTTGATTTTCTTTAACAAAATTAAATATAAATTGTGGGGTTTGTGGTAATTTACCTTGAATCCATGCATATAACTGTCCTTGCCATCCAATTGGTGGGTTAGTGGATATCGTGATTTGTTTTAATTCTTTCCATTGTTTCCCAGGTAACGCCATATAAATATTCTCCATTGCCACTCGGGACCCGTTGCTAGGCAACGTTGGAACTGTGTTCGAGTGGGTAGATCGTCCGCAAAAAGTGAGCGTTATTACTAATGCTGTAATTGCTCGGGCGATCTCTGGGTCCAACGAGCTGTCGTTAGAAGACTTGTGCTCGCTTTAGATCATCCGGTCCCTTTTATGTTGTAAGTTTTATCGTTGGAGTTTATCATAATATCAGAAGGGATTCGACAATGTTATTTTAGAAATAACAGCTGTTGTATTGTAATGGAGTAATGTTTGTGTGTTGGTGGCGGTGTCATAGGCAATTATTTAACTGTTGAAGGTACCGTTTCAATTAACCAGGGTTATATAAATACAAAATGCGCATATAGAATTTACAAACTCAATAATACTTTATTTATTAACTAAATGCATTTTCTATGTTTATCAAGTCTTATTCAATAATCGAGCGGCTCGGCGTTTAGTCCGCTCCTTCCGTCCAGGTCGATAACTATTAGTTGTTGTTGTGGTTGGAGTTGTGGTTGTTGTTTGAGGCGCCGCCGGTTCACGATATGCCAATTGAGCCGGGGCAAACACGAGGGGATAGGTGACCGCCGCCCCCTCTTGACAGGCGGACAGGGCAACCTCCAACCCTTTTATTTGGGTCTTTAAGCTCTGGATCAATTGCTTTTCTTCTGCCCATCCCTTTTGGGCCGCGGTAAGGCTTTGATATAAGGATCTCGCCCCTATGGGACTACCCATGTGGCCTTAACTTGTTGGACCTCCCGGGTTAGTTGGATAACCTGATCGAGAAGGTTTTTATTGGCTTGTCTTGCGTGGGTCAGTTCCGCTTGTAATAGTTGTGAAGGTTCCATTACTATAACAATGAAAGTTAAAGCTTTTATTAACGGATTTAAAATTCGCAGGCATACAGTTGATTTAAACACATGTTATAAAACTACGCTAAGGAAAAGAAAAATTTAACACATGTTTCAGATATCAAGTATATATTAAAAAAAATTGCTTTTTGAGTAAAACTAGGTGGTCGAGATCCAGGAATCAGTGGGGTCAAGAATCCTGGAAAAACCGCTTTATCCCTTCCTCAGGGGAGCAGTCCGGAATTACGAATACGGGCCGGTCTTGGGCTGGGTGGATAGACGTCCGCGAGTCGTCCGGCTGCTAGATCGTCTTCCACGTTGGCCAAATAGCTGCTGGCTCGGTCTACCAAGGAGTTTATCCGGCGCTGGTAGTCCTTGAGGTGGGCCAGGAGTGCCTGGGCCCTAACATGGATATCTTGGGCCGGACTGGGGTCACTTGATTGTCCCTTCTTCCGGAATTGCTTCATCGTATTTTCTATTAGGAGCATATCATCCCACCAGTTTTCTCCTGGCTGGAGCATATCGGGGCATTTTTCCCGGCTGAAGCGTCGCCACGTTTGCCTCCATTGATCAGCGACGTGGACGGGGACCCGAATAAAAGGTCTTGATCTTTCTAAATGAGAATTTCGAATTAGCTGGATTGGCCATGGTTATTTGGCAAAATATCAAAAATTAACATTTCTTTTCCTTTATTCCCAAAAGTTTGACGACAACGAATAAGGCCATTGTTGTTCTCGTTACCGGAGAATTTGTTTATGGGTCATTGCGTTTAGGGATACTTTACGGCATAGATGTTGAGGTTACGGGCCTTTAATTCATTTGCCGAGTAGTTAATAATCTTATTTAGTGTCTATCCACCAAGGTTATCATTTCCCAAAGTCCTTACCCGATAATATCTAATATATTGGACATTTAGTGACGGTAGATATTTAGTAGGTGAATGACGTATCGAAGTTTGGTGTGTGATTAAAATTTCTTAATCTAATATTATTATAATATAATTTAAGAATTAAGAAATTGCAAATTTCATAACTTTCTTATGACTGTTGTAATATTAGATTAAATTTATTTGATCTGAAAATTTAAACATAAATCAACAAAAGAAAATCAAAATTAAAGGAAACTATTTGACACTCATCAACCAGTGTACCACTTTTAAAAGAGACTAGGGCCTTAACCAAATTCTTTTAGTCAGTCATGGTCCGAGTAAATACTTAAATAAATATAGTACTAAATTACTTAAATTAATTAAAATCAAAATCGTAATTAGAAACGATTGTTTGAATAAATATGTATTGAATTACAACAAAAACCTTAATTAAAGTCAAACCTTCACTTATCGTAGTACAATCCATTTTCATATTTTTAAACAAAAAAAACTTGGTATCATTGTTCATCCACCGAATAAATCGTTAATATGGAGATTAAACTAAGATCACGTTCTACCTAACGCATGAAAATCGGAAAAATACGCACGGACTACATTTATTGGTTGGAATTAACTGGAACTTTCGTCAATGAAAGGTAACTGATAAAATGTTGCTTAGGGAAATCATATTCTTCCTATGGAATTATACTGGAATTGTTCATCGAACGCACAAAACGGGTAATCAACTTCGCCCACATAATACTAGTTGGAGATTAATACTCTTGGATAGTTTAAAGCAAGATAAATTCGTATCGATTTTGACATCTGGTTCGGGGAAAATGGTAACTTTTTCAGCCTCGTATCTCCTATCATTTCTGGCATCGTATACTGGATTACTGCGATGGGTTCCTTATTTATTACTCGTATGAATTAATAACGGGAATAAAAAAAATCAAATCCTACATGAAGTCCGGGGTACTATATCTGGATCTATGTTTGAGATCGCCCCCTGACTCGTTTTCTCGGTCGTGGTGTTCCTGGGTTCGTGCTGTTGATACATTTTTAAAAAATGATGGAATTTGTTTAGAATCGGTTGCACTCGTCAGCGGTTCTATTTATTGTACTTAGTAGTAGGTGTGTGTGTGTATGCATGTGTGCCACCTGCCACCTGGTAGTGTGCGATGTCCCCGACATCTACCGATGAGGGTGAAAAAATCTCTCGGTATCAACGATGTCAACGACACCACCAGTTTCATTTTTCCAGTTATTGGTGTACCAAAATTATTGAGAGTCATTCTAGAAACGTCGCGACACACATTAAGTAATCTCTTAAAATCGTGGAGAATCGATCGTGATGTTTTAGAAAGGTCATGGTATACTGGGGTTTGTCTATTTCGTTCACTTTATATATTAGTTAGAGGATAAAACCCACAATATTATTTCACTCGCGGATTACGGATTTCTCTATGTCCTTCCATTGTTAGGTAATTTATTTATTATGCAAAAAAGAAATTTTTTATTTATCTCTAGTTATCGTACTATTCAACAAATATCGAAATCGAAAACGATGATGATCCACAGGCTATCTTCTCGTCCGGGGACAATATTTTGGGGATTTACTCACTTGTCGGAAACATTTTGTGATTTATTATTCAGACAATTATGCATCTGATAGATATAATGTTGGTTTTGTTTTTTCTATGGTATAATTTTCGCGTTATTATTTTCTTATTTGGGAAAAAGGTGGAAAATTTTATTAGTATTAGTTTCTCGTTAGTATTTTTAGGGTATTTTATAAATTTTTAATTGGGTGGTTAGTGGACATTTTGGGACTCAATTTTATTTGATCCAAATGCTCCGACGTTTAACTTATTCTTGGTTACTAAATTTTTTCTTGCCTTAATCCGTTGGCTGGTGATTTTATTTAATGTCGAAATACATCTTGCTCTCCCTTACTGAACTATTTATTACCAAGGTTTTGTTTATAACTAAAAGAACACCAAAAACCGAGATTCAATCACATATTTAGGAGACATTGCACGTGTTTTAAACATTAATGTTGTTTAACTTCTAATTGTTGTTTAATTTTAATTGCTAAAAGACTCGATTATTTATTTTTAGATGCGTTTTTAAAATAACCTAATAATGTTAATACTGTGCTTTTCATTAACTGACTATTATTGATATAGGCTAAATATTATTACAATAATAAATTACATTAGGACTTAATTTTAATAAATATATTATTTCATTTCTTCATTTGTTATTCCATCTTATATTTTTTCCCCTACCATTTTGTCCGCATGACATTTTATTCTCTGATATTTGATCCCCATGACGATCTCATAACCAGTGGTTACAGTACCAACGTCGCTGAGCAACGGGTAACCATTGTGTTGGGCCAGAACACAAATGGCCTTGTAAATGTTTTAATGAATCGGTAACACACACGCAAATATAACATGCAAATTTAAATTCAAACCTATTAAAACACCAAATAACCCTATCAAATATGAGAAAGAAGACAATTACATATAAAATAATAAACATAAAAATAAATTAAAATAATAACAAAAGAGCAACAAGATCCGCACGAAATAAATATAAACATAACACGAAAACCTAACCAATTCGACCAAAATTTGATAATTGAACAAAAATGCGAAATTTCATGAAAATGAAATAAAATTCAAAGAATTCTAATTAGAAATAATTCAATAAAAATTTTAAAAGAAAAATTATCAAATAAAATTGCAAAATAATAAAAATTAAGATTAGAATACACTAGAAAATTCCAAGGTCGAATTTTGTTTTACTAAATCAAAAAGAACACGCAAGGTTAGGGACGAAAAATAGGTATATATACCAATTCATTTTTACATAATTCATCCATCATTTTTTCAATTTTGAATTGGAGTCTTGAAAATCTATATTACGACGTCACACTCTCACAACCTCGACAGAGCTCTGCTTGGGTGTCGGGGTGGGGAGAGTGATATATTATAATGTTTTGAGTTTTTTGGATTGGATTGTATCGGTAATTTAATTTAATTTTAATAAATTATTCATAATATATATATTCTGTTTTTATTTAAATTTTGTCGAAATTTTTCCGGCCCACAGCCAAATACACATCACAAGTAATTAAAATCAGAAATGCTATTCAGATTCGTGTAAGTGAGTGGAATATCGCCAACTGATCTGTGCCCTTGAAGACCGGCGTGCGGAACGCAGGGATTGGAACGTCAATATTATTCCGTATAGAAGAAGGGAGGGATAAGGAAGTGGTCTGTTGGCTATTTCCTCGTCTCTCAGTTTCTTTAAACTCGACCTAAAACTGAATTTACATACGGCTCAAAATCACCACACCGAGTAGTCCAGTGGGCACTCATTAATTATAATATAAACACAGTGCGCCTAAGGTCAACTAAGGGAAAGGTAACGGGAGATATAAAATGAGATTGGTGTTATAAATTTAAAATCAACTATAAACTTAAACTACTACTATGAATTTAATTTAACCATGGATTTCAAGCTTTTGATATTAATTTAGAGTAACCATAAATATTGAGTAGCTACCATGAGCGTGCAACATTTAATAATTCTAAAATTAGGACTATGAAGTTAATTATAGATTCCAGTGGTAGCTACGCACTAGAATGTAAATTTTAAATGAAAAATCAAATAAAATATAGAAGTTGTCTTATGCCAAAACTAATAAAGTAGTCTTCGTAAGCCGCTAATACCCTATTGAGAATCAACCGACACCATCCGAGTAAAGAGTGAGATAATATAGCTATAGAAAACCTCAGTAATAACCACATTAGAGCAGAAACTCACCTAAATTAAGTATGATAGCCACTTCCAGTTTACTGCTTAGATAACGAGATTACTAGTTGAGGATTCTCGACCCGGCGTTTAAGGAATTTAAGAAAAAAAATTTAAAAATAAAGTACATTAAATATTATCCTTTAGAAAATCAAAATAAAACAAAAAATATTTTTTTCTAACTTTTACTTGATTAAAGAGAAATTAGAAATATCTAGCAAGGGGACATAGAATAGCTAAAACCAATAAAACACTATAGGCTGCAAAATTTCTATACAAAGGAAAACATACTATTTAGAATGATAGGTATAAAATAAAGGATTATAGCATAACCCGCAGTGACGCAACTTAAAGACAGAGATCGTTTAATATTTCCCTGAATTAACCGCAATTAATAACTTCACCCTCTATCCAGTTAAGGTACTAAGGAAGATATAGAATCGGAAGAAGGATGAAATAACAGATTTTCCCAGTATGATCAATCAAACACCATAGTGTGCAACGCCTCGTGACGCGGATGTATGTTTTCTTTTTCTTCCCAGCCGTTGTTTCCAGTTCCAATTGACGACGAAGAAGTTGATTGCTGTGTTGTTCTTGTTGTAGTTTGCGTGCAAGTTTGGTTGTGGTCGGATGAGCAAAACCGACAACATTGTTGAATGCATTATGCCAACCCTCGATTGCGTTGTAGCTGCGAGGCAGGTTGTCGATTACTCTAGAAAATTGACTCCAAAGTTGAATTGAGAATCTTGGTGGTCCTCTTCTTCGCCTTCTTAATCTACCAATGAAATTATCTTCCATGTAATCACAGATAACCTCGATGTCACGATAAGCTGGATCTTCGATTAAATGTTCAAACAAATCAATAACATCCTGAAGTTGGACGAATGCTAAGGCAAGTAGGCGTTTGACGAGAAGCGCAAAATCTGGTTCATTTCTGTAACGTTCCGAGAATCCTTCCGCTTGCAATTTCCTCCAAACACATTGGCCGAAGTGAAACATGCATCCAGTAATTGTTGCTGTCGGGAAGGTGCTCTGGAATGCTCTAATTGCTGCTAGTTCGAAATCAACCATAATTGAAGCTGGATTCAGACCTACTTTCAATATCAGAATTTTCTGGAGCAGATGTTGATATGCTTCTTCTATTCTTGAAGATAGTAGTGCATATACTACCGGGAAAACTTCGCCATTAATGAAGCCATGAATCGTGTATAGTTGGTCATATCCATTTGGACTCACTCGAAATGTTCCATCTACAAACCAGTGCTCACATCTGGAAAGGAATTCTAAATCATCCTGAGCTGCGAAGATGATCATTTCGTCTCTCCTAATACGGATGAAAGGTCTGTTACTCTTCGTCAAAGAATATCTCATGATGTCATCTTGATCGTTTGGTCCCACCTTCTGACGATGACGTCATACATCTCGTACCAATGTTGTTCGTTTTGGAAGTAGATGCGCTGCTGAAACTGGAACATTCATCAATTCATTCTGAACAATTGATCGTGTTGTTTCGTCAGTAGTTTCACCTCTTCTTTTCATGCCGGCTCGTGCTTTTTCGACCTCTACTTGACCCTGCGTTACCGTGTGATTGTGAGTTGCAACTTCATGAACAATTTCATCATCTTTTGTGTGCATTCGCGCTGTGCACGTTCTCCGAATGTTTCGTAAACAAGTAACCTTGAACGATAAGCTTACGATTTCCTTTCTGTGATGTAACGAATTCTAGCATTGTGGTAACTTTTCAAAATTTATTTGTAAATACTAAGTAGCTATAATAGTCTACAGTAAACGCAATAAATTGTAAAATAAAATTATATTTCCAACTAATATGAATTATAAGTTATTTCTATTTTTTTCATATAATATTTTAAATTTGAATTTCTGGAAATTTTTATATATAGTCTAACGATATTCATAAAACAAACCAAAAATTGGAAATCCAGCTCATGCTACAGTTATAGCGCTGGGACTTAAGTTATTAATAATAATCTGGCAAAGTTAATTTTAATTTACATAGCTGTGTTTTTAATTTGAGGCCAACATGCACTCAACGGACCGAAACCAAACATGTTTTGGCACATAACACTGACGTACTGCGACAAGTAAGGCAATTAAAATTACACGAAATCATGAGCGCAGATGAAAGTAGGCAGAGATAGTGAAGAAGAAGAGCGAATATTGGTTTCATTAATACTGTTTTCAATTGTTAGGTGCCCTTGATTATTTCACGGAAGAATGCTTTATTTCATTTAAGTTTTAGCTCAGTTGAAAAGGCTTTAAGGATTTTTATATTTCAATACGAAAGGACATTAATATTCAATGAGTTTAAGATGATTAAACGGCTCGTTATGCTGAAATGGCACCGTATGCTACACAGTACAGTGTTTTGGTACTTGTTCCCAACTGATCAACTACAAGTAAATACCTAAACATCTTATATTTTGTCCCCATCACATTTTGTCAGTGACATTTTGTCCGTGACATTTTGTCCGCTGACATTTTGTCCGTGAAATTTTTGTCTGCGGACATTTTGTCCTTGCGCCTTTTAGTTTCCTATTTTATTGTCGAATAATTTATGAGCAAGGGAATAAAAACAAAATTCAAAATTTATTTCCATGACATTTAATACCACTTCGAACTTTGATAGTATACGTTTGAGCTCTGTCTTGGACGCTCACGAGCGTATGGGTGATCTTGCTTCTCTCTTGAATGTCTGCCATCACGACGCATCTCTCTAGGGAGTATCTTCCTCGGGATTTCTACATTTATGGGCATGGACTGCTCGTCTAACCTTGGATCGTCGAGTTCAAAAGAGGTGCCGTATGAAGGGGCATACCCGTCCTTGCTCGGGATCCTTCCCGTGGCAATGTCCGCGTTTACTCTGGCCAGGTGGCGCCTAGCACTTTCTACCTGCCAGTTCGTTTGCTTCTGATGCTCCTCGAGGCGAGCCAGAATATATTCGGCGCGGCCTCAGATTTCTCGAGCTGGGTTGCGGCCCGGCTCCCTTTTGATAGCGACGTAAGGAAGATCGGCCTCCCAAAATCCTTCTGATGGCCTGTTCTTGACTCTCACGGGGAAAATTGAAAATCCCGCGTCCCACATTGCTTGCCTACATCTGGCAGCGGATCGTGCTGGGAATCGCACGGTGACTCGGGACGCGTTGATCCAGGAATCATCTGAAAGACAAATATTTATCTCTTGAGATAAATATCTATTTTCCTAAATCATTCGAGGTTAAATAGTATGGGACGTGTAAATTCAGTCGTTTGGTCTGAGGCATAAATAATAGCACATGCGCCTGTGGGGTCGAGAAACGGTAAGTTGACTTTTACGGCGTCAATGGTCGAGCATTTAAAAAACTTTGGACTCTACGTAGATAATTACTTGTATGAGTCCAGAACTTATGGATTTTCAATTAGCGTGAAGTTTGAGAGAAACTATTTCGTCATGATGTTAAAGGATCATGTCACGTACAAGACATTTGAATTTCGCGAAATATTGCGGTATATTTATCTTGTAGTGAATGTATAATTTCCATGGCGAAATTGATCACCTTTAATTACGCTCGCATTCCTAATGTTCCAGCTTAAGGTCTTATTTCATTCAACTATAATTTTTGGACTCATCAGTAAGACGTTGATAAATAAACAATCATTAATAAACTGTATTTTCACAATCTTTAATTATCAATTGATGACAGTCAGGTGAAAAATCCCATCCTTCCATCGTCGTGTCGTTTCTGATTCCAAGGATATCTTCGTTTTGGAGGAAAAGGAAAGGAGTATCTTAGGATTCTAGTCTTTTCCTACGTCTGGTCCTCACAATAATTAACTAAAAATCTCAAATATAAAATTATAATTTTACCCTCTCGTATAGGTGATTTTTCCTCCATCGTTACTTCTAGCTCTCCGTTTCGTGGTCGACCATTGCAATTTTTTCTCAGTTGATGTCGGTGATTATACATTTCTTGTTTAATGATAGGCTCGCGTAGTATGGATTGATTACACAAGTGGTTCGCTTATTTATACCGGATGGTTTAATGCCACGTCGTCGATTTGTTGCTACATGTGGTGAAGCGCTTTATATCGGGTGTGTCATTCTTATACGATCACATTGTTGCATACTACCCACCTATCGATTTCTTTTCTTACTGTGCCCACGTGATCTTAATTGTCAACAATTGCCAGCTGTCATTTAATTCAATCATGGAAATCTATTGATCTTATTTTTAACATAATTTTCAACTTATTCAATTAATCCATTTGGAATTCATGTTCAACCTAATTCGGTGAGTACCTTCAATTTTAATTTTTTACGATATTATTCGTTGGTTCTGTAGACTCAAATCGCTCTCAATGATTTTAAATCGTTCCTACTCTGAGTTACAAAATACTCCTCAACTGTACTTTACCGATTTATCTATCGGTCAAAATCAATGACTGGTCCGTTCGCTACTACGATTTCAACTACGGGATGAATCCTGTCGGTGGGATGATTCGATGGTTTAACTTGAGGATGATTAAAGTCAATCCAACATTGATCAATCTGATCTGGCCTTTACTTTGTGTTGTATGTTTGTGCTTTAATTTTTATGAGCGAATGCTCCTACCTCGTAGTTACTTATTTGATTTTATTTTATGTTATTAATTGCTATTGAACGAATGACGTTTATTATTACAACTTTAAGAGTTGTCTGCGATTTATCAAGTTGGTATTAGGATTCCGTCTCAGAATTTGTGGTATAGGCGGAGTAGCATTTTACTGGAGGATTTGGGGTCTATCGTTATGACTCGATTTTTGTGAAGTAATTATTTATCGATTTATCATATTGTTAATTTATGGTGTTTTGGCTATAAGAGTTACCTTTCTAAATACGGGGATTCCTTCAAGAATATAATATTTTTGCGATTATTAAGGATCATATTCTGCGTCTTGAAATCCTGGATTTCTAATCACTGGTGATCTACGTTTTATTTCACGGTAGATTTTAATATTAGCGGTGAATTTTAATTTCCTGTTGATTATTTGCATTTTTAAGATTTATCCGCTATTTTGGTCATGCACGGGGTCCTACGTTTTATTCATTAATCTACTTAATGTCTTGTCTCACTACTTTGATTCGTTTCTCTTTTATCTATACTAGTTTCTTGACATCAATAACGTTTCAACTTTAATAGTATTAATATAATGCACGTTAATATTTTAATTTTAGACTATTACTCAGATTTTTGACACAGCAACAATTTACGACGCTTTCCACGTTTCCTTCTCTTATTTGACCTTATGATTGTCTATGTCGATGTTAGAATATTACGAGTGCCAACTAGACTACTCGGTGTTTAAGATTTTAAGTCGATCTGAATAGTATAGTTTAGGTTGATTTTTCGGGAGATCGGTGATGATGGAATAGCCAAAAGACTACTCCCTCATCAACCAATTTTCCACTATAACGGATAGAATTGACGTTTAGGTTCCTGTGTTACTAACGCCGGAACCTTCACGGGCATAAGCTATTGGCGGATGAACCGCACTTACACAGCTTGAATTCATATGTATATTTTGCTTTCTTGCGGTGTTGTATCAGCTGTGGGCCGGAAAAACTTCGACAAATGTAATTTTTTTTCAAATATATATTCTAGCATAACATCATAACAAGCTTGGTATCTAATTAACATTTCATCATCATAAGCATAACATTTCCCATACAAGCGTCAAGCAGGGCTTACTGTGAAGATACTTGTACGCTGTATGTAAAACCGATTCGAATAATAAATTGGCGAGAGATGTTGTCGTTACAATGAATACAAAGTTCTTGGTTAAAACAAGTTTTTCGAGTTAAGTCGAAAATAAGGTTAAAAATCTGTAAAAATAAATCGGTATATATACCTGTTCTGTGACCCTAACCTTGCTTGTAAATTTTAATGCAGTAAAACAAAATTTGACTTGAGGTTATTTGTCTAATCTAATTTTATTCTTTTCATGATTTAGTTTGACAATTTGTTTCTTTAATTTTTAATTGAATATTTCCAATTAAAATTATTTAATTTTTCTTCTACTTTTCACGAATTCTTGTTCTTTTAATTAAATTGTCAATTTCCGGTCAAATTTCGGTGTTTTCTTGTTATTTCTGTGTTTATTTCGTGCGGATCTTGTTGAATTTTGTTATTATTTTACTTTATTTTTATGTTTTCGATTTTTTATTTTAATTATTCCTTTCTCATATTTTAAAGTGGTTATTTGATGTTCTATGGGTCTGATTTTAAATCTGCGTGTTATGTTTGAGTGCTATTACCGATTCATTTAAACAAAACTCTGTCCTGGGCCAACAAAATTCTTTATAAACAATCCTCTTTGACTTGTAATCTTTTCAAATGTTATTTAGTGCGTAATAGTACCCGAATATTTAAAAAAATATTAATGATACGCCTTATCAATGCTCTATTTCCATAAATAAGTATTTTAATATAAAATAAATTAAATGTCAGTAATATTTTTATTGTCACTTTTTATTCAACTCGCCATTTTGCGAGTTGACGGGTAGCCATGTCTTATTGTTATTTCAAACGTTATGCTTTGTTTTGGTATCTACACTGTAATCTTTCGCCCGTTTTAGGCTGTATCCTTTTATCATTTCTGAATATATAATTTTATTTATAATTTATTTTATTTTATTAGTTTTTGTGTATCTACTTACATCATATACACCTCATTTTATTCACTTTTTTCTACAAAAAATGCTACAGGACGAGGTCCAATAAGTATATATTTAATATATTTATAGAAGGCCGATAAAGAAAAGATCAAGATCAAGTCAAATCAACGTTACACCAAATGAAACGATATATGGAAATAATTTAGAATATTAAATTTTAGAATAAACAATTTCAAGATTTCTGAGCAAAAAGATGATACCTTTTAACTAATTTAGACCTTGTGTCTAAGCAAGAAATTCAGACAGAATCCTTTATCCTCGTAAATCATACGTTATTACTGTCAGGGATGGGCATTAGCCTTAAAATCATCCTTGTTGTTTGTCATGTTGACGTCACTAAACGGGGACGTAGAAAATAATAAATAAATTTTAGTAAATAAACTTGTAAAATACGTCATCAAGAAATTACTAAATTTAGGTTTTATATGACGTTAGATTAAATTTAGTAATTTTAATTTAGCGATAGAGAATAATTTTTGTTATTTAAACCCGAACACTTCAGTGTTGAGGGCCGTTCCGAAATTAAAGCTAAAACCAAAAAATTCAACAGCTGTGAAATAAGTTGAGAAGGAAAAATCAACATTATTCATTTTGGGAGGAAATTTAACTAAAAAGATTATTTTTGAAGAGGAAAAATCTGTTACAAATCAGTGAGAATTAATTACAAGAAATCAGCTATTTAAAGAAAGCTCAAATTATTCAGGAGAAAAGAAAAACAATTAGAAACCAGTCAGAAGATATTTGCGAGAAGCATTTAATAAACAGAAGAATATTCCGAAGAATTACAGATTGATTTATATAGGATACTCATTATCCAGATATTTGATAATATTTGTTATTAATTTAAAAGTTTTAAAAGCGGATTCTTTAATCCGGCTCATAAGTAATTTATTTAATTTAAAAATTATAAATACCCAAACCAGAAGACAGCTTTCGTGGTATTAGGGGAGCGCCAAAATAATCTTCTTAATCCTCTGTAATCTTAAGACAAATTGCTGCTTCGAAATAGTGACCATCGACTTCTTGCGGGCCATTTGTGCAGGGATCCATTGATACAGTCTCTTTCAAGTTCTATTATATATACATTGCACACATAGAGATTGTAAAACATTGTACATTAAATAAAACATAAGTAATTAATTGTATTGCTTTATTTTATTAATTAGGACCACAACCGACCTTTTTATATTTGTATTTGTAAGAAAATTTTTAATTGTATATTTAAATTTGGAGTCAGAGAATAAATAGTGGAAAGATCGCAACCCCTACTTTTTGATCTTAACATTACCATGAATTATTTCCATCACATCAAGAAATTTTTTTCAAAACATGTCTAAAAAACGAACAGATTTTTGGTAAACTGAAAATTTTTGCTATATAAATTAGTAAATAAATGACTTACTTTTTTTTGAATAATTCCAAAATTTCTAAAATTCACATAAAAAATCTTAAGAAATTAAAAAAACGTTTTATGTTTAATATATGTTTAAATATAAAATTTTTACCAATTAAAACATTTAAGGAAAACAGGGTTTTACTCAAATTTCTTGGTGTATTGATCTATTTTCATAAATTTTCAGTCTTGACAGTGAAAATGTAAGTGTTTTGCTTAAACACGATAATTCTCACAGAGTATATTAGATCAAATCGCGATTGATTTTATTGAGCTTATGAGTAACTTATGAACTTATGATAACGATATGGAATGATGCTAATTATGAATTTGTAATGATGACTAAATGAATTTATGAATATATTGTTGGGCTATAAGCCATAATTTAAACAAAAATGAGAAAGTTGTGTAAATTAAAACAAAATAATTAATCTCATTTGGAAATTATCAATATGGCTGCTGTAACATAACATAAGTAGAAATCAAAAATAAAATAAAACATTTTAAATAAAATAAAATAAAATCATAACAAAATTAAATAAAACAAATATTAAACAAAATCATTGAAAAGCCTACAGATGCAGAAAGAAACACAAAACATAAAATCGCCAAAACTTTGCAATGGAAGGTTTAGTAAATAAAAAGGAGGAAGCAGCGACCAAAAATTAAAATATCAAAGGGTAGAAAGAGAAACAATCAAAGAGAATAGTTAAATAATAAAAAATAAAAATTTATGAAAAATTGAGACAATAATATCAAAAAAAGAGACAAATAAGGAGAAAAATAAAATATTTAAAATAAAATAAAAGCAATAAAACTCCCCGAAAAATAGCCAAAAAAGGCTCAAAAGTTTCTGATTGGTCGCACCCAGGCATGAACACCACACATATATATATATATATATAGCAGTCATTTTCATAATTTTAGACACAAAAATATTTTAGACAATTTTTATGCAATTTTATGACAATTTTTCAAATTTGGATTCTTGACTGACTTGTGAATTGTAAGTGTTGTTATCTTGTACAAATATATTTTTCGAAGTTAATGTTTTGTTTATTTTTAACATTATCTGGATGTCTGCGATGTCCTTTGGCATCGCTCGGCAGGTCCCCATAACTTATTTATATTCATTATATATATATATATATATATATATTTATATATTTAAAATCAGTGGAAAATGGTGAATCGCTATTCAATTCCCTCAGTTGAGTTTGAAGGACGTTGATATGTCAATTTATCGTTTTCTACCACTCGATGTTTGCGGTGACAGGTCAGGTTTGTACTGATCTCGAAAGTAGGACTTCGCTGAATTTCACCACGGCGTTCATGAAAGATAAAATGCGGGAATATCGCCAGAGTTAAAGGCACAACACTGTTATGTGCTTAAGTAGGGAAATTGAATTTTTTTTAACTCCTGCCGATTATTATATTATCAAGGGTACGACTAGTGATAGAAATTTAGGTCAACGAAAGTATTAGATAGGGTTAGATCATGTGCATTGTTTGATAATTATCACGGTGAAAATTAAAATAAAAGGATACATTTTGGCATAGATATGTAAGATGATAATATAGAGATTTAGGAACGGTGGTAACTGTGACGACCATAGTGAAGCAAATATGAGTTGTTGGACTAAAATAAGTACATTATAATAAGGCATTCATTTCAATTTACCGTAAGCTAATGTTTGTATGAAACAAGGAACTTTCCATAAAATAAGGGTGAACGCTGCCTAAATCTTTGAAAGATATCTTAATAAATAAAGAGTAACGATGAGTAAAAATTGATAAAGGGATTATAAAAATAGATGAGTCTGGACAAGGGTATAGAAAGAAAAAGATGTAAGACTTTCCATCGGCAGTCAGAACCCGAAAGTGAAAATATCATGAGTAGTTCAAGAAATGGAGCTCACTTGCTCATGAATTTTCAGTTGCTATATACAGTACCAACATGAGCTTGGTCATGGGTTAATAGTGGTTGGATTAAAATTCTGAGACAGCATAGACCCTCGAAAAAGAAGGTATTTTGATCGGGGGAAATAAGTTTGAATAAAATTTGCACAGATTTAAACAGATTAACTACACCGAGTACACCAACAATATGAATTTGTTATATGACGAATATATTTTGTGGAGTGACCGAAACATTTGTTGCTGAATTTTTTTCGGCCCACAACCACTGCATACTGCTAGTTATTAAACTCGTACATATATAACGGACAGTGTAAGAGCAGTTTATATACAAAGGCTATAGTGACCGTGAAAGCTTGTCTGTGAATACAGCAGGCCAGAATGTAAAATGACTGATATAATGACGATGTAAAATCAACATATATAATCAATGTTAAAACTCGTCTCAAAGTCTTGACATCGGGTATCTCAGTAAACAATCACTAATATATAACATCGACACAAATAGATCTTAAGGCTAAAGAGAAGGACAGGGTAACGAGGAAATTGAGAAATCGTTCCAAAATTTTAAATGAACAACTGTTGAAAAAAGATTAATCCAAAAGACAAAAGTCATGAAAGACGAATAATTTAAATCATATTCCAAATTTAGGTTAATTGTTTTGTTTAAAATCTGAGAAATAAGGACGGAATATTTCGCAAATATTCGGTAATAAGTAAAATACTTCATCAAATCTGAGAAATAAGCGTGGATCCCTGCCCCAAACGTTTGCAATTCACATTTATAGATAATGGATAATGTTGGTGGTAATAAATACTATAATAATAATATTAGTAACATTCCAATAATAATAATAATAATAATAATAATAATAATAATAATAATAATAATGATTATGATATGGATAGATCTAACGATAGTAAAGGATAACTGCAGGCTTTCACGAAAATTAGGAACAAAATTCTTCTTAATACGAATCGATAGCAAATTAAGTCCTTGAAGCAGATAGATGTACCACATGTTGTTAGTTCATGGCAGAGAATGGGACTTTAAAATAAAAATTGTGCTTAGGTCTTCAATCAACAGCTCGTTGGATCTATGTAGATTTCAGTTAACTATAGCATTAGCAATAATGCTCACTTTTTGCGGACGATCCACTCACTCGGACACAGTTCTAACGTTGCTTAGTAAAGGGTACCGAGTGGTAATCGAAAAAAATTATTTTTGGTTGTCTGGGTAACAACTACATAGTTTCATAGTTTTCACCACCCAGAAACACACCAGCATAATTTATTCACGATTGAGCGCGTAATTCGTTGAATAAGAAATGAAATTACTATATACAATAGAAAATCGATAATAGGCGTTTTAATAACAGAATTATCTTGAGTTATTCAAGAATCTCGACTACAATTATAACAATGAAGTATTTCAAATCTCAGAAATCCATATTACTGAACAAAGCTATCAAGTCAATAGAAAATTCTATGAAAAGGATAACTTGGATAACTTGGATGACTGCAAACCAATTATTTTAATGAATATAGAATTAATCTTGACTCTCAGTTCTATATAGTTGGGCTTTTATTTTATGACAACTATGAAAAGTATTTTTGATTCACATTCTAGCTCTAATTGTGTTCTTGATCAAATTAATGAACTCCCAAATTATATAGATTCATTGATACAAAACTTTACAACACAAGATGAAACCGAGCTACAGCTTACTATAGGTGCACAATCTTTTTCACTGATTTCTTATTTCTTTATTAATTTTTTCCATTTCCCATTTCATTTATCCATTCTCTAACATATTTAGTTATTACTATTGCCACTTTATCAATTAATTCATCTATAGCTTTTATTTTTAAAAAAAATTTAAGATTTTTTATTCTAATTTGATAGATTTATAACATTTGTTAAAATTGAGTAAGTAGCTTTTATTTTTTATAGAATTTTAGAGGCTTTTATTTTAATTTATTAAATTTATAATGTTGGTAAATCTAATTTGAAAAACATTTTAGAAATTTGTTTAAATAAATATATTTATTGACTACAATGGAATGAAAGAAAGTATCAATCAGAGAAGTTTAGAAGAAAGCGAAAGTCTAGTTAAATCTTGGTTATGAGTGATCAGGGCTGTTTATCAGTCTAAATATTTCATATTTTATGAATAAACATTGCCGAAATTGGCTAACATTGTTATTTGTTTAAATTTTATTTATACACTGAAATAATAAATACAATGAAGTAAATGGAGATAGAATTATTCACTGAAGATGAAAATTATACTTGAAAAAGATAATTAATCCATGGTGGGGAATCTGAAGCGGTTTGTCCTGAGTGAGTGAATTGCTCTTAAATTTAAATAGATTCAATTTTTTTACTAAAAGTTTAATAATTTTTATATTATCTGATTTACAAAATTTTTAAAAGGGTTTTGTGGGTTAAAATTGGTCTTTATTTGTGGGAAATGTTTTAGTAAAAAAACATTTTAAATAGGGAAATGCAGTAGAAAATGAATATTGAATCAGGATTTCTTTAAATTTGTAAATTTAGATTTTGTTAATTACATAATCCCTACATAAAGCCAAAAGTTACATACACGAATCTTCGCGATAAAATCTTTAGAGGAAGCAATTAATCAAAATCCTCTTTCATATTTGTCCATATTCATAATTGAATTTGAAATAGAAAATAATAAGAGTTAATAAAAACATTAATCTCCTCCCCTAAAAAAGTAAGATTTCAATTATTTAAACAAAATAATATGGAAAATTAAAATTTGTGTTACAATTTGGAATTAAAATTTGCATTTTTATCTGTTTTGTTCAAGTTTTCTGGTGTTGTTTATCTTTTTTGTCAAGTCGATTCAGCAAGGAAAAGAATACAGTTGACATCTGTCCTAATGTGATTGAATTCCCGCGCTTAGTTTGACTTTTATTTCATTAAAATACGAGAAAATCTGTAGCAAATTATTAATTTATGTTTCACGTGTTGGCAAGTTATCGCATTAAGATAATGGGACGATATTTTCCTGGACCACCAAGCAAAATCATCCAGTAGCTAACCTGATTTTGCCACAGACCAGATTATTTTTCACTATTTATCCAGAGGCATTTTTATATTTTAGTTAAGATTTTTTCAAAATATTTCTCACCATAAATATGCTGTCCCGCTATGTCAATGTCCTTAATCTTTTATTATTTTTCTTTGATTTAAAAATAAAATCTTTAGTCATATTTTTATTAGATTTAAAGTCACAAATACTATTGGCAGTAATATAGGCTTGTTTCCAAATTACCCGAATTACAACTACCCGGGTAATCGAGTAGTAATTTTTCAAACTAATCGTGTAATCGGGTTAACCGGGAAATCTAAAAAATGCATATGAATTCGTAAAAACTATAAAAAAACTGTAAATAACAAATCAAAATACAATATGCAAATAAATTACTATAGCTAATATTTATTTAAGAAATAGTATTTTAAAAAAACTAATGCATTTAATGTTGCCGAACTCATTCTGTTTCTAATTTATTTGCAACAGCAATGGAAAACACATTGGTTTCACTGTCAGTAAAGCCTGATTTATTTTTTTATGTGCCTGTTCTAGACCCATTATTTGCTTCTAATGGCTTTTACTCGTTCTCAACTGTAAGAGTAACACTATTCTCAGGAATACATTTTTGCAATACTAAATATTCACTATCTGAACTTGAATGTTCGTCGTATTGTAAGTTTAGTCCATCCAATTCCTCTGTATTGTTGTGTACAGCAGCTGCTGTTTTATTTGGAAACAAACGTGCGATTAATGAAGCAGAAAATTCCATGAATACAGCATTCGGTACGTATCAAAAGAATTCGTTGGATCTTAGGTACACTCCATTCTGATGGAGTATTAACAATGACGTCACATCCTTATTTCTGCGTTGATCAACACATATTTTTAACTAATTTTTAAATTTCTCTGCTAAAGGTGTATTCATTTTTTCAATTGTTGAAATAAGTCACAAGTTTTTTATCAGTTGTGCAAAGACGCAGATTCATTCTCTTTTTCAGGTTTTCAACGGTTTTTCCATATAAACTGTTATTTAAGAGCTTATAATAAGTTTTATCTAATGTATTTGTACTTTTAGCTCGAATTTCAGTGTTTATGTCTACTGTTTGAATCTTACTGCACGATTAACATGTGTGACCTTAACACCAAGAGACAAGTATAATTTTAATAATCACCAATGAATCACATAATTATTTTTAGGATAGTGGGTCAGCAACAACTTTTCAATCTTTGATCCCTATGGATTCATTTTCTTAGCAGCAATAGGAGAGTCATCCAAATCATCATGAAGGTTAGAAGGAATCTCAAAGATCAACTTCAAGAGTATACCCATACAACAAATATTCAAGATTCAAAGTCGAACAATCCAATATTATTGAATCAAATCCATCAAGTATCCAACTAAATTCACCACAAGGTAAAGGTTGACTTAAAGCCCAATTATATAAATTATTAATATCAAAAGCAACTCTGTGTTTTCGTCAGTTTTAACATAGTGCTTATTTACAAAAGTAAAACTTCCTCTAATACCTGCCTCATAAAAGCTAAAAATTTAATTTTCAGTAATTAATTCAATCGGATCATCCAACGACATTAAAGCAGAAGACCAAGACATTCCAGGAATACCAAAATAATTCAAAGGCTCTAACCTATTGTGAGATATCGATTTCGCTCGAAATTGTTGAATCAATCAAAGTCCTACAATTAGTTTCATCCCAAAATATCTTCGCGTTGTCATATTCAGCTTCAGTTACTCCTTTCCAAATCAGTGGTAACTCATAAGTCTCAAGAAGAACATCTAAACTAGTGGCAAAGTTGTACGGAAAGATTTCCTTTTCATCAACTATAGTTGCCGTAAAATCAGATCGCGTTAGTGGTAAAGTAGACAAGGTTTTCACTGCTTTGCCAAAGAGTCGTTTACGAATTGATATGAACCAATAAATCACACTTTTATTTGTTCCAAGTGAGCAATTAATGAAATAAAACTTTCGGTTCTTATTGGGATGCAACCTAAAGCCTAATTTTTAAATTTACTCAAAACATATTTTAATATGTGGTGCATATCGTAACCCTTTAAGTTATGGAAAACGATTGGTAAAACTTTACTTATTTTCCTATTAATATTGCAGTCATTGCAAGCAACACCCAAGTATTCCCCAGTAAAATGATCATGATCTCTCGCTGGATCAACGATGTCTTTCAAACAAAGGTAACATTGTGTACAATTGTCAAATTGATTCTGCTGTAACACAGTTAATTATTTCATAAGCTGCCTACCCATTTTATAATAATATGGTAAAACCTTATATTTCGCAATATTTTCTACTGCCTTGAGAAATTGTTCCACACAATCTTCGCCTATAAATTCTTTGTATATTTTACTCCCATCAAAATTATTATAATAGCCCAGCAGAAATGGGTAAATGTATTTAGTGATGCACGTCGTCCTTTGGCAAAAAAGATTCGAAATCTGCATGTATAACATATGGTGGAGTTATGGTTTTGGACCAGTCGGAGAATTTAATAAACTTATTTTCAGGGAGAGTATATAAAGTTGTCCCTAACTGGTTTCTCATACATAATATCTCATGTTTGTCCAATGCCATCTTATATCTAAAACCGTTCAGACATCAATGACACCATAAAGATTGAATTCTTTCTATAGTGATATTTTACTTTGACAATTCAATAACATATTGAGTAATGTTATTCCTACATAATGATAATTTTCTCCTTTATTTAATAGTAATAAATTAATAATTCTTCCTTCTGTAACTTTGGACCTATGAATTATGTTTAAAAACGGATGTTTTAAAACAAAGTCGTTGTGTTCGGGTTTTTCTGTTTTGTCATAACTAAATACATTAATTATTAGTCCTTCGTTATTTGATTCAAATTTTCTAATACCATTTAATTTCATGGGCATATCATTTGGGTCATAATTTAATTCATTTAGATATTTAGTATAACTATAACTATCTTTTCTATGTCCACTAACAATCTCCTCTTTTTAATTATTGACATCACACTGTAAATGAAACATAGATTATCGTTATTTTTCACATTTATTAAACACTTTTTGTTAGCCAATTGTTTTGGAGTTTTTATGTAACTTTTACCGCTCAATCTACTTAAATTACTTATTTTTGTTACAGTAAAGTGAATTTATGTCATTCTTCTAATAATCCAACTAATCCATAATTCAGTTATTGAAGATCTTTTTTCATTTAACTTTTGTATTCCTTCGTCAAAGAATGATTGTATAATTGGTCTTGCACTGTTACTAATGTTATTTAATTTTACCTCTCCGTCTTTCTCGAATTCAATTTCTATTCCGAATTGAATTTTCACATATCCTAGTTCCTCTATTATTTCTCTTAACTTATTAATTAACTCTACTGGAAAAATAATTTCCTTTATGTTCAAGTCAGTAGTATCAATATTAAGTATTTGAGGTGTCCTTCGTAAATCTTTTTGAATTATTGGTACATTTATACCTATTTGTACAATATTTTCATTTTTCCATACGTTTTCCAACAGTTGATCCTTTTCGTCTGCTTCGTCCGCTTCCACTGCTTCCATCGTTCCGTCCCATGAATCCATAGATCCGATATCTTCATTTAGATCATCACAAATACTATTTATAGCTATAGGTTCGCTTATAGGGTCACTTATATGATTACTTATTGACGTAATTTGGGTGCTGCTTAATTTAATTTTTTTAATTGATGTTGGGATTTCAATAGTTACAGGTCTTTTAAATAGTTTAATTTTTTTAACATGATATTGACCCAAATGATTTTTATGATGATTATAAAAGTCTAAATAGAGAATGGGCTGTTAAGTTATGCATACGAGACATAAAGTAAATGGAATTATGGTGTTTTTGACCATAATACTCTTCCATTCTTTTGTGACATTTCTTATTGTGGTCTTTTAATTGACAATAGTTAGGGTATAATTTACCTAGTAATAAAAATTACTTAATTTTTTATTAAATTATTTATTAAAAATAAATGCACAATTAGTGTGCAACCAATTAAAATAGTTTATTTACTTTAAATAAAATTTTGATTTTGGATGAAAAAGCAAGAATGTCGAAAATATATGAAGTACTCCTAGAAGAAAACAGTACAGCTGTTATTGGGATGACATGCAATTCTCCTGTTCAATACCTTCAATACAGTATGAACTATTTAAAGTTTCCTATTACTTATACATTCAAGGTAAATTTTTAATTTAATTTGTCTTGATTAATTATTTTTTAGGAAGCAGTAGATTTAAAAGCTTATGAATACAATATTCAGATTGGAAATATAGAAGATGAAGATAGAAAAAATATTGCTGATATTCTTCATTTGATGAACAAGGATATGGTTTTTAATGATCGATTTTCATTAATTAATTGTGAAAGTAAATTGAATGAAGAAGTACAGTGTGATAAAAAATAAAAAACAGGTAATTATTCAAGGAGTCAAGATTAACAATTATATTATCAAGCCTTTTTGGAAAATCAAAAATGTTGTTGAATAAATTTTTTTAAAATTATCTTGTGTGTTATTCAATTTTATAATATTTGCTTTATGTAAGTTGTATTTTGTAGAGATTTATAAAAAAATGAGCAGGGGTCGATGCTTTTTTATCATATAAATAAACATTAAAATGTAATAACTGTTCAACCATATTTTCAATAAAATCATAAAATAAAAAAAGTAACAAGGAGCCTGCCCTTATTTTCATATAAAATATAATTAAATAATAATAATAAAAAATACATTTAAACATTATAAAAAATCAATAAAAACTAACATTTAAGGTTGTTATCCAAGATTGGTGTTTCATTTCCTCCATCATTTTCGAATAATTGGTATAATCTAAAATAATATTTAAAAATGTTTTAATAAAAATTAAAATCTTACTTGTTTTATGTTGACATCCTCCAACAACTTGAGTATAATTTCCAACATTTTGATTATAACCTAAAAGTAAAATTAAAACTGATTTAATAAAAAATGAAAATCTTACATAAATCATTTATATTTTGAAAATTATTTCCTCCATTGAATTGAGGATAACTTTGCTGATAATATTGTGGATTTATTAAATCTAAAAATTATTAAGTTAATTTATTAAAAAATTAAAATCTAACTTGGTTAATTCCCAGTTATATATTGATTTCCTATATTGAATTGTGGATAACTTTGTTGATAATATTGGAGATTGTTTGTATCTAAAAATTAAAAATTAATTTATTAAAAAATTTAAAATTTACTTCTTCCATATTGATATCTTCCAAAATTTTGTGGATAATTTCCATTATTTTTGGTATAATTGATATAATCTAAAATAATATTCTGAAATCAATTAAAAATTAAAATTTACTTGTTCTATATTGATATCCTCCAACATTTTGGGGATAATTTCTATCATTTTGGTAATTTAATAAATTATCTAAATTATAAAGTAAATTTGATTTAACATAAAATTTAAATTACTTATTCCATATCCGTAACTAAGTTTATCCATATTGTTATTATAATTCATTTTTGTTATCTAAATAAATTACATAATAATAAAAATTTTTAAAAAGTACACTTACAGATTAAACCTTTTGGTAAATTATGACAAATTCTTAAAATGTTTATCATTATATTCAAATGTGTGTATTTATTTTTTCGACCAATCAAAATCAACATACCTACACACCCACACCTATATAAATAAATACGCAGTATCAATCAACATGCACACACACAAAAACATCACACATTCGGAAATAAACACATTGATAGAATTTTGCCACAAAATTTTTTGTTATTGGATTTTGATATCGAATTCGATTATATTCAATTAGCATCAACATTGATTCTAGTTTTGATAAAATAAAAGGGGATAATAGAAACCCATCGGATCAAATACATATATTTTATCTGGTTTCACATAAATTGCGAGCCAATGTTCTCAACCACCAAGATTAGATGATTGAGTATTTACAATCAAAGCTTTGTTGATATTGATATATGGAATTTCGTCCAAGAAGAAAACACTGATAAAATATTTCCCGATTTGTTTTCAAGCAATAGTTTGTATCTGAATAGAACCAAAATTAATTAAATTAAATAATTAATTAAATTACTTACTTCATGTTTAACTATAACTAATAATACTTTGGTTTATTGTTAGGTGTTTTTTCAAACTAGAGATGTTTGTCAAACCTGTAAGGGATGTTCAAACTAGTACTGTACGGATTGAGGTGATTTAATTTCTTTTTCAAAAACTCCGTATACAAGTACTGATACAGATTCAGTTAATGGATTTTCAAAATTTTATATCCAATCGTAAATTTCTGCTTTGAGGTAACTGACTTTTATTAAGATCGAAATCTGGTGCCAATACAAATTAAAAAGTGATATTTATTTTTAAAGTCTGACACGGTAATACCACAATTCATATTTGTATTAAGATAACCCATATTCCTAACAATACTTTGCATATAACTAGAACAACAATTATCACTGGCAAAATCTTGACTATATTTTTCTCGATGATCATTTTCTTTACTTAATGCCAAAGACTTGAAATTAAAGTGATCAAATATTGAAAGTGTTTTTTAATAAGATCCTCCATATCTTTTATTCCCTTGGAAAGTAACAAGAATACAATTTGGTAGTCGTCTATCACCGAATATTTGTTCCTTATAAAACGAAGAAGAACCCATTGGCAATGAAAATTGAACAACTTCCTTGGTTTTCATTGGACAAATTGCATTTCTAGTAGCAAGCCTAATTTGATGACCAGCTTAAACTGACGGCTCAACACGAACTCTTCTAACCATTAATTTTGCATCTAATAATATTATTTGTGGAATAATTTTTGTACATGTTAAACTTCTTTCAGTATTGGATCTTGTTAATTTAATTTGAACACTAACACCACGTAATAAATATTTTGGTTGGTCAAAGAAATTTAATTGTTGAGGAGAACAAACACTGATTGGTTTTGATTTCGAAATCCAAATTTTTCTTTTTGCATCATTTTCTTCATAACCCATTACACCTAAACAGGTATGTTTTGTATCGTGATTGTAATTAATAATAGTTTCAGTCATTGCCTTGTGTGCGAATGCATCGTTACTTCCTTCATTTTTAGTAGAATTAAAAATTACTTCAAAATCCTTAAAAAGAGTTTGGAAAATGAAATACTTTGCAGTAACATCTGATTCATTAGATAAATTTTCTCCATTGCTCTTTACAACTTTCATTTGAGTGTAGAGTATTGCATCGTTCAAATCCAAGTATTCGGTTTGAGAGCTGTTGATGTCAAATTGTATTGAAGTGTTTCCTGGATCTTTAATTGAATTCACCGAATATAAATATCTTCAAAAGATCCATTTTTAATTTCAGCTTGAGGAGATGGTCTATCAAAGATGCATAATTCATATTTTACGCTAATCATTATTGGAATATAGTTCCTTTTCCTTTCATTCTTTTGTTTATATGTTTCTTGTTAATTTTTCGATGTTTAATTGTTTCTCATTTTTGTTTTTTATTAAATACATCAGATACTTTATTAATAACAGAAGGCAAGTGTTGCATTACAGAAGGAATAAAATCTTTAATTTCAGATATTGCATTGGATTTATTATTTATTACGTCATTAGCAGTTTTCATACCAAAATTTCCAATACGTTTAAGAATAGGTAGTGCAAATCGCCCAATTGTTTTTAACCAACCAGATCCGTACTGTTTACCTACAAAATACGGTAAATTCCCAACATTTTGATGGGTACTATAAAAGTTTACAATGTCTGGATTACTCATTTATTTTACGGAAATGTAATGTCAAGTAAGTTTTATATTCTTTACCGAATATATATTTTTCACTATCGTCACGAATATTGATTTCTATATTGTTTATATATAAGGATGGTACTGGCAAATACATTGGATTTTTTTCAATGAATTGAAAAAGATCGTCTTTTTTATGGTTTTTTATCCAAACACACTTTAGAATAGTAACGCTTAATTCACCCACAAGAACCGGTTCAATAATATTTGTATAAATCATCATTTGTATATTTCTTTGCATTATAGTCGGTGAACTCAATCCAACGATGATCTTTTCACTATATGATTCTTCACTTAATCCCAAACTAAGAGCCAAAAGTATACTAAATTTCACACTACTGACATCATCTTCCAATTCAATTTTGACAAGTTGTTCTTGTTTAATTTCACAAGATTTGAATGGATGGGGATAAAATGTCATTAACTGATCAGTAACTTGTGAAAATTCAGTAATGAATAAATTTTCTTTAAATGTATCAGCATAATCTACATCATAATAATAAGTTATAGTTAATCGTATCGTATCAAATTTTGTTTTCTTATTTGGTATACGTATCTGATTCAATTCATCATTAAAATCTACTTCTTTTTTATTAAATCACAAGCAGTTAGCTTCTTCAATACTGTCAAATCTTATTTTGAATGGAAAATATTTACAATTAATATTTAAAATTCTATTGTCAATATATAACAGATAAAATGTAGATTTATAAATAAATAATTAAATAAATTTGCGACGATTTAATTAAAAGATAACGCCAATAAAAAACCTTTCGTACGATATATTTCGATAGCACAGCTATCATCTTCAGGTACTGCCAACAAAATATGGACAACTTCTTTCTTCTTGTAGAAGTTGCAGCATCTGCATCAAAATGGACATGCAAGCATTGAGGGATCTGAACAAACAATACAATCATCTAGACATTTCAAACCCGACTCCTGAACCGATTCGATATGCATCCGTACAATTTCTTCAATGTTGATTCCAGTCATTTGATAAATGCGTCTTGCTAAAAATTCAGGACCACAATACGAAAGTTTATTCTTCATATTCGGAAACAGCTCTTCCATCTTCATCAAAATTTTTTCGACTACGTATGCTTCTTGTTCGTTGATCATTTTGAATTTTTGCTTTTACTAGAAAACTATCGATTTAAACACAATCTGTGCTTAATAAATAATCTAGTATTTTTTCATTGGTATTAAGATTATTAATTTTAGATTTTATAAAAATTAAATATTTCTTGAACTACAGTGTTGTATGCCAGTGTTTATATCCCAATGACAACAACTTTTCCGCTTGCAAATACATTCACACATAAGGGATTGTATTTTATCGAGAGTCAAAAAATACTCCTTGACTATAGTGTGATAGAAAAAAATATTTTTTGGATGAAAAATACCCTCTGTGACTATCGAAGGCGATTCAAGTCAATTTTAATTTTAGACTTTTTATCGACAGTCAAAAATACCTCCTGTCTAAAGTGCAACCGAAAACTTTAGTGGATGAAAACAATTTATTCAAAAAAATATTTCAAACAATTTTAATTCAAAATATTCGCTAAAATTTAAATTAAAAAAATGCGCCAAAAAATACTTTTGAAAAATTTGCGCCAAAAATTTGATTTTAAAATAAATACACAAAAAAAAAATTTAAAGTTTAAATAACTTTGTGTTTTAAGAATTTCAATCTTGAATTTAAAACATGAAATGATATTAAAAAATCGAAAACTAAATTATATTTATAACTTAAAATGATATTAAAAATTAAATTGCAATGAAAAATCGAAAACTAAAATTACTTAAAAAAAATTTAATATCAAATTAATATTTTGAAAAAAATTTAAAATCAATGAAAATAAATTCAAAAATTTACCAAAAATTTGAATTTAACAAAAGTGTGCCAAAAATTTGAATTTAAAACAAATTCGCAAAAAAATTCTAAAATAAATTCAAAGAAAATACACACAAAATCAATTAATTGCCTAATTGCGTAATTGAGAATAATTACGCTATTACGTATTTTAATCCGTCGCCAAGCCCCAATTTTTATTATGCAATGGTGTGTGGCCGCAGAAAGTCACTAACTACCTACTTCTCTATTTAAAATACTGAATATTTAGAATATCTAACATAACAATCACACACAATCAAAATCTACTTATATACGAGTAATAGAAAGATACTTATCTACTATAAAGTCATATTCAAACCAATTGGGATGGCTAAAAGCACCATCTATAAACGTATAGTATTCTAAGTTATAAAAATGATGAACATTTTTAAATTAGAAATATGACGTGAAAATTATTTGAACATCAAATATTTGTTATCCGGTTACCCGATCCAATTACCCGGGTAATAAAATACTCGACAAACCACAGAAATTATCGGGTACTCGGATATCAGGGTATTCATATTGGACACACTAGTATAGACGTGTGGATGGCTATCGATATATATATTTTTATTTTGAAACCCTTAAACCTTCAATACGAGAGTTGATTTGTTAATGATCACAAGAATGCAATAACCATGGTGTGGTATTTGACTAAACGATATAGAAGCACCATGCTTCTGAACTCGTATCTGTTAGAATTATTAATATTAAATAATCAAATTTAAATTAATTGCATTGAATTATGTGTGATATCTAAAATTAACTTATAATAAATAAAATATTCAAAACGATGTGTAAGATTTTATTTAATAATAAAATCTTATATATCAGATTTTATTCTGCGTTTTTGAAATTATGCGGTTTTTCCCCTTGGATCCAAAAAAATACTAATCTTTGTCAAACCTAAACCAACCGGCTATTTCTGAATAGCGAATCATTTAATTCACAAGGTTCCGTTTCAAATTTTTAAAAATATTAAAAACAAAAAAAGTTATTAAACTTTATATTTATTATTACGTAATTTTATGGTTTTTCAATTTCTCCGCCAACTTTTAATTTTTGTATTTTATGTGCTTTTCGAAAATTATGGAACGTATCTATATTTATACAACGAAGTCGTGTCTTTTTTATGCAGTTTTCTGAGGAACGTATATACGGTATAAAAAATAATTCACTGTATAGAATTTATATCAACTCAGGAATGTTTAAGAAAATACATAAATTCGTCAAAATAGAAAGTTGTTAATATTTTCGATTTTTATAATATGCAAATTACTAAATCAAATAAAATTTTTAACATCTTTGAGTTCTTATGTTTCCCTTTTGCCAATGACTTGGGTGCCAAGTACAAGCGTCAAATGATCCTTAATTATAATAAAAGTAAAGGGGTGTTGATATATTCAATTAGAAAACAAAAGAATTTACTTGCAGACTAACGACTTGTGTTATATTTTTACTGTGTTGATGTAGCAACATTGAAAAGTTTTTCTCATGAACAGCAATGGTTATAAAAATGAAACAATCTGAATTTATTCAGAGCCTTACCTAGCATCCGGTTGCTGACAATATCAACTAAATAGTACGATAACTACAGGTACACAAAACTTACGAATACCACACGAATCAACTTTTTCAATTTTATGAACTCTAATTCTTTCACGAACCTGACCACAGTCATAAATATCAATAGTCCAGTCGCTCGAATAGCAGTATGTTTAGATGAACAGCGGAAAAATTCGGAAATGTTTAAATAAATAGCAACTCTATATATTACCATATTATAATTATATATTTTAAATTTTGTTTTTAAATAAAACTGACCTATATTTATGAAATAAATCCGAAAAATTGTATTTGTATTCCTAAAAAGCTTAATAGTCATTAAAATGGCTAATGCACAAATTTCACTTTATTTTCATTATTTTCATTTATTCCTTTTGTGTTCGAAATGGATTTAAGCGCCAACTTGTATTATAATAGTTGTTATTCAGCTGAAACAGATGTATTTCGAAGGACATCGAATCAGGTTAATGTCCTTGATTGCATGTCCTAATCCAGTAAATATTAATGGCCAGCTAGTGGGTTTGATTAATTAGTTAAAGCCTTTGAACATTTTTAAACAGTTTACTTACCAATAAAGGAATTTTCAGTTATGTGAACCTAAAATGACCTTGAAAATTTGTCCAACGACAAAATAGGCGCATTTATGGACATTTTTTGTTATTGTGTCTTCTTTCATTATTTGCACACGTTTCTTTTTAAATTTACGACATTTTTTAATAGGGTTACAAAGTGCAGTCATGTGTGAACAATGAGAAAAATATAAAAGCGATGAAAAGATGGATTCTTTCGACAAACCTTTACGGCAATGAATGGGTAAAGATAAAGTGCTGAAATGCAGTTCAAAACTGATGGTTCAGTGTCAGTATTATCGGCAACGGCTTCATGAACCTTGGGCAGTCCATCATAGGATTTAAACTGTAAACAAATTAATGCAATGATTAAGGGGATAAAAATGGATGAAAAAAATTAAAATTTATGTCTTTGACTGAATATCGGTTCATAAATGTTTTGTTTAATCGCATTCATGCATTTATTTCGTTTGTAGTCTCTGAAATATTATTGAAATATTATTAAAAAATCATAAATTATCATATAATTTTCTCAAAATAATTTCCTCTGCAATATAGAATTACCTGGCAAACTCGAATTTCCCATTTGGGTCGGATAAAATAATATTTAGTTTCCCCATAATTGACAAACAAAAACAATTTGAGGCATTTAATATCATTTTAATAATAGTTTCCTAAAGATACAGAAGCGATGAATTTCTCACGAATTTTATATTTATTTCATTTTTTATAAATGCTGTAGGCCTTGAAATGAATACAAATTTGCCCAATAATTCTATTTCGGCATTTTTCAGTTCAATCAGTATCTGTGCCATCCTGGTTTTGTCGAGAAACCATCCATTGAAAATGTCTCCATTAAGCCGTTTTCGACTGTAAGAAAAGACCGTTGGTTTTTCTCTGAAAAGTTATGAAACATCAGAAAACGGGTCCGTCCAGGAGAAAAGAAAAAGCGTTTGACAAGTCGTCAATTTTTTGATGTTTTTAATTTGAAAAGTGGAACTGAAAATTAGTCAAGAGAAATGTGAATTCCAAAATAGAGCTGGCTTCTTGGGAAGGGGCAGTTAGAGAGGCTGGCATTAAAACAAGACTGAAATCTAAAAAGCTGAATTACCAAAATTCTCGAAATAGTTAATATCCTTTCTCGGACTAACAAGATATTTCAGGAAATAAATAAAGAACTATACAAGCATTGGCGGACATTTTATGTAGCCCCGCCGGTGTGAGAAAAAGATATATTTTGGAAAGATCAAAGTACTAAACGTTTAGAAACGTTGAAAATAAAGTTATTTGAGGATCAGATTATCGATCACCTCAGAGAAGGAAGAAAATGTAATATAGTGGATTTGAATCAAAGTTAAGAAAGTGCAAAAGAGGGTATCATAGCTTTTTCTTGTTGCAAGACTTGATAGATTCGGTGCAGTTAACCTCAATGTAGTTAAGGTGGTGTTGAAGCTATGTCCCGCCATATGCAATTTTTTATCCTAGTTTGACCACTGCATTGAGGATACAATCAAGTTGGAGATGCTGCATGTAATGAGAGAAAATGCGCTGCAAGCGTTCTCAACTAAGATTTGATAACAAAGTAAGATATACGAAGTTCTTCAAAATCCTTAGAACCTGTACTGGTGGGTTGTATGAAGACGCAGCTCTCTGGTACCAGGACATTTGGTTATCTTGCAGTGCATAATTTTGTACTTGGAATTTACCCTCAATTTTGCACTTTTAACTGAAATATGAAAAGGTCATGATTTGTGAACTCTTATTATGACTGACAAGGTCTATAATATACTGGAGCAATAGGAGGGGACCCAGTAAGGTGTAGGATGCCTAATATGATATAGAAATATTTAAGGATTTGAGATACCCCTCCATCATTTATATATTATTGTTCAACCTTCACGAACAATTTATTCAAAAAGAAAATATTAAAATTGAAATTTGCTGACTAAAATATTTATATTCGCATCAATATTATTTACAATGACATTTTCTGATTTCTTTCCATTATCAAGATAATTATCAGAAAAATAATTATTTTAATGGATTATAATAATTATTTAAGAAAAAATATAAATAATTTAAAATAATTGTCACAGATATTCAGCTTTAGTCTAGATTATTTATGAATGACTTTTCATGAAGTGCTTTCAGAGTTAATTGGTCTTATCACTTTGATGTTAATAATAATAATAATAATAATAATAATAATAATAATAATAATAATAATAATAATAATAATAATAATAATAATAATAATAATAATAATAATAATAATAATAATAATAATAATAATATTAATAATAATAATAATAATAATATAATATAATATAATATAATATAATATAATATAATATAATATAATATAATATAATGGTTTCTTGGTAGGAGCATAAAGTAATGATAGTCAAGCAAATAAGTGACAAATTAAGCCTTTGCTGCAAATAATTTATTAAATTTAAATTTTTGATTATAAGATAATACCTTGCAAACATAGAGTTCAAAATGGTCTTCTCGTTAACGTTCATGATTAGTGTAATTTCTCATACAGGAGCGGCGCAAACTGCTTTGGCGTCCCTATGCAAACCTAAAATATGCGCTCCTTCAAAATAAGTTATACCTTTCGTAACAACTACCAATATATGTATTATGCTATTTTAAATAAAGTAATTATTAATAAAAATTATATTTATAACATTAATCGTAATATAATTTCATTCTAAGTGAAAATAAAGATAATAAAAACTTAGTATATGCAAAGCTAAACAAAAAATCATGCAAATGTAAAATTTTATTTCTATGTGCTCGATACATTAATTTTATATATAGGTTATATTCCTTAAAGCTTTACTCTACGTGCTTTGCTGCAGCGAAATCGTTAATTATTTTGTTATCGATGTAGTTACAAACGTCATTTTCAATTGAAATTAAGGCAAGTCCGACTAATAATTTTTAAAATTCGTCTCAACGTTGGCGTCCAATCCTAGTATGTGGCCCCATGCAATGCTTAATATGCTTAGCGCCTGTTCTCATATAATTTGTATTATAAATTTACTACAAAATAAATCATTTAACCGAATGTATTTATAAAATTTGAAAATATGCCAAAAAATTGATCATTATTATTTTTTAACTTATTAATTTTATTTAATTTTGTACTCAATATTTTTTTTCAATATTTAAGTTTTAATTTGTGAACTAATTTGCCAAACTTCAAAAATAATACGAAAAATATTATTACAATTTTTTAATTTTTTTGGTTAATATTAAATCTGGAAAGGTTGTGTGATAAACAATGTAATTCTGAACTGATGTGATTCTGATGTAGCAAACACTTTAAACTACTTTCAAACATTGCTTCAATGATAAATTTCCACAGAGTAATCAAAATCATTCCTTGAAACCGAGTTTGAATCCCCTTAAACATTTTCATCGAAGGCTTTGTCATCTTCATCACCGAAGACCATTTCACCACCAGAAAGCCGTTAGAATATTTTCATCTGGTAAACATGTCAGATTTTTAGTAAAATTAAACATCATTCAAAATTTTTATTTATAAATCTTTGAAACTTACAATTTTGAATAAACAACGAATTTTTCACAAAAATAAAAATTAGAATTTCTATAAAGCATTAATACAAAAAATCCAAAATTCTTTATAAAAACCTAATTAAAATTATAATTATTTTTACAAAAAGAAAGATTTTTGATTGGTTTTCTTTTTAATCATTATTAAAGTTACCGTTTTTATCGGAGCTTCTAGTGTTTAAAGAAGTGTTTCTCAAACTTTCTGGCACCTCGGAACCCGATCAATTATTTTTCGTTTTCGCGGAACCCCTTTTCAAAATTTTTATAGCCAGATGAGTATTATCCACTTATATTATAATCTTCCTTTTTGACATATTTGTCAATCAAAAGGGTTGAATTTATTTTAAGCAATTTAAAAAGAGAAAATTTCATATTAATGAACTTTGATAGTAATTTATTTGAAAAAACTGCCACAATGAAAATAAAAATAAAGTTTTTCGCTAAATTGTTTTTATTTAAGTAAAATTAGCAAAGAAATATTTTATTAAAATTAAATATATATAAGTATTTAATAAAAATATATTAATACAAAAAACATTTAATTCAAAAAAAGCATTAATTTATGTATCAATGGGAAAAATGAGCTTGCATTGACTTGCACACATCTTCAATATTTAGTGGAAGATTTGTCAACGATAATTTTACAATCGATGTCAAATTTAATCTATTCCGTTGTTTAGTCTTGGTTAAAGTGACTGTTGAAAATCCACTCTCACATAAATAAGTGAAAGGAAATGGGAGAATAGTTTTAAATGCTTTGTCACTTAAAACCTTGTACTCGCCATTAATTTGGATCCAAAACTTAGCATGTGATGAATTTTCTTTTACATTTTTCAATGTCACGTCTGATGAGAGATTAGCTAATAAATCTTCTTCAACTATAGATAGGACATTTCTTGTATTTGTGAAATCGAATGGATCTAAAACCCACAATATATCTGTTCTCGGGTCTTAGGCTACTGGAAAATATTGAAATATTTAAAGCATTCGTAATTGATTAAAAATAATTAATTTATTAAAAATTTCACTAAATAATACTTTTATTTTCAAACAACGTTAATTAAAAAAATATTTTAAAAGAAATATTTATCATTCCACAATCATTCAATACAATTTAATATATTAATTATTGTATTTTAAAATTTTTTTAGATTTATTTTAAATTTTAAAATGATATTTAATTTATTTTTATTCTGATAAAAGACCAAAAATTTATTTATTGGCTTTTCAATTCACAAGTATTAAGTACAAAGCCAAAAAATTCCATAATGAGATCTGCAGTATCTCGTAATTATATAATAGCTTATATATTTATTAAAATGAAATTAAAATAAATTTTTATTAAATAATTAGTAAAAGAAGACATAAAATTGGGAAATTAGAAAATACTTTTTGCGTTAGCAATAAATTGTCTGATTTGTTATTTTTGCATTCAAAACAGGCCTGCCGCGTCTTTTTCACTTAACAAAATTGTCGCAAAATACTTGTGATTTGTTTTAATTATTTATTGATTTATTCTCATCGAACCTCAATTTTCTGTCAATGGTGAAAAAAAACAAAAGTCTTGTAGAAAATATCAGTGAGTAAATTCCAAATTCATTTGCTTTTAACTTACTCGTTTCTGCACATTTAGGAAGACTAGAAAAGAATTTTCTCAAACCAATCAAAAAATAAAAGAGTAAGCTGCTATAACACTGAAACTGTTCGTAGCTGTGATAGAGGAAAAAAAACTTTTTAAGAGAAAAATTTATTCGAAAAAAATAAATAAAATTCCGGGTTCAATTTCATGACATATTTCACGGAAATAAGCTTTTCTCAGTATGGGAAATTGGATTAGATTTAATCTCGGCCAATATTCTTGCTTTGCTTTTAATCTGCCTCTGAGTATCAAGGGATCACATACGAATGCCACTGCAACCATGAGACTGATGTGGAGAACTCTCCGTAATGCCTCAAAGGAATTATAGCCAAGAATTTATTTGAAGAACAAATGTTTGGATAAAGAATAACATAAAAAAGTGCTTTTGTTATGTAAAATTAAAATGGAGACACAGACTCAGGTGCAAAGAAAATAAAACACAAAAAATGAAGTGCAAAATTTTTTAAAAAAGGAAAAAATAATATTTTAAGGGCAAAAGATCTTATCTGGGGGAAAATTGTGAGACAAACATGAATATGGAATTATAGACAAATGTAAGAAATATAAATTAATTAATTAATAAATTTAGGAAAGCAAAAAATTTAATTAAAAACAAAACTCAAGAGAAAGACAAACTAAAACCAAATAATTTATTTTTAAAAGCATTTTTCCGCTCATTGTGAGCATAAGATTTTATTTAGAATTAACTGACGAGAAGAGAGCTCTATAAAAGATGCTAAAAAATTCATTCTCCATAATCGTCGAAGACAAAGAGTAATCTAAAGAGATCAGATTAGGATCAAATTCGTTCTAAGAGAAGCCAGAAAATTTTTTATTATAGTTAAAACGGATTGTTTTTTCTGATTAAGGCGGTTTTTCTTAAGCTGCCTTGCCCCTACTTATCAAAAGTATTTACGTATTTTCATAGATAAGAGTGAAGAAGAAGTAGTGAAAGGTCAAATTTATTTTTTCAGTATACCTTATTTTCTCTATTAATATTATTATGAAAACTTTATAAAAAAATGCTCCCCAATGATGCTTTAATCTTGGAGATTTGTTAAAAATGGATAAATAAATAATATTTAACCAATAAAATTGCATAAAAATGATCCTGACAATTTTACATGTGAAACATATTCGAGTGAATACTTTGGACTGAGAAAGGAGAATAGAAAGACAATGACAGAATTCCACTGTTGTAGATGACTTTTCCAATCTCCCAGAAATATTTGCATTTTTAGTTTTTATTTATTATTTTCTTTTTCATTAATTTAATTAGGTTAGACGACTTTCCAAAAAGTACAAGGTTTGTGAGGATTTTTGAAGATTTTATCTTACTGTTTTAATTAAATTTTAATTAACTATTTTAATTAATTCAATTAAATTAATAACAGAGACTCAACCTAATCAACTGGCTCTATCAAATAATTAGTCCCATAAATCAACAGTTTCAATGAATTAATCAAACGCCTCTGGCACGGACTGGCTTCCATGTTCATGTTTGCGGAAGGAGCCTAGCTGATATTAGCAAAACAAAACCTGCAAACCCATGAATACTACAACAGCAATAAATCATGAACAATTGACAGGTGATTATTTCCCCAGGCAAAGAAAAAGTTACCCTAACAATTTGTCGAATCGCTAAACAAATATCCAGCATAAATATATAAACAAATAAATATATAGACTTGCGTATGTGAAACAACAAATGCAGACTAAATCAACAAATGAAGAAATATTAATTAAAATATTGTTTATCTGACTGCGTGCTAATAACAAATGTTTACCCAATTCTTACTAGGCTACTCCAATGGACAATAATATCGATAAATATTTACCTTTATTGTTTTATTGAAGTAAACTGTATCGAGTAAATTTAAACAATTAATTTAATAGATATGCGAAATACTTTCAATGACATCCAGTTGAAACGGGAATGAAACTCCATAAATTATTTCAAATTGTCCAAATCGGTGAATTATCAACGAATTATTTATCTTTTTCTTTTTGTTTTAATTATTTCAGAAAAAGAATATCAAATTGTTTCCGACAACTCAATGGAACCGAATCGGTTTCTGCAGTAATTATCTGACCGATTGAGCGGTATTCCCGTTTTGTTGGCGATTAGAGGACCCCGACTCGCTGACTGAATCAAAAGAAGAGGCCGCCTATTAATATTTATATGCACGTTTCAAATAAAATGAGACCATTAATTTAAATGTTTTTTATTATTATTTTTTTATATTTACTTCACGAATGACTGATTTGTTTTTGTTTATTGAATCGTTTGTTCTTTCTGAAACAAGTTTGTCGGGTGTCCTAACCAGTACTACAGGGCCATATCTGTGATGGGGATTTTACTTTCGGTGCGAGAACACAAAATAAATACTTATTTTTTCATTTAATTATTTTTATTGAAAAATACGATGAACAAGTACAACAGTATTGTTAAACAATGAAAATTAACAGAGGCTTTAGAAGGTAAATGCAAGAATGGGAAGAAACCAGAAAGCTTTGATATAATGAATCTTCCATTAGTAATTCAAATCTAAATTAACCCGATAATATACAGGAGAAATCCTATAAAAACGTTCAGAAAATCCATTATTTGTGTCCAATATTCGCTAAAAACTAGGTTTATTTATTTATATATTATCTGGGGGGGTCTCTAGATTAGCAATGATTAGAATATGCAAAAAGTGGAGTAAGATAATGAAAATGTATGCCTTAGTACAGCCGATCTGAAACCTTTTTCTTCAGGAACTACCAACTCAAAAATCTGACATTTGTGGGTTATTGGAAAGTTTCTGCTAACCACAGATTAAGATGCCCATCTAATGTAGGAAAAATCAGACATTTAATATTAAATTTGTTGGCACCTAATGGATGCCTTATCTTAAGTTTCTAGGGTTGCTGATAAATTTGTCAACTTTTTCCAAAATGCCTTGTTGACTATTTTACTTGCCGCCTCTAATCAGAATCTTCTAGCGTTCCAACCACAACTTAATTATTTTCTATTGTAAAGGAATTGATGATTATTACTGCCCGGAGTCAAAGGAGCATTATAAATATTGTAGAAAAAAATAAAATAAAGCATTAAAATATAAAACATCAAAAGTAACAAACAATTACCGCAGAAATTTCCATGCACAATGACTGCTAAAAGCATTATAGTTAAACTTTTATACTAATTTTTGATGTCCCCCACACATTTTCTGCCACTATAAAATTAGTGAGCATTTACATTAAGCATAAGCATTAATCATCTGTAATTTTAAGAATTTCAGATTGGCAGCGCACACATTTTCATATACAGTATAGGACAAAATAAATGTAATTTTTTAAAAAATGCCCAAAGTACAAAAAAATAGAAGTTTTTTTAGTTTTAAAATTACATTCAGTTTTATAAAATTATTAAATTAAATAAACTTTATAACTTACAGTGTTGGAAATATTTTTTAATATTCAAAAAACTGGATTGGACAAAATAAATGTAATTTTTTTTAATTAATAGTAAAATATGATCCCGCATTTTTGAAAATAATTTATATATATTTAAAATTATAAACTAAGTTATAAAGAAAGTCACTTTCTGATAACGAAAGAGCTTCAATTTTCAGATGGAAAAAAGAAGGAATGAAACAAAAGAAAATGGCTGAATTACTACAGGTCATGAAAACATATACTGAACAAGATTTTAAATCAAAACGGAATAATTCTGTTAGGAAAAAGCCTCTTTCTGATAAAGAATTCATTGAATTACAAAAAAAAATCAGTCATAATAATTTTTACTTTAAACCAGTCAACAAATTATAGCTTTCATTTATCTTTAAGGATTCAGTGATGCGAAACTAAAAACATCTTTTTCCATGTCCAGCATCCGACATTTTCCCGAAATTCTATCCGAACAACTCGCTTGCGCCGTGACAGCAATTTGATATTCAAATGAAAACTGAATGAGGCCCCCGGTGGATAAAGTCTAATAATAATGAAAATATCGAAAAAATTACTTAAAATAAAATATTCAATCAAAAATAATTAAATTTTTGTAATAATTTCTTTTTCAAATTAAAATTTTGTTTTTTAATAAAAATTCCATAATTTATTATTCATTTTAATTTTTTCTAAAATTTAATTTGGATAATTAATGTTAAATTATGTTATTTGTTCGTGGTAGTCTTGAAGGTTACAAAATTTTAAATTTTTTATAATCCGAAAAAAATACTAAAACGTAATTTACAGAGAAACACACAAACTTACCATTTCAAAAGTACGCTAGCATTCATAAATTACATGCAGTTTAACAACAGATTGATGTCTACTATAATAAATACTAATTTTTTATATATAGAAAAAATATACACACATACTTGACATGAGAACAGAAATTATGGATATCGACTTAAAATAAGTGAATTTACAATAAAAAATCAGAACAATAATTGTTATGAGAAAAATGAAATGCAAACACACATTGCAACCTTATAATGAATAGCGCACACACACAAAGCCAAAAATTATGAACAGCAATCTTTTATTAAGGGCATTTTTAATTATATATATATATATATATAAACAAACTCAAAAACGCCAAATAAAAGAAATTTATTTTGAGGAAATTATCCTCATCTTCAGTTTCCCATCATAATCTTTGCTAAATGTTATATATGGAAACAGTAATGATGTAGTAGTTACGATTTAATTATTTAATTAAATAATCTCAATAAATTTGCTTCTGATTGAACTTTTATTTTAGGGAATTGTGATTTAAATACAAAAGCTTCACATAAAATTCTTTCCCACTTATTACTGAAATTCTTATATAAAATTTTAAAATCTTTTAAATCAGTTGTTCCTTTGTACATTTTTTCTATTCTCAATGATATGACTCACGCCTCTCAATCGGCCGTGTTCCTAAACCCGTATGCGAAAATGACGAAAGCTCTCGAATGTATGTGGCATTGCCCCAATTACATGAAAATTTATACACTCAATCAGAAGTTAAACCTATTGGGTTTTGAGATTTATTGCTAAATATATTTATTGAGTTTAACGATTTTGACACTATTTTAAACAAATTTGAATTGCCTAATGATTTTGTGACAGACAATTTAAAATTTCTAAAACCCTCCGAATATAGAATTACAAAATCATGCGACTTTATGGGATTTCCGTCATTAGGTGAGATATAATTGCCATTGCTTTCCTCAAACATATATATATATATATATATATATTTCAACGATAAGCTTCAGTGAGAATAATCAATTTATTCAGCAGGTAATGTACGACCCCAATTTGATTTTTACATAATTGAGCAATTTTGGTTGTCGGAAAATTAACTTTTTTGTTGTATAGCTTTTATCAACATATTTATAATATTCAGAATTCAAGAAAATAATTTTTCTTCCCAAAATATTTTTCTCCTTTTAGAATTTTAAACTTTTTAATATTAAAACATATTTTTTACATTTTTATGGTGTTTTTAAGGAACCCAACTTTTGACTGTTTTTAAAATTAATACTAAATTTCAACCAATTAATTTTTAATTATTTAAATTTAATTTATTTTTAATAAGTAGATAGATATGTCACCGCTGGACCACATACCCCCTACCCCTGGGTAAAAAATTTTTCTAAGTCTAAAAGTACAAATTTTAAAAGTACAAAAAATTTTTAAACAAAGACAATAACTCATTCAAGGTCATTAAACAAAGACCATGACTCATTCACGGTCATTGGATAGCTCATCATGTTTCTCAATGCCATTGAAACAAAGACCATGACTCATCAAAAAAAATTTCAAGGTCATTCAAAATTTTTTTCAAGCTCACGGATTTTTTAATCATTTTTCAACAAATTTTTTTCTATGTTGAAAAGTACACGATTTCATATGTCACCACTAGACCAAAAACATAAAACTTTTCGAAATTTTTTCAAATTTTTTTCTTTATTGAAAAGTACATATTTTTTCAAGGTCATTCAAAAGTAGGTCAAGGTCATTAAAAAAAGGTCAAGGTCATTTTAAAAAAAAATTTCCAAAATTTTTCTATGTTGAAAAGTACACGATTTTATATGTCACCGCTAGACCAAAAACATAAATTTTTTCGAAATTTTTTCAATTATTTTACAACTTAGTTAATTTAATTAACTGATAAGTACTATTTTCTTTACAATTTGCTACTGTGTTGAAACTTTTTTTTAAATTCTTATTTCAAAGTACTAACAAATTTTATTAAAGATCTATCAAGACTTGTCAAAAATTATAAAACTTTGCTAATTTTAATAAGTATTACTCAATAACTACTATTTTCTTACCAATTTGCTGAAGGTCTTATTTTAAAATTTCTTCAAAGTAATAACATTATTTACAAATTAATCAGTTTTATTTCAAATTTAACAACTTTCTCACAACTTTAATCAAATTCTAATCCCATGATAATCATAAATTACGTGAATTTTCTTAAAAATTGTCCATAGTTTTTCTTATATCGGTAAAACAAACACACATATTTCAATCAAAAACACGTGTGTATCATAAATTATATACATTTTGTTAACAATCTCAAACTTTACATAAATATTGAACTATTTTTATGATTTAACACATACACATTATTAGCCATAAAATAAATATTTCATAAATTCTTGAAAAATAAAACATATTTTCATTAAAGTTTTTCCATAAACACTGTAACATATCGATGGTTTAACACACACATTTGAGCCATAATTAGTTTTGATATTTATTTGCACATATTTTCTTAAAAATATAGAATTTTTCTTTAACTTTTTACAAACATTTACAATTGTTCTATCCCTGTCTACTATGAACCACAATTGAACAAACTTTTTCTATTCAATATTAATTTTATATACTTCGTTGAAAATTAATATAAAATAATAATGAAAATTATATTAAAAAAAACTTTTAATCATAATTTTAGTGATAACAATAATAATAATAATAATAATAATAATAATAATAATAATAATAATAATAATAATAATAATAATAATAAAAGTAATAATAATAATAGAACAAAAATTAAAAAACATTAAAACACTACTTATAAAAAATAAGTAGTATATTAAAATTAAAAATGTTAAAAAAATACCTACTTTTAAATGACCTTAAAAAATATTATGACTCATCCAATGACCTTGAAATAAATAATAATAATATTAAAATTAATAAATATTAAAACATTACTTATAAAAATAAGTAGTAAATTATATTAACTTGTAATAATAATGATAAAAATAATAATAATAATAATAATAATAATAATAATAAAATAATAATAATATAAATAATAATAATAAAAATATTAATAATAATAATAAAAATAATACTATAAATAATAATAATAATAATAATTAAAATAATAATAGAAATAAAATAATAATAATAATAATAATAATAATAATAATAATAATAATAATAATAATAATAATAATAATAATAATAATAATAATTAACAACGATAATAATAATTAATAATAAAAATAAAAATATTAATAATAATTAAAATAATAACAATAATAATCAAAATAATATTATTATAAAAAATAATAATAAAAATAATAATAATAATAATAATAATGATAATAATAATAATAATAAAAATAAAAATATTAATAATAATAATAATAAAATAATAATAATAATAATAATAATAATAATAATAATAATTATAATTATAATAAAAAAATAATAATAAAAATAATAATAATGAAAATATTAATGATAATAATAAAATAATAATAATAATAATAATAATAATTATAATTATAATAAAAAAATAATAATAAAATAATAATAATAAAAATAATAATAATGAAAATATTAATTATAATAATAAAAATAATAAAAATAAAAATAAAAATAAAAATATTTATAATAATTAAAATAATAATAATAATCAAAATAATATTATTAATAATAAAAATAAAAATAAAATTTAATAATAATAATAATAATAATAATAATAATAATAATAATAATAATAATAATAATAATAATAATAATAATCATATTAATAATAAAAATAAGTTATAATAATAATCATAAAAATAATAATAATAATAATAATAATAATAATAATAATAATAATAATAAAAATAATAATAATAATATTAATAAAATAATAATAATAAAATTAATTTACAAAATATATACTACTTACAAAAGTAAGTAGATAGTTTATAAATTAATATAATATATATTTGTAATAAAAATAATAGTAAAAGATATTTACAAAATATATTCTATTTATAAAGTAAGTAGACATATTATAATTGAAAAAGAAATAAAATTCCGTGACCTTGAAAAATTTGAATGACCTTGAAAAAAAATGACCTTATGAAAAAAAAATGACCTTATGAAAAAATATGTACTTTTCAACATAGAAAATATTTTGAAAAATTTTCTATGTTTTTGGTCTAGCGGTGACATGAAATAGTGTACTTTTCAATATAGAAAAATTTTTTTGAATGACCTTGACCTACTTTTAACCACTTGCGCTATGATTTAATTTTCGGTAGCTGTGCCGTGCTCTACTATATATGTAAAGTATCGTAAGGCATCGACGTCTCACCGCGTCAGCGAGCTCAGGGGTTGCACACACGTCGTTTTTGTTTTTGAGACAAATGCTACCGACGTGGTATACAACTCACTTGCGGTTTTGAAAAAAATCATCAAGGCGTGCCTGGCACGTCAATATAGCGCAAGTGGTTAAATGACCTTGATAAAATTTTTGAATGACCTTAAAAATTAATAATATTTTAAAAATAATAAAAATAATAATATTTATAAAAAATAATAATAAAAATAATAATATTTATAAAAAATAATAATAAAATAGAATAAAATTTACAAAATATATACTACTTATAAAAGTAAGTAGACATTGTAATTGAAAAATGAATTAAAAATCCATTACCTTGAAAAAATTTTTGAATGACCTTGAAATTTTTTTTGATGAGTCATGGTCTTTGTTTCAATGACCTTGAGAAATATGATGAGTCATCCAATGCCCTTGAATAATTCATGGTCTTTGTTTCAATGACCTTGAATGAGTCATTGTTTTTGTTTAAAAATTTTTTGTACTTTTAAAAATTATACTTTTAGACTTTAAAAAAAATTTCACCACGGGGGGTGTGTTGTCCAGCGGTGACATGGTCTAGCGGTGACATATCCATCTACTTTAATTAACTTTAACTATTTACATTTACATTTATATACAAACACATACATTCATAGAAATCCGTAGTCAAGGAAACATATGCTATTAATTGAAATGATTCTTTGAGCTGGAATGGTACATTTTATAACAAAAGAATCATTAAACTGCATTATTCCATACAAGAGCGCACAAGTGAATTCTGTCTTAGTAAAAGGGGGCTCAGCAATGCAAAGAGCAATTAGTGTGGCTCTTACTTAGAGAAACATTTTTATGCCTGTCGAATTACTCAGCTTTGGGTTGGAGTTGGCTTTGAAAATGAAAAACGCCTGCTCATTCAACAAATTCAGGCGTGTACCCGATTATTAAAATTAATATCTAATTAAACTAATTCAATGAAATACCAAACCTCTGACAGAAAATCATAAAGTCAAACTCGTGCACGCATTATGTTTATTGGCTTAAAAGTTCAAGCTCACCAGTTGAGTTGAGGTCCACTTCAAGTATTGGTATATTAATGTTACCCATGGAAAGTATTCATTTAAATTAGTTTTGCATTTCTAGCACTGATTAATATCCGATCCTCATCCACGGAGAGATTGTATACGAACCTCTGATAGCATGATACTTGCGTCAGCTTCCGAGTCCATGAGAAAGTCAACATTATGATTTTGCACAATTGTTGAAATAAAGAATGTCTGATTTTGTGAAGGATTATACGCTAATGTGATTTCAAAAGTTCCAGTCGAATTTAGGCAAAAAATCTCAATATATGATGGACAATTTTAGGAAGCATACTTTGTCTCTCTACTAAGCAAGATATTTAATTTAATTGCAGTATTTAAGAAAATTGACTTTAACGTCCATGAAAACTCGAATGAAAGTTGAATTCATCAAATAACAAATTTTTAGAATATCTTGAAGAGTGTCAGGACTATTTCTATTCCGAGTTTCTGAGATCGGTAACGGTCCGTTGAAGCTTTGAGTAAGTAAAATAATCCTATTAGATATGTTGTCAAAAAAGATATCACTAAGTGTTGACGCAAAGTCCATTTTAAAAAATGCCAATCAACATAACGCCCAAGGCATCGTGAATTGCAATGTTATAAGATGGCTTGGGGGTTATCTTGGTTGACATTTTATATTAAAATATATTTTTCTAATAACGAAAGATAGATAGATAAATAGCTATAGGCTCTTTACCAGCAACGACGAACCTATGACCCATCAGACACTGACCCACGCAACGATTTCCAGTGACACATAAGTTGTTTTTTTCCAAAAAATTCAAAATACTATTTTGTTTTTTCAAACAAATTCTAAGTTCCAAAAATTTTCAAAAATTTTTTTATTCAAATCAAACGAAAAATTTACAAAGTTTTCTACATGTATTTAAAATACCACAATTTATTATTTAACATTTAATACCATAATAAAATACGTTATTTAAATTATTGTAGTTTAAAATTTTATTGATTTATTAATTTTTCAAATTTTAGTAAATTTTAAAAGATGATTTTTATTTCAATTCAAGTTTAATGTTTTCTAATTATAAATAATAATACTTTAGATATATTTAGTGTGTCAACGGTTAAGAAAATTATGATTAATGATATGAGGACCATATCAAACAGAATGAAATTTAAAATATGCTGTTATTGAGATAAGTAAGAAAATTCTTTGTATTATTTGCAAGGAAAATATCACGTCTCGTACTTACAATGTGAAACGACATTTTGAAAAGATACATACCGATCTTGTTTACTTAACTGAAGAAGAAAAACAGAAATATTTTTCTCAAAATCTGAAATAATATAAATCACAAGCCAGTGTATTAAAAGCATTTATAATTCCTAAAAACAATATTAAAGCTGCTAGTTTTCATGTAGCACATTTTATCGCAAGACATCTAAATCCTTTTTTGGAGGGTTAGTTTTGAAAAGAAGCATTTTTGGAATGTATTAGTGCCCTTTTTTATGATTTTAAAGAAAAATACTTGATAATAAAGCGCATTAATGAGTTATGTATAAGCCGCAATACAATTAAGGAACGAATATTAAGATTAGATAAAAAAGATACTTCTCAAATAAAGAACGAGTTAAAATGTGTCAAAATGTATTCAATTGCTTTAGATGAGAGCACGGAAATAAGTGGTTACGCACAACTTGCAGTTTTTCCAGATATATCAGGAAGTATAATGAGAGAAGAATTGGTCAAATTAATAACATTGAAGGGAAGAATTACTAGTCCTGATGTTTTTAAAGAATTCGCTGATACATTTATGAAAATGAATATTGATTTACAGAAAATTGTTTCCGTAACGACTGATGGCACTCCTAGCATGATAGGCAAAAAATTGGATTTATTCAGAAAATTAAATAAAGTGTCTAACATTCTTTAATTGAATTTCACTGCCTCATTCATCAAGAAGTCTTATGTCCAAAATAATGATTGAAAAAATTTTCCAACGTAATGCCAGTTGTAACAAAAATAGTTAATTTTATAAATGAAAGAGCTCTAAATAAGCGAGAATTTGCCAAATTATTGGAGGAAATTGAATCTCAATACTCTGGGTTTTTAATGTACAAAATGTTCGATGGCTCAGTCGTAGTCAAGTTTTAAATAGATTTGTAGATTTATTTGAAGAAATAAAACTGTTTTTGCATGAGAAAAATAATGCTTATGGCGAATTATCAAATATAGAAAGGCAAAATGACCTAATGTTTTTCTGTGATATCACTCAGCATTTTAGTGAACTGAATAAAAAACTCCAAGCACCTGGTCAAGTTGCATTAACAATGTTTGAAAATATTAAAACATTTATAACAAAACTTGATATATTTAGTAATGACGGTACCTAGACATTTCGTATAAAATTTTTTTCGTAACAAGTTTTTTATGTATAAAATTCTATGTATATTATTTTTTTAAAAAATATTTATCACATATAATTTGAAGTCTTGGTTTGTTATTTTAAAGTAAATAAATAGATTTTTTTTATTTTTATACCCTTCATTATGATAACTGTAAATAATGTTTCTTTTTTTCCCGATCTGGTTGAAAATGGTGAAATGCAACCCTAAATCAATGTATTGGCGCCTTGGAAAAAATTGCAAGTATAATTTACATCTTGGATATAAAGAAAGCCTTCATTTTTATTTATTCTGATATAATGATTTAATTTATTTCTTGCACTTAAAATATTGGCTTAACTTCCAAAATAAAAATCTTATTCTAAAAATATATATGCAAGAAAAAATTATACAAAAAAAATTTAATGCAAAAAATTTTATACGAAATGTCCGTGGATCCTGAAAAGCATTTTCAAGCAACTGAAAACGTTGAAAATAATATTATTACACGAGAACATACAATTAAAAAATATTTAACCATTATACATGAAATAAAACTAGTTTTTCTGGATCGATTTAACCAATTTAGGGATTTAGAAAAAACATTACAATTTATATCGTATCCACATAAGATAGAATTTGAATTTAGCCGAGTTCAGTTGTTAGATGTTGTTAATTTAGAAATGGAATCAACAGAATTCCAAAACAGTTTTATGTCGAAAAATAAATTTGAAAATTTGATAACAGATTTACAGAAACAAGATTCAGATGTTTGGTTTAACATATATATGCGAAACTTTGTTTTCATCAATGAATTTTATAAAATCCACGCAAAGAAATAGACTTGGAAATGACGGGCGCATGTGTAAAAATAATGAATTCTAAGTATGAACCAAATATACAAGAGTTATCAGAAAAGAAACAACAAGTTTCTCATTAAATATTTATATATAATTATATTTATAATTTTTTATTATATTGAATTTGTTTGGTTTTTTAATTAACAAATAATAATCATACGAATGTGTTTGAATAATTAATGTATAATAAATTAAATGATCTATTCTTCCTTTTATATTTTATTTATAAACAGTTAATTGAAATTTTGCTTATAAATTTTAATATTAATAAAACTTGTAAGCCTTTATTTATTATTGTTTTAATTACTCAACCTATGTGACCCGCCCCATGAATTTAATCAAAAAAATTATCAAATTTGACCCACTTGGGAAAAAGGTTCGCATCCCTGCCCTATACCATAACCCTTACGTCCTGTACTATAAAACGATTAAAGAGAGGTATTGCAAAACGCATAAAGTATCGAGAAAGTAAAGGAAAAAGGTAACATCTCCAAATATGTAATAAATTTAGCGGAAATATAGAATTATCCATAATCACTCTATATTTAGACAGTGAACGCATCACAGAGAAAGCGCCGGAGCTTTATTTGCCTATCACACTCCTGGCAATAATACTAATTTTGTTTGACGTTTATGTGGCTGTTAATGGGCCCCGTCGACGCTTAATAATAGGATCACTTCCTGCCTTCTAATACAGATTAAGCATACAAATCCAATTATAATGAACAACTTATCATTCGAGTCGAGACAAACAAAATATTATTTATATTTGAATTGGAAAACGATGGCGTTGTTTAAATGGAGTAATGGATAATTAATTTCAGGCGATTTACGAGAGAATTTCATTGAGAAAGTCGCAAAATCGTGTTGAAATTGATGATGAGTTTATTTAATATGAAATTGATGGAAAACAAATTTTTGTTGTTCTGAGTATTTTTGTGGGCTAAAAGCACATAATTATTATCTGGGTTGGTTGTATACAGTGACTATATACAGTGACTATATACAGAGACTATATACAGTGACTATATACATGACTATATACAGTGGCTATATACAGTGACTATATACATGACTATATACAGTGGCTATATACAGTGACTATATACATGACTATATACAGTGACTATATACAGTGACTATATACAGTGACTATATACATGACTATATACAGTGGCTATACACAGTGACTATATACAGTGACTATATACAGTGACTATATACAGTGACTATATACAGTGACTATATATAGTGACTATATACAGTGACTATATACATGAATATATACAGTGACTATATACAGTGACTATATACATGACTATATACATGACTATATACAGTGACTATATACAGTGACTATATACAGTGACTATATACATGACTATATACAGTGACTATATACAGTGGCTATACACAGTGACTATATACAGTGACTATATACAGTGACTATATACATGACTATATACAGTGGCTATACACAGTAACTATATACAGTGACTATATACAGTGACTATATATAGTGACTATATACAGTGACTATATACATGACTATATACAGTGACTATATACAGTGACTATATATAGTGACTATATATAGTGACTATATACAGTGACTATATACATGAATATATACAGTGACTATATACAGTGACTATATACATGACTATATACATGACTATATACAGTGACTATATATAGTGACTATATACAGTGACAATATACATGACTATATACAGTGACTATATACAGTGACTATATATAGTGACTATATATAGTGACTATATACAGTGACTATATACATGAATATATACAGTGACTATATACAGTGACTATATACATGACTATATACATGACTATATACAGTGACTATATACAGTGACTATATACAGTGACTATATACATGACTATATACATGACTATATACAGTGACTATATACAGTGACTATATACATGACTATATACATGACTATATACAGTGGCTATATACATGACTATATACAGTGACTATATACAGTGGCTATACACAGTGACTATATACATGACTATATACAGTGACTATATACAGTGGCTATACACAGTGACTATATACATGACTATATACAGTGGCTATACACAGTAACTATATACAGTGACTATATACAGTGACTATATACATGACTATATACAGTGACTATATACAGTGGCTATACACAGTGACTATATACATGACTATATACAGTGGCTATACACAGTAACTATATACAGTGACGATATACAGTGACGATATACAGTGGCTATACACAGTAACTATATACAGTGACTATATACATGACTATATATAGTGACTATATACAGTGACTATATACATGACTATATACAGTGACTATATACAGTGACTATATACAGTGACTATATACATGACTATATACAGTGGCTATATACAGTGACTACATACAGTGACTACATACCCAAAATTTCATAACTAGTGGCGTATTCACTCAGTTTTTAATAGAGTTACACTGAAATTTGCAAAAAAATAAATTTATTGTCCTCTTTACTCTGTAGAAAAATTATATTTTTTTATATCAAGGGACATTCCGCCATTTTTTTGACAAATTGCTGCGGGATTAGACACTGGGTTTAGTTGGATGTGATTAGTGCAGCAATGATTCAGTTGGAAGGATCTATTTTCTAGATAACATAATTTTGCATGGCGTTCTGCAAAATTCCCTTTGTTAATGAACAAATTCAGTCCTAGTAGCTACTTAGTATCTCCGACAAGTGCTGCAAATGACACTAAGATTTGCCCGAGGTTTATTTTGAGATGTGAATGGATGAGTATTCAAGCAAGGACCTCAGCAGAAGCAGATTGTTGTAAAGAATATTTATTAGCTCATAGTTGGAAATCCAAGGTTTTAAATAGATTTTTGATACGAAATATGTTTTGCTGGAGTTAGTTTGGATTGAGTCGTCAATATCCAAATTTTGAGATCGTAAGCAATATTCGGAGAGTACGCCACATGAATCGAATTATTTCGACAAAAGATGTCACCAGGAAGACAATTATAAGTTCCAAGAATGTTTTATAATAATTTCTTGGCAAACTATACTCAAGATGCCCGATGGTGCATTCAATAGTTCTTTGACTTACGTCTGCCATTAGACTGCACCATTTATAAGTCTAGCAATCTGATGTCAGCAAGCCAGCGTCAATAGTGGCTTCTTAATCATTTGTTAAAGAACACAGGCAGAAACAATCCAATTGAGTGTTTGGGTTTGTCAGATCAAAATGCCTAGCTTGGATGCTGTAAAGTATGTACTAGTCTTGAATAACTTCAAATTCACCTCTGACTTGGTGGATTTTGTTTTATGAGTGATCAGGATCTAGTTCAGATCGAAATATTTCAAATTGTATGAATAAACTTTGCGGAAATTGCCTTACACAGTTTTTTATTAAATTTATGATTATATAAATGATTCCACTTTCGACAAAAAAATATTTTTTAAATTTTATGTTGAATAAGATTTATTAGGCTCAATAAGTCGATGTTGAATTATAAAATAAAATTTTTCAAAGAAATTATTTTATTCTTCTGTAAACAAAAGACTTTTCAAACCGCTTAATACTTTCCAAATATTATATTTATTTTCATTTCTTTTTTAGACTATCGATCAAAATTTCGTTTTGAATAAGCAGCGCTGAAAATGCGAGTTAAATAGAAATTATCGGTTGAATATATAAAAGTATTTTATTTTCAGTGGGTTTTATTTTGCATTATTGGTCTATTTACAAGACACAAATTTCAAAGGGGGTCCCTATTTCGGCTGTGCTTATTAGCGTTGCATGTTTGCCGTTGAGATTCGCGTTTTGAAAATTGGTACGGGAAATTCAGAGCCATAATAAAATGAATAAATGCCTAAAAAACCAAAGCAAAATTAATGGGCAAATGCGAGCATTTTAGACACAATCCGCATTAAACAAGTAAACAAAATCGGCAGAAAAAAAAGTTTTACAAAATCATTCAATTAGTAATAAAAATAATTTTTTTTTCTTGTTAGCAATTTTCTGAAAACTTTGAACTGCACCGCCTTCCTTGATGCCAAGAGAAAGTTTAAGATGAAAGGAATTTTTTTTCAGTTTGGTTTTCGGAGTCTGAATGTGATTATTTACTCTTGGCGGGGAGAAATGTTGAAAGATGGCTCGGTTTAATGAAATCTGAGCCATTTTAGCAACTGAAATTTCTGTTTTTGCATTTTTCATTTTTCGAAAAATCAGGGAATTTATATAAAATTCAAGCTTTTCATCGTGAATTCGGTTTCAATGGGCGCTAAAACATTCATTTCGGCAATCAAAGCGTGCTGCCGCAGGCACTGCACAAATTTCAAGTTGTTCATAATCCAATTTTGTGCACTTGTTTTCCTACTTTATTTACATCCCAGCGATAAACTAAATTTCCATCTGTCAATTTCCCGTCTGTTCGTGAATTATTTCCATTTTGTCCATGTTCCAATGAATTGAGAAACATCTGGGATCGAGATTGTCGTTGACACAGGCCATCATAAATCATCATGGGACCAGCATTTCTTGCCAAAGAGTTTATCTTGGATTCATCATTAGGATTTTCAACACAAAATTAATAATTACAAATCGGAGAGGGAGGTTTCCACGGAGAGGTTGGAGGACACCAAATATACAGATGGATGTTGGGAGGGAATATTAATTTCTGAAATATCTAAATATATTATTATTATTATTATAATTATTATTATTATTATTATTATTATTATTTTTATTATTATTATTATTATTATTATTATAATTATTATTATTATTATTATTATTATTATTATTATTATTTTTATTATTATTATTATTATTATTTTTATTATTATTATAATTATTATTATTATTATTATTATTATTATTATTATTATTATTATTATTATTATTATTATAATTATTATTATTATTACAATCCTTTATATATAAACCCTGTGGGATTATTAAACTTTTTTCACCTCAAGTATATATCGTGAATTTATTTTCTGATTACCAAGTCTTACCTTAGTGGGATGAACAAATCCTGCTGGGAGAACAAATTGTTTGTAAGTCGTCAATAGTTGATGCTTCTGTCTTCTAAATTGTTAATTTCCTTCAAGCAAACAAATTCCCGGTTCTGGAGAATTCGACCGTAATCACTGCCATGCGAGGCAGCAAGTCATAGACATATGTAAACAATATTAAGAGACTGAAGCTACCAAGTTGTCGACTCTAAAATCTGCTTTATTAATTACTTACATTAATTGAATTCAAGAAAAGTATTCCCTATTTATTGTCGACGATTTCCATTGCTATCAAATCCCGTTCAATCTGGCAAATAAACGGCCTCATGAGATTAATTGAATGTCTCTCTGTCAGTAGAGTTGAACTGTAGAGTGAGGAAATCTCGGCACTAGCTGTTGAGGGAGAAATCTCAATCAAATAATTAGGGGTCCCGAAATAAGAATTCCCGAACGTTTCCGCTAGTATGAACGAATGAATTGTTTGGCATGTTTCCAATAATTGCTGATTCACAATTGATAACGAAACTGAATAATTCCGGGGAGATTTTCCTAGGAATTATTTGCCCGGAAGTAGCAGAAATTCAATGTAAAATATAAATGAGAAATTTCAAAAATACTTTCCACTTATATGGAAAATATTTTATCAATAGTGCATTTGATGGCATTCAATTGTTTTGCGGATTATACATGTCTCAACTGTAAGGACTAGAGGAGGAGGGGCTGAAAACCATTTTGACATGAACAAAGAAGGTCGTTTTAAAAGACCTATATTTCCGAATACCCTCAACAATTATTATCAACCCATTAAGCTGTCAGAATAAAATGTCAAACATTTAGCAATAAAAAACTTTTCAGTAACTAATTTTGGGAGAATTCATGCCACATTGACAGATTTATGTTAAAACTCTCCCAATTTCAGAAAGTCTTATTCAGTAAAAAAATGAGTTCCATGAGTGCTCTGCGACAAATCCCTATGTATGACTTTATAATTACATAACAAGTCAAAGATCAAAGTAAAAATCATCCAAGGTCAACTTTCAAGGTCAAAGGTTATTCGACATTAAAAGGATATTGGACTTTGATTTATTATATAGCTATTACGCCATACATTAGGAATAAATTGGAAAATATAAAAGTATTTGCTATAAGACCTCTAATACTGCCCCCCCTCGATTTTTTAAAACAGGAAAATTTAACTTAATTTTACATTTTTAAAAAAATTGAAAAAATATATATCAAATTAATAAATATTTATACGAATTTTAGATGGTATTCAGTATTAAATCTAATCATTGTACACTTACTCCTTATAAAATAAGCCAAATAAAAATGCTTTTGCAAAGCTCAAAGCATAAAAAATGAAAGAAGAGATAACCGTAGAAATTGAGATGATAATATTCTACAGCTGCACCGAATTCACCGTAGACCTGACCGGTGAGATGACAAGAAAATACTCCATGAAATGTCGAAAATGGTCTTTGTGGGTTTTCCTTATTTATTAATATTTATTAAAATTAATTAATTAAGAACTTGCTGAAGATCTTTCCAACAGAAAGAAGATATATAGTAAACGTTAAACAAAAATCATGTTCAGTTTTGTGTATAAGAAAAACGTACCAAATAAGATTTTGCAAAGAATAAAAAAGGTAGAGTAATCTGTTTCAAATGCAAAATACATGTGGGAGACAAATGAGGTTTCCGGGGCCTAATCATTTGCGAAATATTGTTTCATTCAAAAATATAGAGCAATCAGAATTATTAGTAATTCTACTTGATGAAAAATTAACAATTTTTACTGAGACTGTTAATCAGCTTTTGTTTTATATTTGACACGAATTTTCGGCTTAACTTTCTCAAAGTGTTTGAAATGCTTGAAAAGCTTATATCAAAACTTCACGTCAATTATAGATTGATCTATAATCGGAAAACAAATGAAGATAAAGGACATTTTTTTTAATCATTCATTTTTTATTATATTTATGAAGGACTCATAATATTTGTGAGATTCTAAATCAGATTTCTCAATCATCTAGAAACATCATTTGAAAAAAAATAAAATTACGTGAGAAGAATGAAAATTAATCAAGTGAAACCATATATTCCAAATCTGTTTAATCTGCCTTCGGAAATGTCTGCAATAAAAATATCTGGAGGTCCGTAGGAGACTAATCCTAGATTTGTTATCACAGTAAAACCTCTTTGAAATTGATAACGGCTCTTTTATATATTTTTATTAGACAATTAAAATGGAAGTAATTCTCTTTTTGCTTTCAACTTACTGTTTCATTTGTCATTAACCTGACTTCCCACTAATTCTCCGTTGTTCTTGGTAATTTTCCATCAGCTCTAATTTCCGAATCAAGAATGTATTATTAGATGAAAATTTATCAATATTTTTTGTAGATGACGGCAAATTTTAGGAACAGCCTTTATCGATGAAAAAAAATGAAATAACTGTATTTATTAATATTTTCTGTAGATCGAAAAGAATTATCGTATCATTGTTTACTTGTTTAGCATTTAATTTATGCAGCTACTAATACATCATTATTTTATAAAATTATTATTATTATTATTATTATTATTATTATTATTATTATTATTACTATTATTTTATTATTATCATCAAAATATTCTCCTTTTTTCAGTTGGAATTAGTCTTCTAATAAATATAGATGACAATATAATTTATATATATATATATATATACTTTATATCATATAAAGTCGCTGTACTAGCAAGAAGCCAGAGTCAGAGGAGTTCAGGTGCTTTGAGGAAAGCTAAAATTGGAAAGGAGCCTGCAAACTTTACTCGGATTGTTTACTGTAAAAATACATCTTAATTATTTTTACTGAAATATATTATACAGACAAACTGGTTCGCTTTACTGCTCTTTAATTTCTATGTAATTGCAAATATTCATTATAATAACGTTTTAGTCAACTACAGGATCTGGAAATTATAGTTTGATTATTTGTGATAATGAAGAACACGCAAATCCCAGGGGGTGCAGTTATAGAAAGAAAGAAAATTAACAATATATCTCAATTATTTATTGAAAATAAGAAACATCTTTCAAGAGAGGTCAAGTCACACCATCAATTAACCTTTTCCAGACTGCATGTTTTGTTGCCGATTCTCCGTGACAGATTTCAAAATTTACATGAAAATCTACTGAAAAATATTTTCTTCAATTCTTCCATGAAGATCGGGTGAATGAATGCGTAGATCGGTAAGTTGACGCAGTTGTTAACGTAAACCAATAAATACGTCACGGTCCATGCCTGGGTCCAACTATTGGAAGGGGTATTGTCTTCACTGGCGTAAGTTCGAAGAAAATTTACTACACCAAACGGAACATTGAAAATGAAGAACGCCATTGTCACGAAGAGCAAAGTCTTTGTCACTTTATTGTCACGTTTGGTTATTCTTGATTTTGAAACATTATTCTTCCCAAAGGTTTGAGCCTCGTTTTTCAGTCTTACCGACGAACTCGGAGTTGTGTGAGAATCTGGGAGTCTTGAGGTGATTTTGTGGGACACAATTTTCAATTTAATAATGATGCACGAATTGCAAGAGATAATAATTATCAAAGGTAAAAAACAAAGAAAAATTGCGTCAAGACTGTCGACAATTATTGCTACCTTCCAACTTGAATTAGTACATCCGGTACTGTTAGTCTTCATGTCAAATTCCAATTCTGTGTCAAATAATAAATGAATATTCAATGAACAACATATAAAGAAGGTTAGATAGAGGCCAATGACTTGTAACCTGTAGGTTGATGGGAATCTGTGACTAAAAACAACAGCGGCCAATCTCTCGATGCATATCAATGCAACAATTGTTGAGCTGATATGGCTCATTGCAATCACAAGATAAGATAACAGTCGACAAAGCCAGTAAATGTCATTCGCAGCGTACCTTCCGGTTACGGCCTTCAACCAATACCTTCCCAGTCCGACAATCAACAGGATCAAGTCATTAATTGACAGACATATGAGACTGAGTCGAGATGGCATTGCTTGGAATTTCTGACGGACCAGAACGACGACAGAAATTGCATTTTCAATAACGCCTAAAGGAATGAGGACTGAGGAGCAAATCAACCAAATTGTATCATCCATATTTAGGAGAAATAGAAATAGAGTTTAACTTTAAATAATAGGAATACACCAATCTGTAATCGGCAATTTGCCATTGGCCGGCCGGTTTTCATTTGATAAAGGCGATGACGACAAATTCGGGACGAGGTTTCCATATTACTTGTTTTAATGAGCTGCTAGTTTCAATATATTTATCGCAGGATTTTCTTCGGCAATAATATGTCCACATTTAGAGGAGGAGCAAGATAAATTCTGTTGCTAGGCAACAGTTTTTATTTTATTCTACACCAAATTTCTATTGTTTTACTGAACTGCTATATATTCATCAGGTCAAAAAATGCAATGAAATTCACTCAGCACATCTGGCAGGCAATTATCTAGCTATTTAAATTCATAAGGGTAATGAGTTCTTGGACATTATTACTTAGCGTTTTCTTTGATTATGCATTCTGTTATTAGATGGCAATAGATCAATATTTTTCGGGGATAACTAACAACTTTTGGATCAACCTTTATCAATGATGAAAATGAAAACTTTATATTATTATTATTATTATTATTATTATTATTATTATTATTATTATTATTATTTTTATTATTATTATTATTATTATTATTATTATTATTATTTTTATTATTATTATTATTATTATTATAATAATTATAATTATAATTATTATAATTATTATTATTATTATTATTATTATTATTATTATTATTATTATTATTATTATTATTATTATTATTATTATTATTATTATTATTATTATTATTATTATTATTATTATTATTATTATTATTATTATTATTATTATTATTATTTTACATTCCGAAAATCAAAGACATTTTTTAAATCTGTTACATAGAAATGGCGGTCCTAGAAATCTTTCAGACGAAATATTCTTTAACTTTTCATTTTTGTGAGAGTGCAACCGTACCAAAACCAAAAGCCGAAGAAAGGAATTGACCGTAGAGATCTTTGAAGAAAAAAAAATTTTTAGACAGTCATCACTGTTGAATGGTGCATGAAAATGGTATAATATGAAGTAAACAGTCGGCAAATACACTTTTTATTTCATTGATAATGATTAGATTTGGATACAAAAATTAAACCGATTAAAATTTGATTATCATTCACTAAATCGAGATTTTTATAGCTGGAAAAATGTCAAACCAATTTATAAGGGAAAAAGAGTAACAGAAATTAATTTTATTAATTTTGATTATTTTTTTAGTTGTGATCCATCTTTGATGATTGAATTCCTGTGAAATTCCTTAAAATTATTTAAAATTTGCGCCTCTAAGAAACATTTTCGTACAGTTAAGTAATTGAATTAAATTAATTTCATAATAATTAGATTAATAAAAAATTATTTAAAACTACTTTTAGTAAAATTCTTAATAATTTTCACAATTTATCCAAGTTTATCATTGTCACTCTCCATTATCTTCATCTCAGATTATATATCAATGTTTTTATTTATTTAACACAAATATTCAGCACGGCCTTTTCTTAAGTTCTATTTTTCCAACATATAGCCTGACTTGATAACAGGGGTAAAAGTTAATAAAATTTTTCATATATATTTTGATTAAAAATTAATTTTTAATTAGGAGAACTTCTGTTGATTTTCATCTCTGATGCTTTTTCATTTTCATTTTTTAATGTCATTGGATAATTTTTAATTAATAATATTTATGAAAGTTTGCTCTCTCAAAAACCTTCGTTTAGTTACACAAATCAGTACAACCGTAAATATTTATGAGGCCCAGTACATAAACAGAAGAGGAGCACATATTTAAAATTATACATTAAATATTCCACCTAATGATAGTAAACCCATAAAATCTCACGTTTTAGTAATTTCATATTCGGAAGGTTTTAGAAATTTTAAATTGTCTGTCACAAAATCGTTAGGCAATTCAAATTTATTTAAAATGGTATCAACATTGTTAAAATCAATAAATATGTTAAATAATAAATCTCAAACCCAATAGGTTTAACTTCTGATCGAGTGTATAAATTTTTATGTAATTTGGGCAATGCCACATACATTGGAGAGCTTCCCGTCATTTTCGCATATGAGTTTAGGAACACGGCCAATTGAGAGGCGTGAGTAATATCATTGAGCATAGAAAAATGTGCAAAGGAACAACTGATTTAAAAGATTTTACAATTTGATATAAAAATTTCAGTAATAAGTGGGAAAGAATTTTATCTGAAGCTTTAGTGATTTAATCACAATCCCCTAAAATAAACGCTCAATCAGCAACAGATTTATTGAGATTATTTAATTAAATAATTAAATCGTAACTACTACATCATTACTGTTTCCATATATAACATTAAACAAAGATTATGATGCAAATGAAGATGAGGATAATTTCCTCAAAATAAATTTCTTTTATTTGGCGTTTTCGAGTTTGTTTATATATATATGTATATATAATTAAAAATTCCCTTAATAAAAGATTGCTGTTCATAATTTTGGCTTAGTGTGTGCTATTCATTATAAGGTTGCAATGTGTGTTTGCATTTCATTTTTCTCATAACAATTATTGTTCTGATTTTTTATTGTAAATTCACTTATTTTAAGTCGATATCCATAATTTTTGTTCTCATGTCAAGTATGTGTGTATATTTTTTCTATATATAAAAAATTAGTATTTATTACAGTAGACATCAATCTGTTGTTAAACTGCATGTAATTTATGAATGCTAGCGTACTTTTGAAATGGTAAGTTTGTGTGTTTCTCTGTAAATTACGTTTTTGTATTTTTTTCGGATTAAATAACTTCTCATATTTATTCATAAATAATAATTCTCAAAATAACCACATAATTTTCGAAATATTCATTCAATAATCAGTTGCGTAGCTAGAAATTTTGGCCCCATAGGCAACAATCAGTGTTGGGCCCCCAGTTCTTAATTGGTCTATTTGTTTAACAAAATAACTTGTCATCAAAAATAAATCATTATGTAAAAAGTGAATTCTTATTGAAAACTTAAACTCCATTGACTCTATATACGAACGTCACAAAGACAATATGTTTCAAACCTTACAGTGGTCCCATTCACGAACGCTGCATAATTTATTTATAAATTCAATTTTTGCATTATTTTATCTGAATAAATTAAAATAATAAAGTTTATTTAAAATTAATAGGCTTATAGCCTTTGGACAATAATATGTTTTCATATTCCGAGCGATGTCAACATATTTCATTCATACATCTACTATTTACTACATAATATTATAAATTTAGTATGAATATAAATTTATAGTTTTATCTCATAACAGTATTTAATTTGAATGAATAAACTTTTGATTCATTTGTTTGAAGGTTTTATTTATCCAGCAAAACAGTTATTGGGTGTGATCACAAAATGTATTCCATTAAAAGCTAAATGTTCATATTTAAAAAATGCAAAATCTCAACGATTTAGACAAATTTTACTTTGACTATTATATCAATGAAATAACTTACAACATCTTCATGTGCTATGTAGACTTCGCCCTAATCATTTTTGTAATTAGATAAATTTTGATAATTTAAAAATTCTTTGCACAACTGTGGCAGTAGTAACCGGTGACATGACTAAAATACTTAAAACTTCAACCAAATGCGAAGATGGCTCTTTGACATCCTTAGCACTCAACACAATTAATAACTCTGTTCAACACATATAATCAGTATTCTTGCCGGCCTTAATTTGTCGCTTTTTCAAAAGCTGGATCTGTCTGTAATCTTTTCTTCCACTTCTACGATTTATTACGGAGAATCGATACTTCTGATCAGGGGCGCTTCAAACGGGCGTGCAATGCGTGCGTTGCGCCCAGGCGGCCGTTTGAAAGGGAGGCAAATTTAAAATAAAACCCATTTGCAAAAAAAAGTTTCATTTTGTAAAATTAAAAAAATACGACTATTTTGTCATTGAACGGACCCATTGTACGTGTGGTGTCATTGAAAGCACTCAATGCCTAATTTTCATATATCTGTCAGTATCTTGTCAAAGTCATTTAGTGTTTTAATTTTTGAACCAAATCAACATTTCAAGTTTTAAAATTTATAATAATCAATAAGAGATTTTTATTTAAAAAAATTTAGAGATATACATTAAGAAAAAAGGTAGATATATACATTACAATTTGTTAGATTAGAAAGCTGGATTATATTATAGAATTCTGTAAGTATAATGCAATGTTTTCTATATTTTTGTTAACTAATATTGTTATGATGTACGTTATATATTTATTATTTGTATGATTTGGACCCTTAAATATGATCGGAAGAAAAACTAAATGTTTATCTGGAGCACAATATAAAAAGCAGTGTTTAAATAAAGTGAAATATATCCAGAGTTTGAAGAATTCGCTTCCAACATATTTTCAAAATACACCAACAGCGTCGTTAAGCAATCAAATATCAACTATAGAAATAGAAAATAACGTTATCATATCTATTGCAATAGATAGTGAAAGTTATGAAATATCTGTTTTAAATAATGAAAAAGAAAACTCTATTGACGATAATAAAAATTCTAGGGATCCGAATGAATATGAAATTTTTACGGTAATTTGGCATGAAAACTCATCAGTTGAAAATTCATCTGACGAAAATTTTGAAACAAATATAATATTAGACGATCCAGAATGTGGGCAAATAATATATCAAGTATTAGGACCGTATCAAGTAAAAAATTTCAATTTTCCGTTGTCAAAAAGTGGGCGTAAATTTTCAAAAAATATTACTTAAGACAGTTACCAAACGGAGAAGAAACACAATGCGAATGGCTTGTGTATTCGATTCCGAAAAATGCTGTTTTTGTCGTAGGTTATTTGATTTCGGTGATAAAAGCAGTCTAGCGAATTCATCTGGTTTTTCTGATTGGCAAAATTTATCGTTAACTTTGGAATAAAAAAAATTGAATTACGTGAACATTTCTTGGGTTTCTATAAATTTCTAAAGATTTGCATTTAAAATTTAACTGAAGAACAAAGAAATGATTCCGATATTAATGGAATTGAGTTATTCGAAGAGATAAAAACTATAAAGGTATTTTTAAAATGAAGATATTAAACCTCAATCTATATTATTATATATTTTACAACATGATCTTCAGGCATAATTCTCAAATATATTTATTGTGACCAGAATTTTATTAACATTACCAATCTCAGTTGCAACAGGTGAAAGATCGTTTTCAAAATTAAAGATAATTAAAAATTATTTAAGATCAACTATACTCCAGGAACGTCTAAGTAATATATCAATAATTTCAATTGAACATGAAATCCTAGATAATTTGGATATACATGACTTAACTTCACAATTTGCTTTGAACAAGGCAAGAAATGTCTTTTTTGTCAGTAGTAAACTAATAATTTCATAAACTTTCATTTTTTTGTGTATACTAAACCAGTATTTCTCAACCAAAACCGTACCGCGGACCAGTAAGCAATTTAAATTTTTACCGCGGACCACTATTACTAATTGTTGGTTATATTTTGCAGGAATACAAAATATTTAATGTACTATTAAATACATATATTTCAGTTGTAAAAATTCACACAAAGTGTACAAAAAATAAACAATATATTTACACAAAAAAATGTGCATAAAAGAATAACAATAAATATTGCAAAAAACATATAATAATATAATAATAAAGAAGTATCACACAAAAGTAATCTTAAAATTATACAAAACTACTGCATTTCTAATAAATCACAGAAAATAGACAATATGTAAATAATTTTCATTTAAAAAAATTATAGAGAATAAAAAAATAGAGAAAAATCCATAGTTTTATAAACATAATATACTTTTCATAAAGTTTAAAAAGAAAAATATAAATTCAACCACTAAATTAATATAGGACAATTTATTCATGTTCCAAAGAATCCAGAGAGAGAAATGCACATTCTGTAATTTTACGTTTATAGTTTTGTTGTAATACTTCATATGATTTATTTTATTTATTTTATGATTGGTAAGCAGTTTAACAATATTCTGGCATTCTGCTGCTCCACGGATCACTACTTTGAGAACCACTGTACTAAACTACAACTTTTCTAAACTTCTCAGTTTTGTGATTAATAAACTATAATTTTCATAAACTATTGCATGTGATATGTGTGTCATTCCTTAGTTAGTTTAATTTTTACTTTAATTAAAATGTTATTTTTATTTTGGATTATAGAAAAAAATTTTAAAGAAAGGATGGGGAGCGCAGGAAAATATTTTGCACGCAGGCGGCTTAACACCTTGGCGCGCCTTTGCTTCTGATCTTTTTTTCAGTGATTTCAGTAAAAGAGACATCAGCGTAAAATATTTTTAAATTAGATTTAAAATTTTTAATAAATTGTCTTTTTGAGTTCTTGAGTTGTCGGTAAAATTTAATATTGTCAATTTTTGATCTGACTCCAAGTGTGTCTTGTTTAACAAAAATACCAAGCTCCAGACAATATAAACTTTTATTGATTAACACAATCTATAACCAAATTACAATGGCACAAATATTTCAATGTTACAACAATATATGTATATATATACAACGTGCTTATTACGACCCTTCGAGAAAATAGGCTTTTTGCTATACACTTCGGAACCCCAAGCCACTTAACTGCTGGCTCTAGTTTCGACACTCAGTAAAATTTTTTAGTTGCTCTCTTCGTTTTAAATAACTTTAAACTCTTCATAATAACTTTAATAACAAATTCAGCAGCTTCTTACTTCTGACAATCTCTTTTCAACAATAAATTCTGGTTTATATTTAACTTGTTTCGTTTTACTCTTTTTTTGCTCTTTTGCTACTCCTCGATACTCCCTTTTTCTGCTTTAACTTTTTAAACTCCTTTAACTGCTTTGATGATAAATATTAAAAATAAAATTTATAAATAATTAATTTTAATTAATTTAATAATAACACAGAATTCTCAAAATAAAATTAAATCATTAAATCTAGTGACTCAAAAAATCCAAAATTTAAAATCGAAAATAATATTGTTAAAACAAACGAAGGTAAAATTTGGATACTATATGAAAGTAGAAACGCATTTATCAGTGAACATCATAAGAAATTGTGCCATGCTTGTAGGAATAAATTAGAAAAATACATATGCCACAACTTTGCAAGGAATAATCTTAGTAGCAAAGTAAAATAAATCATATAAAGATGCAGGGATGGAAACCGGTTAACCGTTATTTTTCTAAATATTTCACTAACTTTAACCGAAACCGAAATAAATATTCATAAATAAACCGGTTACCGTTAACCGAAAAAAAACCCGGTTAAAATTACGAATTTTCCAATTTAAAATGTTCTACTCAATTTTTTTTCCTTCTTTTCATCATACAAATTAGTATTTCCTAAAGCTTATGTCATACCTTTTATAATTATGGTTATCCCAATAAATAATTTCAAAAAAAAATCTACTAGTAAATAGGCGAGATATTACAATTTTGTGGTTATTTATAAAAAAACACAGCTGCAAAATTTTGATTTCGAAAAGAGAAAAAAACACAAAATATAAAAATTATGTATGTCTAAGTATACAAAGATTAGTATATTATAAAGTTGGGTAATTACAAAGCGCAAATTTAGAACGTCACGTAAGAAGTAAACATCAGGATAAGTACTACAAATTTCAAAGACGAAAGCCTCAAACAGCACTATGGAAAACCAAACAAAGATGCTAAACATCATCTCTTAATTGTTCAGTTAACTCAGATGTTATCTAATTTCCTGGCTGATCTCATAGTGTATTCTTTATTTTTATGTTATATTTATAGTTGTGTAAGAAGATATACAGAAAAGTGTTGAGAGATGTTTGATCTGATCTCCGCTTTATATTGTCAGATTTAATGACACGCATGACTGATCGCATTTTAGAAAACATTATGATAATTTCTGGGAAATAAATAAAATTATTTATCATTTTACAAAACTACATTAACAGTTGGGTTAAATATTGGTAAATGTGAAGTTCTGGGTTTAAAATAGATGTTTGAGATTTATTTTCTTAATTCAGTTTGCAGCTATTATGATTATGCAGCTTGAAATTGAAATTATTCCTGAATAAATTACACATGCTTATAATTTTTAATATTGAAATAAATTATAACTGATAGTAATTTACAATTACATAAATATGATAACTTACATAAATAAACGTAGTAGTAGATAAGAAATTTTAAACTTATGAAACTTAAGAATTGATGAACAATAAACTTGATTTTAAAAATTCATAATGTTTTCCTTTGCAATGAAATTTCTTTCACTTCATTTGTAAGCCACATTCTGTAATTATAATAACGTGAATGATAATGTTTTGTTTTGTTTCATGATAATACGCGTTGCTACGCTAAAGCAAATTGAAAAACATCATTCACTTTATCATAATTACAGTATGTGCCTTTTTGATGTCCGTAAAACTAAACCTGTTTTACGCTAACAAAGAAATTTTAAAAAACCGGTTTTTAACCGTTAGCCGTTATTTTGCAAACCGGTTTAACCAAAAAACGGTATTATTCTAAGAAATATGAAACCAGTTAAATTTTAACCGAAGTTAATTTCGGTTTCCATCCCTGGAAAATGTGAAAATTGCCAAAGCGGAAAACATATAATAATAGAACGAAAGAACCAATAGTGTCTCAAGAAGATTCTAAAATATTTGAGGTAATTTATATGATTATATATGTGGTCTTTTTTCAAAGTTTGTGTTTGGAAAAAAATATATTTTAGGAATTATCGATCAAAAAAGTAAATTTATAGTATTAACAGCAAAGGATTCTCAAAAATGAATATGATGTGATTAATGAGTTAAAATACTGTTGGTTGTTAAAGGTCGGTGCTCCTTGTATCATAAAATTTGACAGAGGTAAGGCATTTGAAGGTAAAAAGTTTCAAGATGTGTCAAAAGATTATAACATGGAGATATGTTATTCAAGTCCTTATCATCATTCGGCAAACAGTCACATTGAACGCCAGTTTAAAACAATAAGAGATTCTATTCAGATATCATTAAAAGATATTATATATCGAAATTGTGTCGAACTGTTTGCAGAAATAGAATTTATGCTAAATAGTACATATCAGAAAACAATTAAGACATCTCCAGCCGAGATCATATTTGGCAAAGCTTTAAGTAGAGAATGGATTGATGATAAAAATACAAAAATAGCAGTAAGCAGTGATAGGAAATTCGTGATTGGTGATGTAGTTTTGATAAAGCAAAATAATATAAATAAATCAAAGAACAGATATGAAGGTCCTGGTACAATTGTAGGACAAAAACACGAAAGACATTATAAAATAAAATTAAATAATGGCATTATTTTAGTTAGAAATATAGAGTGGCTCAAACATTTTAAATTATGTGGGATGTAAGGATAAATATTAAGAATAAAATTTATAAATAATTAATGTTAATTAATTTAATAATAATAAAGAATTCTCAAAATAGTATTGTTTAAATTTCCTCAGAACAGCAGAATTTTGAAGGAATTAAAATTTTTCAAATTAATAAATATTTCTTACTCGATCTAATAGACTCTCTTATTTTCTTTTTTTCCTAATCCAATCTGTGTTTTATTTTTATACTCTCCTATTTACTGACACTTAAAGATAATTATTTGTGCAGTAACTTTCTTTTAGCCATTCACTATTTATATTTTCTGTTTTTATCTTCACGAATTTTTGGTTCAATCATTGAGATAAAGAAATTCAATTTTTTTATGGTTTGTTTAATAACGACCTTATCATATTTTGTTGTTTATTTTATTGATTTCCATAATTTCCTTTTCATTTTTATCTCATTTTTGTTTATCAGATATCTTGAACAGGATTCACTTTGTTTTATTGCAATTCTCTAACTAATTCTACTCACTTTAATAATTTGATCATTCATCTAGCCTCAACAATTTCATCTATTTGTTTCATTTTCAATATTTTCCAATTTTAAGTTACTGTAAAAATCGTATTTATTTGGTTTTTATATAGAAAGTCGGTGCTTAGGTCTGACTCCTTGGTGTCCTTCTTTAATCGATTTAATTAACCCAACACAATAAGATTTATTTCCAATTTATATATCACAACTTTATTCACCACTTTCACATAACTCGATTCAATTCACAATACTCTACACAATTACTCTGCACGATTTAACAAAATTCAATGCGTAGGGATACGTCTTCCAAAGGGAGATGTCTCTGTCTGGTACACAATTTGTTTGACTGGTTAATTTATCTTTAAGTTTATTACCTCCTTTATTCCGCTCTCTGAAATATTCTCTTCGACCAACTGGCAATTTTGTTGATCTGCCTTTTCTTTTTATACTTATCTTGCAACTCAAGTCAACCCCAAACTAAATTGATTTTGGCATTTTTGACATCTCTGTCCAAAACCAAATTAGTTATTTCTGGGCTCCGGGGTTTCCATTTGTTTACAATAATTATTTTGGTGTCGGTTTTCTCTTTTATCCCGGGTTTTCTTCGTCAACCAATTTCGTTTTCCGTAATTAGAAAATTTATTGATGTTCCGGGTTTCTCACACTATTCGGGTTTTCTGTTGGCTCGGACTTCCCATTAGCTCGGGTTTCCCATTAGCAAATTAATTTTTAATTAATTTCTATTTTTATTAAGTATTTCCTTCTGGGGAGCCCCAATCGATTTAATTTTATTATATTTGGATTTGTTTCGTCATTTGGCATCCACCCATACCCGTTTCCCTCGATAAATATTTATTTTAAAATTTTAATTGATTTTGCCTTTTTAATTATTATTTCGAATATCTATGTTTTTATTGATTTTCCATTTTTACTTTTGTGCATTTTGTTAACCCCAACACATTTAACACAGATATTATATTTTAAAAAATTATTTTGGAATTTATTATTATTTTATCTAAATGTGACAAGATAATGTAATTTATTGGAAAAATTTTGTAAACTTTTACTTTGCCCCCAGTCCTTCAAAGCTCAATATCTAATGCTTAACAATCATTTGCGCGAGTCTTTAGGGGGCCTCGCTTCAGATATTTTATGTATTTGTACTCATCGCAACCAGTAGGTACCGCATTAGTATAATTTAGTTTTTCACGCATAATTAAAACAAACGGATAAAAGGGATAAATTACATAATTTGTAAACATTAGTCTTATAATGCGGTGAGAGTTGCATATAACTAGTTACGTAACAATGATGTTAGGAAAACTAATCACAGCACCTTATTTGAAGCTTGCATAATCGCCTTTCACTTTCGTCTGAAGGGAAATTTTACCAGATATTGGTAAAATTTGATGGGGAGGAATGTGTTGATTAAAACTATGGTATTCGTTAGGGACCAGGAAATCTCTCACTATTAAATAATCAGTTCATTTATTTAGCGTTCCGAGATCAACTTTTGACGTCAGGCGGTAATTTATGGAGATAATTCCGATCAGAACAAGTAGTCAGTGATTCAGATCATAAATTTGCCACTACCGACAGCAGTGACGTTTCCTTCTCCACTCTGGATTCTAACATCGGACCGGGAAATTACTATCATTGAAAGATAAAATTGGTAAACAACATTTTCCATCAAACATTTGGCTCTCAGTGCCGATTTTCCGATGATTTATAGTGTGATTTATCGCATTAGGTCGCATTGCAAATTGGTTTGGACAGTCCAACTTGTATCATGTCAAACCTTTCGTGGTTTTACTCGGAATTCCTGAGAAATATAACATAATTTATGGCCGTATTAGTTACGGGGAAATTTGTCGGGAATCTTTGAAAAATCATCAAATCCAAATAGATAAAATTATGTAAAAAAATAAAATTAATTAAGGCTGAAAAATTATATTAAATGAATTGGAAATTTTATATATTTAATTTAAATATTTACATAAACGTTTAGGTTTGCATAATAATAATAATATTTAATAATAATAATAATAATAATAATAATAGTATTAATAATAATAATTATTATTATTATTATATATCAGATAAGTGAATAACAAAATAAGACCTTACTACAAAGCAATTATTATAATGTTATTCACTTATCTGAAATATTAATTTATGTTGCTACCAATGAATCATCGTTTTATAATTATAATAATAATAACAATAATAATTATAATTATAATTATAATTATTATTATTATAATAATAACAATATTAATAAAAATATTATTAATAATAATAATAATAATAATAATATTAATAATAATAATAATAATATTAATATTAATAATAATAATAATATTTAATAATAATAATAATAATAATAATAGTATTAATAATAATAATTATTATTATTATTATATATCAGATAAGTGAATAACAAAATAAGACCTTACTACAAAGCAATTATTATAATGTTATTCACTTATCTGAAATATTAATTTATGTTGCTACCAATGAATCATCGTTTTATAATTATAATAATAATAACAATAATAATTATAATTATAATTATAATTATTATTATTATAATAATAACAATATTAATAAAAATATTATTAATAATAATAATAATAATAATGATATTAATAATAATAATAATAATATTAATATTAATAATAATAATAATAATAATAATAATAATAATAATAATAATAATAATAATAATAGTTATAATGATTACAATAATTATATTAATAAAATAATAATGTAGACAAAATTTAGGAAATTGCCAAATCCTTATGCCAGAAGTGAGTGCTCCATTGAGTAATTAACATTCTAATATTTATTTTAATGAAATATTGAGGTTGATAGATGAAATGGGATCAAGGATGTCACAATTTATTGCTTGATATGTCAAGGATAAGTGATGGAGATTTATTAATATTCATGTCACTGTCGTATCTGTGAACGGAAATTGAATTGAAATTTTGTCATATGGAATGAGTAAATAAATTCTAATTATGACTTTCAAATTGCATTATCTCAATATCAATAGGAGATCTGGATAACTAGGGAGGGGGGTCGTGGCTGCTTTCCATTTATCTGACTTTTTGAATTGTGGAACGTTCAGTTAATTTATTCATAAAATTTTCATTCAGTCCCATTTGTAGTCTTTGATTGTTCTTATAATAATATTCACAATAATATTCATAATAATAATAATAATAATTAAAAGATAACGCCAATAAAAAACCTTTCGTACGATATATTTCGATAGCACAGCTATCATCTTCAGGTACTCAAAACCAACTAAAAATATTATGAATTAACATTTAATTTAAACAAATTATTTTTTATTAATTTAATTTTTTAATAAATAAATATTTTTAATAATATATTCAATTCACTTTTAAATTTTAAATTTTTTTACTTATATTCTAATTTTTAAAAATTAATGTAATTTAAAATTTTCAATTATTTTAATAATATTAAAAAAACAAACATGATTTAACATACGTAAACTATTTAAAAACATTCAAAACATTCGTAGTCACAGCACTCTACGAATGTGCAGGAGTGCTGTGACTACGAATGTTTTGAATGTTTTTAAATAGTTTACGTATGTTAAATCATGTTTGTTTTTTTAATATTATTAAAATAATTGAAAATTTTAAATTACATTAATTTTTAAAAATTATAATATATAAGTAAAAAAATTTAAAATTTAAAATTAATTTAAAATATATTTTTAAAAATATTTATTTATTAAAAAATTAAATTAATAAAAAATAATTTGTTTAAATTAAATGTTAATTCATAATATTTTTAGTTGGTTTTGAGTACCTGAAGATGATAGCTGTGCTATCGAAATATATCGTACGAAAGGTTTTTTATTGGCGTTATCTTTTAATTAAATCGTTGCCAAATTTATTTAATTATTTAATAATAATAATAATAATAATAATAATAATAATAATAATAATTTGATTATTTTTTAATTGAAACTTTTTTTGTTCGTTACTATTTCAGTGATTTAATTCTACGTACTAATTATTTCTAACGGTTAAAGTTTTACCATCCTAATTCTAAGATCTGGACCCTATTCGATGTTCCCTCTAAACTTCTTACCGTTGATGAGCAAATTTTTACATTAAGTGGTATTCGTAACTGAAAGTACATATGTCTTCAAAGCCATGACAATATTGCATCGAGTTTCGAGCCATGTGATAACAAGAATGGATATGTTTGCAATGCGCAGATTTATATTAGAAAGGTTATACATTCACCAGAAAATATTCTGAAACAAAGAGTGGCCTTAGATCTAAAATAGTCACCTACTATAACCAAACAAAGGTCTGTGTAAACTTGACTGATCAGGTAATCAGAAATTACTTCTACAAGAGAGGTATAAGGTCTCCAATTTATTAATTTTATTACTGTTTGAATATGGCTGCTTGTAATGCAGATGTACTGTTTTCGATCAAATATCCTGGGTAACTCCAATACTCAAACTTTCACGAAGAGAATTTTTATACAAAATGTGTGTCAACATTTTTATCAAAAATGTTAATTTTCTATTCAGAAGATGTTACTTTCAAAGCAAAATATAATGTCGTTAAGAACAACAAATTGGAATCCGTTGTCATCGCTGCCCATTTCACCCAGAAACCAAGTCTCAGATTATATGATATATTTATTGGTCAAGGTCAAAGCAGAGTATAATTGGTTATTTATCTAATCACCAATCGCATTTGATTTATTGCATTGTCATACTGAATTGTTTCTTTCCATATTATTTATCAAATCCTAAAATATCAATAGATGCTCATTTCCGTCTTTCTCCAACTCAAACCTATTTTGTTTAATTAAGTTTAATTAATTTAAATAAAATTTGTGTAACTTCGTCCTAATTGTTTGCTAGTTCAGAAGTTATCAACGACAAGAAACCTAAGATAAATCTTCCTCCATTTTTCTCAATGTATAAAACAAGAGTCTTTGTCATAGTCTTTATCGTTTACTCATCTTTATTTAATAAAATAATCAAAATGAAAACTTATTATCTGGTTAAAGATGTCTTTTTTTTGATGTCTTTAAGAATGAATATTTTCATCTTTTGGCGACATTTGACATACTTAAGAATGTTGAAACCAAATATTTCTATACTGGCATTAAAGGACTGCAAAAATTCAAACCTATTTCCTGATACGCGGTAGCAATGAGCCCTTTTATTACCCATCGGCAATAGAATACAAATTAAAGACAAAGTATATCAATTTCAAAAGTGTAATCTTTAGCAATAAAATGAAGAAATCTATGAATACAGATCTGATATATTTGATACTTTTTCTTCAATCCTAGCGTGATAAGGACATTAGTCCATTCCAATGACAATGGAACCCTAGACCTAAAAGCATAAGGTATTCTCGAATTGATCAATATGGTCTGCTTTATCAATCCTTCAAATAAAAATCGGATTTATGAAGGTCTTTGAGAAAGGTTAACCAGAAAGCCCGGACCTCAAATCATCGAAGATAGTTTGGTAGATACACAAATTGTACAACATACGACTCATTGTGGTCCATGGGACAAATACGAGAAATAGCAACAGGAAAAATACAGAGAAACCTTTAAATAAAATCTCCGTTCTTATTCAATCGAACAAAAAGTATCAAATAAACAATTTTAAATGTTTAAATTGAATAAAAATTATTCCACCGAAATAGTTCCATATCTACAAATCTAGCGTTATCAATAATGAAGAAATCTTTCGTGAAGGTTGAGAGAAAAGAAATTGTGAAAAGAACTGCTTTATAGTAAAGGAAATTGACCGAAAAGGAAAGTTCTTTATTTTGCCTGTTCTTCATTCAATGTTGTCAAGGAATTGTACCGAACGCTTTTGCGTTTTTCAGTGCATTTCGTTGGGCAATTTGCCGACCCGAAAACGATACGCATCATTGCCGGATTCGTGTGCTGTCTGAAAGTGTTTATAGCTTGAAACGAGCTAGACATGCGAATTGACGAATCTCTTGTTCGCCTACAGTTATTACTCGCGTTTTCGGCATACAGCAGGAGTTTCGTTAGATTTTGGGAGTTTTGTGCAAACTTTGACATATATTTCTCTTTTTCATCGGACTCCAGTGTCGCAGATTTACATTTATTCGACTCGTTATTTTTTTGACTGAATTCGGCTCGTCTTTTACTCATTCTGTTTTGATTTGTGGCGATAATTAACGTTTTGAACAACATATTTTTATTTTTATTGTCTTTCACTTGTGTCATTAAAGGTTTTTTTACGTAGCGTTTAGAACTGTTGGTGTTTATCGGATTCCCCAAAATTGTGGTCAGTTTTAATTGAGCAGCTTTCGTCTGACTTTCAGAAATTATATTCTGATTGTTTTTTAACCATTCTTCAACCTTTGATTTTTTGAATAATTTTGACAGTTTTTTATTTTTAGGAAAGGTTTTGTCGTGAGAAATGTCTCGTTGATGGCTACAGTTCGGATCCCTGGACTCTTGGTACATGAATACGTAGGAGTTCATTGGTAGGTTGTATGCAGATTGGTAATCATTGGAATATGAATTCCTAACTTCTGATTTGATAGTTTTGTTGATATTTCTAGGGACACTTTCCACAGAGGCGTTCGGTGAAAGGTCTAGGATTTTCTCAAAACTTTCTGTAATTTCTGTTTTGTCAGTTTTATTACATTTTTTATTTTTAATTTCAAAATTATAAATCACTGTCGTCAAAGTCGTCGCGGTTTGACTGATTTGGGTTGATCTTTGTGAAATATCAAGAAAACCTTCCGGACTGGATTTGATCTCTAATACCGAATTCGGATAGGACTCGGCTGTGATATTGGAGGCGTTGGATTCCTGGAGTAGGTTTTCTGAGTCACTTAAACACGGAAGAGAATATTTTTGTTTAGTTTTCCTTGAGTAATTAGAGGTAAATATATTGGGATATATTCCAACATTCGACAGTCCTTCATGACTCAATTGCAAATGCTGATCCATTCCTTTACTTTCAGTACAAAGAGTTCTATTACTACTTTTAACCATATCAAAAAGCAAATTGTTTCTGACTTCCCCTTCTAATAAAGAAAGGTTTGATGGTAACAACCTATTTTGAATAGATGTTGTAACCTCTTCAATTAATTCGCATGAATTATTTGAGCAGTTTTTCCCCTTTGATAAGGACGACCTCTTACTGCAACTAGGATTCGTCATGTATGAAATAAAATATGAATGCGTTTGGCTTTTATTATTTTAATAAATTGATAATATATAAATTTTATTCCCGATTATTAATAATAATTAAAAAATCTATAAATTATTTGTGGTTATATATAATATTATTAGGGTTCATTGACAGGGCTGCTATAAAACAGGATCTTTGTTCGTATTGTCCTTGTGGTCCTTATTGTCCTTCATCAGGTTTCAATGGTTTCATACGTAGGAGTGCCAATATCCCCGAAAACGTTAACGCTTGGATAAGTTCCGTTACCGTTTGACAACATGCAGAATTTTACAACTTTAAAATATGCGTACAGTAAATTTTAAGGTAGCAGCAGTTTTCTCAATTCACTTCACACCGTATACATTCTGTAAAACGGTAAATTATATAAAGATAACATGAGTATCACATCATGATTGTTTAAATCGGTTAAATACTGATAAGCAATAAACATGATTTTAAAATATCCCACTGTTTAGTAACAAATGGAGAAATGCTTTTAATGTTTCATCATTACTTTGTAAAAAGAGAGATAATTGTCTTAAATATAATTTATATATTCGTTCCTTTTGTTCATTACTACCATCATCTACAAAAAGTGACTTTATAACTAGGATAAGTCCCCAATATTAAGTATCCTTTGATTAAATGAGTCCCAACTTGAGCAATAGCAACTTCAAAACATTGTCTAATTTCTTCTTTATCAGTTAAATATCCTAACATAAATTAGCAATATTCAAACCATACATCGACACTTTTAAAATCTTCAATTGCACGAATGAATAGAGCACATATGAAATTTTTGTCTGAATTAATAGACTTTTCATCATTGATCCAATCAATCCACATTTCAGAGGACAATGGATTCTCTTGATTCTCTTGATTCTCTTGATTCTCTTGCTTCAATCATCTTTTCTGAATGTTTTAGTGCATTAATTAACTTCCAATGAGAATCGTAATCAAGAGGATTTTTTAAAACATTTTCTCTATACATATCAATTTTCATAATTTTCGCTGAAAAATCTTCTTATTCCTCACAAACTCTTTTCCTTTTATCTTTCTAGTGTTTGAAACAAATATTTCACCTCATGCTCGAACTCCGACTAACCTTTTCCAAGACGAAAAGGTTTCTACTTGAAAGCAATCGCTATTCCTCTTTCTTACTTGCTCAATTGTTCTAGCCACCATCGTAATGGCCTTTCTCAATTCTTCCCCACAAAACATTGTTTGCGGCCCTTTTTCTTCATGTTCATTAATCTTGAATTTCGGCCAGTCTTGTTAGTCATTTCTTAAATATTCAGGACCTTCCCATCACAATTCATTATTAATTAATTCTTTTGCTGACAGTTCTCTTGATACTGGATCCACTGGGTTCATCTTTGTCGGTACATAGTTCCACTACTTTGTAACAGTGCTTTCTTGTATAAACCGGATTCGGTTGGCGACAAATGGTTTGAACAACCTTGCATAGTTTCGGATTTAATGGATTACGTCTTGACTGTCTGACCAAAACCAAATTTCATTCATTGGTTTTCCCAAAATCCCATTGCTCTCACTTCCACAGGAATCGTCTCCGTTATTCTTTGTGAATTTGATAGTCATTTCCTGGCTTGCATTTCAGCGTTACTCCACACCATTGTCAAGTCATTTTTCAGCTCCATCCCTTCGTCTACTGAGTCCACATAATCCATTGTGTCGTCCATATAAGTTGATTTGCAGATCGTCTCAGTTACATGCGAATTCTCATCTGCAAACATTTTCCCATTCTCTTGTGCAACTAGTTGAGCTAAAGACGGTCACGCGCTTAACCAAAAATTCAAGCGGTCAAACTCGTACTTGACCAACTTCCCATCTTTCTCCCATAGAAATAGATTATACGGCTTATCTACCGATGCAATTTTTACCCTCAAGTACATTTCTGCAATATCAGAAACTAGTGCGACTGAAAACCTTCGAAATCGCTCCAAGATATCGAATATGTTGTTCTTCAGTTTTGGTCCACTCTCAACCCTGTTCCATTACTTTTTGCAGCTGCGTCAAACACAATTCACACCTTTGTTGTGTCTTTGTCACGTCTGATAACCGGGAAATGAAGTCAAATTCATTCGTTCTTCATTTTCCCCCGATTCTCCTTGGCCACTATAATGTATCATTTCTTCCGATAACCTTCAATAATGCCATCATACTCCTCCCTGATCCCTTCCTTGTCCAACTTTCGCAGTAGACTTTTGAGTCGTTTTTCAGCTAATACCTTGCTATCTGGTAATAACGTCGGTGAACGTTTCCATGGAATTTTCAATTCATATCGCCCGTCGACCTTCTGTAAAGATTCCATGGTCTTTTCGTAAACATCTTTGTCGAGCTTTGAAAACTTCACTTCCTTTAAACTAATTTCGTCGATTTCCCACATCCTTTTCATCTGCTCCTCCAATACATTCTCTTGACTAAAATACATCATGATAAAATTACATTTCATAACGTCCCAACCGAAGTATTGCCGACACATGTCCAACCAAGCGGTGTTAGTCCAGCAATTGTCTCGCCCATTTTTCCATCAAACTCTCTCAACGACCTCTGCAGTCTAAGGTAGTCAGCTCCTATCAATACTCCACTGTCTGTTGCTCACCAATCATCGGGAAATAAATATTCCTTAGATGCTTCCAATTTTCTCTTACTTTTGTCCAACTGACCACACACATGTCTCCGCACACATTCTTTACTGCTAAAGCTGAGAATTCTTTTGTAATAAAATAATCAAAGTCATATTTACTCTTTTTGTGGTCATTCTTTGGACTTTCCCACCGATGATGCTCACTGTTCTTACCTCATCCTTTCCTTTTAAATCATATTCTTCTAAAACCCTCATTTTTCTCTTCGATCTCCTTTAGATCGTCTTCAAAACAGGAAACTGCCACATGCCTTTTGAGTCTGTTTCCTAGCAGAATCATTAGCTGGAACTGCTCGGTCGCTTTTTCAATTTCATCTTGATAAATCTGTAATGAACTTATAGCATCTGAAGCGCTAATTTCGTTTAAAGATTTGTTCCTAAGCTTTGTCAGTCGATACTTTGTCGATCGTTTGTTCGCCAAACCTTCTTCGAGCTCCTTTCCATCTGCCTCACCTCCTCCTTTCAAACTCATCAATAACTGTATTGTTGACCCCTTCTGTATGGCATAATCACTCAATGTCCCGCCATTGTTCAATTGTTTTCCGGCGAAACTCAATCGCTGCCGATCAGGTGGAATTCCTTCTTTTTCTTGAATTTTTTCCCTTAAATTTTCAATATTATTACTTAACTCCACATCTATTGCTATAGTTTTCCCAGAAAGGGTTTTTATAAATATTTGTCCCTTTTTAGCTACGCTTGGCATTCTACAAGAGTGTTGGGGCTCATAGCAACACTCCTCCATTTCTTAATGACATTTGGGTATCACATGCACCCCCATTCCAAACACTTTTCATGCTACACAATCTACTTTTAAACTTTGGGGAGGGGAGGATGATATTAAAAAAATTAAAAATTACAATATAAAAATACGTAAAATTATCCATTTTTATCTGCAGATAATAAAATAACATGCAAATGTCCATTTCTTGACGCTGTTCATTATGAATGGAAATTGATACTGTAGACGGAGACATGTCATTTTCCGTTAGCTCGAGACCTGTAGCTCCGAATGAAAGATAATTTGCTTTGTAGTTGGCCAAATCTCCTCCAAGTTCCCCATCTTTTCCTGTAGTGTAGTGAGGCTGGATAATATTTCGAAGCCCCCTCACCTGGGCTATCGTAATCGTTTTGGTGCGTGGCCCTCCGAAGAGAACTACGCTCTGCTACCATGTTGGATTTGATTTTCCCATTCCTTATTCTTTTGATTCCACTCAAGAAATTCTTTTAATGTTTCATCATTACTTTGTAAAGAAACAGATCATTGATCCAATTAATCCACATTTCAGAGGACAATGGATTCTCTTGATTCTCTTTCTTCAATCATCTTTTCTGAATGTTTTAGTGCATTAATTAACTTCCAATGAGTATCATAATCAAGAGGATTTTTTAAAAAAATTTCTCTATACATATCAATTTTCATAATTTTCGCTGAAAAATCTTCTGATTCCGAATCTCTACTATCGATCATCATCGATCATATGAAACATTTTAAAAATGTTTTCTTTATAAGACAAATTCGTTTTATGGTTAGCAATTTAATTTATTAAAATAATTCCAACTACAAATCCTCAAAAACATTGACCACAATTCTAACCCATTTTTAAATTTACAATTCCGCCAAAAAACTAAACAACACTAACTCGAATAAGCAACATACAAAAAAAGTATATTTTACATAAAAAATAAAAATAAACTCAATTCAAGATTCAACAGGCAAAGTTGAAGAATAAAATGACAAAAATTACGAAGAAAATGAAGATAAAGATGATGAAGAACAGGTTACAAATAAACACGAAACACAATTACACATACCAGAACCGGAATAAGCAAATATTGTAATGAAAATAGAAAAACTGAATATAATTGATGATCCCATTTCTTGGCTCGAGATTATAACTCAAAAAATAAGAGATTATTTAGTCAAAAAGGTCCTACAAAAATTATCTTAAATGAGTTTCCGCGTCAAGTGAATGGAACTTTTACTTTTCAAATATACATAGCACTAGCCACTGTAGGATTTAATAATTTTTCAAATATATATAATAGATTAGCCACACATAAAAAATAAAAAAATCCTGTGGTAGCTATTTTTAAATATACAGAGCTTCAAAAAAGACTTTCTGCCGAGCAAACAATAGATATCGCTCACTAGAAGTTGCTGAACTAAGAAAAGGCTCGTTTGTATAAGATATTTGAAAGATTATTTTCTGTAGTTCAGTTTTTAGCTGCACGAAATATCGCGTTTAGAGGATCCGTCGAGAACCTAGGCGACGCACAAAGTGGAAATGTTCTAGGAATACTTTGATTGACTGGAATGTTTGGTCCGGTAATGCAGGAACATATACAAAGAATCGACAGAAAACAAATACAACAAAGTTATTTTAGCAAAACAATACAAAATGAAATAATAAAAAAATCTTACTAAGAAACTGAAGAGGATTATTTAATAATCGAAACTATTTTCAACAATATAATTATTACTTCGTAGTAAGGGCTTATTTTGTTATTCACTTATCTGTTATATTAATCTATGCTGCTACAAAGTAACTTTCGTTTTATAATAATAATAATAATAATAATAATAATAATAATAATAATAATAATAATAATAATAATAATAATAATAATAATAATAATAATAATAATAATAACAATAAATAATTAAATAAATTTGAAAACGATTTAATTAAAAGATAACGCCAATGAAAAACTTTTCGTACGATACATTTCGACAGCATAACTGTCATCTTCAGGTACTTAAAACCAACTAAAAATATTATGAATTTACATTTAATTTAAACAAATTATTTTTCATTAATTTAAAATTTTATTTATATTATGACTTTTAAAAAATTAATCTAATTTAAGATTTCAATTATTTTAATAATATTAAAAAAAAAGTTTTTTTAAAAAACAATACATAAACATGATTCAATATACGTAAACTATTTAAAAACAGTTAAACATTCGTAGTCACAGCACTTTGCACATTAATCTTTGGATCCAATGATCTTATCAACAATGCTTCACATATCACGCGTTTCCAATAATTATTGAAACTTTTCAACAAAATTCTAAAATCAGACATTCCTATTTCACTTTTACAGCCTCTATTGTGCTCACTAATATTGGTCAAACCCTTCAATCGACAATGCTCTAGAACTCGAGTACAGAGATGACGGGAAGCCTCTCCAATGTATGTCGCATTACACCCATTACATGTAAATTGATAAACGAGATCAAAACACAATCCAAACGGAGTTTTTTATTTATTAAGAAGCATATTGCGTACCTTACACGAATTAGAGACGATCTTATATTCTAAATTTCCCATCTGTTTACTTAACTTCCTCTATAATTTGCAAAACTTTCCGAGTACAGCAATACTAACACAAATTTAGGCTCATTTTTATTATATACATTTTTACTATTATTTAGATCAACACTCAATTCACACTCATTTGATAAATTAAACTCAGACTTTCCAAAACATGGATCCTTAAGATTTTAAATCAATTTATCAACAATCTCTTTTATCATCAACAATAAAAATGATTTAGAATATCCATTCTTTATCAACAACTCAACCAATTTATCAACACTTTTTACCGAATTAGCAAAAGTAGAAGATAAAGACCATGAACGATAAATCAATCCTTTCACCATATTTCTCTTATACTTAAATTCACAAAAGCTTTCTGGAAAAGTATAAAGACCAGTATCAGTTGGTTTTCTATAAATCTCTGTTTCATATGTGAATACAATGTTTTTATGTAAACTGTTCATAAAATTCAAAAACGGTTCTACATGTTTCTGGTTTTCAAATACAAGAAAAATATTATCCACATACCATTTATAAACAAAAGGATTTTCAAATTGGACAGAAGCTCTTTTCCAAATTAGCCAAAAATATTTATGCCATTGTTGGTGCTAAAGGGGCACCCATTGTGACCCCATCTATTTGATGATACCATTAATTATTGAAAAGAAAATTGACATTTGAAGTAGCAAATTCAAGAAGTTTACAAAATGCCCTTCTATCCAAAATGTGATGTTCAGAATCATTTTCATCCCACAACGCACAGTATAAGTCAATTGTATCAACCAGTGGTACATTTGTAAACAAACTACAAACATCAAATGAAACCATAACATCATTCATACTTCATTTTTGTAACTGTGCAATACAATACACAAACTCAAAGCTATCCTTACATTCAAACTCTGATCGCATTAACGGTTTTAATAATCCATCTAAAAACTTTGCTATTTTATACTGGGCAGTACCAACCATCGACAAAACTGGTCTCATAGGTACACCATCTTTATGGATTTTTGGCAGCCCATATAGTTTTGCTGGCTGCGATTCTATTTGGCGAATAGACTTACCTAACTCTTCATTAATAAGCTTCTTCTCAATAAAACCATTTAACATATTTTGTACAAACTATTCATCCTTAAGAGGAGGCAATTTTCCTTTCTTCCGACCCTTTGGCAATTTCACAAACTGAGGAGAATTTAACAAATCATTCAACTTATTTACATACACATCATGGTCAAGAATAACTATCCCATTTCCTTTGTCAAACTTACAGGTATTTATATTTTTTAGCTAAGTTTTTTAAAGTCATAAAATCCCTAATATTCTGCTTTTTGTTTTTATCGATATACTCCATCGTACTGGCACTTAACGAGCTCTTCACATAATTACCATTAATGCCTTTCATCGATCGGGATATATGAAAATATAAACTTTAAACTTTTGCACACAATTTTGTTTCATCCAAGCGATTCTTAATACAGTGATTTGGACCAAATTTTATAAAAAAATAATTTGATTAAATTAAATGTTAATTCATAATATTTTTAGTTGGTTTTGAGTACCTGAAGATGACAGTTATGCTGTCGAAATATATCGTACGAAAAGTTTTTTATTGGCATTATCTTTTAATAATAATAATAATAATAATAATATAATAATAATAATAATAATAATAATAATAATAATAATAATAATAATAATAATAATAATAATAATAACATAATAATAATAATAATAATAATAATAATAATAATAATAATAATAATAAAATATTAATTTGTTAAACAAAATAAAAAACACATAAATATATTAGCAATGTTATTAAAACAAATATCACATTTATTTGCCAATAAAATTATAAAATTATCAAATTTATAAAGAGAACGACAGGATGTTTGCGTTGACGGGGGGTCGGGATTTCATTGCGTAAATACTGAGTTTCATTTTATTGGCAGTTTTTCTGTCGGTTTTGACTTAATATTCCATGGCACGGCTTTTAAAGTTTCCTTTTGAGCTCTTACCAAATTTTCCAATTTTTCTAGGAGGAATAAATAAAAAATTAAATATGGCGTCAAACATTCTCCTCTCTGAATCATCAAATTCATACATTATTATTTTATCGTAACATTTTTGTTATAATGCTGCGATTTCCCTAAGGCAAAACTTCGTTGATACAAATTCATTGCAATATTAAAATAATATTTTGTTTTTAATTTAATTATACAAAACAAAAGAACATTATTTTTCATTTATTTTTATAGACTCAGAGTGAGCACTGTTAATGAAAGCTGTGAGGATAACGAGAGAGTGACTGAATGAGAGGTGGCAAAAATTCGGATGGCAAACCATTAGTTGGTAATATGAGAGTTGAATGAAGCGAGAGTAATCAAATGAGAGTTGGCATATAAAATTACCCATCGGCAGGTATGTCGACTAAGTATATATTTTGGATACGTATGCGTGGACAGCGCTAGATTGGGAGAATACCAAAGTGTATAATAAGAGTAAGCAATGCATGAACAAGTGGGTAAAGTGATCGAATGAGAGTAGATTAAAGCTGTGAGAGTGATATGAGAACTGGAGAGTTAGAGCTTGAAAGATTTAGGATTAGAGTATGGTAATACCGGTCAAGAAAAGTTTTTAATTTCTCTGTCAATAATGATATAGTCAAATTATGGGGAACCTTTTAAGAAACTAGTTTAGAGAATCGGTTGGTAATCTGCATATTCCTAATACAAATTGATGAGATAAAGGAGTTGAACATTTCTAAAAGGATTTATTAAGTCAAAGGATAAAATAAACTTTATTATTTACTTATTAACGAGATTATATTATCCATATTAAAAGAACTCGGGTGTCTTGTGTTGGACATGTATCACAAGAACAATTCTTTACATCGTTTAATTACAGTAGATGAGTGCGGGGTTTATTGTGATAGTGGATGCAGCCGCTATCACAAAGCCTAGTGTGGAGCCGGAGATGAACACATACTAGAAAAGCAGCTCCCATCAACAAAAAAACACTTGTTGACGGTATTTTGAGATTCTAGAGGCGTGATTTTATTGGATGTTCTGCCTCTTAATACTACCTTTACTTCTGATTATTATTGTTGACATCTGGACTAATTAAATGTTGATGCGTTGTAAAAAGGAGAAGATGGATGGTAGATGGAGGTCTCTATCTACAGCAAGACAATGGTAGGACATATCTCTTTTACATCGCAACAAATAAGATGCAATAATTGCGTGTGAATATTTTATCCCAACTCACTTACTCACCTGATATGGCACCATCAAATTTCCATCTCTCTCGTCACATGAAAATGGCATTGTGTGGTAAGAATTCATCTCTGCTATAGAAGGGCAAAACATCTTTCAAGCGTGGACTTATTCAAAACCAAGAAAATTCTTCGAGGATTGTATCAACATTCTTCCACAAAAATGGGAACTTTGTATTAAACATCGTGGAAATTACTTTGAGTAATTGATGAGTCTGACGATTATACATTTGGTTTATTAATAAATAAATTTTTGTTGTTGTTTATAATAGTCAAACATTTATTTTCTACTATTGATATAGGAAAGACATATTCTCAAATTCCATTGGAAGCAGTAGAAACTTCTTGAAACTGCAAAAGGAAACAGAGCATTTATCAATACGAAAATAGCACTGGCCAAATTCTTGGAAAACAATGAAAATTGTATAAAAGCCTTCGTATTTGTAGATGCGATTAGAGCGAATTTGGATCAAAATGATCAACATGAATCATTTTTAGTATGAAACTTTCAGAAACCCAGAAAAGTTACATTGATTACTTTTGAGAACTGCTAAGAATTTATCGAGAATCCAAAAGTTTTTACAATTATTTAAATGTAGTACAGTTACACATTTATACGGATCACAAACCTCTGTCTCACAGACATCGCCTTTGATGAAAACATCTACAAATGATGTCAGCTATTCAATGCTCAATAGAATATTTAGTTATTAGTTTTTATAAAAATATATTTTAAAGTATACAATAGTTTTTTTGCCACATCCTGGACACAAAGTTTCAATGAATTTCAATTTCGACAGCAGAACGAGAGACATAAATCTCTTATTTCTTGAACACGTTTAAACCTTAATAACTTCTATTTTAAGTCTAGAGAATTTGCAAGACAAAAGAAAACAAATGTTCATTATTTGACATGCAAAAAATACTTTCAATATTTTAAATAAATTCACATAATGGAAACCGAAAATTTATCTATTGATTGCTTGTATCGGAACATATAATTTAATCCATTGGTTCGAAGTCGCATTTCAAGGACCAACTGATGTATCCTGCAATGGACCAAGTGCGGAATTCCGATTGGATCAATTGGCTTCTCTATCAGTGGTCCAATTTCCTTGTATCCACACAATAACACATCGACAACTCACATACTGTATGGTTTACTATTGTTTCTGTAGCAATATCAAAATGTCAATGAACAAAATACAAAGTTCCCACACGCTCCGCTTCTTTCGATGGGTCTATTATAGTGTTTTAATCACTCAAATAATTCTGATTTGCTAATATATTTTTAATGATTACCTTAATTTAAAATTATTATTAATTTTTAAGAAACATTGCTTTTGGTTTATTTTATTACCAAATCAGATTTAATAGTTATTCAATTGTATTCAATTTTCAATTCTATTTTATTTAATAGTCAAAGCTTTTAAATGATATTCTCCTAAACCTTCGTGAATTTCAAGTTTCAATGTATACACAGCCCACCGCATCTGGGTAGTATTTAAAATATCATTTATAAAACCGTCAAAATTACAATTTTTCTCTTACTGAAGTTTCATTTTCATCAAAATTATAATCATATGCTGCCACATCGTCGTTGAGTTATTTTATATTACTGTTTGGGTTAAAAAGGATAGTATTTAAAATCACTAAATAAATGTAAAATTAATTTTAAAAATGATAAAAAAATAAAGTTGACATATTGCATGAAAAACAGGTACTTGCTGATAGCAAATGAGAAGACAAGTATAAATATGCTAATATAAAATCAAGGGTGGTCCCCAGAAAAGATATTCAAAAAACTAAAAATTCATTAAATTTAATGAATAATTTATTATGCATGTAGAAAGTCCAAATCATGTTTTCTCATAAAATCAATAAAAAGAAATTAGTTTTTCCGGGTTAGTAAAGCGAAAAGTCACCTACTCAATAAGCGCAACCAAAACAAAATAGTTATGTGATTAAAACTTGACATGATTAGTAATTAACATAATGCAGGTATAAAAAGATAATTTGAATTTGACCATAGAGTGAAAAATTGAGCAGAATTTTAAGTGTAAATCGGGTGGCAAATTGAATAAAAGTTTAGGGGAGAAATTGAGGGTTAGATTGAGTAAATAGTCGAAAGGTGAATCTGAAAGCGAGTGAAAAACTAATATCACCAAATTAAAATTTATCATGTCTACCAAAAACTATAATTTGCCGTAGGCTAACTTTACCCTAACGCTAAAATGATGATCAAAAGATAATGTATTGACTATTGTGTTTATTGTGATAAATTCAAAAATTCGTTTCTTGTGTACGGTTCTGTTAATTTTCTTTGCAAAATTTGAACACGAAAAGTCAGAAAGCAAACCAACTTAAATAAACCAAACATTACTGAGGATGTTGGTGGCATTATCGTTCACAATGAATAATATATGTTCCTTAGTGATTTTAAATTCTGCTAAAATGTTCATCAATTGCGCTTGCAAATAACTGCTTTTATGATACCTTTCAGTACCCAGAAATTTTACTGTTGGAGTTGGAGTTGAGAGATTTTGTAACTACTCCGACTCCACAACTTTGATATTAATTCTGTTCATAAAAATATTAGGATTCAAATGCACTTTCAGAAAAATAGTAAAATAGAATTAAAAATAGATTTAAATTAAAAATATAAACCAATTATTTTAAAAAATAAAAGCTATCTGTAAGTTTTTAAATGTTTTCGATGTTTTTTATGATGATATTTCTTTAAAAATTTGTCTTTTTCAACAAAAAAAATAATAAATTTGATAGATTTGTTTTAATAATCATGAATTAACAATAAATTTTCAAATATCAAAAGTATTTTTTCTCAAATATCAATGAATTTAGAAAGTCTTAACTTCCTTAATAAGAAAAAAATACAAAAACCTATAGATTTTTCAAGCGCGACTCATTGTATGGATAATTATTTCATTAAATTGTTGACATTTAAAATTAGTATTGCAGAATGTGACCGATTTTTTACAATTTTCAACTAATGATGATTTGACCGAGCAATCAAATATCGAAAATGTTGATGAAGATCAGCCATATATTCAATTAGTAAAAAGTAAACAATTTATCTATTAATTTTACGGTAATTAGAATATAATACTGCCAAAACCTAAATGTCTCAAAGGAGTGTTTCTTGATGTTGCTAATGAGTTGAACGATCAATACAAATATGATGAGGGTATGGACATCATTGAAGATGAAGATTTGAACACCAGTGATGAAGAATCCAGTGATGATGAGAGTGATAGTTATTCAGATGAATCCGATGATATCAAAGTGTTACGAACCAGGATCGAATCGAAAGTACCTTCCAAACTAATCGAGGAAATGCCAAATGTGAATGAAACGTCAAATGAATAATTTAGATTTTTTATAATTAAAAATTTGCTAAATACTTCATTTTTTTCTAATTCTTAATCAAATTATATATAATTTCCTCTATTAACCAAGAAAAATATTGATTTATTTTTTCATGTAATATACCGCAATTACAAATATTGAGTAAGCATTTATTACCGTAGATTTATTCTGATTGGCTAATTAATTTTGTCCAATCAGCGTCCAGATGACTGAGTAAGATACTAAGTTCGACTCTAAATTGCCCTATTATCCATCATTTACATTCAATCACATTGGGCTATGTCGCATTTTATGGAGTAATGTTAAGTTTACTGATTATATTCCTTCCACATTTTGTGTTACAGAATAGCAAAATTTGAGTGATATATTCTTACGTTGTTATTTATGTGAACATCAGTAACTTGGGTACCCTGGGCCTTGACTTGATATGACAATGAAGCAATGATGATATTAATATGTGGTGCGATTGCCGAATTCTCAACTGGAAGTGTTCATGTAAAATAAATATGCAAACACGTAATTGTGTGCAGGACAATATAAATACAAACATTAGAGTACATATGGACAATAGCGCATTTGACCAGTGATATTCCGCCCCTCAAGAAAAAAAAATTTATCTTGCATACCAGAAAGTGTGAACAAACAATGTGGGATGAACCAATCAAGGAAATTTATGAAGATGACTTAGTGATTGTCTGCTTTAATATATGTTGTTGCTCTCTAAAGGAACGAAAAATGCGTTTTTATTGGCCATTACCCTAGAATGCGGCCCCTTCCCCATAGAAGGCGAGTAGATCCGTCTCTACGTCGATTTCAGCTGAAAGTAAAAGCCAAGACTTTTTACTTACATTGGGACACTTTTTTACAACTGCAGCTTCACTGACGAAAATTGATAGATTATATGCTCAAAGTCAGTTTCTTCTCGTTCTAAACCAATTCCATAGTTATAACAGAAAATGTTTACTCCATTCATGGTTGCTGCGTATTGTATAGTATAGTTTTTTCTTTACAATATATTTTTTGCACCCCTTCAACTAGATCCAAGTCAAGTACCATACTTAGGTATCGCAATGATTATAAAGTAATATTTTTCTAACGAAACTGATATGAGCGAGTGGTAAAATATGAGACGAGCACGAATGTGGTTATATAAATTGATTGGTGTGTCTAGTAAAGAAATACAACCTTGCTAATTAATCGTGAAAACAAAATTAATTTTGCTGCAAAATCCCTGAGCTTGATGAACAAAATATGATCATGTTAAACTAAAAAAATAATTAAAATTTGTTAGATTATTCCGAGTCTTGTGGAGAGATAATTCGATTTGAGATCGTTATTGGGAGATCCTTATAAAGAAACTAAAAATGCAGTTAGATATTTGGCTAAGAAAATGTAATGAAGAGTTAAAGAGTTTAAAATAATAAGCGAAAAGCATTCTGAAGGAATTATGAATGTCTCTTTTGAAGTTGGTATAAATTTTGTTGCTTGACATTGTCGTCCTTAGAGTGACCTGCTCCTAATATCAAACAAAGTAAAATTGTATTTGCAAAACCTTGAATGATTGTAATTTGTGATATTAATAAAAAGTTATTGCGTTGAGTTATTATTCTGATTGAGAACACGAGGAGTGTGTCTTATAGTTTTATTCTGCCAAAAATAATTAACAACCTGTTGGGCTCAGAGCCACGATTTAAACAAAAAAAAATTAAAATTGAAATTAAAATAAAAAGAAAAGTAATGGAACGAGTCACTGAATATAAGCACGCACCGCAAGAAGATATCAAAAATTAATGTAAAACATATTAAATAAAACAAAATAAAAATATAACAAAAACAAAATAAAACAATTAATTAATTAAAATCACTAAAAAGCCTACAGCTGCAGAGAGAGACATAGGAAAAATAAAATAAACTGCCAAAACCTTGCAAAATAAGGTTTAGAAAAAACACAGGCAGAAGTGGCGACCGGAAAAACAAAATAACGAGGGCTAAAAATAATACTATAATAAAATAATAATAGAAAAAAAAAATTTAACTCTAATAAATTATATATCAAAAAATAGAGAAAAATGCACAAAAAATAATAAAAATAGTTTAAAATTAATAAAATAATAAAAAAGCCCTAAAAATGGCGAAAAATCGCTCATTGGTCGCACACACGCACAAAAATAGTATAAATACAGTGACAAATTTCATTATTTTTAACTTATGCTTTTACGATTTCACACTTATTCAAACTATTTGCAACAAACTTTTTAGAGTAAGGATCTGTTTTTGTTGTATAAAAATTTGTCTATGTAATTTTATATGTTTTATTAAAAGTTTAAATGCCTTGCTTACAAATTTTAACTTTATATGTTTTATCATATTTTATAATATACGAGGCCCCTTAAAATCTTTATTTACTAAATGTATAGTAATAGATATCAATGGGACGGATCGCGGGCCGGCTGGTGGATTAAGTTCCCTAGTTGCGCTCGTGGGTTGTGTTCCATTGAAACCTCGGTCGTACGCAGTAGGGTCTGGCCATGTGCACAGGACCTCCACGCAGTGCATCGTTGAACGCCTCGTAGCGGCTGCTGAAAAATGTGGCCGGAACGAGCAGAATTTGTAAACTATGGGAAGTTCGACCACAGGTAGGAGAATTAGGACAGATCGCGTAGCGATCTGGTAGGACCAATTTTTATGGTTGCCTCGAAAAATTACACTGAGTATGACCGGGTAGAAGGGGTAAGTACGAGTAAAAAGTAATTTAACAATTTATCACAGAAAAATTCAATAATAACGGAAGTGTCAGAACTTATATTTCATCCAAAATACAGAAAAGAATACTTTAACTACCTTTAATGGATGCCCATGCATGTAACCGTATGGACACCCACCTGCATATTTAGGCTCACAGGTAGGAAACGATCGATATAGCACATGATAATGGTTCTAACTTCATCCATATAGACATCCAGAGGTTCTTATCCGCGAATTAGGAAATTAGATGGAAATGGTTTTATCAACTCCTTGAGCACTGTAGACGATGATACCCATCTTGTCGCATTCGATCTTCCGAATAGTAGCAGTATCGACCTGGAGATCGGAGATCTCGTGACTGATCTTTCCCCATTGGATAAGGCCATAGATTTGATATATCCACGAGTTGCGAGATGAAACCACGACGAACCAACCATCAAATATCGATAATTACTGTCGATTCAACATCGTACTCCGAATTAGACATCTGGGGTCGATTTGTTGAACCTGCTCAGGTTAGCTCAAGGTTGACGAATCTTGCTATCCCAATTTAGCCAACCGATAGGAGAAGGACGTTCCCATAGTATCGAATCACGTTACCCGATAACCGAAAATCATAAGCTTACTGGCTGATCCCTAAAATTCCGTTGGTAATCACGGGAGAACTATACTATTGCCCCTAACAACGCCAAATTTCTTGATAATCCACAATAAATCCACTCTTTTCAGTGTGTTGACGAGTTTCAGAATTATCTGATAGACATTCTTCCTTTTCACCGATAAATGACGCAATCGTTACTAACTACTGTAGTAAATCTCGATGACTTTGCCCTTCGAATAATTACGTCATTAGCCCTTATCGCGGATTCCCATAAACACGACTACAACGGGCGTAGGAAATCGCTGACCTATTAACCCGACTATTATCAGCATGCAGAGTGATCCCTATCAATATAAATACTATCAATCTCATCGGTAGTAATACCTACTTTACCGACAGCGCTATTCACACTGACGATTGATATTCCCCCGTCAATAGGTTGACTATTATTGGTAATAACAGTAATTTATTATTATTAATATTATTAGTATTATTGGCCATATTACTATTTATCACTAACATTATTGATACTCTTAACTATGAATATTTCGTACAGTATTATTTAAAATCGTTATCGTGATTATCATCAATATTATTATTATGATTATTGTTATCATTATTATTAATATTATTTGCTATTATTATTATTATTCTCATTCTTACTATTATTATTATTATTATCATTACTATTATTATTATCAATATTATTATTACTATCAGCATTATTAATCAACGACCCCCAGTAAACTCACCGTGATTTTTAAAGTAAGTATTTGCTATACCACTAAGGTATGGTTACTAACGAAAAATCATCTGTAATATAAGTAACCCTAACCAACCTTGATACTATAAGCACTGTCCGAGTCTTCCCATCTCTCACAATCTTAGAGTATTAATGTTACTAATGTTATCGTATTAATCTCATTATGTATAAAACTAAACCGTTGACTCCCATTCTGTCTCCACCTGATGAACGTAGAAACTTCTCCGAGAAGGAACATTATTCTATCTTTAGTCAGTCTTCACATTTAGATGACCAGTCCTACAAATCTACCCAGGATTCCACGGCTATCCCCATCGATCATCGCTACTCGACAGCGATTAGAGCAATTAGAAGAGGAACACACAGCTCTCCAGAAGAAGTATCAAAAGATAAAAGGGACTTGGCTTTCGCCGGATGCAGCCAAGAAACTGTACCAAAAAATCTCTCGCCTGTCTCGGGCGAGGGACGATTTGATCATCGAGTCCCGTGGACAGCGGATTCTAATAAGGGAGCAAGGAACAACGCTCCGGCAGATTTTTACGGATGCCGAACTCCGTGCTCGCATCCCCGGAAGTGTCCTGGCCCAGAACATGAACCTTATTCCGGCACAGCATCTTTCGCTGGAGACACCTCCTGTCACTCTCTCAATTCCGACACCAGTGATCATCGAACCTTCGCAAACTCCCGTGGCCGAACCACGCACTGGAGCCGCCAGGCGACGGCCGAACCGAAACCGTCGCCGTCGCGAACAACGACGCAGAACCGCGAGTCACTTCAACGCAACGGAGCCATCTAATGCCCCGTACTCGATACAAGACTTGCCACCCCCGTATCAGGAGTTTGAATTCCCCGATATAGATTCGGATGTAATATACGCACCATCAATCTCAATACATTCTCCGGCCAGATCAATCCACATCAACTTGATAGACGATGAGAATGAAATTCCGGAAACGAGTCGTACTCTAGAGCGGATGGGTCTGGACACTGGTGAAATTGCTATCTTAACAGGCAGGGTACCCAGACACCTACCTCTCCCTGACGAGCCAGGACCCTCCACCCGAGTAGACTTCGACGTCAATATGAACCCACCACCATATCGCCCGGCGAAACGTCGATGTTTCCCCACGGATATAGATGGGGACGAATGAAAATGTGTACAAATCGATCAGTCTTCATCCCTGTTCAATTTGCCCAGACTTTATCCTAGTGATTATGAATTTATCTGCAAAGGCCTTGACAATGAGTGTATGGTCCGTCTTGACTGCTATATAGTTCCGTGTATCACTCTTATTATATATCTCTCTATGTATACGAATAAAGTCTTTGAATTTCGAATTTTGTAATATTAATTTTAAATATAAATTTATGCCATTAGTATTAATAAAATACGGGTATTAACCCAAGGAAGAGAATCACAAAGAAGGGGTTAGTGCGAACAATAATAGTAACTACTGAGCGGAACTCTCACGATTGTCGACTCAGAGTAGACGTAAAGCTAAGTTTCATTGAGGATATGATTTGGGAACAAAGGGCGTAAGACCTTCTATCGGCAGCAAGAGATGGGGAACGAAGGTCCTTCGAGGAGTAGCACTGGCAATAGCGCTCACCTGCTCGAATGGCATTCGGCTGTTGCGTACAGTACCAACATGATTTCGGTCATGGGTACGCAGCAGTTAACCAAATCGTGCGTCGTATGGGGAAGACATCACCCTAGAGCTGGAGAGGATATGTGTGACGTTGATGTATGGATGTACTAAAATTAGATTCCCCGTATGACCAACAAACCCAACTATATGAATCTATCTAGTTTGATAAAAGAATCTATGATTGATAAAGAGTTAATGATAAAGATTTACATACATAGAATCCCAATATTATTCAAAACCACCAGTATAAAGGGTGGTCTCCCTTGGATAGGATTTTTATCTTGGTGTTATATTTAAGCTAAACAGCTATAGTTAGATAACTAAATGGTCAGTTCGTGACAACAATTTTTCTACCTAAATGATAATGTTTTATTTAAGAACAAACGTATAGAATGTCAATAGTTTTTTTCAAGTATTACAATATTTTTGCATGGGCCGTACATTTCGAGCCGTACGCTATTATCCGATACAATCATTTGATGGATCCGTATCCAAAATAACCAAATCATTAATTGAATGTTTACCAAAACCATGCCAAGATATGATCACATTAAACATCAAAAGATGCAGAAGAAAGGATCGGAGATATAAAAAATGGCTGTTGACAAATACACAGCGATTGACGAGCACATTCAATATGTTATTAGTAAGAGAAGCTATGATATTGTGGGGAAACGCAAGAGACTCAGAATCAATAAATACCAGAACCTAAACTTGATTCTTGAATACGTTCTCAATAGCAAAATCAATAACATACAAAATCAGAGAATCGACAGATTTGGAACAATAAGATGATGAAAGATTTCCATCATTTGAAAATCACGCAAGATGTTTAACAGAAATTCTGAATTCAGGGAAAAGAAAAGAAGACATTGTTCATTATCTAATCGCAAATAAAGCACGCGATGCAGACTTCAGGAGTTCTATTAAAGCAACATCATTAGATGATTATGTCCCTTTCTTGCCCCATCGCTAAAGAAAAATTATTAAGCTAAAATTTTCGTAGTATTTTTATATATCTCAACGAAATCTTATATATTTGTTGATCTTGAAATAAAAGTTTATTTTTATTTTTATGTAAAATTTACTTTTTTTTAAATGTTGTTTATTCGAGGTAGTGTTGTTTAGTTTTTATGAATATAAAAATGGCTTTGAATTGTTGTCAATCTTTTTGATGATTTGTAGTTGGAATTATTTTACAGTTAAATTTAACTGGATAAAAATTGACTTATTTTCTCTCAATATAATGAATAGAACAATCTATGGAGTGATTGAAAATGAGAACACTTGCAGAAATATAGATGAATCAGTTGTTGTGTATGATAAAATCGCTCAAGGTGGTTGCGGAACTGTTTTCAAGCACATTCGTTTCATGAGCAGTATGCATTAACAAAGCTGTGTGTCAACAACGAAGACAAACTATTGAATTGCATTCTGAAAATATTTATACGTAGAAATGTTCATTGTGAATATATCCTACATTCAATTATTGATCAAACTGACTCGGATATTTTTGAAGCTTTCATTATGAATAAATTTTATCCAGGGGCTGATGAGTCCAGTAAAAGTACTATTGTTACAAATGCAATCCAACATATTGATGACACTTTTTCAAAACATTGTAATTCTAAGCCACCTTTATAAATAAGTAGGTCACTGACATATACGCAGAAACTAAGTAAGTTACATATACACACATTCTATAAAGTTTTAATAAATAAATAGGTTATATAGATTAAATAAATGAATAAGTATATGATATAGAGTTGATAAATAAATAAATCATATAGATTTTAATAAAATCACAGACACACAGGCTATATAGTTTAATTAGTATATACTACACACACAACGCAGTTTGCTAAATAAAAAATTGTCAAATACAAGTTCACACACATTATTTTTCTAATTAAATCGTTTCGTATTTTATTATCATTATTTTTTCGGTGTATATAGAATCGTTAATTCTCTTAATTATTATGCTATCTATATTTCCTGTGTGTTCAATTATGAAGTATCAAAACCTTGAAGTTTTCAAAATGTTTGAATTTTTTGAAAATCAAAGGGTTTCTAACTTTTCATGGTCACTATGTTTGGGGTGATTATAGAGTCATGTGTGCTCTACATTATGATAGTACTTAGACCTTCTAGGCTTGAACCTTGGTGGGTCAAAACCTTTAAAGAGCAAAAGATTTGTCTTTGCTTATCACTAAAACGGCCAACGGAGTCAATTGACAATTTTGAATGGACACTACTGAATGGATTTTTTCTGACTTTTATTATTTTTACTGAAACTATAATAAACCCAGCCCATAACAGCCTGAGAGCTCTCATTTGAATGCAGCACTCAAATATACCTAGAATGACCAAGGGCGTCAATTGACGTCTCACAAAACCAAAACAACAACATATGTTGTACAACTTCAATAATAACATAAAATATGAGCACATTTGAGACAAATGTTCGCCATACATTGTCCACACACTGAAATCTTACAAACAGTGCAAGCATTCATTGTATGACTGTGATTACAGTCCAATTTGACTCTGCAATTGATGCGCGTACTCAATTTTTACAGGATAGCCAAGTTAGAGATAGCAGTCGGAGTAGTTTGAGAAGCGCCTATCAACTGCTGCAATAGGGACTCAAAGAACGAGCCTCGAAATATTTTTACCAGTAGCCTTACAGAATATAATCCAATAATTTATGGCTGCCGAATCTAATATGTTGTAGAACACAGCTAGAACCCACCTCCTATATTCTGCTTTATTTCATTTGACGGCACATCTTATCAAGGATATCTTAACCACATTTGTTTTTGTTGTAGTAAATTATTGTAGATGGCTTGTGCTTGTCATTGTCACTGCAATGCGATCCTTTGTGCATCGCATTTTAACTGTCTCTTAAGAGCGGCTTTTATTGAAAAAAAAGAACAAAATATTTTCACATACTCCAATTTTTCTAAAAATGACAAACCTATTTTATATGACAAAAGTTTTCTCTAAATTACATAAAGGCCTTATGTATACTCTTTAATAATAATAATTTTATAATAACATTATCATTTGTACACAATCAAAAAATTGAGTTTATTGACGAAAACATTATCAATACATCTTTTAGGATTCATATTGAATTTTCCTTATTTTCCTAGTTTCCTATTACAGACCTTTGGGGGGTGACTGTTACCATTTTCCCTGTTTTAACCCACTAAATTGACCAGAGATAACTTTTGCCTTTAATTTAATAAAATTTATTGAAAAAAATAGCATTTCAACAGTTGAATCAATAAAATTCTGTTAAATAATTTTAAACGCATCGATTGACGCCTTTGATCTTTCTAGTGGTAAACGTTTTTGGCCTCCCTATTGTTAAAAACGTATTACATGTACAAATGTACTACGACCTAATGTACTAATTTATATGTCCATTGAAAGAGGACCCAAATACCTATCTAATGGCATATCATTCAATGTATATAAAAAAAATCTAATACCGGCATTTAATTTTTTCTTAACTTAAATTAGAAGTATATTCATGGAGATTCACGCTTATCTGTGATTCCATCCTTTTTCATTTCTATGATATTTTCATCAATTTTACTTTTTAAATAAATACTCAACTCTTTCAATAAATTTATACTCCCATTTGCATTCGGTTTTACTCATTTAGTAATATAAAATTCGACATTTTTACACAATATAGTCATTCTTAACACTGTCACCTCACTTCCATTTGCATATTAAAGTACACTAATTGGTCTCCTAAAATTTGCAATTATGAAAAATATAACAACCTGATTTCTGCAAAGATGGCGCCAAATGGAGGCTTTGCACGGGTCACGGCTTTTGCTTCGCATTGGCTTTTACCGAATTTACTATAAATACTTTACGGAAATCATTTATGAACATTTCAGGGATTTATATTTCATTCCGCGTAAACTATATCCATGAATCATTTGAAATCTACCTTACGTCTCCCGAAAGCTATCATGCATATTTTTCTTACTTTCTTATCATTATATCATTATAATTTCAATAACATTTATTTATATCTCCATTTTGAAATGCATGTTGAGAGTTTAGGATGTTTTACAGCGTTTACTAACCGATATATGATTTATTTTGTCACCATGCAAACCAGTGAAAAGCCGTTCCCTACAACCCTAAAGGAACGTCTTTGATAAGACTGATTTTGACATCTGACATTATTGGAATTCTTTTTCAGAATATTTATGTCGTACTAGGGAAGCAAAATGAAGAGAGAAAGAAAGAAAAGATTGAGGATTTTATGAAAATTTATGAGAAGAGCATCACAGAATAACACAAGCCGGAAAGAATGATGAAGGATGCCAGAATGAATCCGCTAAAGATGCTTTTCAGTTGATAATTATGATTAGCAGGACCAGAGTCAACAAAATGGGGAGGCTTCTAACTGGCTCCCACGTTGCTTCGGGCTTTATGATTAAGAACAACTTTATGGAAGTGTTTCAATGTGCATAATATTGATTACTGTGCACTTTAACCGGCACATAAGTATTGAACAATGATTCATTGTCAAGAGCACATATTATTGATTACTATAAGATTTTAATGGGCACATAATATTGATTAATTGTCATTTTTTTAGAGGGCACATGATTGAGTAATGCACATTTTGACGGGCACATAATATTGATTATAGCACAATAAATGCATAATCTTGGGTGCATCCATTGATTGAATATTTCTTCAATCCAATTGCTAGGACGCAACAAATAGTAAGGTAAGAAGAGAGAGAGGTAAAAAGGGAGGGAAGGAGAAAAGGAGGGGGAGCGTAAAAAGAGATGTGCATAATAAAATCGAATTTCACCGAGTAAACAGGAATAATTATTGATTTATTCACATAGTATTAATATAATTGGCGATGCAGGACACTTTGTCGAGTATCTGAGCTGAAAGAAATGAAGCGAATAATCTAATGAAACACTAAAATCAACGTTATCAGTCACAGTTGCGCTTATATACAGCCCAAATGACAAAAGAAGAGAATTACTGGAATTGTCCTCGTCACAAGCACGGGATGAGCTAATTAGCTGATTTCTTTTGGAACATTTCCATAATTCGCTTGAACTCTGAAATTTCAAATTAACTCAATTACAATTGCTAATAAAATAACTTAAAAAAAAATATAATATAACGAAATTTCGTCTCACTGGGAAATAGTCGAGGAAAAAAATTAATTGTCAGATTTCTCTATTGAATAAATCTTTGACAATTCCTCAGGGCAATGCCATTTATTTCTGTAGCAATATTGGGGAGATTTTCAACTGTATTTCGAGAAATATTTATTTCACTCGGCAAAGGGGATTTCTTCCACTTGAGTTGAGTGTTATTGAGGAGACATTTGCTGGACGAGTGCAGATTGGTTGCGGCCCCCGAGACCGCAAAACCCACTGTGTGTATCCTCCATAAATGTTTCAATCAACATTTACCTAATTGATGTCTCTGCCCTATTTATCAGTTTGATCTCTATTGAGTTCGGAAAGCGTTCTATTATTTTGAGCTTTTGCTGTCATATATTTGAATGTTACAGGAGTTTCTTCATTCTGTTTCCAGGGACTGTAATAACATGGGTTTTATGGTTGGGAACAATAATACACAACACGAGGTTTGAGAATGGCATCGTTAATTTCTTGCTCATTTCAGTCCTATAACCCATTGGAATATATAGGTGAAAGCTACCTCGCAAAATGCAAGGAATGCGGAAAGAATGAATTAAGTCTGAATCAAGTTCTTTGTACAAATTCAAATGAAAGGATTTTATAATCATCACATAATCATTATTATTTAAACAAGCTTTTATGCTTATTATGGAGGCTCGCGTAGAAGATTGCAAAAGAAGTTTTGATGTGCTGGAAATTGAGCGCAAATACGTAAATGGTAAAATTTATAAAAATGTGGAAACTCAAGTGATAATTGAAAATTTAATGAAATTAGACCTTCAAAATAAGTAAAGAGATAAGTTTTTATCATTTAATAAATTAGATTAACCAAGCGGATTTTAAGCAAAATGGCGAGAGGTTGTCTGCTCAATTAAGCTGTGTACGGTTTAGGTAATTATTATACTTGGTTAATATAATTATTATTTTAAAAAATTTAGTATAAAAGCAATCTCTTGTAGGAAATCTTTAGTCATATTTTTCATCTTTCTATGACTTAAATTAATCTTTTTTTATCAATTTCTGAATACCTAAAAATATTTAACTTTATTCATTATTTCACTTATAAATAACGTTTTACAAATTTAGAAAAAAGGTTTAAAATTAGAATTTTATTAAATCTAATCAAATCTAATAATAATAAAAATCGTTTTGTCTGAGTCTGGATAATACTTTTCAATTCTGATAAAACAATCTATTTACAAATTAAAAATAATATATACGGATTAAATTACCAATAATAATAAAATCGTTTTGTCTGAGCTATAACAAAGTTAATACTGAATTCCACTGTAAACCAATGCTATGACAATTACTCTAATAATGAATTAGATGAATTTATGCAAGATTTTCATTTATGTGCTTTAACAAGTAGTGATGAATCACGATTTTGAATTTCGGAATAAATTGAGAAATGATTGTAAGAAGTTTATGTGAGTAAGATTTAGTGAGGTTGAATTAGGTTAACGAAAGTTGCCATTGACTTTTTAATTACTTTTTTAAATAACATGGGCCAGTTTTCATCTAGTCAATTATAATTCACATTGGTCCTCTTTGCTCTTCTCGTACTCATGTAAAGGTATAATGTAATGAAGTGTTTGAAATATTCTCAAAAATATATCGGTAATAAATGATTGCTGTCTATATTTGTTGACCATCTCCGTGTATTTTATATTAGAGTTGTTGCGTGTAATGTGTTTTGCATATTTTTTCTCATCAAAATTATTTTTCTTTAATTCTATGATGGTCGCACATAATTTTTTTGGATGTAAAATTAATTATATTTTACATTAGCCTTTAATTACTGGGAAAATTTACCGTAATTTATGCGATTTGTTGTATTCAATGGTAAATTTAGTATTTTTTGATAACAAATCAAATTCAATACGAAATATTACATATAGAAATATGAATGTCCCATTTTATGATAACTTTTGATGGTAAATACAATTAATTTCATTTTGAAAACACTTTATTTGTTTTCCAATTTTTTTAACATTGTAAATTATTTTGTAAATTATTTTTCATTAAAAAACAGTTTATTTGAAACATTTGTTTTAAATTCAGTTGCCTACCCACTAAATTGTGATACCAGATTTGAGTACGTAATAAAGCGTGATAAGTATAAGAAAATTTTCTACAACAATTCGTAATGTTTATTCAGCAGATAATTATTTTAAATTTTACAGTCATTCTATAATTTTGAGAATAATACTCAAACAAAACATTGCTGAAAATTTATGTTAACGTCGAGGCTAAATTGACAGACTTAAAACTAGAAATTGGTCGAATATCGGCCGATGGTATTAAATGTACTTTCATTAAGCTGTTGTAACATACTGACTTTTTTATTCACTCCTTGGACCTCAACTAATTTTTTCACACATTTTTCACGTATCTTTTCAATAACCTAAGAGTGTAGTGACTGGACATAGAAATTTATCATCTGTAGAGTACAAGCGAGAAATATGAACTTCCAATTCAGACAATAAGTAGAGAGTAATTGTGAAGCTTCATATTATTATTCAACACACAGAGAGGAAGGAAAAATATTGTATTGTGTGTTTCTAAAGAAATATACATGGTTGAATAGGGGAAGCTACTTTTATTTTTGAGACATGATTGTAAACTGATTGTTCCAAAAGATACCAAGCTATGAAAGATTTGAAAGTTTAGTTTGAAATTACTACTCGTTATTTGCGTTCTCAAGTTCTTGATCACTTTCAACTGAGGGAATTCGTTAATATTAATAAACGCAATTTCAGAATGAAAATAAATGTAAAATATTTTTATATATGAAAGTAAAAATATATTATTTTAAATATATTATTATAAATATATTATTTTATATATTTTAAAATAAAATATTAATGAATTAGTAAAAATAACAATTTACATCGATATATATTGAATTTCAATTATACCTGATGATGATAGTGAGCCTGTAGAAATATATAGTAGTTTAATTTATGTTTTATTGGGATTTTCTTTTATTTAGATCAATACCACTGATTCTTATAATGATTTAATGTAATTTTTAAATTAATTAAATAAACATGACAATGATTTGATTAAAAGGATGCGCCATGCAAACACAAGTTTTATGATATATTTCGACAAATTCACGGTCATCATCTGGTAATAAATACCAACCAAAATCATATAGATTTCATATTTATATTTTAAACAAATTATTGCTTTTAATATTTAAATATTTTTTTGATTAAAATTTTATATTTCACTTAAAATTAATTTAATATGATAAAAATTGTAAATATTAAAAATTTAAATCATTCAAACCTTTAACTTTTAACATAGACAACATTATTTTTAGTTCTCTAAATTTTACATATCAAACTATTTAAAACCTTCAATTTCATACTCATAGCATTTTGCACATTATTTTTGAATCTAATGTTTAATATAAAATCACTTTAATATTTAATTGAATTTTTAATTAAATACAATTTCTAAATAAATATTAAATTAACATAATATTTTCTACAAAATTTGACTATGCATCCGATTTATTTAAGGTATTCACGAATTTTCGGAACAGCCTTTTTCAAGTGACAAGGAAATCACTTGAAAAAGGCTGTTCCGAAAATTCGTGAATACCTTAAATAAATCGGATGCATAGTCAAATTTTGTAGAAAATATTATGTCACTTATAAAGTAATCAGAGGTGAAACACAAAAAAGTCCATATAAAATTAAATTAAATTAAATTAATCTTATTTTATTATTTACAGGCTGTAATTTAGGTTCGTAGTCTCAAGTCTTTGGATAATTTGATGTAGCTTAGTGTGTAGATTGCGAATTATACTCGGGAATTTTATTTTATTTATGTAATATCACGCTTTATTATGTATAAAAATCCTAATCCAGTAATTTCATTATTTTCTATTATATTGCTGTTATTGGATAGAAAATTATATTGAAAACAAAAAAATTTCAAGTAAGCCGGTTTTGAAAATCAAAAACAAATGTAAAATAATTTTCAAAAATACGAAAGCAATTAAAATTATTAATTATATTTTACGTATTCACATTTTTACTTCCTAATATAATACAATTTCCATTCCATGAAAAATATGATTTAAGTCATTTTCTAAGATTTTGGATTTTTAATTTTTTTGCATTTCAATTTTATTTATGTTTTCTTTTGCACAACGCCAGCAATCTTGAGTTTAATCTCTTGAAATTGGCGACTTTGCTGCGGCTTTCCTTCATTTATCACGGTTTAATTTTATTTAAGAATTGCTTTTCGCTCCAGGAACCGCCAGATTGTCGTCAGTAAATGTTTGTAGTTTCGTGCAGTTATTATATTTTGAAGCGAAAGATATGAATAAACGAGAAACTGATAGAAATATATTTATTTTCAAGTCGAGTCTAAAATGTCTCAAAGCTATCGCTGATTCGTCAACTAATACACATTCCGCCCGTAACGCCAATGGCACAAATGTAATCTTACGGTGGTTTTCTATGAATTCGCACACTAATCCTCGGTTATAATGTTTCTTTATTCATTAAAATAAAAATTACATCGATCTTTTCATTCGGGATGTTATTGAAAGTCAATATTTTGTTTAAATGAACACACGCGGTATTTATTGATTGGCCCAATTGATTATGTTCAGTGACCAATTACAAACTTGATTGATTATCGATTGCTGCACTCCATAACCACTTGTGCCGTTTATACTAGGTAAACGGATTCTTCAGCGGGCCAGAGAAGTGACAATTGAGAGCAATTGAACGAAAACTTTGCCTTATTCTTATAATAATTACAGTAAAATGTTTATATTTTAGAATCCTTAAGAAGATCAATTTCTAATTAGCCCATAAAGGCTGTTTTTTCATTCAAAAAAAATCTAGAGCTTTCAAAAAATTCAACTATGGGGGGGGGAATATATATATATATATATATATATATATATATATATATATATATATATATATATATATGAAATATTAATAAATATAAAGTATTATTATTTCAACCTGAGAAATCTATTTTACCATTCCTATCGAGGTCAGCCTCGATTATCATTGCTCGGACCTCATCGTCGGTAACTCGTTCTCCAAGAGCGATCATTGTGCTCTTTATCTCATTGAAATCTAAAAGATCATCGCCATTATGATCGAATGCCTACAATAAAAATGACAAGTTACAAAATGAAATGCTTTAGGTTTTAAAATATGGTAAACACAGAAGTAGTAAGCGGGTTTCAGAAATCATAATCATAATAGAAATCTGATATTAATTAATAAAAATAATCATTATAATAAATTTTAAAATATTTATTGATTGAAAATTTTAGACCTAAAATATGTTGATTTAAGAAGAAATTTATCTGATCTTTCCTATTGTATCTTTACTTCTTTTATTGTTTCACTGTTGACTATTTACTTAACAAAAATCAATCAGTAAAATTATTATTTAATTAATATTATCATTATAGGTTATCGATTTTAATTAATATTATATTGCTACTGTGAAAAATTAAAGTCAGAAACATTTTTGTAAAAATCTTTGATATTTAATATTATTATTATTATTATTATTATTATTAAAATGTTACAATGGAATATTATGAAAATGTTAGTTTTTTAAAATTTACGAAAATATTATAATTTTTTAAAATATTCCTACAATAATAATAATAATAATAATAATAATAATAATAATAATAATAATAATAATAATAATAATAATAATAATAATAATAATAATAATAATAATAATAATAATAATAATAATAATAATAATAAAATAATAATAATAATAATAATAATAATAAAATAATAATAATAATAATAATAATAATAATAATAATAATAATAATAATAATAATAATAATAATAATAATAATAATAATAATAATAATAATAATAATAATAATAATAATAATAATAATAATAATAATAATAATAATAATAATAATAATAATAATAATAATAATAATAATAATAATAATAATAATAATAATAATAATAATAATAATAATAATAATAATAATAATAATAATAATAATAATAATAATAATAATAATAGTAATAATAATAATAATAATATTAAATGTTTATATCATTGATTGAAAATTTCGTCATTCTCTGTTCATAAATTTTTTAAATTTAAATTTTATTTTTAAATGCCCACTAAATTTTTTAAAAATCGAAATAACATCCATATACAGTGTATATTATATACAGAAAAGTTTAAATGGAAAGGCTTTCTTCGACAGGGGGCGCTAATATGCGCTCATACATAGTTACTATAATTTATTTAAAATTAAATTTGCGATTATAATATACGAATAAAAGATGCAAATAAATTTTTTTAGAAAAAATATATAAACTCCTAATAATCGAAACTATAAATATTTCAGTTTATTTGGTTACAAAAATAATATAAATGCCATCAGTAATAATAATTTCCGTACAAATTTTCCGCAAAAATTCCAGCACTGAAATTATAATATAATCCCAAGATCAAAGAGACTGAAATTGTGATTAAAAATTAATATTCGGCGGATAATTCGTAAATAATGTTTGTTAAAAAATAAAATCCTCTACCGAATGTCAATAATAAGCAACGGCGAAAATAAAATATAAGGAATATAAGGAAAACTGTAATTTGAAATTGAGAAATCCCTCAGAGGGGGTCCCAATTAATCATAATATTTTTAAAAATTCGAAACTGTAAATAGTGTTGATATGTATAATATATTATCTTATTTTAAATAGTTTAAAACTGCGGTAACCAGTGGCGCATTGGAGCCGGTTTGATCCTGCTCGGTCGAACTGTTAGTTCAAATAATAAATTCTAATTTTTTTATTTGTGAGTAAATCATAATAATTTGATTATTTGTTCGTTTAGATGAGGAAAAGACAGTGGAGCTCTGACCTCCGCTGTAGTAATATGTCTCTCAGACAATTCCATTAATGCAGCGGTGTATTGGAATTTGAAGGCGGTCAGATTAAAACGTCATTAACCCGCGCAAGTCACCGGCTTAAAATCGATTGTCGCTAATTTCCCAAAATATCACTGCTTATGAACGTTAATATTCTACAGCAAAGTAATTGCTTCATATTATCGTCACAATAGTTTGATCCTTCTTTAATTTATAATTACCCTTTATTCTTCTGCATAAATCGTCTTGTTTTGGATTTTATATCCTTAGAACAAGTATCTCAAACGTTTTTGATTTTCTCGCCAAGGTTTTGTTGTTAGGGACCAAGATTTTCTTTTTTGCCGGAGCTTTTATAGAAGATACAGGTACAGTGACGTAGACAAGGTTTGTGCCACCTTTGGATGTTCATTAACTTTACCACCCCAATTACCGATGGGTTATACAACTTTATTGTTAATCATTTCTGTAAATAATACATTTATGTAATTTTTTTATTTCAACTATTTGACAAATTGTGTTTTATTGTATTTTTCATTTTGTTTGTTTCGACAGTTAGGCGCTAAATGATTTTCGTTACAAAAAAAAACATTTAATATTCTCTATTTGAAATCAATTTTACTACGACCGACTTATTGTCTTGAGAAAAATTCAATCTTTGAACGATATCTCCAATTGCTTCAACTGTAATTGCACCTTGACACCTGCCTTCATCTACTATCTCTACAAATAATAAGGACGTTCATCAACAGATAGCCAACACTGAGCCAAATCTTTCATGGATGGATGTTGATGTTATCTCCAGCTGGAAATCTGTCAAATTTGTGAAACCATTCAATTATTTTCAAATTCTCCACACGAAAAGTTTTAATGAGCCAAATATATATTTTATCATGTCGGGATAACCTGCAATATTTATCACGAAATTTATACTAAGAAAAACGATTTTCAAATTTCTATTTTCCCCATTACAACTAATTATTAAAACAAATTTTATTTCTTTATTTCTACAGAACGGATTTTATTTTCTATTTAAATGGAAATTTCTTCTAAATGGAAAGTTTTCTAATAAATAAACACTCAAAAATAAATTAATATAAAAAAATAATTTGTTTAAATTATAAGTTAATTAATAATATTTTTAGTTGGTTTTTTGTGCCAGAACATGACGGTTAAACTGTCGAAATATATTGTACGAAGAGTTTTTTTTGGCGTTTTTTAATAATAAAAACTACAATTGGATGGAATATAACAAATATTATAAAACAAGACAAAATAAAAATATAATTAAAAAGCAAACGAAATTAATTATGAATATTTTTATCTATAGGGTTAGGGCATTCATTACCGTATTTTTTCTGGTACCGAAATACTGGTATTGGGTTGGCTCAATACCGGTATTTCGGTATTGGAAATATAAAAAATATTTGAATTTTTTTCTCAACTTTTCCTAAATATAATAATAATAATGCATTGCTTTTTAAACTGAAAATTAATTTAGACTTCATAACAGGGTGGCATTTTATAAACCAGAATTCGTTTAATTGTTATTCATTTTCATATAATCAACTTAGGTTTTAGGCATTGTTGAATATAACTTTTAAACGCATTCAGTTTAAGAAGCACATTACACGAACCTTATATTTTTTAATATTCATTTATTTAGTGGCTTTCTTAAAAGTAACATATCCAGATCACTTGCCAAGTTATTAATGCGTTTCAGAGTAATTATGACAATCTTGATTCAAAGATGACTTGGGAGGTTCTTTCATTGGCAAATTAAGTCAAATGTTTTCGAGGTTCAGACAAAGCATGGAATTATACAGAATAATCAACAGGGAACCAGATTTCAATTTTCACTACTTCAATTCCCTTAAAATCTCGAAATATGAGAGAAATCTGTGATCAAAATCACCTTGCCAATCCTCTCCTGACGACATACTTCAAAAGTTTCACGCTCAGGTCACTTTACTTTTAGGTAATTCATAAAATCATTTCATTAATAGCTTTATTTTAAAAGGAAGTCAGGTTAGACAATATGCTCACCTAAAGAAACCTCAAAAGATCGGCAATAAAAGTAAGTTAATTCTTCAGTCACTTCTGGAAATTAACAACCTCAATAAAATGGAGAAATATTCATTAAGAATAAAAAAATTGCTGTTGCACTCCTAGTTTTTAATAAAATATTTCTGGTTCTTCATCAAAAAAGAGGAAAGGACGAATGCAGCACAGGGAATTTGCTGACTGTTGACATAATTCCCCAACATTTCAAATGGCGAACAAAAAGTAAATAAACAAATTATCACGCGAAAAAGATGAAAATAATCCTAGCCCGTGTCTGGTTGGAAAAAGAAAATGTGAGCGGAAATATGAAAATAGAATTAACATAGTCACATTGTAAATATTGAAGAGTGACTGAATCTCGTGTTATTTATGTACTTTTATAACGGTGAATTGGTGGTCACAATGACTTTGACCGGATGTCGCAACGCATTTTCTGCGGTAGGCCATCAAGTCGTGCATTTTCCACTCGTAATCTTTCATGGTCCCCTGGAACTTGAATCACAATCAAAATATATAATATCATTTAATAAAGGTTCAACATTTATTCAAATCAAATAGATTGAAAAATTTCATCGAACACAGTGAAATTGCTAGTAAAATTTTACGCATTGCAGTGAAAATAGGAACTAATTTTACTTTTAAGTAAAAAAATATTTTTAACAATTATTAATAATGATGATGAATATAATAAAAATAATAATAATAATAATAATAATAATAATAATAATAATAATAATAATAATAATAATAATAATAATAATAATAATAATAATAATAATAATAATAATAATAATAATAATAATAATAATAATAATAATAATAATAATAATAAAAATAATAATAATAATTAATAATAAACTTTAATATAAATTTGTCGATAGCATAATCAATTATAAAAATATAATATAAACAAATAACTATATAAGCCAATTTATAACATCAATTTATTTAACTGTACCTCATTTGCTAAATATCGTTAGATTAAATATATAAGCCAATTTTAGGTCTAAATATTTCCTATATAATTTTTATGGATAAACAATCCGGAAATTGGCTTACATTTTTATTTATTTATACTATATATTTTTTTTGTAAATTATTCCGCAATTGACAATTTATTTTAAAGTTTATCAAAACCAGAACAAGCCAAGCAAAATGTCGGATATCCAAAATTTAGCAAAGAAAATGTTTTAAAAGCTTCTATGAATTTATTCATGTTTTAATATTGACAAATAAAATTTTATTATTTGTTTTTTTAAATAATTTAAATTTGTTTAAGTTCATATATATTTTGAAAACATATGTGAAAAGAAATTATTCAATCAGAGAAGTGGTAGAGAGCAAAAGATTTATAAAATCTTGTTTTGGAGAGATCAGAACCTATTTTAGGTCGAAATATTTCATTTTATGCAAAAACACTGTGGATATTGGTTTACATAGTTATATATTTAAATTAGATTTTTAATAATAATAATAAATTCGTAAATACCTTAAAAACTTCATAAGCTTCTGTGTCAGTACTTTTAACTTTCTTTGGTTTTGTAGAGCGAAAACGTTTCATGAGTTCAACAAATTCTTCATATTCAACAGTTCCATTATCTTATACGATAAAAAAGAAATTAATATTGACAAAGCTGGATGATTTACTAACTATCCAAATCAGCACCCTGGATCATCTTTTGCACATCCTCATCGGTTACAGTATGTCCAAGTTTCTCGAAGGCTTCTTTCAGCTCTATCATTGTAATCCTACCATCGAAATTAGCATCAACGGAATTAAAAGCGTCACGATAATCTAAAAAATACATTCTGAAGTATGTTTACTATCCTAGATTATATTACAAAATGTATTAAATAATGCGGATTTAGATGTCGAAGTCAGTCAATGAATTATAGAAAGAAAAACAACACCAAGAGAAATGATGCTTTCATGCAAACGTCCCGGGGATAAAATCATAAATCAAACAAATCCTGCATACGTAATGGTGTTGCCGTACTAATTTGGAAGGCACAATTCAGCTAAATAAGGCTTTATTAAACTGTGGGCACCGCCTCTAAATGGGATCGTGCAAAATAAATTGAGATACTCCCAACTGAGTCGAATATTGCATCAAAGTTTAATTGGTTATGTAGCAAAAACCAGCACATCCATTTTTTATCATTAAGTTTTGTATGCAAAGTACTTTTTCTCATACCCATCTATATTGTTTAGCAAAAGAATAAATTGTTATGTTTATATCTAATACATGGGGGGTCGCGAATATCGATAAAATAAGGGGGCTCTGGATAAAAGGATTTTAAGAAAGACTTAGCAAAATTATGTAGAGTTATTTAGCAACTAGAAATTAAATATCCACATATGGAGGCCTCATGCCGTACCCCTCTCTATTCATGGCTTGGCGTTCCTGGACATGCAAATCCATTTCTTAGATTTTATATTAACATATTCTATGTTACGGAAATCAAAATGAATTGAGATCTTGAGAGAGTGTTGGACTCATGTCGTTTCTATGAATTATGTAATAATTTTATGACATTGGAACTTATTGGAACACAATGTCCATGGTACAAACTGAAGATTCACAATGAAATATCAAATAAGTCAACAGAAAGAACAAAAATGGAAGAAAATGTAATTTAATTCGTGAATAAATATAGACAACATTGAAATGAGCTATTTAGAAAAGTCAACAGAAAAGTTTTTATAAAGTTAATAGTAATATTAATAGTACAATATAAATGTACAACAAATAGATATTGTGCCCTCCGTTTTCAATGAGAGAAATCACGCTAACAAATTACTAGGTTGTGTAAAAAGTTCCCGGGCAGTTTTGGATTACAATTTCAACATATAGAATGACAATGAAAGCAAACATGATTAATCAACCGTTTTATTTGTCAAAAGAAAGTCCTCCATTGTCTACAACAAGTTGCTATCTCTCCACAAGCAACTGAATCTTATTAAAATACCAATTTTGATCTTTACTGGCAAAGAATTACTGACAAACCTGTTCAACCTCAGATAAAGTTGTAAATTTTCGTCCTCGTAAGAAATGTTGCATGGAACGGAACAATCCGTAATCAGATGAAGCAACATCTGTGCTGTATGGAGGATGGGGTAAAACTTCAACACCAGACAATTCATCAATCTTCTGCTGAGTTAGACGAGCTCGATGGCAGGGAGCATTGTTAAATTGCATGAGAACTCGATTTCGATTGACTAATGCTGGGTATTTAACTAAAAATGTTGTATACACGATCCAGCTGTTCACAGTAAAGCTCCACATTGACAGTATGACTGTCAGGAATAAACTCGTAATGCAGAACACATTGGTAGTTCCACAAGGCTGATAGCATCACTTTCTTACCAAAACGGTCTTGGCGGATTCCTGGTTCAAGTTCCTCTCCATGTTTAACCCATTGTTTTAATCGATTGTTATTAACAAAGTAAATCCATTTCTCATTGCAGGTAACAATGTGTCTCCAAAAACGATCATCTGTAGGATTTTTAAGCAGCTGCTGACATATCTCAAATCCTTTTTTAGCTTGTGCATTAGTGAGATCATATGGATCTTGACGAGACCATTTCAGCGTGTAATGAAGGTGCTGCAGATGATTGTGGACAGTTTTGTTGCAGACCCCAAGACTCGTGGCTAAAGAACTCGTGCTTGCATGTTTATCTTCATTCCATGCATCAACTAGAGAATTTTCATTCAATACTGATGGTCTCCCACATCGTGATTTTTTCATCCAGGCTAAGATCCCCATCATTAAAACTTTTGAACCATTCCGCAACTGCTGACCTCTTAACCGTACCGTCACCTTCAACTGCACAAATTTTCTCAACTGCTGCTCTTGTGGATAATCCTTTTTTCCAGCAGTGACGTAACAAAGCTCAAATAACGATTTTTTCACCTGACATTTCAACGATTTTCGACAGAATTTAAATTTAAATACAGAGTAAAATTTAAATTTAAACACCAGTACAAAATTAAATGAATTCAAGCAATGGTAATATACTAGGTCGTGTAAAAATAGTTTATTAACTTATAACTTCCATGTATGCAAAGTGCTTTGTAAATTCACTTGCTGCTGCCGCCCAGGAACTTTTTACATGACCTAATAATGGCGCGTGAAAAAATTATATATTATTTTAGAATAAGACAAAATCACAAAAAGTTCTAATGAAATGAAACCATTATTATTATTTATTATTATTTATTATTATTATTATTATTATTATTATTATTATTATTATTATTATTATTATTATTATTATTATTATTATTATTATTATTATTATTATTATTATTATTATTATTATTATTATTATTATTATTATTATTATTATTATTATTATTATTATTATTATTATTATTATTATTATTATTATTATTATTATTATTATTATTATTATTATTATTATTATTATTATTATTATTATTATTATTATTATTATTATTATTATTATTATTATTATTATTATTATTATTATTATTATTATTATAAAACGAAAGTTACTTGGTAGCAGCATAGATTAATATAACAGATAAGTGAATAACAAAATAAGCCCTTACTACGAAGTAATAATTATATTGTTGAAAATAGTTTCGATTATTAAATAATCCTCTTCAGTTTCTTAGTAAGATTTTTTTATTATTTCATTTTGTATTGTTTTGCTAAAATAACTTTGTTGTATTTGTTTTCTGTCGATTCTTTGTATATGTTCCTGCATTACCGGACCAAACATTCCAGTCAATCAAAGTATTCCTAGAACATTTCCACTTTGTGCGTCGCCTAGGTTCTCGACGGATCCTCTAAACGCGATATTTCGTGCAGCTAAAAACTGAACTACAGAAAATAATCTTTCAAATATCTTATACAAACGAGCCTTTTCTTAGTTCAGCAACTTCTAGTGAGCGATATCTATTGTTTGCTAGGCAGAAAGTCTTTTTTGAAGCTCTGTATATTTAAAAATAGCTACCACAGGATTTTTTTATTTTTTATGTGTGGCTAATCTATTATATATATTTGAAAAATTATTAAATCCTACAGTGGCTAGTGCTATGTATATTTGAAAAGTAAAAGTTCCATTCACTTGACGCGGAAACTCATTTAAGATAATTTTTGTAGGACCTTTTTGACTAAATAATCTCTTATTTTTTGAGTTATAATCTCGAGCCAAGAAACGGGATCATCAATTATATTCAGTTTTTCTATTTTCATTACAATATTTGCTTATTCCGGTTCTGGTATGTGTAATTGTGTTTCGTGTTTATTTGTAACCTGTTCTTCATCATCTTTATCTTCATTTTCTTCGTAATTTTTGTCATTTTATTGTTCAACTTTGCCTGTTGAATCTTGAATTGAGTTTATTTTTATTTTTTATGTAAAATATACTTTTTTTGTATGTTGCTTATTCGAGTTAGTGTTGTTTAGTTTTTTGGCGGAATTGTAAATTTAAAAATGGGTTAGAATTGTGGTCAATGTTTTTGAGGATTTGTAGTTGGAATTATTTTAATAAATTAAATTGCTAACCATAAAACGAATTTGTCTTATAAAGAAAACATTTTTAAAATGTTTCATATGATCGATGATGATCGATAGTAGAGATTCGGAATCAGAAGATTTTTCAGCGAAAATTATGAAAATTGATATGTATAGAGAAATTTTTTTAAAAAATCCTCTTGATTATGATACTCATTGGAAGTTAATTAATGCACTAAAACATTCAGAAAAGATGATTGAAGAAAGAGAATCAAGAGAATCAAGAGAATCCATTGTCCTCTGAAATGTGGATTGATTGGATCAATGATCTGTTTCTTTACAAAGTAATGATAAAACATTAAAAGAATTTCTTGAGTGGAATCAAAAGAATAAGGAATGGGAAAATCAAATCCAACATGGTCTTATTATATCATCGATTAATAATTTTACTGTGAAATGAAGCTAGTATAATGTAATCATCATTTTATGTTTCAAGATGATACCAAATGAATTGTCAATTTACCGCAAGGTGGTGCGGTTGATTGTTTGTGAGTCGTACCAAGTAACAAATTAACTTACTCCCCCCTGTAAATTTCGAGAATGTCAGTAATGATTGCACCTACCGTATAAAAACAACAAAATTGTAAACTGACTAAGATATCATGTGAAACTTTTATTGAAAAATGTTTTAAATCTAATCATTTTATTTTTTATTGATGTAAATATTATATGAAAAACTAATAAACTTTTTATAAATTATTTGTTTTAAATTTACAAATGAATTTTCATCTCTTAATTTTTCTTATTTTTATGAGATAGGTTCAATTATTACTGATAATTTAAGCAATCCAACTTTGTTTTTAATAATTATTAAACACTTAAACAATAAAAGTTGATTTATTTTGAGTGAATTTGAATTTATTTAGAAAAACTATGATTCCGAGTTGTGGGAACCGCGAGACCTCCGCATATTTTGTAAGCGTGTACAAATTTAGAACTTTTCCTTCATTTCTTTACACATATTTCTTTCTTCAATGTTTCGGATGTTTTTTGCTCCGCCATCTAGTTCAAGTCGTGATCAACACAGTCAATTTATATTTTCGATAATTGCAACATAAATGAAACGAACCATTAATAGCGAAATAAATGAAATAAATTTTTCGGTTGTTATTGGATGAAACCTAAAGCCCAATTTTTAAATTTACTCAAACCATATTTTAATATATGGTGCATATCTTAACCCTTTAAGTTGTGGAAAACAATTTAATTTTAAAACTTTATTAATTTTTCTATTAATATTGCAATCATTGCAAGCAGCACCCAAGTATTCCCCAGTAAAATGATCATGATCTCTCGCTGGATCAACAATGTCTTTCAAACAAAATTGTGTACAATTGTCAAAATGATTCTGTTGTAACACAGTTAATTGTTTCATAGGTTGTCTACCAATTTTATAATAATAAGGTTAAAACTTTATATTTCGCTATATTTTCTACTGCTTTTAAAAATTGTTCCACGCAATCTTCGCCTATAAATTCTTTGTATATTTTACTCCCATAAAAATTATTTATTAATAAAACCCCAGCAGAATTGGGTAAATCTATTTGGTGGTGCACATCGTCTTTTGGCAAAACAGATCCGTTATAACGGTTATTTTGACGGTATCAAAGTGCAGGGGTAGCCATTGCTGACAACAAATATTTTGACTCCTAATTATGGAAAAATAATTAAAATTGTTTGCAGTTACAAAAATCTCATTAATAATTAAATATTGTAACTAATTGCATGGAACTAGTACATTAACTGGACTGCTGTGATATGGGGATTATTTGATTATAATTATTTCAAACTTTGTTATTTTATTAAAAATTTCTTTAGTTTAGACAAATTTTGTGTCTAGAATTTCTTTGCATTCCTAGAAAAATATTTAATTTAATTTTCATTTAATTTTTAAAGATTGTCGACCCCTAGTTTAAATCATGGTAGTGAATTGATTGTTGATATAAATAATAGTAAAAATGTATATAAGAATAATGAACCTAAATTTGTGTTAGTATTGCCGTACTCGGAAAGTTTTGCAAATTATATAGGAAGTTAAGTAAACATGGAAAATTTAGATTATAAGATCGTTTCTAATTCGTGTAAAATTAATAAATCAAAAACTACGGTTGGATTGTGTTCTGATCTCGTTTATAAATTTACATGTAATTGGTGTAATGCCACATACATTGGAAAGACTTCCTGTTATCTCTGTACTCGAGTTCTAAAGCATTGTCAACTGAAAAGATTGACTAATATTAGTGGGCACAATAGAGACTGTAAAAGTAGAACAGGCAATCAATTCAATAAAAGCTCTTCAAAACTACATTACTGTTCGATTAAGAAATTTGTTTTTATTTTAAATTTATTCTGAATCCGAATTTTAGTTCTCTATAAACTTATGCCAGAAATTTTGGAGAAATCAATTCAGAAATTAGCAGTTGCTGATGAATAATGATGAATAATAAATTTAGAAAATATAGATGAAATTCATATAAATATTTTTATTTAATTTACTAAATTCTCGACCGTTTTTAATAAGAAAAAGAGAAAAAATGTAAAATGTTTAAAGAAAATTGGCGAGTAATACAAAGAAAATCGTCAAAGAGATGAAGATCAAAAAAACCGGAAATAATCACATCAAAATATAAATCAAAAAGATCATACAATAGATGTCATAAAATAATAATTATTACATTATATAATTATAAAATAAAATTACTTCTCACCTCTATCGTTTCGATTGTGTGTTACCTAAAATAAAATTACTATAAAAACAAGAAAATAATTACCGAATGAATTCAAACAAATTATTAATTATCTAATGCCCCTAGTACGAAAACGAATTTAAATTGTTTTTACCGATACAAAAATATTAAATAATTTTAATGAAAATTTGATTGACCATCCAAAACCTTTTAAACAACATTTTGTTATTAATTAAATATATTCAAATATACATTCAATGACAAGTGAGGTGAAAGCGAGATTTTACTATCGAGAGACTGGAAAATAAATATCACTCGTAAAATAAAGAATAAAAGTTTATTTAATAGTTTAATTATAAAATATAAATATAAGTAACATAATTCTTTTCCAAAGAGGGTCTTCACTACAATATCAGTTACCAACAAATGAGAATTCCAACTTCAAATGGTGCCAGTCTAAAATATTCCATCTTAATTTTTCTTCCGAACATCAAATTTTATATTCACTGCAAATCTTGAGCGTTAGAATTCAAAACTCACAAAGAAATATTTTATGAAATGTTATAAAAAGAAAGAAATATAAATAATCTATTTCGGAAAAAATTAAAAATAACGTCCATTCGTTGAGATATTATTTGTAATCCTTTGAAAATATTCACCTTTTTTCAAAGTAAATTAGATCATTTTTTTTAAACTTTAACAATGCACGAATAGTAGAAAAAAATGGGAAAAATCATGTATTTTTAATACGGAGAATGTTAAAAAAAACAGTTTTGTTTTTCTTCAAACGATATTGTTTAGTGACTTTTTTGAACAATAGTATTTAAATTTTATGCTATGTACCCAATATTAAAAAAATCCTAATAGTAAATAGACCTAATTGTATGATCTTGACTTCAAATATCCAATTACTTGTTTGTTGCTGTTTGCTTTATCCCAATTACCATAACTTGTAACCGTATTGATATTATTATTTTTATTTATTTATTATTATTATTATTATTATTATCATTATTATTATTATTATTATTATTATTATTATTATTATTATTATTATTATTATTATTATTATTATTATTATTATTATTATTATTATTATTGGACTCTGATAAAAAATTTATCATTTCATTTGAAAATATTGAAAATAAATTTATAAACTTTTAAAAAGTTTGAGTTTGGAAAAAATTATAGGTTCATATAAAATAAACGCAATTTTAGTTATTTAATTATTAACATGCAAAGATGACGGATTTCACATTTATTTATTGAAATTTATTAACACCTCATATGCATTATTGTAAGTATTTACAATGATTTTTAATATCCATTAAATTAATTAAAAATATATTTTTCATTTTCAATTTAAGTACATTAATTTCAATGATATTGCTAACCTAAGTATATCAGTTCTAGATTTAATAAAAACAATCTTTGTTTCAAAATAGTAGAATTTTTATTTGCACTTCAACTTAACCTCCAAAGGCTAAAAGATAAGTTGGAAATTGTACGGCATCCAAAATTACAAAGTTAAATATGACTTATTTTTGATACCCATAAATCATATTTACTAAAACAATGATGAATGTCGACAGAGCTTACAGAAACTATACAAAATTACTTTGTGTATTAGCAACAAAATAAGTGAGTTAGTTTTCATAAATTTTCTATATTTTTCCCACGTGCGAATTTCTGGTACTTAACAGAAAAAAATGTATAGAGAAAATTAAAAAAATAACGAAAGAAGAAACTTGTCATTTCTTCTCAGAGGGCGAGCGAATTATTTTTGGAAAATCTTGGCTTATGGCAGTGGTCAAGAAACCCGGGTATGATTGTGTCATATAGGGAAAAAAATTAAAGTTTTAGGGCTAATGAAGGCGAAAAAATTATATAAATATTTATACTATTTTATATCAACTGAGATGCAATTTCACATAAAGGGGTAATACCAATGCAAACTAATAAAGTTTGGGGGTAAAAACGGAAAGAAGTTCCAAGACCCTTGGTTTATGGTGTGCCACCCGTATAATTAAACATGTGGTAAGCTTGTTTAATGCATATAAAATTTAACACATGTTTACGTTTTTGCAAATAAATTTTGTTGTATATTTATTAGAAAAATTCAAATATAAATGTCTAAAAACTTGCGAGGATTTCCTAGCTTACGTGGACTTTTTCTTATTACGACTTTTTCATTAAGTGTTTTGTACTCCCGGCTTTTTGTGAGGAAATGGATTTTAATTAATAATAAAAGTCTCGAGTATTATTTTTTATTAGAATATTAGAACGTTTGAGATGGCATCGGAGAAAATAACATCTGGACGTGAATTTCTCAAATTAATTTAAGCAAAGGAAGTAGAGAAAATTCTTTTCTAACCCATTTACTGCTCTTCTCTTCTCGGGCAATGTGAAGAATTGAATGCTAATCAAAATTCAGATCAAAATATAGAAGAAACAAGCATTTATAGAAAACCAACGAGGGTCTTTCAGATGTTTCTAGAGGAATTAAAAATAATGAATGATTAAGTTTGAAACTCTAAAACCATAAATAAAAGTGACTTAGAAAGACGAGTTAACATTGACAAATTCAGCGGATGTCAAAAAATGAAGATAAAACTAGACTGATTTTGATTAACCGTTTGAGTGCCAACATAATTTTTAAAAACTACTTAAAATGCCACACTGTGTAAAAGGAAAATAGAATTTGTAAAATATATATCTTAATCAATTTCGAAGAATTTTACATACGAAAAGTATTTCAAAAACAAAAAATAATCGTATAATTTCAAAGAGAATTCACATAAGTCTAAAATAAAATGTAATTCTTTTATCCCACAGTCTATCCCTTATGAACATCTATGTTGCCCAATACAAAATCCATGGAGCCTCATTTTGCATTTGGAACAAATAAGGTTTGATCTTTTTACTGATCCCCAATCTTTATTACTGTAAACAATACATCTTCTCAAACTGTGATATGGTAATTTCTCTAAACCTAAATCTACATCTTTTGAAACAACATTAGTGATTGCTACAGAAGTCCCTTTTATGCTTATCAATCTTGTTCTATACTCTCTATTATTGATGATGTGAACTTGAGACGTAGCATTACTCTACCACTAGTATTTTCTTTGTAGATCATATAAGCATTTAGCACCATCCTTCCAAAAATACAAATAACTTACAATATTACGACAATGTGTGTTCAAGATCCAACTTGAAATGGAGCGCGGCTTCCAATTCGAAAACTCAAATATTCTATACAAAAAATTATAATGTATACTATAACACTAAGTTACTATTTATTACTAACACGGGCGCAGTAAAATAACCACAAACAAGAACCGACACGAATGAACCAGATATTAGATTAGGTTGTGTAGATAGAGGAGAGCAATCGCGCTCTTGGCACTCAAAGGGTTAAACATGGCCATAGTTAAAATAACATTACAGGGGAGTGGTAAGTTTTCTTTGGACTGGTTTTATAAAACCTCGCTCAACTATGAAAACAGAAGCAAGAAAGTGAGATATTTTTCGCACTTTAAAACCAATATGTATTTTGCGGGAAATGTATTTAATTAGTGAAAGCGTCTATTTATTCCAGAATTGTTGAGCATTAAAATGCACATTTTCACAAGAGAATTAATTATGTAAAATGAACTTTCAGTAAAACAAAAAAAAATATTTTAACTAATAAATTTTCTTCGGAATTCTAATCAAGGTTATTTTAGCTGGTCATCATATGCAGCAAGTCTTTAAAGAACATGCGTCTCAAGGGTCCTCCTCAACAGTGGAAAACTGAAAATTCAGTCAGAGAGTACTAGAGTGCATTTGTTTGCGGAGCAGCTAAGTTACGGTAAGTGAGCACTAAGAATGCTAAATAGTAAAAAAAAATCATTGAAGCAATTCTACTGACGCTTGATGATTGAATGTTAAAATGTTAAAAGTCCATTGCAATTTTGAAGACAAGAATGAGTGGCAATTAGTGACCACCAAGAAAATATCGTATCTATACTGCTGTGATGAAGCGCGGTAAAATGATGATGATTAGAGCTTTAATCAGACAATAAATTACAATTTAATGAGAATTTGTAGTGGACGAAATTTTATTTTTTCTTTACTTCATTTAGAGTGGAGCAACAAGTGTAGGATCCTTTGTCCCAATATGGAGATGTCTCATGGCAAACTTAGAGAACTTCCAGTCGTAATATTGCACTTCATATTGACCTGTTACACGGTTTGCTTTCGCAAAGTGTTGCTGTCTCTGATTTGTTGATTTTAATGCTTGATTTCCCCCGTCCTATCCAGTAGGAATTCTGGTAAACCGAATAATATTAAGAAGCGCCAAAATATTGTACAAAAACAAATAAAAAAGAATGACAGATAAATCAAACAGACAAGTGTAAAAAATAAAACAGAAATAAATACGATGGGCGGAATGATTAGTTACAATGGTTAGTGGCGTGGTACGGTGCTATGTACGCTACAGAACAATAGGACTTACCAATGTACATTACCAAGATCAATTATCATTTACACGATGGAACAGCCTGACCATAGGATGCCACTATTGAAAAAAATAATAGTTTTTGAATGCTAAGAGAAACTAATAAATGTAAAGATAAGATAATGACCACATTAATGTTAAGCATTTGATCATAATTCTAGGGGCATTCAACATATTTTACATTTTGCAGCGGTATTAGTAACTCATTTGAAACATTTTGAGCATTCTATTCAAAACTAAAACAATTTAGGAGAAAATAAACTGAGAGAGTCCTTCAAAACGAAAATAGAGCATTAGATAAAATTCAGAACAGAAAGCAAATTAATATTTCCATTAAACTAAATGAAAATTATGGAATCCAAAACATTGGTACATGGAGATATTTGTTTATGCCAGGGGTCTTTAACGTGGGCAACATCGCCACCGAGAGGGCGTTTTGATAAAACTTGGGGTGCTGGAGAATTGCCAGATTTTACAATATTTCCAAATAGCATCTAGTACTAGGTAGCTAAAATGAGCCAGCTGTAAGAGTGGAAAATAAAGAATAAATGCTTTTGCCATATAAATAATTAAATAAATATGGCAATTATTAAGTTTGAAAAAAGCGCCATTCAAATACACGATTTACGATATTTCAACAGTTTTTGGTCATCATCGGGTAGGATAGTAATAAATAAATATATATATATATATAAAATAGATTTTTTAAGCAAATTATTTATTAGTGAGCACAACACAAAATAGGCATATTTGATTTAAAATTTTTTTGAATAAGTTTTAATACTTAAAGGGAGCGTGTTATATGTGAAGCACTGTTGATACAGTCATTGGATCAGAAAATCAATGGGCAAAATACTGCAAGTACGTGTTTGGAATGTTTTTAAAAAGTGTGACTGATAAATCTGGGATAGGTGAATTGATTTTGTTGTTGTTTTGAAATTTATTAAATTAACTTAAATAATTTGTAATTTTTTAAAAAATTTTTATAGATTGTTTAAATTAATATACAATACATTAAGTGATATCAAGTACAATTCCCAATAGTATACTAGTTTCGAGCTAATGGCTGTCATCATTACTATGCGGGTGGCGCTCAGATTTCGCTTCGCGCCAGTTAAGTGTTAAAACAGTGTCAAGTTAACACCGTTATACACTTATCCTGATGCACTGGACATCAAATAAGCACTGATAAGATACATTAGCTCGAAACTAGTATACTATTAGGAATTGTACTGGATATCACTTAATGTATAGTGTATTCTTTGATTAGAATCAGACATAGTGATTAATGTTTAAATTAACATTTTAAAACCATAAAAAATTTAAAAATTAAAATAAAATTATTACAAAATATTTTTAAAGTCAACAATTTTAAATTTATTTAATAAAATATATTTATTTAAAAATTAATTACGCATAAATAATTTACGATATAGATAGATTTCAAAATAAATTTATATTATTTCTTTTCTTCAAACTTCCTTCTTCAGAAAAGAGTACATTAATTAAGTTTAATTAATGTGAATATGGAAAAAAATAGGGCGGGTCATATTAAAAAGGTTGAAGTCCCCGGTCTATGTATTTGATAAATTCTTTAACCAATAAAGTAGTAATAATGATATCATCAAGCTAAAACTCACAGTAAAATTTCGAATAAAATAAGCACAATTTTAATTCATTATAGTTCACTAAAACCTGGGGAAAGGTATTTTTTCTAATCGCCATATTACTGTTTATAATAAAATATTGCACTTATTATAAATTCGTAGTGGAATATCCTTTCAATTTGTCTTTTTATACCTAAAGATCAACAGATTAAATTTAAAACATCTACAAATTTTCGGCACAGTCTTTATAAAGCGTTATAAATACCGCTAAATAGCAATATTCACAGCAAATATTCACAGTACATTTCCGTAAATTAGACGTATTTCTCCTAAAAAAAGATGTTCATGGCAGTTGCGATTGAAGTTGCAGTGAAAACGATAACATTAAAGATTTGTATTTAAAAGTATTTTTTGTAAGAATCTAGATACTTTTAAACATTTTTAAAGTTATGATGAAAATTCTTCATTTCCAGTTTGTATTTTGGTATGAAAGCTAGAGGGTTTCTAAATTCCAGGAAAGGATATGTTTACTTCCGTTTTTTGTTCTAAGTGATGTTCTGAGAATACATTATCAATGATAAGAATATTAAAATTAGTTTAAATAAAACATATCTTATTTACAATTTTATTTTAATAACGGAAATCCTCAATTAGTATAAGCTATGTAATTAAATAGGATAGTTGAATCATTTTGATAGCATTGACCTCACTACGATATTTAAAGGATTTAAATTTTTATTTAATATCTAAAAATAAAATAAATGGAATTTGGTTTGATTTATTCATCAATTACATCAAAAACATCAATTGAACATTCAGAAATACACACTTGGTCATTATTAATAAGCCATTCATAGCATAGTTTGTTAAGACTACAAACGATTATATTATTTCAAATATCTATACTATTTTAAGTGACTAGCTTCTTAGAATGTTATTTTTGACTTTATTTCTTTTCGAGTTCTTTATCCCGAATCTATTTTATTACAGTAACAAAGTGTCTGTTTTGATATAAAAAGTAAACAAAGTAATTAAAAAATTATACATATTTATTTTTTTAATATTTTTTAATTAATTTTCAAAATAGGTTGAAACTTTTTCAAATTAGGATGAAAAAACCTGTAATACAAATCTAGTATGGATTAAAAAACTGCAGAAAACCTTTTGAAAAAACTTAGAAAACCAAACGGACTTTGAATTAATTGGATAAAAATGAAAAAAAAAAGATTTAGAAAATCGTAACTTACCTCACTGTTGGAATTGCAGCAATTGGGATTATTGTTTGTTTTGTGTTTTTCCTTGTGGTGGTGATGGTGCTTTTCGGTATCATTTGTCGAATGACTGGAATTTGTAGGAGGATTGTGGTGTTTTTTCCAGAATGCTACCTTTTCATGGGAATGGTTCATTTTTACTTGTTAATATTTCGTTTGACTAGAAAAAGACATTTTTCATTTCACAATATCTATTAGAGTAAAATTATAATATGCATTATTTGATCATTTGGTTTTGATACAAATTTTATACAAATCAAACTGCATTAGGTAAGAATGAAATCCTTTATTTAGAAAATTAGCTCGGGAAGTATTACAATAACCCACTAATAGGCTAGCACTCAGATTAAATGAAACCATAAAAGGCATTAAGTGCCTGGAATTCTCCTATTTTCGTTATAAAAATGTTACATTATTCTAAATATAACCAATTCATGTCATTTAGGAAATTAATGTTGCAAGGTTGACGCTTCACAATCAATTTGGTAAGATCAAAGGGTATGACTGAACCAATTTGAGAGTTCTTGGACCAAAATGTAATTGTAATTACATGTGATGCTTGATAAAATCTCGGGGGGGGGCATTGGACAAAGCTTTATTATAGCAATGAAAACAATAATGTGAAATTTTATTAAATAATTTAAATAATGAAAACAAGTAAAGATAGACATTTTTGGAAATGTTTAAGGACTAGTAAAAGAAGAAAAAAATGTTATTGCTGCTTTAATTGCCTATGTCATCGTAAGACATAAAACATTAATAGAGTTAATAAGGGTAGGACAACATTGCAATATGTTCAACAAAGCGAGGCAACTTTGGGATTCTAAAACCGTTATGGTCTAATAATACAGATATAAACATTCGAAATCGTTATCAGTGATTTGGACAGTGAATACTTTTTCATACTTTTTCAGTGGTGGACGACCGCAAGATCTTACTCATATTTTGTAAAAACATACACAAATTTCGGATGAAGGTTAATTTTCTCTCATTTTCTTTACACATATTTCTTTCTTCAAAGTTTCGGATGTTTTCTGCTCCGCCATCTTTTTCAAGTCGTGACAAACACAGTCAATTTGTATTTTCAATAATCACGACATAAATAAAATGAAGCATTAATAGCGAACCGTTATAACAGTAATTTTGCGAGTATCAAAGTGAAGCGGTAGCCCTTGCTGACAACAAATATTTCGACTCCTAATTATGGAAAACTATTTAAAATAGTTTGCAGTTATAAAAATCTCATTAACATAATATTGTTGACCGGCAATTTTACGCTGAAGCTATCTCATGTCGCAGCTATTATTTCGTAATTAAATGCGGAACTGAAACAATATAAATAACCTTCAATAAATTTTATTTATGCATAATGAATTGAAATTAAATTTTGTACATATCTTTTATATAACTTTTAATATTTTTTGTAGTATGATATGCTGTATAGCAATCACCTACATGTAATGGTACACAGCATGTTTTGAAAATATATCTTGTTTCGTTGCGCTTTCCTTTTGAAGAGCATACTCTGCACGTTCTAGTAGGATTTATTCTTCGCTATCACCATCTGCCATGGTTGCAAATTTTACAGAATTAAAATTGTTATAAAAATCTGAATATCTAGAATATCTAGGGTTTTATAAATTTAAATTGCTGATGTAAGTGCAGACACGAGTTAACTCGTGACCGGTCAACAATGTGTTAATAATCAAACATTGTAACTAACGGATAACTAATACATAAAATATTCAATCAGTTAAATCATTATAAGAATAGTCATACTATTTATTAGTATGACCTTTAGAAAAAAAATGGTAATAATATTAGGAATAGTCATACTATTAGGAGTTATCCGTTAATAGCGTATAACTATTACATTAACTAGACTACTGTGACTATGGTCATTATGTGATTATAATTATTTCAGATTTTGTTATTTTATTAACACTTTCGTTAGTTTAGACAAATTTTGTGTCTAGAATTTCTTTGCATTCCTAGAAAATTAATATACAACCCTCAGAACCAATTTAATTATCATGATGTCTTTAACACCAAAAAGGTTGGCCCGCTGTTTTAAAGGTTTAAAAATCAATCATCCTTAACACAATTTACTGCTCGCTTGATTTATTTCCCTTTCTATTGAAGCCAAAATTCATTATTTGCTTTTCTCTCTTTCTCTCAACTACACTTTGTGAGTCTGCAGATTTAGGAAATCATTTTTTTTGAAAAGTATTACTGCAAACCAAAAATTACTTTTGAATGGAAAATTTATTGGAATGAATCCAAATTTCAGTTCCGTTTTGATTGTATTATTTTTTTAAAAATATTTTTCAATTTTTTCGTTCAGCTTTTTTTGAATTTTCAAATTTTAGATGAAAATTGAAAAATTAATTAATTTTAGAAATATTTTTTTAAAAATGTAAGAAATGACATTTAATGACCAACGTTAAGAACGGAAAAATAAATCAAAATAAATCTTTATACAAAACAACATTTTTTCATATTATCGTGCGATTCGTTAAGTCTTTCGACATTTTTTAGGTAGCCTTGAATTTTTACTTTTCAGATTTTGTGGTAGCTATAAAAAAGTTTAAGAAGCTTTATAGAACAAGTATCATTAAGTGGCTTAGAATAAATCATAACCAATGACATAACTTGAGAGCCATGACATGACACTCAAACCTTAATCAAACAAAAAGGGTAATAATTATACGAGATAATTAAAGGTGGGGCAACATAAAATTAAATAGAAGTTAGGGAAATCAAATAATTTATTATAATTATGTCAGAAATGGCTTTCGGAGGCTACTATATTTTAAATAAGTAAATAAAACCTCCCTCTATAAAGTTGAATTAAATTTCATTACCTCGAATAAAAAATATTTTATTTTTACTTGTTTTGAGAACATAATTCATTCGGTTTTGCTTATATAAAATACATTTAATAAAGGGGATTTTATAAAATGATTGTTTTTTGGTAGCAGAATAAATAATGCTAAACAAGTAAAAAAATGATAAAATAAGCCCATGCAGCAAAATACGTACTAAATTCAATGTGAAACATTTCGATTATAAAACATTGAAAGGGATTATCATATAATCGAAAATTTTGTCATTTAATCTATATTATGTAATTTGCAGGCTTATTTTTTAACATCACTTTTCTACATCCAATTTTCTTTATATCAAGTTGAATAAAACAAGTATTCTATAGAAAGTCGAAAAGTAAATTCTTTCTATAATTTATGGCACGAAGTCACGTTCGAAGGAACAAGCATTACTATTTAAAACCAATTTTGAAAAAAAAAATGTTAATTCAGCTAATGATGAATGTCTTCTTTTCATTTTTATAAAAACAAAGTCATTAAGATAAAATGACGAACTTATCAAAAGAAGTCTAATATTTACCAATATATTTAGTTTGTCCAAACTCAGACCCCTTGAATGTTTATATGAAGGAATATAAGGATTTATATAATTTTAAAAACGGTTAAGTTAACCATTATGGCAACAAGTAAATTGATGATGGTCAACTTGTTGAAGGCCACCTTTTGTCAATCTTGCTTAGGGTAGCAAACACAGAGTTAGTAAAAAGAGAATAATGAAAATGTTTAGTAATTTAAAGGTTTTTTCAATGTAGAAGTTGTGACAAATTAGCGTTTTCAGTAATTTAGTATAACAAATAAATAATTAAATAAATTTGGCAATGATTTAATTAAAAGAAAACGCCGATAAAAGACTCTTCGTACGATATATTTCGACAGCATAACTGTCATCTTCTGAATGTCTGATTTAAGAATTTTGTTGAAAAGTTTTAATAATTATTGGGAACGCGTGATATGTGAAGCATTGTTGATAAGGTCATTGGATCCAAAGGTTAATGTACAAAGTGCTATGACTACGAATGTTTTGAATGTTTATAAATAGTTTGAGTATGTTAAAATCATGATAAATTGATGCATGTGTATTGCTTTAACAAATTTTCTTTTAATTTTTTATATTATTAAAATAATTTAATTTAATTTATAAAATATTACAATATTTTAAATTATAATATAGATAAATATTTATTATTTATATAAAATAAATTTTTAAAAATTAGTTAAAAGTATTTAAATATTTTTAGCTGTTTATTTTTTAAATTAATATAAAAAATAATTCGTTTAAATTATATGTTAATTTATAATATTTTTAGTTGGTTTTTTGTGCCTGAATATGACAGCTATACTGTCGAAATATATCGTACGAAGAGTCTTTTCTTGGCGTTTTCTTTTAATTAGTATTATAACTTTGGAAAATTAATAGGAAATGTAAACACGTTTTAATTACATTTACAACTTCAACAAATTTATTTAAATAAAAATGTAATGGTCATTATATTTATTTATATTTCAAGTGCTTCATTTTCTGATAAATACGTTCATTGTGAATTAATAAAATTTCAAGTCCAACCTAAGGTCACAAAATAAATTATTTCAAATTATTTCAAATATAATGAATTTATTTAAATTAGAAAATATTAAATTGCATTCATGTAGTGACTATAATTTTATAAATTTATTTGATTAATATTTTTTTAAATTATTAATAATTATAATGTAATTGACAATTATTCCAATTAAAAGTTCAATGGAATTAAAATCGCCGTAATTATTAAAATAAAAATTTAAATTAAACATTTTAAAAAACTTTACGTACAAATCAAAAATATATATATATTATTATACATAAAAATTTTTTTATTTATTATAATATAGTAATGAGCTGAAATTGACTTCGAATTGGGAAAGTTAAAGAAAACCAGAATGTTTAGCAGAAAGATTCAGATTTAAAAAGTTGAAAATATATTAGATAAAATCTTGAGATTTCCACAGATTGTTTTTCTTGAAGTTATATAAATAATGATGGAGAAAGTCGTCAGCAGCGACAGTGGGGAAACTTAGTTACATGAATGAACAGTTGCTTCGATATTTCTAGGTGGTCGTTATGATTTTTTGACGTTGTTCAGCCTGCTAAAATATTGACTGTCGTTTGATAAGGACTCCGTCAATCAGGTGCATTTATTTATTTATTCAAACAAAGTAAATATGATCACCCTTCATGGCAATTTCAAAATTTTCCAAAAAACTACATTGAAAAGTTGAAAAAATAATAAAGCTATATAATTTGAAGAGAATTGAGCTCTGTTGAAATTTCTACACCATAAAGATCACACTCGCATCAAATGATAGCAAATATATCCCATGCGTGACTTTGGGTGATTTATGAGGAGGAAGAAGGATTGCTCGTTGGAGATTTATTGCAGAAAACGTCAAACCGAGATGAGAATCCATATGTCAAGCAACTTAGACATGATTTATCAACTGAAATCCACCCGTTGAAGTCAATGACAAAAATATTTATTTTTTTTAAAAATTAAAATAATAATTCAATATAAGAGAATTATCCCTAAATAAACCCAAAACAGAGAACTGAATCACATAAATTTCCTTATGATCAAGATGACACCCACAGATAATTGGCTAGAGGATGACCAAGAATAAATAAGATGAGAATGATCTTTTAATAGCAATACAAGTTTTACTTTTTACTATTCTAGAAAATGTTTATGATGAGACTGAGTCTATAAAATTGTTGATGTCATGAATTTTATTGATCTATTATTATTAATTATTGTTATTATTATTATTATTATTATTATTATTATTATTATTATTATTATTATTATTATTATTATTATTATTATTATTATTATTATTATTATTATTATTATTATTATTATTATTATTATTATTATTATTATTATTATTATTATTATTATTATCATTATCATTCTTATTATTTTAAATATATTTTTAGTAATAATTTTAAATATATTTAGTAATAATTGTAAAAATAATTAATATTATTAATATTACTATTAATTTATCGATCTATTATTATAAACCATCAAATAGATTCATACTATAAGTATAAACAATGAAAGTTTTTTGTAATTTTAATGTTCTTTAATTAACTACCATTAAAGTTGTTTATTTTTTGTTCGCTATTGAACTGTTTCTTTAAATATTTCATTTATTTTCGTTTGTATTACATAGGAAAGTATATATTCTTAATCTATAGTCATAAGGAAAATTAATAAAATTAATTAATATTTAATTTACTATCGAAAAAAAATTAATTTTTGAAACTTAAATTTTATAAATATTTATATACTATAAATATTACTTTTATAACCAAAAAATTATATAATTAAATTTTTAAATTTAAAAAAAGATAGGTATGAATTCTTAAACACGATCCACAGAATTTTGCTGCACCCCCCGGAAATTGCTTTTAATTTTTCATATATTTCTTACTTTTATTATATTATTCAGTTTTCACTACTAAATTCGTAATCAAATATCCTAGTACCCTCTAAGCTTAAAATTTTTCTTTTATGTCCTTTGGATTAAAAATGTTGCCGACGCCTGCTGTAGCACTAGTGAAGTAGGCCCAGACTAAGATAGTAGATCTTTCAATTACGCTGTAAGCACCAATAGGAAAATAAAAACTTTTAATTTCATAAAATTATTTAAAATCTAAACTTCCTTTAAAATTGTATGGACAAGAGAAAACTTAGTTGCAATATTTGTAAATGGTTTATAACAAAATTAATTTAAAAAAAATGAAATATTCTTAATTCGACTAAAAAATTTAACAAATTTTTTAAGAAACATTAATGGAAAATGGAAAAGAGTTTCAGAAATCATCAAAATCCTGTATGAAATTGCTGCCATCGATAAATAGTTCAAATGAACAACAAAATCCCATTACAACATAAACAATTGCATTTAATAAGCAAACTACGCTGAAATCTAATAAAAATATAATTACTGTTTATAATAATATTTAAATTTCTTATTTATTAAATTCATTTTGTGAATACTGAGAAAAAAATAATTTAGAAAACGGATAAATTCTGGATTTACATTATTTATTTTTTCTTTAAAAATTATGTTTGCATATGCAAATTGTTGAACTGGTGTAGAAACTGAGTTTTTGTAGAAATTAAGTTTCGCACGATATTCAGTTGCTTGGATAAATGGGAGATTTATTCAAAATGAAATATCAATTCAACTTTGAGGCAATAATAATAATAATAATAATAATAATAATAATAATAATAATAATAATAATAATAATAATAATAATAATAATAATAATAATAATAATAATAATAATAATAATAATAATAATAATAATAATAATAATAATAATAATAATAATAATAATAATAATAATAATAATAATAATAATAATAATAATAATAATAATAATAATAATAATAATAATAATAATAATAATAATAATAATAATAATAATAATAATAATAAAGATATCAGATAATTGAATAATAAAATAAGCCATTGGTGCAAAGTGATTATTATATTGTTGAAAAAAGTATCGATTATTAAATAATCCTATTCATTTTATTATTATTATTATTATTATTATTATTATTATTATTATTATTATTATTATTATTATTATTATTATTATTATTATTATTATTATTATTATTATTATTATTATTATTATTATTATTATTATTATTATTATTATTATTATTATTATTATTATTATTATTATTATTATTATTATTATTATTATTATTATTATTATTATTATTATTATTATTATTATTATTATTATTATTATTATTATTATTATTATTATTATTATAATTCTGTGTTTATGTAAGTGCTGCTAACCAAGTTTCCTGCATACAGCCAAATACAACTGAATATATTATAAATAATTGATGGCTAGACTACAGAACGAAGAGTGCAAAGTTTTAATGAATCTCATATGACCATACATTTGTATAATTTTAAAGAACAGTCTGTATTTTCTTTATAAATTTTACTTATAAGGATTCAGAATAACAAGAATAAGTGAGGTGCGTTTTCACTCCAGGTTTGCCTAGTAGGGTGAAAATGAATGAAATATCATAAAAAATAGTAAACAGATCAAAAGTGTCCAAAAGATAATAATAAATCTAACTGATAACTAATTATGAGCAATAAAATATATTGAAACTTCCATCTAATTCAAATGATTAAACATATAAAAATATGGCTATCTTATCAAATGAATGATGTCAAAACTATGAAATCTAAAAATGTACACATTCTGGATCTTATCAACTCCGATTTCAGTTATCATATTATATCTAGATCGTATGCATTCTTGATTACTGATCATTTTACCGGCATTATTTGCTGAAATCGCAAATGTACTTTTCGTCAGTTCTTTTGCTTATTTCTTTTTTTTTAACTCTTTCACTACCACCATACCGTTCAAAACATTCTACGGACAGGCCAATACATATATTTGAGATATTAATTAAATATTGTATATAATAGTTAGATAAGATAATACAGGTTTTCTAGTTTTGGTTTTGAGTTGGTAAAAAGCAAAGTATATTTTAAGGATCCCATATAAAGGTTATAATTTACATACTTACACGAGTGAATCTTAGGAGGTTAGTTAACAAAACCTATTTTAGAATGATTTCCAGTTGAGTGAACCCCTGGGACGTATAGAGCACAAAAGACAGACTAATATTGCGTTGAATTTAACGAATAATTGGTCAGGAGTCATCATTAGTCATTATAAATGTGCTATTGTACGTGTGATTTGGCGTTCTCTTTGTCAATTGTGTAGAAATGGTGTTGATTGCCTGACAAACCTAACAAATGAGTGATCCATAAATTGCATACTCCTATCAGGAATTTTACTGTGACTTGGTAGTCACAATTTACTATTTGAACAATTTTCTTTTACCGATCATTCATATCAAATAATAAAGATTTCCTATTTTAACTTCAATGCGATGGAAGTCTTCGTAATTATTGTTCCATGACTAAGTTTGGATTAGATAATGATTCTAATTACTGCTTCATTACTATGGAGAAATTTTAATTTTAATAATTGTCGAAATTTATTAAACTTGGATAAATAGAATACAACTGTTAATTTTGGGAGAAATTTATGCATAAATTATATTTTATAATTCCATTTCAAATTAATATAGAGTTCCCATTAAAAAACACAAATAATAATAATAATATGTCACTTATAAAGAAATCAGAGGTGAAACACAAAAATGTCCTTATAAAATAATATAATAGTAATTAAAAATAATAATAATTGAAAAACGTCAACATACATATTCTATGTATCATGTCACTATACATTTGGACCGTTTATCAGTCTTCTTCGGGCTAGAAATTACATTAACAAAATCTAAATGAAAATAAGAAAATTTAAACAAATCAACTAATAATTATCGTAATCAAATCGTATCACAAAATATAAAATTATTTTAATTTTAAAAAAATAAACATTAAAATTAATTTTTAAAAAATATAAACATTATCATTCGTTTTAAATTAAATTTTAAAAATTTAATATAAAATTTAAAATTATTTTTGCATAACATCCCAAACAAATTACATCAAATGCATAATATATCCAATTCACATTCAATTATTTAAATACATTAAAAATACCTGTAGACTAAGTATTTTGAACATTAATTATAGGATTTAAAGATTTTCATCTTACAATTTAACTAAACCAACTGTGTTCAATAGGTATGTTGATGATATATTTTTGGTGTTTGAAAATCGTAAGCATAAAAAGCCTTTCTTAGAGTTTATGACTGTATTCATTCGAACATTAAATTTACGTGTGAAGAGGAAAAATGTCGTCGATTGCTTTATTGGATTTACTAATTCAACGGAAGGAAAAAGTCTATCGAACGGAAATATACAGAAAAGCGACTGATACTGGTCTGTATACCGCGCCAGAGAACTTTTATGAATTTAAATATAAGCGAAATATGGTAAGAGGATTAGCATTTTGTGTATGATATCTATCTTCCACGTTTGTGAACTCAGCAAAAAGTGTGGATTCTTTGGTTACATTGCTACTTAAAAATGGACATTCTGAATCATTTTTTGAGTGTATGACAAAAGAGATTGTGTGGATAAGTGCTTATTCAATTCTCGTGATTTTTGCACTGATTTTTCTAGAGTTAATATTCTTGTTGACTCTGAAATTAGTAAGTTGTCAAGTTTGGGGGTGAACAAAATCGATCTAAACACATTGAACAAAAATGTATGTTGGTATTGCCTTATTCCGATGTATTCAGAAAATTTAAGCATAAGATCCTCAAACATGTAGATAAAACTCAGTTTAGGATTGTTTCAACGTCTTGCGAAGTTATCAATATATTCACTAATAAGTCTTTAAATTCACTTAATCTAAGTTCCGAGCTCGTTTATCAATTTTCATGTGATGGATGTAATGCCACATGCATTGTAGAGACTGCCCGTCATCTGTGTATTTGTGTTTTTGAGCATTGTCGATTGAAAAGGTTGATTCACATTAGTGATTATTTTAGGAAATGCACGAGTAAGAAAATAAGTATGTCAGATTTCAAAATAATTACAAAAAATTATTGGGAATAATTATTGGGAACGAATAACTTGTGAGGCGTTGTTAATAAAATCTTTAAATCCTATAATTAATGTTCAAAATGCTCAGTCTACAGGTATTTAAATAATTGAATGTGAATTTTTTGGTGGAATTTTTTTGGGATGTTATGTAAAAATGATTTCAAATTAAATTTTGAAAATTTTATTTAAAACGAATGATAATGTTAATGTTTTTTAAAAATTAATTTTCATGTTTATTTATTTTAATTAAAATAATTTTATATTTTGTGATACGATTTGATTACGATAATTATTGGTTAATTTGTTTAAATTTTCTTTTTTCATCAGATTTTGATAATGTGATTTCTAGCCTGAAAAAGACTGATAAACGGTCTAAATATATAGTGAAATGTTATATAGAATATACAGTTGGCGTTTTTCAATTATTAAAACTTTGTCTTCTTTCTTTGATTAATAATAATAATAATAATAATAATAATAATAATAATAATAATAATAATAATAATAATAATAATAATAATAATAATAATAATAATAATAATAATAATAATAATAATAATAATACTAAAGTTAATAATCCAAAAGGCTCAATTTGGGTTTAATATCGGATTTATTAAAAAAAATTTATAATTTAAAAAGTTGAAATTAATTATTTCATTGAAATAAACAATAAGCTAGAGAACGGGGCAAATGAGCAGCATTTGACTTGGGATGGAAACTAGTGGATAATGTAAATATGGACTATTAGAAAAGTCAATAAACAGGTCATGGGATAAAACTCAATAAATAAACACTGCGCCATTCCATCGATTAGAAACCAACATTCACAGGTCCCAGAAATTAGGCGACATATGGCCAATACAGTGAGTAAATTTGTCTGATATCAATTAATAATAACATCTGTTTTTGTATTTCCTTCAAAAATGTGTTCTTTTCTGAGAAGTATGTCAACAATGTTTTTTACCGAAAGTTACTCCCAAACATGAAAACTCTGCTACTTCTAGAGTCATGTGGAAAACAGCTTTTACTATTATAAAATAAATTCACACAAGATATTTTAATAATGTACTTTAACAAAGTTGATAATACTAGTATTAATATAATCATATATATACTTTAAATATTTCATAAAAAATATCAATCATTTTATGCTTTTCCGATTTTAACAATAATAATAATAATATTTTGAGAAAAAATCAGAAAAAAAAGCTAAAAAAATATTTTAAAACTTTATAAAGCGAAAGAAACTTGAAATTTGTATTATGACCTAATAAAAAAAACGTATAATATAATAAAAATTAACAGAAACAATCGGAGCCATGGAAACTAATTTAATCCAAAAAATTACAAAAGATTACGAATTGATTTTCTGATATATTTTTGATGCTATTACTGAATACTAAGGAGTGCCATACACAAATGACATATTAACAATGTAACATTGTCACTTGTAATCATATAAATTTTTCATTTACTTTCACTTTGACTATAGATCAGTGTTATTATTCTTATTTAGCAGCATTTAAAAGAGAAATTGTTGTTCTACACTACTAATGAAATTAAATTTTTTAGAGAAAATTCAAAACAGATCAAAAGTCCTACTATTTAAGTTTGCCAAAATCAAAAAGTTGATATTTTGGGAAGCTATAAATTGGTTCGAGAGATGAATCGTCAGTAAATATATTATAAAAGACATCTTTAAGCAACTGTTAGCTACTGTTTACAACGCTTACTTTATGAATCAAGAAGTAAAATTACAAAATAAGAGATAAAAAGACACAATTGCAGTTTAGCTATTTTTGATTTTAATTTCGAAATATTATCATTAGCATAAAATGAAGGATATTTGGGGCAGTCCATAAATGACGTCACGCGATTTTTGTCGAGTTTTACCTCCTCCCTCCCCTTTGACACAAAACGTCCGACCCCCTTCAAATATGACGTTACAAAAAATTTGTCCCCCTCTTAAAAAGCCGTATTTCATATTTGAAAATGAACATATTTCAAATCAATTTATTGACATTTAGTATGTATTTAGTGTAATGCTGCACTCTAAGATCGTATAAGAAAACATGTATTAAAAAGGAAGCCTGGAAAGCTGAAATAAGTATCAAACTCTGTTGAAAAAATAAAGAATTTAAGATGTCACGTCACAGTTCTTAAACATTCCATCCCCTTGTCACACATCGTCACAAATGTGTGACCACCCTCCCATTCTATGTGCGTGAGGTCATTTATGGGCATCCCTTTTACTATCTGAATCAAAATATTAAAAACAATGTGCTTTTTAGTTGAAAATTATTTAACATAGTACAAAATCAACTAAGAAGTTCTTGTATTTTGACCCAAAATTAACATATACATTTAATATATTTGAAAATTGTAAAAAAACTGAGGAGGATACCAGTTTGTAAGTTAAATCCCACGCGCCAAATACAGTAACTACGTCTCTGGAACACTTCACATATTTTTTTTAAGTAGATTAATAGCAGCAAAGTCTTATTTTATAATTTTTGAAATATCAGTGAAATCATTTATCTTATTATTCACATTTGATTTGTTTTTTCTTTTGAATTTTACTTATCTTCATTTAGATTTCGATTATAGATCCAAGTTAAATAGGATAAATTTAGTAAATATTTAACATTAAACATATGCAACATTTGTTATCCAAATGATAAAATAGACCTTAAAGCCAATAAAATTAATAAAAGTGAATAATAAAAATAAATATTCGGCATAGATCAGATCAGAGAAATAGAAAATGTATACATCTAGCGTTATTTGATCCTCTAAATTTTGCTAAAGAATTTTTCATTAGAATATTCAGTATTGGTAAATAATTTCATAGATGATTTATTGCCTCAATTGGTGACGATTTAATGAAGATCTGAAATATTTATATCATGAAACTGATCTGGGCGTATTGCTGTGGGAATGATATATTTACTAATGTACTTGAACATTTTCAACATTTGTACTTTGTTGTGCCTGCCCGTATCATTTCGTGTTTGACTAAGTTCCAACAAATACGTCTCCACTTCTGTGTTTATGCATCTCTGAACATTAGTGGCAACTGATAGTTTTACTAATAAGAATATTTTGATGGAATTTTAATTATTTAGGATTCAAAATAAAGAGTTGAAGGGCCTAACAGTTTCCTAGGCCATAAGAACTAGAGTATACCTAGATTACTAGTAAAAGGCATTCAATACAATTATCATTTATGACCCAGTCCTGAGGGTCATTACTAATCAGAGAATATTGTAAAATATGTCTCAATATTAATGTTTGTAATTCAGTAACTTCATTCGATCGTATTTTTTGTCAGTATTATAACATTTAAAGAATTTTTAATATCGACAAGTTCTTCTCGAGTTACCGTATATCGGCGGGTATAAGTCAGTTCGCGTACAAGTCAAAATCCTAAATTTGTACATCAGATTGTGACTAAAATGCAAGGTTCACATACAAGTCGAAAAGTGAAAATTATTTATAGGTGCTTTAAATATTTTTTTGTGTCTTGCATTAAAAAGTTAATTTACTTTAAAATGTTACCGACTTATACTGTTGAGTACAAAAAAAGAGAACTTTTTTCAATTAATTTATTTCCTTATAAATTTAGTCGTATACACGTATTTTTCAATTATAATATAAGATTGGTAACTTAAAACCAAATTCTAATCGCACATTAAAATTTAAAAGTCAGATATAGACATTTATTATTATTATTCATCACCCTCACTTTCGTCTTTTTGTATTTATCCACAAACCTAATTTCGTGTAGTATTTTATTATTTTATTTTATTATAAAAATCAATGCATGAAATGTTCTTAAATGTTCAATCTTTAAAATTTCACGTACAGTGGATATTTTAAGTTTATTTCTCTTTTTAGTCCACTGTCCAGCGATCATTGAAAAGATTGGATCAACCTTATAGTTTCAAATGGCACGGAGATTGATTCTTGAAAAAAAGAATCGGCTCTTTCTCAAAACATTCAAGATACGTGATTAGTGAGGAATGTCCAAATATAAATAAACCTCAATTATTTGGAAAATATTTTTATTTATGATTAGTTTTTGTTAATTTAATCCAAAATTGATATGATCACATAATAGAATTTATTCTAATAATAATGAAAGTTAAATTGGCATAGAGTAATCGGTTAAACTAAATTTGTTCTAGCATTAATTTGTTATTTAAACTAATTGAAAATTATTATAAATAAACAAAAATTAAAAAAATTAAAAACATTTTCTTTGTCGGGAAACTAGTTTAATATACCAAGATGAACTAAATGACTGAAAAGGAAGGGGCAATATTGACTGTACGTTTGGCCGAGATTGATCACGGTCGTGTTAAAGCAGTTGATAGAAGGTTATTCAAAAGTAACTTTTGAAATGGAAGATAAAAAAATGTTTATTGAATAAATTACTGACTGGAAGAAAACTATAATTTTATGTGTTATTTTTAAATTTAAAATGAAAACCTTGAAAAATTTAATATGGAAAATATAGCAAATATGAATAAACTGTAATAATTGGTGAGAATATTTAACCCTCCAGCCGCGGCTGATTTTTTGATTTTATGGCATCAAACTGTTTACATGTAAGATATGATAACGAACAAAAACGCTTCCTGATGTTTTAAAATAAAATATAATAGATTCGACGTGGAAATAACGTTTCCCGACGCTTAAATATTCTTTAAGATATATGCAACGCGATCATAGCGTACCCTGCAGAATTGTATAGAATAAGCGAAACGTGATTTCCACATCACCCGCGGCTGGAGGGTTAAGTATCAACAGATATCTAAATCAAATATTTTAACGTATATATATAAAAATTTGTATAAATTTAACAATGGTTTACTAAGTTTAATAATTATTTTTATATTTCGAATGTTTTAATTTTCAAAAAACTTTATTGAATACTAAATAAAATTAAATAAAAAAGAAAGTACCTTTTTGATTTGTTTATATATTCCTAAAGATATATATTTGATTTTAATAAAGATTTGTATTAATAAATTATTTATGATTTTGAATTAAAGGAAGATGTTTTAACAACATCTAACACTGTTGAATTATCAATTTTGTCGCGTCTGTGTGTGCGTTAGATGTTTTTTATTGAGTTGATATTTGGCATGCGCACACAAACGAGAGCTTTACCCTTAAGAATTTTGGCAATATTGGTTGAATCGACTTCGATTTGGTTTATGTAAATTTTGGGAAGAATGGTTTTGGTTTTATCGATTAGATTTGGGTGTGATTTTTTTTGGAATTAATTTTTATGACATGTTGGATTTGGACATGTTTTTTGGCGAATTAGGAATTTTATAATCAAAAATATACGTTTCCATTTTTGGAATTCGTTTTGTTTTTATTCAATTTATAATTTAAATTCTATCAATCATGACTCAATCTCAAGATATTGGACACGTTAAATGGTTTAACTCGAGAAATGGATATGGATGACAATGAGCAAAAGGATAACGATGTCTTTGTTTAATTTAAATCTATTGCTGTAGCTCTCAATGCGACTGGCGTCAACAGAATATGCGCTGCGTCGTGCAATTTGCAGAATGGTTTTGGCTGGAGGGATTTGACCAATTATCTAATGAAAATCCTAACTGAAAGAGGTTACTGTTTTACAACTACAGCCGAAAGAGAACTTGTTTGAGATATTAAAGAAGAATTTTGTAATATTGCTCTTGATTTTGAGCTGAAAAGGCAAACCGCAGACTCTTTATCGTTACTTGAAAAGGTTTATGAGCTTCCAGGTGGACAAGTTACTCTTGGAAAATAAAGATCCAAAGATGAACAATGCAGCGACGAAATTCAACAAACATGCTGACCACTTATCGAATATCATAGTTCTTCGTGTAATAGTGTAAGTTTGATTGTAACACTTTATTTATTATTGATTTCATACTATCGATAAAATATATAAGAAACGCCAATCCAACATATATTATACTACAATATATTTCGACAGACTCGCTGTGATCGTTGAGTAGATTCGAACTTGAAACTATATTAATTTAACCCATTATATCCCACCCCATGAAAACCTATGATTTGTGCGCTTTGTACTTATATTTCGTGTTAATAACAGCTCCGATTAATGAAAATGATGCATGTTTTTTGTTAGCTGTTGTATACTACTCTGCTTAATTCAAACAAATTTCTTCATTTAAATTTTACACAATGAAATTGAGTTTGTCGAAATATATTGTAGTATAATATATGTTGGATTGGCGCTTTCTTTTATTTAATTCACTGCCAATATTGTGTGACTCTTTTAAAAAATATATAATTAATTTAATAAATATAGCGCTATGAACCAACATCTAATTTTTTACTTCAAAAACGAAAATGAAATTTTTGTTTAATGAAAATTTATTAATTGTGCTTGCTTTATTTTCTCCATATAGTTCAGGGAAGTTAAAACTGTATGAAATCAATTTCAATGTTAAGGTATTATAGGTTCGTATATAATGGGTTCAAAATTCTTATCTGATTCTAAAAAAACCTGTAATTTAATAAAAATATAACTTCCCATCACTTTTGTCCGGTGAATTGAAAGAAGCTGCTATGCTGATTATTGATGAAGCTTCAAGTGTTTTCGACAAATTATTATTTGTCAAATATGTAATTAATTAATGAAACATTCAGTGTAACCTGTAACCGATATTATAAAATTGAACTTTATCATTATAATTTTTGATAAAAAAAACTGCGAATTCTAAATTAATATATTTACATGTAAAAAAATTAATTATTCTTTAACTCTTTGTCATGTCAGTCAAAAATGACTGACAGTGCTTTGCTGCTCCGACTGAAACAATATTTGTAAATTATCTCTCCGAACGGTTAGAATGTTTGACAACACAGTTTTATTTAACATAGTCAGTGTCAGATCGATTTGTCAGGTTAATGTGTCTCACAACAGCATGTTCAAAATGGCATCGTTTTTTATGGTACTGAGAGTGTAAAAAACAGTCTCGTAGTTTGACCATAGACACAGTCAAATTTATTTATATTTATATAATGTTGACTTTTCTTTTAGTTATAATTGGTTATAATTCATTTGGGAATTCTATATTTCGTTAAAGCTAAACCAAATCAGTCGCTAAAATGCATGATTTAAAAGAGAAATAATGAGGATAATAAAATTTGATTTAGACTTGAAAAAACGTGAAGTATTTGTATTATTCTTCCAAGTGACTCTTGAGAAATATAGTAATGCATGAGCAATCAACTGACGTTTTATGCCTCATTTTCCCAATTACTCACTTAAATTAAATGAGCATAGCAACACCCAAAAAAAAATTGTAAAGTTAATTGATTTGCATAATAAAATAAATAATCAAAAAAAAATAAAAACAATTTTTCATGTGAGATATGAGCTAATATGAAATTCTGGGAATAGAAAAACAAGTTTAAAATAATCAAATTGTCCCTCAAAAAAATTGGGCAATTAAAAGCCTTGAAAAATCAAATAAGCCATTGAAAGATATTATAATGAAAAATAAAAAAACATTAATTGCCAAGAAGTAAAATGTAAATAATTGAAATTGAAAGTTTCCAACAAAAAAATATTGTTTTATTAAATGTCTTTAATTTTACTTCATATATATTACTTTTGTTAATACTTTTTTATTACTACATATATGAGTTTAAGTTAAATTATTAACGAATGTCAGATTTTAATTAAAGAATAGAGGAAACATTACGTGATGTCCAGTGCAATTCCTAATAGTAGACCATTTTCTAGCTAATGGTTATCATCAGTACTATGCGAGAGGCGCTCAGATTTCTCTTTACTCCAGGTAAGTGCATAAGAGTGTCAAGATAACTCTACCATACACTCAACCTGGTGCAGTGGACACTATATAAGTTTGCAATGCTTGGCTTTGAGGCAAGAAAAAGACGAATCTTTATCTTGAAACCTCCTTATACTTGCCTCTCCTTGCCTCCTTATCTTGCCTCTGCGCACTACAAGCGAAACACAGAAACTGGTTACAAGCTATCAGACGACCAAGAAAACTCAAAGTTAAATTATTAACAAATGTCTGTTTCCTCTATATATGAGTTTAGTTTATAAATATCAATAAATAAAAATTTTCTTCCATTTCTTGAAGAGAACTATTTCACTGTTGAAAATTCTCATTTTTTGTCTTGAATAAACTTAAAACTTGCAACTAATGATTATTTAAAGTTTTGCTTATTATTTTTGTGAATTGATCTTGTTACCAGGAAACCATCGTTTTATGAATTAATCCATAATAGTTTTGAATATCATGCTTATTTGTTACTTTTTATTATAAATAGTATTTAATTAGCTTTTGTTATGACAGACTGGGATTAAGAAATAAAATTTTAAGCTAAGTTTAAACTATTATTTGATCATCAAGATTTTTCACTTGTTTCTAGTAATATTATCATAAATCTTCCAAGAACTTGTACAATTCAATCCCATTAACATTTATCAAAAGACACAAGAATAAATTTACTGGCAACTTAATAAGAAAATAAGTGAAACTAATTATTACTATCAGTCACAGAATCCTAGAAATGTCATTTTTGAACAATGCTTACCAAGCAGATACCTCAATCAGTCTAACTTTCATTGGGGTGTAAATTCTTGGGAAATTTTGAAAAATGTCGAATAAATACACGTTGTAGGAAATGTGCAATCAATCAATATATTTTTTGTATGATCTGTCTATGCACGACACATTCAATGACGGTTACAGAAAAGAAAGTCATAAATTACAACCGGAAATGAAAATATCGTGACAAATGGCTCAATAGCAATGTGTTGTTTATGAGATAATCAACAAGTGAACACAAATAATCACAATATCTAACAGGTCCGGTATAGAGAGGACGATTTTTATGGCTCCCTATACCAGTCATAATATACATTTTATATATATATATATATATATATATATATATATATATATATATCAGTCAGTTATAATGTGACATAAAATTTGCAGATATAGTTGCATTGTTATTAATGATAATATTATCTCCAATGTACTTTTGCACAGTAAATATTTCAAATTTACTAGTGAAAAATGGGTGACATTTTTAAATGAAATCAATAAAATTTAATTTCCTCAATTCCCAATTTATGTCAAATTAGCATTTTCAGTTCAATTTTCAACTATTCAATATTATTTTACCATTTTATCTATTAATTTGTTAGTTTATTAATTATTTATATTGCGACAAAGGATCAAAAATAAATTTGTAATCATTTTTCATAATGAAGAATTATTAATAAAACAAAACAAAAAATAAAGGATTTTAGTAAGATTTTCTGATTTAAGAATCATAAATTAAAATAACTTGAAAAAGGCAACGCTAAAAATTCGTGTTAAATATAAAACAAAATAATAACTTGTTGTCAGAAAAAAGTTATTAACTAATTTTTGTTGTAATTAATAATAATAATAATAATAATAATAATAATAATAATAATAATAATCGATATTTTTTTGAAAAAACTAAAATAATTGTGAAAATTTCCATTTTAAAAGCCAAACAAAATATTTCCGGTAATATGAAATATTCTGGAAATTCGAACAACCTTAAATACCTAATATAATACTCGATATCATACCAAGTAAACATATTTTCAGGATAAAGGTGAAGGCTTACAACCTTTAAACTGAATAAATTTATTTCTCTGAAAGTTTCGACTTTAACATTGAAAAGCATCCAACCGTTCCTTCAACCAATTTAACTGGTGAACAAGAACTAATTAACACGAAAGCCGTAAAATAATCTTATCTCTCTGTTGATATAATCTAAACCAATTGTTAATGCAAAGTTGAACAGCGCAAAGTTACACATAAAACAATATTTACACATGTAGGTGCCATAAAATGACAATTGGTCAACAAAGGAAAATGAACAATATATATTTGCATAGAATAATTTAGATTGACGTTTGACAAATTAGGTGACTTTTATTTTTTGGCGTTTATTCTATCCAGTGAACCTAGAAGCTGAGCTGTATAGTAAATATTAAAATATATCATAATTATCCTCATCGACATGGAAGCCTGGAGACGTGAGAGAAACATGCTGCTTATCTAATGAAAAACTGTAAAATAATAGAATATTTAAGATTAGGAAGTTATGTAAGGCTCATAAAATTCTCTACAAAACCAGCAGACTGATAATTGAGAACTCAATGTGTTGTCGCTACTTTGGCACATGAATAATTATTATGAGATATTGTTTTCTTATATCAAATTTATGGCATAAGCCCAATTAATAACTAATTTAGGATTAATTACAACCAGTCGTTGCTGAAGATCTGTGCTAAATTATTATATTGATATCAAATTTTATTAGCCTGAAAATTAATAAATATTTATTAACATCATTCTACTAAATTGATATTTTCAGTAGTTTGTTTAAACAAATTTTATTTACATTAGCTATATTTTCTCCCTTGGATTTTCATGCTATGTTAATCATACTATTATATTGTTTTATTATTATTATTATTATTATTATTATTATTATTATTATTATTATTATTATTATTATCATCATCATTATCATTATTATTATTTTAAATATATTTTTAGTAATAATTTTAAATATATTTAGTAATAATTGTAAAAGTAATTAATATTATTAATATTAATATTACTATTAATTTATCGATCTATTATTATAAACCATCAAATAGATTCATGCTATAAGTATAAACAATGAAAGTTTTTTTGTAATTTTAATGTTCTTTAATTAACTACCATTAAATTCGTTTATTTTTCGTTCGCTATTGAACTGTTTCTTTAAATATTTCATTTATTTTCATTTGTATTACATAGGAAAGTATATATTCTTAATCTATAGTCGTAAGGAAAATTAATTAATATTTTGTATGGAAACAATAATGGTGTAATAGTTATGATTTTATCTGACATAAAATCCATGCCCACTTATTATGTGAGGCGTCACAATCGCCTGCAATTCACATTAAATCAGTAACAAATTTATTGAGATGATTTAATTAAGTTATTTAATTAAATGTAATTTTTATTTATGACGATAACTTCTTATTTTCTTCGGATTAACTAAATTCCCTCTTATTTATTTTAAAACAAACCAATTGTTTTGTATTCTAAAAACTAAAAATTTATAATCGAACCTCACATTACATCATTGTTTAACATTCATTTTTTCTATTAAAATAAATGTTTAAAAAATAGTTCTATAATAATTGATAACTTTCCGGTACTCCTAATGTAATAATGATAGAGAAAACATTTGATACATTATATTTGAGCATTGATAGATAATAATGTGAAACATCGAAGAATGAAAACAGGACAGTCAATATATAATTTGTCGGTAAAACCCTAGTTATATAATAGAATGAGCTGCCCGCGGGTTTACCGTGCAACAGTTGATTGGTAGAACATTGTTTTATGAATCCAAACGATAAAGCAAATGGTAAACAAAAATGAAATAAAATGAAATCCAAAGTGATAAAATGGCCGTGAAGATCTCAGGAAAATGAAATGTAATCATCAATCATATTATTACAATTACATTTTCCTAATGGATATCTAGAGATGATATGTAATTTGATTTAGATATTTGATATTTCCAAGCTTACAAATGGTCCCTTATTTTACACGAAGCACGAGATGGATATAAAAATAATTAAGGCGAGGAAACATCGAAATTATTGCATTTCTGTTAGATAAACTCTGAATAAATACTTATTAGATAAACAGTTTAATGAAATTATTGCATTTTTGCAATGGCAGTGCAACTAGCTTATGGGGAATTTCGAGATTTAAGGCAACTTGAAGAAGGACTTTGTAGATATTTTGTTTGACTTTGGCTCAAAAGATGATAATATATTATCAATATATAATTAATTAATCTCGCGTGGTAAAAAAATCATTCTCAAATCACCTCTCTACGGCAGTGTTTCTCAAACTTTTCAAACCCAGTGCATACTTGAAGGAGAATTAAAACTTTGGAGCGAACTTTAAATTTTAAACAGAAAATTCGCCATGAAATTTTAAAGGGATCAAGCAAAAAAAAGTTGGAAATGTAAAAAAATATTTAATATCAAATACGAATTAGGTGAACTTAACAATCAAACTAGTTATTTTATGTAAAAATGTAATTGTTTTTAAATATAGCTTAGAAATTTCATTATATGAAAATATATAATTTGAAACGATTTAAAACAGTTTTGCTAAAACAAAACAGAGAGAACAGTTTGGATTAATTAAACCATTCAAGCATTTTTATGAACATAAAAAAGGTTGAATCTCTCACTTAAAAAAATAAAATTTTGATGTATAAAACTTGTTTTAATTTCATTTAAATTTAACATTTTTTATGGAAATTTAAAAATTAATATTTCATTATGTTGAAGTTGTTAGAAGTTTCTAAGATATCTTCTAAATTATCTTGAATAACATTCGCATTAAGAGAACTCATATTCCAAAAATTGATTTCTAGTTCAATTTTGTTTAATATTTAAACAAACTTTCAAGCATTGAAGCAAATAATTCAAAACAATTTATCAGAGAGATTCAATATTTAAAATTTTAATAAAAGTTAAAGAATTTTATATTTAAATTATAAGCAAAGCTAATTATGCCAATCTTTTTTAAAAAATCATCGAAAAATTATAAATTATAAGTTTTAAATTTTACTAATAAAAACTTATTTTATATTTTTTTAATTATTTAAATTCATTTTAAATCTATTTGACAAACAATCCGAAATATTCAATTTTCTGCTGAAAACACCTCACAGAAGTAAACCTGACCACCTTTCATGACGCACCGTTCGAGAAACACTGTTGCATTGCACAACGAAAGGAATGATTGCTAAAAAGCTTATTTACTGTGACCAGGGTTATATTTAATAACTGACAATGTAACTCCCCTGTAAGCCATAATGACTCGTGATTTAAAAATCGAGGGTAAAATCCTCATTTTCTAAATGTCATTGATAGTAAATGATATGTTAACAATAGGAGTCAGAGTTAATTAGAAGAATTGAAGAAAAAAAATAATATTAAAAGTGAAATATAAAACTGCAGTTTTATGCTTTTATAATAATTTATTCATTAAAATTCGACTGTATGCTACAATTCTATAATGGAAACAGAGGTATCGTCTCGTAGCCCCACCACCACGCCATCATCTGTGACCAGGTTTAATTCCTCTCTGCTTTACAAGCATATTTCCCATTTACTACAATATTAAGAAAAACTGTTGAAAAAATTGCAATTTATTAGTTTTTCTTTAGTTATTTCTATTTCTGGTTTCCAGATGTTGATGCAGTAGCATTTGATCGTTTTTGAGAAATAGAATTTCTTAATTGACGATACAAGAATGATTGAACTGAGGGAAAATAGTTGAAATAGTGACGACTTACATACTTCTGTGGAATTTGAATTTAAGAAGTATCCCATTATTTATATGACTCCTATTTATTATCCCCCAGTTCCATGCAGTTCTTCAATTCAGTATTATTAATTTCGCCCCGTGAGGATAAATCGAGTTTTATATGCATCAACGCGACCTGATGATTCTTGTCATTTTATTACAGGCAACGCATTGAATATTTATCTTTATATTTTCTAATATTTCTCTTAAATTTTATCATCATTCCTTCTTCAATTTACATTGTTGGTCTTGTGTAAGCTATTATCTGATAAATTGAAATTGTTAGAAAAAATACACTATGCCAGAGGTGGATAACGTTCGGCCTCCCGAAGTTTCGTATGAGGCCTTCATATAAGCTAGCTCTTGTATTAATTAATATTTAATTGCATAGGTTACAACAATTTGAAAATTTATAGAATTAAATAAAGAATTAGATAAAATTATTTTACATACTTTTGCTTTTAGTTTATAATAACTTAATATTATTATTTTTCTATTGTATTTCTTTATAATATAATAAATTTAATTAAAAATTATTTTACTTTATTATTTTTATTTTAAGTAAAATTTAATTATTTATTAAACAATTAATTTAAGATTAATGTTATAATAAACAGTGATTAAATATTAAATAATACAAGACCTAGTTTTTATGAATGCTGCAAAAGAAACTCACGGGGGCCGAACGTTCCCAACCTCTGGTATAGTGTATTTTTTCTAACAATTTCTATTTATGATAATATAAAAAATAATTTCTCATGTTAAATAATTAAATGACTTTTATGTATTATTTCTATATAATTAAGGTGACCAACTATACTCATTTACTGAGTTTTGTGCTATTTTTTCGCAAACCGTACTCTTTTCAAAGCCTGAACTCTGAAAGTCTCATTTGTATAATTTTATACTCATTTGTATTTCTAAAAAATTTTTTAGATTATTTTATAATGAAAAACATTATCTGCCGTCTTAACAGTCAAATTTAATATGCAAAATGAAAGTTATTTGGATGTGGCTACATTATTAGACGAACATCCTCATTTAGCAAAAAAAATCCACTCCGAAGAAAAATTTTTTAAAAGAAAATAAAGTTTTTATCGTTTTTTCTTCTTTTTTTTCACCTATGAAATACTTGCAAAGTGTACTCTTTTTGAACAAAAAATAGTTGGTCACCTTAATATAATACAATAAATTGATAAAACTATACAAACTGAAATTTAATTAAAAAGATTTCTTTTGATTTTTACTCAATATTATCAATTACAGGCTTGAAAAAAAAATATTGCGCAATTGAACGTAACTAATAATTGTTCCATAGAAAGCGGTTAAATATTTTTAAATAAAGAATAACTCCTCATTAAATTATTCATGAAATTAAAATTAAATTTTACAATGCAACAAAGTAGTTTTAATACTATTGGTGACACTGCAGCTACATGGGCTGTGATCCCAATACTGGAATAAAATACATTGTGCTCCAAAATGCCAATTAAGTTCAACAGTCAATTATATATTTATAAATAATACTATATACAGCGAATATATGCCGTAACTATATACAGTGACAATATACAGTGACTATAAATAGTGACTATATATAGTGACTATATACAGTGACGATATACAATGACGATATACAATGACTATATATAGTGACTATCTATAGTGACTATATACAGTGACGATATACAGTGACGATATACAATGACTATATATAGTGACTATCTATAGTGACTATATACAGTGATGATATACAGTGACGATATACAATGACTATATACAGTGACTATCTATAGTGACTATATACAGTGACGATATACAGTGACGATATACAATGACTATATATAGTGACTATCTATAGTGACTATATACAGTGACGATATACAGTGACGATATACAATGACTATATACAGTGACTATCTATAGTGACTATATACAGTGACGATATACAGTGACGATATACAATGACTATATATAGTGACTATATATAGTGACTATATACAGTGACGATATACAGTGACGATATACAATGACTATATATAGTGACTATCTATAGTGACTATATACAGTGACGATATACAATGACGATATACAATGACTATATATAGTGACTATCTATAGTGACTATATACAGTGACGATATACAGTGACGATATACAATGACTATATACAGTGACTATCTATAGTGACTATATACAGTGACGATATACAGTGACGATATACAATGACTATATATAGTGACTATATATAGTGACTATATACAGTGACGATATACAGTGACGATATACAATGACTATATATAGTGACTATCTATAGTGACTATATACAGTGACGATATACAATGACTATATACAGTGACTATCTATAGTGACTATATACAGTGACGATATACAGTGACGATATACAATGACTATATATAGTGACTATATACAGTGACGACATACAATGACGATATACAGTGTTAGTTTTACAATTAAATGATTTTAATAATAGAGTTGAAATACTTTAATAATTAAACTACCGCTAGTTGTTTATTGTATTTTATTTTTATTCATTAATTATGGCTTGGTCAAAGAAGAGGACGATTACACATGAAAAAACGAATGTTGCAAGAGAATTGTGAAAATCTATATATTTTGTGACGAAAATGAAGGACAAAATTCAATGTCTCATTTGCAGGCCGTGTATTTCGTTTCCAAAGAGATACGACGTGAACGAAAACTACGATACAATGCACAAAGAATTGAATGAATAAATAACTGGAAAAATCCACAATGAAAAAGTTCAACGTCTTAAATTCTCAATAACAAACCTTTTTCAAGAATATGAATAAATCCACCGAAGGTTCTGTAAGAAGAAGCTTTGTCATCAGCGAGATGATTGCAAACTCGTCGAGACTATTTACTGAAGGGTAACTTGTAAAAGATTGTTTTTTAAAAGCCAGTGAAATTTTTCTCACTGATAAAAGAAAAGTCTTTGAAGAAATAGGTTTATCTGGAAATACTATTAAGAGCTGGATTACAGAATTACCGAACAGTGTTCATAACTAACTGGTTCATAATGCAAAATGTTTGGAAACATTGTCAATTGGCCTTGATGAGAGTACATGCAATAAAGATCTCGCTCAGTGTGCAGTGTTCATTTGAGGAATTGATAAAGCTCTGAATGTAACTGAAAAATTATTAGATATCCTGCATCTAAAAATCAAAATAGGGTGCGTCAAATTTTATGAACTAGAAAAACGCATTGATAGTTCTATGCTGCCATAGGAAAGATTTGTGCCGGTATAACTGGTGGTGCATCAACAATGTGCTCTCTAAAAGATGGCGATTTGGAATTATTGTAAAAAAACTGGAACGTCTTGTTTTGAGAGGCTCTTTTCATGGAAATACATTACATAATTCGCCAGGAAGCACTATATTGAAAAGTTTATAAATTAATAAAGTTATGGACGTTAATTTACACATCATTAACTTGATGCGTGCAAGAGGTCTCAGTTACATACAGTTCAATTCTTTTCTTACTAGCATTGATAGTGAGTATGGTGAATTACCGTATCATACCGAAGTAAGATGGTTGAGTATGGGAAATTATTTAAAGACGTTTTTCGCCCTGCGACAATAAATAGCGCAATTCATGGCAATGAAAGAGAGATGTTCCTCAGCTTGCTGACTTGGCATTCAGATCATTTGAGGTTGAGAATTAAATAATTAATTACAAAATGGAAGAAATGTTTTTTTCATTAACAATGTAGAAAAGTAACTTTTTGAAAGGTGACAAAACCCATGCTTTCCATCCCAGTTGATTACGACACTGTCGAAAACCAATATCTACATAAGGTACACCAATTTATGATGAATACTTTACCTAAAAAGAAACACGCCAAAGAAAAACGGGAAAACATTCAAACAACCGCTAGATATAATTCTCGCCCAATGAAAATCAAGTTGCGATTATTTCGCATATATCTTTTAGAAAAATTAAAAATGTCATATAAACAACAAACATGATTTTGTAAACAATGCTCTAATATCAACCTAAAAGAAAGGTCGGTATGAAGGGAAATTGGATAACCGAGTTCAGGGGTAACATGAGATATGTTCATAGTAATTGGACTGGGATAACGCGTAGGTCATATCAATTACATTGGAAAGAAGATGATTAATAAAATGATGTGGAAAATATGAAAAATGTCTAAAAAAATATTAAGTAAAACTTAATCGGATATTAACAATGACACTGTCGATGTTTGCTTACTTAAATGAACTCTGATGTTTTTATTGAGGAATTAAGTAAACATTTTATAGTTGGTCGCCTAGGGTTAATAACAAACTACAAATTTTTAATTTTTATTTTCAATTTCATTTTCATTAGTAATTCATTTTAATCAAATCTCACGCGCTTTTACAATAATGATAAATAGTTTTTATATTTAATATTGTCAATTATTTACTGAAGTAGCCAAGCTGGGAAATTTTTTTAGTGTGATATTTTTTGCAAAGTTAGCTACTAAGGCTGATCTAATTTCAATGATGATATTTTCCAGTGGTCGGCAACGTTTTTTACAGGTGGATAATTTTTCAATTGCTTTTTCACAAAATGTTTGCTGGTGGGTCACGTCACTTCTATTTTAGATTAAATATTATCTCAGAGTAAAGACGTTTTCCTTTTTATTTTTGGACTGGTATGTAAAAGGATTTTCAATAAAACATTCGCTATTACATAAAATGACCTGTATGAAAAATATATATTAAATCTTCAATAGTTCCAGATTTTATCTGAAAATGTCTAGTTAGCTTTCTGTGAGATAAATATCGACAGTTGCACCGTGACATATTCTAATATACGATAGTATAATTTATTATTAGACTAACTTTTGTGTATCATTGATAGTGAAACAATTTTGTATTTGTGCACTTCTGAAATTCCTACTTTTTAAAAGGTGATTCACTTTTGATCAAAACTGTCTTCAATCATGACGATGCTTTTAGCAACGTTTGACAGTATCTACCGCCCTTTTTCAGTGGCACCTTGAAGCAGACTGTCTTATTATACACCTTGTTTTTTTATTTTTTAGAATTTTTCTCTTCTTTTCTTTTCTGTAAACCATTTTCGTTCATTTCTCTCAAAATTGTTATACTGTTATTAGTGAGATGTATAATTACTTGAAACAAATAATGAGTATTGTTTAAGCACAAAAATCTTGATATAAATTTTAAATACCAAAACTATTCAAAGTTAATACGAAACTCTTTTAACTTGTAATCGGAATTACTTTCTATCTACATTTTCACATTAGTTGTACATTTTTTTCTTTATTAAAAATGTTTTATGAAAAAATGGAATATTTGTTATCAAACCGAAACTGTGTTGATTTTTCTTTGGTTTGTAAAGTGTAGTTGTGAAACTGTAAACTCGTTTGGTCAGTATTTTCATCAAATAATCTGATAAATCCCTACCAGCTAAATCCATTCAGCGAGGTAATGCATAGCCTTCATAAATTGGCAAATAATGTGTCACGCCATTCCCAGAATCCAGATGCATATAATGAAAGAACAGCTTGAATTGCACCACAGAAAGCTGGTGATTTTATTGTATCAAATATCATTTGAATCATGTCTTCACATATCGCGATTTGGCTATTCTCTTCGGATAATTCATATTCAAAACAGCATTTAGACATTTTTTCTACGAACAAGCCTCACTTGAAATAAGCAAGAAAATCTTCCCATGTAACTTCTAGAGGAGCTTCTTTTGTCAAATCGATCAACTTATCTCCCTCTGTAATGCTGAAAAGTATGTATCTGTATTTTCGTTCCATTTTTTATTTTCCCAAATAATCATAAATTGTATAAAAGCAATTTCGACAATTTAATTTAAAAAGCACAAAGATTTACCAAATTCAAAAAAAACTCTCAAATCCAAATTCCACCAAGTTCTTTAATATTAAGCATGGACAAACAAAACCATTAAAAACCATAATTTCAAAAAATATCAAATAATCTAAAAACGAAAATAAATTGCATTGCGCACACAGAGACGCGATAAACAAAAATTCAACACAACGGCTAAATTAATGCAAAGGCTAAATTATTGCAATGGCTAAATTAATGCAATTGCTGAATTATTTCGGTCACCCATAAATAAGGGGGTAAAAATAAGCACTGTCATCATTTTTGGTGAAATTTATATTTAATTTATTTTCATTCGAAAACACCTGAAGTTCAAAAGAATAATTCATAAATTTCAAAAAATGTTAAATGTTTTGAAACGAAGAATGTTAAAAAATCTTATAAAGTTTATGAAAAATAAATATTGCACTTTAATTTTAAATCAGATTGGCGTGAAAATTGATCCAATTTGTAAAAAGGAATAAATCAAAGCAACCCCTAAAATTCAGTACACTAACGAAAGTGTCTAGGCGATCATCTCAACCCCAACGGGTAAAATGGGCAACCAGTTGACCGAAAAATGAAGATGAATCAAATTGTAACGATTATATTATGAAAATAAAAAATTCATAAAGAAAAAAAAATTATTCTATTATAAAACAATTTTAAAACAAGACTTTGTTACCTAATACTTTTAAGAATATTGATACAAGTAAAAATAAACATATAATAAAAGAGACATAATACATATATAATATACTAAATTTCCATAGAAAATATGCTCAAAGTAACTATTAATAAACATTGAAAGTCTTAACCAACCTGGAGTCGGCCTTCTCTATACAGGTCCAGAAAAGAGAAATTAGGAGGAACCCCACATAATTTATCATAATTAAGCATTCAATAAATATTTTATCTTTTTTAAATTTCAAACACCCTTAAATATGAATTTCACAATTAATCCATTTCCATCATTCCTTAATTTTAATTTAAACTTATTTATATGTTATATTTAAATTTATTATTATAATTTTATTTAACTTTTGAAATCTTTTTCTATTTAATTACACTCACATCCATAAAGTAACATTAGTCGCCATAAATTGCTTTTAGTCATAAAAAACATCAATAGTTATGTAGAATATTTTAATAATTAGTTTGGTTAAATACTACCATTTGTAATTAATTTTTAGTAAAAAAAATTGGAATTAGAGTATTTTAAAAAATAATTTTAATTTAACTTCAGTGTTTATTATTTTAATTTTCAAATATATATTTAATGATTAACGCTCAAAAACTACATGTAATAGCAAAGATATTTCGGAAATAAAAATGATTTCATTATTAAATAAATAATTAAATAGACATGAAAATGATTTAATACACGAAGCACCATTCAAATACATGTTTTACTAGATATTTCGATAGATTTATTGTCATTATCAGGTTAAAGTATTGTCTGCAAGTATGTGTTGAATGGTGATTTAAAAATTTGATTTCTTAAATAAAATCTAAAGAGGATGTTCATATAAATAAATTGATAATTTGAGGGAATTATTGGAGATTTCAAAAATTATTGTGGAAAAAATGTGATAAATATGAGTAATGTTGTTGGTTTGAGGAAGAGAATCGTATTTTGAAATCATTTTCCAAATCATTGTATTAAAAATTGCATTGATGAAACAAAATTTTATGCAAAATTTGAACGTTTGCATTTTTATATATCCCAAACGATTAAAGATATGACTTTTAATGGCGTGAAGAATTCATTGAGCTGAAGTACGCTGGAGTATGTTGATAAAAATAAAAAGCAGAATACTAGCTAAGAAGAAAATAATGTTTGCCAGTTTGATAAGGGAAATTAATTGGTTATTCTTGACCATGACGTGTATATGGATAAGTTGAATGATGTGTTGAATGCTCCACAGTTTGTGAAATTAAAAAAAGGTCGTAAGAATGTAAAATTGTTTCTTTTTAAGGATGAAGAAATTTATTTAATACATAAAAAATATTTTAAAATGTATTGAAATGATTAAAAATTGTCGCATTTATTTTCATTAAGACTAGACATTCATTGTTTCCTTATTTAACACATATTTCTGGCAGTCTTTCATAAAGGATTGAAAATAAATGAAATATCCAAAAAAAATAGATCAAAAGTGAACAAAAAATAAAAGTTTTTACTATTAACAAATAAAATTAATTAATTTTCATTTCCATGAATAATAAATAAAAAACAAGATTGATTGACAACATTTGGTAAAAATTTGTGGCTCACTTTAAGAATTTATTGATCTATAGACGAAAAAATTTAATCGAATCATTAATAAATAATTAATTGAAAATTCCGAATATTTATCTAAAATTATCATGAAATGAATTGCGAAAAAAATCGTCTTTGAAATAGTAAAAGTTAAAATATTCTAATAATAAAACTAATAATTTCTAATAATCTGGAAAAAATATCTCAGTGACAATGTCTGGGAGATTCCATCTAATTTATCAACATTTCATTTATTTCCACGTAGCTCCTAGAATTGTTGAGCCCGTCAATTTGGCAGCTCACTTCTTAAAATGAAGATAGAATATGAAGAAATTACGAAGAACTCACGCGAACTCAAGAATACTAATGAGCAATTGCTTTTTCCGTATCTCAACCACTTGTTAATACAGACACAGTCTCCTCTCTAAGTTGGATGTTGCCTCTAGATGTCCTATTTTTCACTATGAGAATCTATTTTTAAATACAGAGCAATTTTTTATGGAAAATGTTTAATGAGACGAATTTTAATTTACATTTTCTGTTATCTTTGGAACGTCTTTACAAGTCTTTTATTAATTAGGATAAATCAACTATGACCCAAGGACACCAGTTATCCAAGAGCTCTTAAGAATTTAGAGGATAAGAAGCTATTTTTAAATCTATTTTATTTGAAATATCATAAAAATTATACAAAAAAAAATTATTTTTTATACAGCTACCCAAAAAAAAATCATTCAATACCATTTTTAATTTTAACAATAACGACTGCTTGGTTGCGTTTCCCAATAAAATAATTTTTATTTGTTCTTAGAAGTGCAAACTAATGTCGCCATTTTGAGCACAACAAACTATTTAATGAAAACATACTTTCTAAAGCTCAACACATAGTAAAGACAATAATTGAGTGGCAAATCGGATGCATCTTCACCAACATAACTGCAGCTTTAAGAATGTTTTGGAGCCAGAGATTTGTATCATAAAGACGGTCGAGCTTATTAAGGCGGGCCTGCGTCCAAGTCATAAAAGTCTTTAAAACTAAGAGGAACAACTAAAAGGAATACGTGGTCAAATTCCGACTAGAAGCCGCACTTTATGGATTTATCTTGTGAATTTGAGGAAATTATTATACAATTTTGCACTTTTATGTTGGCGATCTCAATTGATATCAAAATTCCTAACTCAGAATGATAAGAAATTCTTCTTATTGGTGACAAATTACTTTTATTTTCTCTCTTACTTTTATATTCGTTAAGTGATTATTGCAATTTTTAATGGAGTGATTTTCTCATTAATATTTACCATGCAATTGTAATCAAAATGCATTTATTGCCATCATTATTGGAAGGTCTTTTTGATTTTTATTGTGACAATTTTTTTATTTCTGTTTATTATTGTTTTTGCTGATGATTATACGTAGTCAACCATGATGGATATTATTTCACTAGGTAACATTTTGTAAGTAAAACCTTTTATAGAAAAGTCATGTTAGGATTGCCGAAGATAAAGAAACTACATTACATGGTGGTTTTAGTTCGAGTAAAGAATAAATATGGTTAGCAAAATTCACTGATTTCTAAACTGAAAGGCGTGAATTTGTGTAGAGGAAGGCAAAGAACTGCAAAGGTTTTTGTGTAATAGATAAAAAAGAAATTTATCAAACTGATAAACAAAAAGCTAAAAAACCAATACTAAAAACAACTAAATGGAAAACTTGATCTCTCACAGAAGAAGAAACAAGTTTGACAAAAATATCAGCATGAAAATAAATATTAAAATAAAATTATCTGATGAGTAAATCAAAATAAATCAAAATAAAAACTAAAAATTGAAAAAAATCGTTTAGATATTTTATCAAAAAATATGTTCAAGTGTAAAATTATAAAAATTACTAAATTAGGAATTTAATGTAAATTTTTGCGATAAAATAAATGATATCGAAACCATTTGACCATGAATGATAAATTAGGAATAAAAATGACAATCATTCAATATTTTTGTTGATGATAATTATCAAAATGCAACAAATAATTATTTTTTATTTTTATTATTATTATTATTATTGTTATTATTATTATTGTTATTATTGTTATTATTATTATTGTTATTGTTGTTATTGTTATTATTATTATTGTTATTATTGCTATTATTATTATTATTATTATTATTGTTATTATTATTATTGTTATTATTGTTATTATTGCTATTATTATTATTATTATTGTTATTATTGCTATTATTATTATTATTATTATTATTATTATTATTATTATTATTATTATTATTATTATTATTATTATTATTATTATTATATTTATTATTATTATTATTATTTTTTTTATTATTATTTTGTTGATAATCGCTACTTAGTTATTATTGTAGAGAAAATTATTCGCATTTTCTAGCAAAAAATTTATTTATAGGATAATAAATATATTTAAATATAGTAAATCGTCATATGTTGATGTCATATGTGGAAGTAGGAAGGGATAAAACCGATTTGTGTTTTATTTTCGGAAATCATATTGTGATTCATTTCATTGAAAAGTGATACCCATTTAGTGGCTGTTCTGTAAATTATGAGAATAAATACTATTTTGTTGAGAGCTTTCTCTAGATGATTTAATTTGTGGAACCCGAGGAGTCGGATTAAAATTTAAATTCCATCGACGAAACTTTTAATATCCCAACATTGCTAATATTTTGAGTTTTTAATCGTATAATTTTATTGAAACTATAAATGTGAATCTCGAAACGCTAATATTAATCAAGCGATAACAAAAGTTACTGAGTGGATTCACGTGCACAACTATAATTCGTGGGGAATCTTTTTTTTTTGCGTTACCTAATATATTAAGGTTTGTAGAACTTGCACTTCCGTAACACATACGTATAATCATATGAATATGGAAACAAAAATCTGATTGTATAAAAATTTTATTAATCATTTCGAATATAACCAAATATGAATCATTTCTTTTCCAAATTGTTACTGACTTGAGGTCACTTCAGTGTAAAATGTTTCTAAAAAATGTTTTCTGAGATAGTAAAACTTGTATCATTAAATAATTCAACAAAAACTTATCGTCACCCGTTTAGCATCTTACAATTATAATTTCTTCTCGATTTTCTCTTTAGCTCATCATACTCACTATTTATAACAATATTTATTTGCCTCCTTACTATAAATATTATAAAGCCTTTTTGCAGAAGCAGAAATTTGTAAAACAGTTAATTAAAAAAAAAGATTTATTTAAAGTTTATTTAAATCCAAAAATAAATTTTAATTAAAATAAAATTTATTAAAAGTCATCAAATTTAACGAAATATTAACCAATATTGAGAAACTTATATTAAACAGGTTATTGAGTATTAATATTATATAATTGTACCGGAGATCTTTAAACTTTATGACTTCACAGACTTTTCTGAAGTGGCATACAGTATCCGTTTGATACTGTGTCAATCATAGTTTTTTTAAGAAAAAGTTAATAATATCTCAAAAATTTATAAAATACGTTCAATATGAAAAATGAAACTATTTAATCCTTGGTATAAAATGAATAATAATAATGGGAATTCCTCCTATCATTTTCAAGCATAAAATCTATTTTGAATAAGCAACAATATTTTGTTTTAATTGCATTGAACGCTGAATCCCTCCAGTTCCATAAAACTCAATCAAATATAAAGTACGCTTAATTCAGAGCTGTGAATAACTTTTTTCAAACGAAATCAAAGGTTGACAAGAATTTTTACGGGTTTTTTTTTCTAATATAATACAAAATTTTATAGATTGTTTGAACACAATGATTCCTATTCTTTTGAACTTCTAAAATCAGAATATTTTTCTTACATCACCTCACATGTAAATGTTACGAATAATAGTATACTTTTGAAGGGTCCTTAATATAATTATACAGAAATGGTATATAATCGTGTGTACAAAATGAAAGTAGTTTTTTTTAAAAATAATAAAAATAAAAAGAATCAAAATAGTACAGGATTTATTTTTTACTTGTTTTAATAGTCCCAAGATTAAAATTGGGTGCAAATTGATTGGTCAAATATAAACTTTGCGATAATTTGGCTTTTGAAAGTTTATCAACAAGAAATTACAAATAAAAACGTACAATTATTCGCATTTTATTACAAGTAATTCATTTAAAAAAATATCGTATAAAACAAAAAAGGTTATTTGTCACAATTTAAAGTTCAGAGAAAATCTATCTTTAAACATTTTACCTGTCGATAAAATCTGTATCAATAGAATGATGTTCTATTTTTTACATGGAAATTGTTTTTTCTGAAATAGATAACCTTGGAGAAGTACTGAGGAAAGATGTGAAACGAACGGAATATTTCTTTAGCGACATGGGGTAAATCGATTTTCTCATCCAAGGGTGGTAGAAATGAAGATCAGATAAATGAAGGTTAAAGAAGGAAGATTCCAATATAAGAATAAACAGTATTGTGTCGAAACAGAAGAAAGAACAACTAGAAACTATTGGAGTAAAAATTTAGTAAAAAATATTGAAGGTCTTAAAATATTCTTATACAATTTACCATGCCTATAAAATTTGGAATTATTAAATATACGAAATGATTATTATAAAACTATCTATAATTCTTTTTTAAAATTTATAGTACTTTAAAATACAGCTAAATGTTGATTTGTATAAATCTGAAAAACTTTACGATTATGTTACGTTTATTATAAATTAACTTTTAGTAAAAAAAAATAGAAGTAAAGAAAATTAATATTGAGAGGTAAATTGTATAATATTACTAACCGTTTTGAAAATATCAAAACTTTAATTTAATGCTCAAACTATTGATTTATTTATTTTAAAAGATTTAACAAATTTATCATTATACGAGTTGTTAAGATCATAAATCTGATTAAAAAAAATTTTTTTGAAAGACAGAATTTTAAAGTTAAATAAATTTTTAGTTATATTATGAAAATTTAAGTTATTTTAGTAATTGACGATAAATAAATAATTAGTTACAAAGCATTACAATAATTATCTATAATTCTTTTTTAAATTTTATAGTACTTTAAAATACAGCTAAATTTTGATTTGTATAAATCTGAAAACTTTACGATTATGTTACGTTTATTATAAATTAACTTTAAGTAAAAAAATAGAAGTAAAGAAAATTAATATTGAGAGGTAAATTGTATAATAATTAAAGAGTGCAAAATAATATACCAAATTTATATTAAATTTGACTTGTCTAACCATTTTAAAATAGGTTATATTTAATTATAATAAATTAGTAAATAATTTCGAATAACATTTAAATTGTACAATTTTAAATTATTATCGCTGTCATTACTTGAAAAGTAATTATAAAAAAAATATTTAGAATTTCACTTACTTTGATGTGGTTAATAAAATAAAATCGTTGAAAATAATTTGCAGTGAGAACACAAAATGTTATAATTTCATTTAAATATTTGCTTTAATATCAATTTAACTGGTATAAATAAACAAAGACTAAAGTTTATTTTAATTTTCAGATTTAATTTCTATCGATATTAATTATCATTGTAAGTGTTAACACTTAAATTGTATTTAATTAATTGCTTTTATTTTTATACATGAAAAAACATCATTTGAAATTATTACAGATTACTAAATATTACATTTATAAAAATGACAAATAGAAGAGATAATTATATTGATAAAAATTATTCATTCATGTCCACCGAATCGCCACTGTCTGAATCCTGGTCTGATTCTTCCATCAACTGTTCCCCTTCTACTATAGTTCGCATAACGTTTGTTCCGGATAACACCGAAATCGAATTTACACCATCAATAGGCTGCAAAGTAATAGATTCGTCTAATTCCACATCAATTGAATCACCAGCAATACCAGCTGGTGGCTCACTACAATAAGAAATTTTACCACTATTCCAATCTTTGATCAATTTAATCGCTGCTAATTTTAAATTTGGTATACCTCCCTTCTTCAATGGACACATTCGCGATGCAAAAGCAACCATGAATTCAGTGATAGTGTCAAACTCTGGTAACTTGTATAATACTTGCAGCTGGATACGCTGGCAACGATTGTAAATGGCCTCGGCAACAGCAACGGGATCTTCAATTTTTTCAACTCGCAAACAATTTCGTAGTGCATATTCAGCTGGATCGTTAGATTGGGCGAGAATAATTCCAGGTGAATCAATCAATACGATGTGATTATCGTGTGCAACGTGTTGGAGATTTCTTGTCAACCCCGCTAAATTGCCAGCTTCGCAAATCCGTTTGCGTTTGATACTATTTATTACCGATGATTTTCCTGTATTAGGCACCCCAGCGATTCCAACTATTAATTTATCAGCTGATTTTGTTCCAGCGGCTCCAGGTGTATTTTTGTTCAATGATTTGATATAATTTATCAAATTATCAACTCCATATGATGCGCACGTTGAATTTTTCTCATTCGACGGCCGAGAACCGTTACTTGATCCCAGTCTAAGTGCTTGGTCTTGAACATTTGCTTTGAATGCGATTGTTCGCGCTTCCTTGCTTAAACAAGATATCCATGCTTTCAGATTATCTCTTGGGACCAGATCAATTTTATTCAAAACAAATATAATTGTTTTGTTAGCAGCTTTAATTAATTTTTCCGATTCTATTGATCTCGTTCCCATTGGATCACGGGCGTCTAGAACCATGCAAATAACATCTGATTCTTCGATTAACTACAGAAAAATAGTATTCATTATGAAGAACTTGAAATTATGATTTACTTTTCGGATGTCACCAATAAATGCTCTTGAACTGTCTTTAATCATTTTAGCTTTCATTTCTTCATGTTTATCGACAGGCTTAGATTTTCTTAAAATTCTCATGGCCAATAACCGTTTCTTTTCTGCATCTTTTTCCTAAGAAATTGTCACTATTTAACAAATTAACATTAGTCTTACCATCAATGAAGATTGGGTTACTTCTTTAATTACTTGATCCTTAAACGGACATTCCATTGGAATTTGCATAGATAAAGGTAGTGGCTTTTTAGATTTTTTATTTTTCAGAGATTTTTTAACATCTCTATGATGTTGTTTAACCTATAAAAGTTATTGTATATGATCACATAAATCTAATAGCAGACCTTTTTGGCAACTTTATATTTTTGATGAAGAGAAGTACGCTTATTTCTTTTACCTATTAATTCATTTTTAAATTATTAAATTAGATAATTTTAACAAACTTAATGAAACCATTGTCACGCTATGCTTATAAGATTCTAAATATTGTAATATTTAAACAAACATTATTTATAATTAGTTAATTTATTATTAAAGGAAAACCTTAATTAGCAAATTAAAAAATCACAATAAATTTATGTTTTGGCATTTTAATAAGTTTTATTAACAGATTTATATTTTCTTAAAAAAATAGCAAATATGATATATTGTCTAATTTAATGAATTACAAAGAAATGCCTATGTTCAATAAGCCTTATCTGAAACTAAGGATCAGATAGTTTATGACTATGCAAATATATAAATATAATTTTTAAATAAAAAGCATTAGACAATTTGTATTATTGCACACACACAATAACATCAACTATGACGATAGGAAAGTGCATAAGAAAGTTGGCATAAAGAAAATTTAGAGCCAACCAACAATAAATTTATGTTCAAGTTCTTTTGTAATTAATTTTTAAAGACAACTTTGCAAATGAATTCCTGACCAGATCCTTTTCAGAAAAGATTCCAACCATAAAGTAGTAGCTGACGAAAATTGGTACTAGATTAAGTTTCCCAGTGCTGGGCAACTGATGGGTAAAAGGTATAAGATTTTCGCAGTCACTTTCAAAGGATTCCCACCAGATGCGCGCACAAGTGATATAACCATTGAATAGCCGTCAATAATGACGTTGGAAATGTATTTCAATGGGCGGTTTCTAATAAAGGTGAACAATACTACTATGACTGCTTACCCTAGAAAAAAATTTGGGTTCACGAGCTACCATAGAAGGTATTCACGTTCACCTGATTTCGAGTCTACCTATTGTTAGTTCAATTGAAATAAAATCGATTATTTAATGAATTTATTTTATTTTAGGAGCATTACTTATTAAATTATTTGAATTATTTCCAAAACGATTTCCAAAATAACGATACAAATCATTTATTAAATAGATAAAATTGAGTTAACGAATCAATTTTGATCTGAGATGTGTGACGTGGATTTCTTCATTTGTCCCATTAGCCTGGCTGTCTTTAATCTTCGGCGTCTCTTTCTCTCGACTTTGCTGGGACGATTTTTATCAGATTGGGTATTGCCGATATTGCGGTCTACGTTTTTGGATTGATTTGAGCATAAAGAAATAAATGTTCGATCGAAGCAAGTGGTAGTAGCGGTGGACATGTGGTGGTCAATCTCGTTTCAAATGGTCTCTTTCAATTTTAGTTGTTGGTTCTCCTTCTTTGTTATGTCTAATTCCATGGCCATTTTGGAATATTGCAACTTCAGCAGTTTAGTATGTTGGGTTAATTTCTTCGCTTTTTCCGGTCGGGTCCAAGTTTCTTCCATCCTGCGGCATCAACGGATCATTGCCTCGGCTCGTCGACTTTGTTCCAGAGCCTGATCGTGATAATAGGCTACATCGCGTCGGAATTTTGCGATATCCAGTGTCTTAGCTTGATTTTTGTTCACTGAAATTTTATATGTGTATTTAAATTAAATTGAGAATCGGTTTGGAACATTGATTATTATGATTTATGATACCATTATAAAATTATACTCTTGGAATAGTGATAGTTTCATTTATTTTAAATGAAATTTTATTTATTTTATGGGTTTTCTGAATTTTGTGGTCAAGTGACATGTGTAAGAGATCCTAATCATGTGGTTTTTAACCAAAAGTGTTGTCAAAAGCATCAAATTCGAGAGCGTTTCCCTTTAATATTCCAAATTCCAGGTTTTAAATTTTTATTGATTTAAGTAAGAAATTCCTTTCTAAAAATAGAAACTGAATTTCTTACTTTTATACCACTACTCAGGGTGAGCTAATTAATTTCTCCTATTTCCTATATAATTTAATCGATTTTGTTTTTCTTGTAGGAAATGTTTTAGAATTTTCGGCAAATGGAACTTTTTTGCGTTTATCAGATTTATGGAATTTAAAATCATTTGACGCTGGTAAGTTCGGGGAATTTGAAATGTTTTTTTATATGAATAACTATTTTGTTATATTATTTAACTCTTTCTTTTCTTCAATTTTAGTAAAGTTCTTTATATTAAATCAACTTTTAATTCTTATCAAAAGAAAAACACTTTTACACAAATTTTCTTCTCTGTTTTTTAATAATAAATTTTAAGATGTCATATAATTTTTACAAGTCAAATCAAATATATATTTTTTCTTTTATTTGAATTTTCATCAGCCTGAAGTTTGAGAATACTTGGAGTCAGGATTCATGAGGGTTTTCCTTTGAGATTTTTCATCCAGTAGATAAAAGAAAAATAATTAAATAAATATAATAGACAATTATGATTAAATAATTATTGGAATTATAATTAGTTTAAACTAAAAAAAAACTAATAATAATAATAAATTCAGATCAATAGTTTGCGATTTACTCCATTTTTCTATTTGATTGGAGATTTCATTTTTTGGATAGTACTTTTGGCACATATACTATAATAGTTTTCTTGAGTCGACTTGTTCCGAAATTTGAACTCTTCCAAATTATGTTCATCGTGAACCTGACCTAGAATCTTTTAAAATTAATGATAAAATTTATATAAAAAAAAATTCGTATTCTTTTAGAAATAAGAAAAATAGTGAAATTCTTTTTCATAAAATTTTCTACATTTAAGTATTTTCCGAATTGATAATTAATACCTGATTACTAATTCGTTTACTAGTTCCATGATGATAACTTGCAATACGTTGAGTTGATGTTGAATTCTTTCTTTCTTGACGTACTCTTGCAACAATTATTTTTCTTTCTCTCTTTATTATTATGTATGTTCTTTTTATGATGTTCGTTACTCTTCTTTCTTTTCTGAGTCGTATATTTTTTTTGGTTCCTGATTAATATTTAGGCTTTTTTTGTGACCAGTCACATTCTACCGAGGGTCTGGCGTTGAAGTTCTTCGAGTAGAGAACTGACCCGGCAAACTGCCATTTACTACAGGTACCTCCACATTTAAGTACTGGTTTGATAACCAGTTTGGTAAACAATCATTTTTCTAGATTGTATGCATGCGGTTACTCTCGATATCATATGGTTAAAAATCATGGACAATAATTAATAATAATAATATCTATAATATAAATGATAATCAAATTCGGTTTTTTATAAAATTAATCGGTCATTATGAATCGTGTGAGAATTTAATCATGACGCATCTCATATAGGTCAAGTACCATGGAAACGAAGTTTTCATGGACTTGGTCGATACGAGGAAGTAATTTTTAAACAGAGATTAAATATTGACTAAAATAATTCAACGAATAAAATATATGTTATTTCAAGAAAATCATTTGACCCACAAAGGTCTACATAAATGGGGAATCAAAATTTCCTGGATTAATTTCCTAAGAATTTCACAGAGATTTCGTTTCGAAATCTTCAACATAATAAAGTTTAAAATATAATAAGAAAACAAAATTTAAAAATAAAAACAATAAAAATCTCCTCACTTTTCCAGAAAATTTTGTGAAAGATTTTTGCCCAGTTTTTGATTCTTTTCAGAAAATAGTATTCACATTAAATTGTGTCGATCTGACATCGGCTTATATAGGGGGGTTTTACACGCATGTTTTTTGTTGCTGTAAAAAAACGCCTACACGTTTTTACAATATTTCATCACTTTTCGCTATTTGTCAGATTTTCGTGATTCTTTTTTGTAAAAGTTCCTAATTACATTTTAAGCTTAATTCTCATAGTTATTTTCTAGAATATAAGTGTTTTCGATGATTTTGGAGCTAATTTGATGAAATAGGTTAATTTTACTAAAATTTAATGTTTATTGATTCTTTTTAAATGTTTTTATTTATTTTTTACATATTCTTTGTATTTTTCTACTCTTTGTATTAATTAATATTAAGTAGGCTATTTTTGATGATTTTCCGTCCATTTGCATTTTGCGCGCCCTGACTTTATCGGATTTCGTGCCAGATAAACAACAATTTAAAATATTTGTTTTTGCCCAACACCAGTATCATTAACCCATTAAGGATTATTGGCATATTTTGGATCACTTGAAAACCCTATGAGTGTTCTATGAAATTATTAATATTTTTAACTTTAATATGCTTTTATTTATTGATCAAAAATAACTTTTACTTTTTAACCTTAAAAGTAATTTTTTATTTAACGATTTGACTTCGTTTTACCATGTTAAAGTTTGCCATTTTTTGAAAAAAATGGTGTTGTTCTTTTCAAGTAACTTTTTTATCTTTTAGAAATTATTTAAAATATCAAATATCCGAAAATATTTACAATCATAGAATATTATCAGTGTAAAGAAAATATGAAACCTGAGTAGTTGTGTTAAATGGTATTTTCGTAGCGCAAAATCTATGTGATCTCGTTTGCCTTCACTGATTAATTTTAACCTAGCGGCATATTTTGAGATCATCCAAATCCGTCAAATTTATCACGTTCCTGTTAACTGCGGCATTGGTAGCGCGTCGACATATCGTAGTTACCTGACCAAATTTGGCTTGCAATTTATTTTATGTTTAACTTGGATCGTATGCCTGAGTGAATCGTCGGACGGGATGTGATGTGGTAGTATTATATTTGATTGACTAGCCAACTCAAGACTTGGAATTCTTTATTTCAGCTCCCTCTCTGTCTATATCATCATGCCCACATTACTTTTCTCATTAATAAGAAGGCGTTGGGTATGTTGGGCTTAAAGCCAAAATTAAAACAAAACAATTTTTTAGAGTTAATTTAAACAAAAATAATGAAAATGGCCACTGCACATACACATGCACTGCAAACAGAAACTAAAAATAAAATAAAAACATCAATTAAACAAATTAAAAATATAACAAAATTAATTAAAACAAATATTAATAAAATTTATAAAAGCCTACAAACGCAGAACGAAACACAAATTTAATAAAAAAAACCCACCAAAACCTTGCAAAATAAGGTTTAGAAAAAACACAGGAAAAAGTGGCGACCAAGAAACAAAATTTTAATGTTTAAAAAGAACATTGATTAAAAAGTAATAATAAAAAGAAATTCAAAAAAATAAAAGTAAAATAAAACAAAATTAAGAAAATGAATAAAAAATTATAAAAATATTTAAAAATTAATAGAAACATTTAAAAACCCTTAAAATGGCGAAAAATCGCCCATTGGTCGCACACACACACATAAAACAGCTATAGAAACAGTGGCTAAATTCATAATTTTTAACTTTTACAAAACTCTAAAACCCTGTTTACTGTAGAATTTTTCAATTGTGAATTTTCGAAGTAAGGATTTATCTATTTTGTATTTTTGATATATGTTTGGTGGGTTTCTGCGTGTTGAGATTTTAAAACTAAATAGTTGTTACCCAGACAACCCCATACAAATATTTTCGCTTACCACTCGGCACCCGTTGCTAAGCAACGTTGGAACTGTGTTCGAGTGGGTGGATCATCTGAAAAAAGTGAGCGCTATTACTAATGCTATAATTGACCGAACGATTCATGGGTCCAACAAGCTGCCGATAGAAGGCCTGTGCTCGATTTCGATCTTTAGGTCACATTGTTCTCCTATCTCCTTCAAATGTTAATCCATACGGTTATACCATTTATCATTACGTCTATTCCCTAAGTCCTTCTTATCGTTGTTTGTATTATTGATTTTTACCATTGCCTGTACACTTTTTATTATGTTAAATATCCTCACAGTATCTCTCTTACCCTTATCCCTATTATAACTACTATGTCTACTATTATTGCTACTAGTATTATCATCGTTACTATTATATGTGTTATTTTTATTAATTGTTACTGCTATTACATTTATTATTATTCTTATTACTACCATCACCATTATAGTTATTATTATTATTATTATTATTATTATTATTATTATTATTATTATTATTATTATTATTATTATTATTATTATTATTATTATTATTATTATTATTATTATTATTATTATTATTATTATTATTATTATTATTATTATTATTATTGTTATTATTATTATTATTATTATTATTATTATTATTATTATTATTATTATTATTATTATTATTATTATTATTATTATTATTATTATTATTATTATTATATTGTTGGAGTGTACGGAGAACTAATTGAGGATAACTCACATCTCTGGTTACCATCACACTGTCCGTAATCTAGGGTCGGCTTACTCAAGTACACCTCACGATTTTAATGTACTGTCACGTACCCATGACCGAAATCATGTTGGTACTGTACGTGACAGCTGGATGCCATTCGAGCAGGTGAGCACTCTCTCCAGTACTACTCCTCGAACGACCTTCGTTTCCCTGTTCGCAGCGGCCGTTAGAATGACTTACGCTCATCATCTGAACCCTGGGATTTCTACTGTGAACCCAATTTATCGCACTGACTGTTGAGGGGATGAATTGTGAGAACGTTCAACATAAAACTTTAAGCACTCGTTTCCCATTGGTATTGATTATCGTTAACCTATCCCCAAATCCTCGAGAGGGTCGATTACCCTTTCTACCCCAGCCATTCATTTGGTCTATTCGTAACTACTTCCCGAACTTTATTTGAATGAGCCACATCACTAAATTTCATTTAGATTCATTACTACCTACATTAGTTTATACGTTCAAAATAATACATAAAAAAAATAAGTGTAATCCAGACATTTATTTAGTTACGATAATTTCAGCTAGAAGGAAAAATACTACAATAATAAAGTTCGACAGAAGGATCACGGTGAACTAAGGCAGATTGAAGTTACTCGGTGATGTAAGTTCTCATGGAGAAACGTGCTGCTCTCAATTTATGATTCAGCTTCGTCGTCTATGTCGACTGGTAAACGCCGACGTTTCGGGACTCGATAAGTTGCTGTTGAGGGTAAGACCGAAGAGCTCGGTCCCTCCTGATTTGTTTTGACCTGTAGGTCTATCGTAGAGTGGGTAGTCGACGATACTCGCCCACTTAGGATGGCTGTTTCTTCTGATGTTAGACCCAAATCTTCCAGGATATGGTTCAAACTTGGTAGTTCCGACTCGTCCGCCTCTAGATCGATGTAGATAGGAGTAGGTGGCGGGTGAATTGTCAATGATTGGGCATACACTTTGTCCGGGTCCATCCCCGGAAACTCAAATTCAGTGTAAGCTGGGGGCGGGTTGTGTGCTTCGACTAGTTAGTTGGCTCTCCCGTTTGCCCTCACTAGATTCGCCTCCACCCGGCGTCTCTCACTACGACGGCGGTTTCGATTCGGCCGTCGCCGTTGCATTCCGACTCTGGGTCCAGTACCTCACTCGTGGCTTGCTCATTCGATTGCCGGGATATTTAATTCGTAGGGAGGTGATGGGCTGGTATTATATTAAGATCTTGCGCCCAAGTGTGACTCAATAGACGAGTTCTGAGTTCACTTTCGGTAAAGATTCTTCGTAGGGCGGCGCTTTGTTCGGCGATAGTGACGCGTTGACTCCGCGTTTCAACAATAAGATCATCTCGGGCCCGAGACAGGCGAGATATCTTTTGGAACATATTTCGAATGGCTTCTGGGGAGCTCCACGTTCCCTTCATTTTTTCGTACTTCGTTCGTAGGTCGACGTGTTTTCGTTCCAATTGTTCGAGCTTTTGTCTGGTAGTTATCGTTGATTCGGACAGACGGGGAATTCGCGGAAGATTTGACAGGCTTGACATTTTGTTATAGGCGATTCTCTCGGTGAAACTAACTAAATAGAGAGGCAAGGAATTATTCACTGAGGTTATCATTATATATAGATATCGAATCAATTGATATGGGTTGTCCCTGGCGTCGCGATAAGATTCACTCGTTCTAGAAAAGGAATCTGTGGAAAACTTTCAGATCATGGCGGTTCGGTCAAGCACACAACAATATAGGGTAATTATCTTGTTGATGAGGGTGGTTATATGATTTGGGGTGATGGTAGTGTCGTTAAACTTGCAATACCGTTCTCATATTAGTGATGCCGCTGATGATGATTTTATTACTGTCGTATTAAGGATATTAACTCAAAATATTAATCGCAGTTTTGGGATTCTTGTCGACAGCATCCTGTCTAGCGAATTAATATGGGTTTTAGTCTAATAATTTTGTTTTCGCTGGGGCTCTCCGTCTCTATCTCTCTCCTTGTGAACGTGGTCGTACTAGCACCCTTAAATTCGCTCAGGCTCTATATCAGCTTCGAGACTATGACTAATGATTATTTTATTTAATTCGAGGCTGATGAAAATGAATATTAGCTTGGTCATATCGGAAAAATAAAAATTAATTTGAGTTTAATAATCTTCGTACAATGTCACCCTAATAAATATCAATGATTTAGAGTGTTCTGGTCGATGACATCGATTGGTTTGTTAGATTTACTGACTATTAAATTATCGCGATTAATAATGCGTGACGATTTTGAGTGGACAACTTGTTTGCTAATCTGCCGGTAGTTATCGCATAATCCGGGCGTAGTAAATGTGAGTAGTGGGCCTACTGATCGCTTAATATTCTAGCATATTGTAATTAGAATTGATATTGTCGGGCTATTTTCAGATTTTTGGCGTGATTAATTTGGTTAATGTAAATTTTACTGTTAGATTGTTCTTAACGAGATTAAATTGAGAGTCTGACATTCCCCAAAAACTTCGCAATTCTACTCCGACGATATTTAGTTGAATCTGTCGTCATTATCTTATCCCTGTTACCCGTGTTCTATTAATTAAATATCGAGGTTTTCAAAAACGTTTCCAATGATTATCGAATAATCATTCTACATGCCCCTAGTTAATAGCGCTCTTCCCGTGATTTTGAAATTTTCTGCTCGCCTCGACCGACGTTTCCATCAGCCGTTGCGAGTGGTTTAATGGTGCCCTATGGGGAGGGTCCCGTGTCTTTCGACCAGGCCCGGTTGAGGACAGACCGAGATTTCGAATAGGCTAGACCCGTAATCGCAACTAGGGAACTTAATCCACCAGCCGGATCGCGGATCTGCCTAATCGAGAACTATTGCGATACATAATATATACAATTTTGATCGGTACCTCGTTATATATAATCGATATGTTAAATCATTTAAAATCATATGAACTAAACATTACGAACATCGAAACAATATTATTGGTGGGTTTCTGGGTGTTGATATTTTGAAACTATATGGTTGTTACCCAGACAACCCCATACAAATATTTCCTTTGCTTACCACTCGGCACCCGTTGCTGAGCAACGTTGGAACTGTGTTCGAGTGAGTAGATCGTCCGCAAAAAGTGAGCGTTATTGCTAATGCTATAATTGACCGAACGATCTCTGGGTCCAACGAGCTGTCGATAGAAGACCTGTGCTCGCTTTTGATTCTTAGGTCCCATTATTCTCCTATCTCTTTCAAATGTTAACCTATACTCTCATATCATTCATTGTTATGTCCATTCCCATAGTCCTTCTTATCGTTGTCCATGTCGAAGATTATTCTTTGGTCGGTACAACCTTGGTTATGTTAAGTATTCACACACTAGTTCTCTTACTCTTATCCCTATCATAACTACAATGTTCCTTATTATTGTTACTAGCATTATCATTGTTGCTAGTATATGTATTACCTTTATTAATTGTTACTACTATTACCTTTATTATTATCATAATTATTATCATCATTACTACAAATACCATGATTATTATTATTATTATCATTATTATTATTATTATTATTATTATTATTATTATTATTATTATTATTATTATTATTATTATTATTATTATTATTATTATTATTATTATTATTATTATTATTATTATTATTATTATTATTATTATTATTATTATTATTATTATTATTATTATTATTATTATTATTATTATTATTATTATTATTATTATTATTATTATTATTATTATTATTATTATTATTATTATTATTATTATTATTATTATTATTATTATTATTATTATTATTATTATTATTATTATAATTATTATTATTGTTATTATTATTAAGATTTTGTGGGGATCCGTCCTTATTCTTCAGCGTTAAAATTTTTTATTGGTATACAACATTAGCCGTAATCCATCTGTAATTTTCGGTTTATGATAAAGTATGATAATTCGAAAATTTTAGCAGCGTTCCGCCCTTATTTTACACGTTCAATTTTTACGTTACTATTTTTGTTAAGTATTTGAATTAGTTCGGAAAATTTGAGCAGCGTCCCGCCCATATTTTCCGCCTCAACTCAAATTAATTTATTTAATTCTTATTTAAAAACATTATTTTTCATGATTTTGGTCGTTCGGATTAATCTCTTTCCGATGGCTGTTCATTTTAACTGTTGCAACAATTTCGCAATTTTTCCCGCTACCCGTTCCCTCTCTTTGTCCTTAAGATCTATGTATGTTCATTTCATAGTTAATGAGTGCCCACTGGACTACTCGGTGTTAGAGATTTTGAGCCGATTGTTGTTAAAAATTTATGTCAATTTTACAGGAAACGGATGATGAAGGAGCAGCCAAAGGGCTACTCATTTACCCTCCAATTTCCCCTATGTACGGATAATATTGACGTTCCGATCCCTGCGTTCCGCACGCCGGGTCTTCACGGGCACAGATCATCGGCGGTATTCCACGCACTTACACGAATCTGAATACTGTATATGATTTTACTATCTTGCAATGTATTGGCTGTGGGCCGGAAAATTTTCGACAATTAGAAAATAATTTAAGCATCATAATAATTTATTAAAACCAAAGCTAAATTACCGGCTACTTCCATTAAAATTCATCAATACTGAAAATTAAGATTAGATATTTGTCAAATCATATCAGTATATATACCTATAATTTGGCCTTAACCTTGCGTGTTAGTTTTAGTGCGATTAAACAAAATTCGACTTTGAAATTATTTGTGTTATCTAAATTAAATTTTTATTTATTTCTTAATTTAAACTGGTAATTTATTTTTAACATTTTTAATTAAATTTATTTATCCCAAAAATATTTTATTTTTATTCATTTAATTCATTAATTTCTAATTTTATATAAATGGTCATTTTACGGTCGAATTTTCTTGTTATTATGTTATTTTTTATGTAAATTTCGTGCGGTTCTTGATGCATTTTGTATTCATTTTATTTTACTTTTTATGTTTTATGTTTTTTGATTTTATATTTATTTATATTGTCTCAGATTTTAAAATGTTTAATTGGTGTTGTGTAATATTTTAAATATCTTGGTGCTAGGTTTTCGTGTTGTATTACTGATACATTTAAACGATTTTCAAGGCTATTTGTGTGCTGGCCCAACAATTTTATCATATTAAATTACATTAACAGGATAAAAGAAAATTAAAACAAAAATTTCCTTACTCAGTAAATTCGATTGAAAATCTTGCTAAGTTTTGTAATAATACGGTTAAGATGAGTTGTAAAAGTCGTGCTAAAGTTAAATTTAGAGTTAAAAATAATGAAATTGATCACTGCTTTTATAGTATTTTTGTGTCTGTGTGCGACCAATGGGCGATTTTTCGCGATTTTTAGGGCTTTTTAATTGTTTTATTTATTTCGCAATATTTTTATAATTTTTTATATATTTTTCTTTATTTTTTGATTTATTAATATTTTGTTATTGGATTTTATTTTTATTATTATTTTCTTACAATATTATTTTTTCACCCCAATATTTTGTTTTCTGGTCGACTCTTCTGCCTGTGTTTTTTCTAAACCTTATTTTGCAAGGTTTTGGCAGTTTATTTCTTTTCTTGTATGTTTCTGTCTGCAGCTGTAGGCTTTTTCAAGAATTTTAATTAATTATTTGTTTTTATTTAATTTTGTTATATTTTTAATTTGTTTTAATTAATATGTTTTATTTTATTTTTGGTCTCTTCTTGCGGTGCGTGTGTATGTGCAGTGACCATTTTCCTTATTCTCCTCCTTTTATTTTTTTGTTTTAGTTACATTTGTTTATTGTTTTAATTTTGGCTCTAAGCCCAACAATATAATATTATTATTATTATTATTATTATTATTATTATTATTATTATTATTATTATTATTATTATTATTATTATTATTATTATTATTATTATTATTATTATTATTATTATTATTATTATTATTATTATTATTATTATTATTATTATTATTATTATTATTATTATTATTATTATTATTATTATTATTATTATTATTATTATAATCATCAATATCCTTACTATTATCATTATATTATCAAGTTTTTTGTAGGTACTCGTCCTTATTCCTCAGCTTTATGAAAATATTTACTTATATCAAAATTTAACCGTACTCCATCCTTATTTTACAGTTTTCGAGAAAGTATTTTTGTTATTTCGGAAATTTTAGCAGCTTTCCGCCCTTGTTTTACAGTTTTATCAGAATATTATACAAACAATTTAGGCGTGTTCCACTCTTATTTTACAATTTTTGATAGAGTATTTTAATTAATTCGGAAAATTTGAGCAGCGTTCTGCCCATATTTTCCGTCTCAATTCAACATAATTTACTTAGTTCTTGCATATTATTTAAAATTAATCTTTTTCCGATGGCTATTCATTTTAACTGTTGCAACGATCTCGCTATTTTAACCGCTACTCTTTCACTTTCTTTGTCCTTATGATCTATTTATGTTCATATTAGATTTAATGAGTGCCCACTGACGTTCGAGCCCGTCATTACTCACGGCGAGGTCTCTCACGGGCACGAGCTATTGGCGGATGAACCGTTCTTACACCGCTCGATAGGAATGTATGATTTTAATTACTTGCTGGTGTGTGGCTGTGGGCTGGAAAATGAATAAATATTACCATATAAATTGGGTAAAAGCTTCGATGCATAAAATTGTTTATTTGGCATGTCACATAGTAATCGGAAGTTCATTTAAATAAACATTGTTCACTCGCTTCATCGCAAACCATTTAATCAACCAATAAATTCATTGATATAGTAGGTACGCCTTCATTTTCAAATCAAACGTCAATGCATACCAACTGAAAATACGACTGCAAATTAATACTGCAATAATGCTGAAAAGTAAGAGTCAATTAAGTTGATAATTTGTCAAAACACATCAGTATATATACCTATAATTTGACCTTAACCTTGCGTGTTATTTTTATTGCGATAAAATAAATTTGACCTTGAAATTATTTGTGTTATCTAAATTAAATTTTTATTATTTTCATAATTTAAATTGGTAATTTATATCTTAAATTTTTAAATAGATTTATTCAACCAAAAATATTTTATTTTAACTCATTTAATCCATTAACTTTTTACTTTTATATAACTTGTCGTTTTTCGGTCAAATTTTCTTGTTATTATGTTAATTTTTATGTAAATTTCGCGCGGTTCTTGATACATTTTGTATTTATTTTATTTTACTTTTATGTTCTTTGATTTTATATTTATTTATATTCTCTCAAATTTTAGTGTGTTTAGTTGATGTTGTATGTTGTATTTTAAGTTATCTTGGTGCTGGGTTTTCGTGCTTTATTACTGATATATTTAAACGGTTTTCAAGGCCGTATGTGTTCTGACCCAACATGTTAATAAAATTTCATAAGGTCTTTTAATATGTTTTTTGGATGGTCATGGTGTTTTCATCACTGACGAGTCCCCAATATTCTAAACTTATATATATAAGTATCGAAATAACTCTCAAGATGGCAGGCTGGTGGTCCAGCTAACAAGTTTGTTTCGTTAGTTGTGGCTACTGGTCGTGCTACTCCTGATACATCGGCTGTCCGCTGCAAGTTCTAGTCATAAGACGTAGGATTTTACCCACAGGGCGTCGTTTCACAACTCATTGCGGCTGATGGAAACGTCAGTCGGAATGAGCAGAACTAAAATTTTGGGAAGTGCGGTATGACTTAAGAGACCAGGGAATTATCTCTAGTAGATCATTTAGGAAAATCTTTAAATCAAAATCTCGTCAGAGTAAATGTAAACCGAGTAACTAAGAGTAAGATAGTTAATCAAACCGATAAATAACTTGAATTTAGGACCCGTTGAACAGGGGTAAAAAGAGTATCACACTCATATTCGTGATCGCCACTAACTTAATATTATTTATCAAAAATCCCTTATAATAACTACCCCAATCAATAGCAGACCGCATAAACCTCAATAAGTTGAGAATTGATCTAAGGCATATAATTTTGTAGGCAGATCAGCTGAGCTGCAAAATGATCGCGATCTACGTATTTATAATTTAGTATCAAAAATCTGTATGCACTTTATAATTTTTCTCAGAATATACCTAGAACCTCCGCGAAAACCACGTTTTATTCATTTTCTTTGTGCTTAAATAATACCACATATCTGGATCATCTTCCAAAATTTTAATTACTCATTCACTTCTAACATTCTCTCATCTCATCCAATTTTCTTGCTGCAGAAAATCAATTATTCAACCGCAATGAACCTCCCAAGGATTCCGAAAATATCTCTAGCCCCATTGGCTGTCACTGCAGCCCAATTTTTTGCAAAGGAAAAATTCTGTTTTCGAAGGTTCTTGATCTGTGCTGATTGAACCAGGTGCTTTTCAATTTATCAATTTCTTCTCGAGCAGTCTCCATTTCGATTTTCAACTTTTCCAATTCTTGTTGATTAAACATAAAACACTAACAAGCTGATTATTTAATTCGTTTAGGTAGACCTGACATCTGCAAAGACAAAGTTTAATACTGATAAGATATATATCGAATGAATAACAAAAATTCATGCACTATAATTATACACTAAATTCCAATGGTCATCATCCTGCTAATCATTCATTTATTTACACTAAATCTTATTTATTTGACTTTATAGTATGCACCTAGTGCAGCGGTCCAGAAACAATTTACCTCGCGGCACACATGTTAAAAATGCCATGACACAAATAAAATTATAATCTAAAATTTAACAAAAATCAATGCAAATATGAATAGTAAATTTGAAATTCTCGGAAATAAAATGTTGTTTTTATCAAATGGTAATTGACAAATTTTGAAATAATTTGTTTCATTAATTAGATTAACCCTTTCACTGCTCAATATGTTTTGAGATTTCGTGTTCGATGTGCGAAATCTTTCGATTATTGTATGTACAGATGCACAAAATTTCGATTTTACGGTACTAAAAGTGCAACATCATCTTATTATCTTTGTACCTGACTTGTTCGAGTACTCTGCTTGAATAGTCGTGTTGAGACGGGAATAATTTGGAGAGTATTGACTACTTTTATTTTTTGATATACGGTTATAGCAGTGAAAAAGTTAATAAAAGTCAAAAATTTAATAGAGGCACACTTTTAGTTTTCTTCTGACACACCTATGTGCCACTGATCTAGTGTGATATTCACTCGGAATTTCACTTGTATTATCCCGATTGAGCCTCTGCACATGACTTTATCGACGAAACTTAAATTTAACTTTAGGTTTTTAAGGATCTACCTATTTTATTTAATTCTTATTAATGAATCAATTTACTTCAATCTATTACGAATATTATAAAAATATGATGCTTTGGAGTGATTAAAAAAGTAGAAGTACAGAAAACAAGTGTGCAAAATTATGCCACAAGTGTAGAAAGGCGGGGCACTTATCAAACAGCTGACAAATATGAAAAATCAATTGAGAAATTAACTAAAAAGAAACAATAAAAACAAAACAATTAAACGTAGCTTGAGAAAATAATTCATCAGTCAGGAAAAGAGAAAGGTCAAGTAATGATAATAAAATACAACAATCAATGAACAGACAAAAATAAACTTATTCATAGAATTGAGAGTACAATGTGAATTTGTTAATGAATTTTATATTTGTAATGAACGTTTCTTTTTCCAACATATCGTCGATGATCCAAAGTAAAGGAGACAAATCGAGATGAGTAGGATTATCGGAAGGATTGAGATATGGATATAAATATCAATAACGTAAGGCATTTTATTGGCAGGCTAGTTAGCAGAAGGAATACATCGTGCAGTAGCTTACTTCGTGTTTAGGTCATTTCTTCATGACTTTCCGATCCCATTATATTGTCCAAAGTGTTAATTATGTATTACATTATCACGAGTACAATATTGCGGAAAAACGATTGTTGGGCCAACACACAACTTTGTTTGAATGAAACAGTAATAACACGCAAACACAACACGCAGATCTAAAATCAGACCCATAAAACATCAATTAACCACGTTAAAATACGAGAAAGAAATAATTAAAATATAAAATCGAAAACATAAAAATAAACTAAAATAATAACAAGATGCAATAAGATCCGCATAAAATAAACACAGAAATAACATAAAAACACGAAAATTTGACCAAAAATTGACAACTTACTTAAAGAAACAAGAGTTCATGAAAGTTAGAACAAAATTAAATAATTCTAATTGGAAACAATTCAATTAAAGTCAAAAATCAAAATTGTCAAATTAAGCCATGAAAATAATAAAATTAGAGTTAGAATATACAGGAAATCACAAGGTCAAATTTTGTTTTACTACATCAAATTTAACACGCAAGGTTAGGGTCACACAATAGGTATATATACCGATTCATTTTTACAGATTTTTAACCATATTCGAACCTAGTCTTAAAACAACTTTGAAGCGACAGTCAATTTCACTTTGTAAGTGGACGAATTTTTGGAGAACCTTCTCCACGCGACACACAAATAATCTCAAGAGAGCTCTGTTTGGGTGTTCGCGTGGGGAATGGTTAGTATGTAATGAATGATTAGAATAATATGATCAACTATGAACCTATGTGTATTACAACAATAAATATTTCAAGTACAATGTTATGTTACGTCGAAATTTTTCCGGCTCACAGCCGATACAGCACCGCAAGTTATTAAAATTCACATACCCCAATCGAACTGTGTAAGTGCGGTGTAAGTCCGCCAATAGTTCGTGCCCGTGAAGGCTACGGCGTGAGAACGCAGGAGATGAAACGTCTATATTATCCGTTATAAGGGAAGATGGGTTGAAGAGGGAATAGTCTTTTGGCTGTTCCATCATCACCTACCTCCCGAAAACTCGATCTAACTTATAATACAAATCGGCTTAAAATCAAAACACTGAGTAGTCCAGTGGGCACTCATAATATTTTAATATCAACACAATCAATTCCTAAGGTCAAATAAGGGAAGGTGACGGGAGAAAAGGCCGTAAAACGTTGCTATGTAAACTTAATTCGATAAATTATTATAAGCAAAAAACGTCATATAAATGAGCTACCAGCGCTATAATAAGTAATCAAAGCGGTAAAACGTACTAATAAAATGTTAATGAGTATTGTAGTGAAGACACAATCGATATCTCCCCACAAATAAAAATGTACCCACGTACCATAATATTGACCGGTCACAAGTGATTCAAAATCCTAATACCAACTGAAACCGACTTATATATCTAAATGATAAAAAAACTACGGAAATGCGAATCCCAATTAAAAGCATTCAAGCCGCTATAAATATTATATTTCCCTGGTCATGATAATTACAAAACCTAAACAAGGAATGATCAAACCGTATTGTACATTACTTTACATCCACAGTTCCTACGACGAGTAGCATGTCGGCATGTATTACCTTTTGTTGTTAAACCAATTTTCATCACTAAGCACTGACACCCATTAAGTTAATAGTTAAAAAGGGAAGTGTAGTTAAAAGGGATAGGCTAAAATCATAAACTCCTAGTTGTCGTACAGAAACGATTCACCACCGGCTCTTAAAAAACTCATGATAAAACTCATTGGATACTTTCCACACATAATGGGTATTGCAAATAACGAGAGTAATTCCGCAGACGCCAAACATAATAATTAAAGACCAATCAAATCAAATACAACATAAAGATAACAATCATAAATCGAGCACAATCATCATTACTCCAAGCCGCGAAAGCAATTTCATGGAAAATTGGACTGTAAACTCGTCTCATAGGGAGGTGACCAACCGCGTACTGATTGAGAGAATCCGAGAGGAAAGGGCCGAACATATCTGGGACCGGTTGCGGGAATAGCTATTTAAAAGGCAATTAATTTTGGAATAAAATAATCGGATGAAATACTTACTGATTTAACTAACGGAGATAGAAATAAAAATCCATTTGTCGGATTAGCTTCTACACACCAACCACCATGTGACGAAATATTGCACAGGCACGCCTATAAATAGTTCGGCAGACCCGATCACGTCATTCTTGAATTCTCAATCATGTCATTCAATACAAAATATGTAGCGAAAGAAACAATTGACAAGACTCAAAGACCCGAGGCTAGCGGGATCATGATGGAGGCAAAGGCGACGTCTCAAGAGGGTGAGTTTTAGATACAATAACATTAACCTTCTACCATAATTACGAGATCTAGACCCCGCAAATGACGCAGACTCCCGACAGAGATCTCCTTTTCGTTCAGAAGGCTATTATCTTCAGCAAATCCCGATGAACCATGTCATAAATTTAATGAATAATATACAATTTCCTCTCAGTTAATTTATAAAAAATCTTGATGTACTATCCGCACGTAGAACCAATGGGGACTATGAAGCCTCACTCGGAAATTCTAAAATAATGCATAACGTTGAAATAATCTCGTCAACTGTACTCATGTTTTTTCTGGAAAAAATGAAATAGATGCCGCAATTAATCTCCACTAGATTACCCCAATGAATCTCGATAAAGTGAGTCATAACGGCAGGTAAACTGACATAACTCCAATGTTAGGAATGAATACAGAGATTCCCCAAAGAGCTATCAGCTACTACCTTACAATTTGATATTCATTTCGTAACTAAAGCATCATCATAGTGAAAGCGAATAGAGTCAGGTTCTCCCAAATCAAATATTATCAGGAGAAAGCTAACGAAACCAAATCCATTCCATCTTAACAACAATGAAATAAATACGCGGACATAATGGAGAAATAGAATAAGATCGTCGTATATGCATCAGATGAACCCAACGACCTACCAGTGAACGACACACCACTCGCAACAGACTGAAGCTAAAAACCCTTCAGCGTAAGGCAGCGACGAATTTGCATGACCCAAGACCTCAGAAGGCAAGACAACGACCACGCACGAACCTACATCACCTTTCCCCAATTATTCGTTGACTTTACTAATGCCAGATTGTATCCGCGTATCTTTCTCGATAAATATGAAAATTTAGTTAGCGATTCATGATTGTTTAGATCATAAAATTATTCAGCAATCCACAAATGGCTAGACTATAAAATTTATTCAGGGATTCATGTTTGATTAAATTGTTAAAATAAAGTTAATAAACTGAATAATCATTTAAGTCGTTTTTCTAGATAACTCCTGGATCGACGCGTCCCGAATGACGGTGCGATTCCCCGCACGCTCGGCTGCTCGGTGTAAGCAGGCGATGTGGGACGCGGGATTCTCGATCTCTCCAGTGAGAGAATCCAGGATTGGTAGGCAAAAGGATTTCGGAGATACTGATCTCCCATTCGTCGCTATCAAGAGGGAACCCGACCGCTGTCCAGCCCGGGAAATCAGGGGACAGGCCGAATTCCTGTTAGCTCGTCTCGAGGAGCATCAGTGGGAGACCTACCGGCAAGTGAGAAGGCCAGACAGCATCTGATGGAGATAAATGCAGATTTCGCGACAGGCCAAATTCCCAGTACGGACGGATTCACCCCCCGATACAACGTATCATACGAGCTTCGTGACTAGTTACGCGAGAGGACCGCAGCTATCAATGTGGTGGTTCCTCGAAAAGTTCTCCCTCAAGCACTGCGGAATGAAGAGAGATACTCGAACAATCGTCGTGACCACCCATATGCTCGCGAACGCCCAAGACAGAGTTTCAACCAAGGTTATTCCAGATCAGAACGTCATTAATTGTATGTAATAAATACTTAGGCTTGAATTTTTGTTGTTTTATTGTTAATCTATAAAGTAACAAATAGGAAAATGTATGGTACACCTAGTAGTAAGCCTTGACCCAAAGTCATAAGCAAAAATGAGAAAATTTGGTGAAAGAACATAAACTTGATGATTATTTTCGTTATTGTAGATATGGGGCCATGACAAATATTACGCCGGGAACTAGACAAGGCCCACACAACCAATAAAGAGCTACATCAACAACTCGTGCAACTAACCAAGGAGATCCAACAGGTCAAAGCGACTTGGGTAGCTCCGGGAAAGGTAAAAACTCTTTACCAGATAAATGACCGCCGCACAACAATGGTGGGCTGAGGAGAAGAAGCTCACCCAGACTCAGAAAGTACAGATACGCAGCCTAGAGGTAGCGTTATCGGCGTGCCAGGAGGGCAACGTGGTGGCTTACCCGTTAGTGTTCGCGCCGGCCCAACTGGCCTATCGAGAAGCGACCGATACCGCGAATCCCGCTAGCAGTCCCATCAAACATCGCCCCGACAAAGCAGAGCTGGCAAAAAGACGTGCTGCAAAGATGAAAGACTAATATAACTTAGAATTGATATTTAATAAATGCTTGCTTTTAAGTTGAATTATTATACTAATAAATTTAATAATTGCAAAATCTAACTAAATCAAATCTTGAGTGGTTCAGAAAATAATTCCAAGGAAATAAGGTATTGAGCACGTAAGTAGGGGACCAGAAAAAGAAAAGCGCACAGGAACCTCCTATCGGTAGTGCGTTGGACCCACCTTGAGAAGTTCTTTCGTAGCGCTCACCTTTGGCGATCTCAAAACCAATGGTTACATTACCAACGTTGCCTAGCTACAGGTAGTCATTGGATGGCAAAGAAAAGTTCTATTTGGGGTCAAGGTTACACAGACCATAAACCCCACACAATTACCGAATGGGCACCTAAGGATAAGTTGTCAGTGCTGACGTGATCAACCCTAGTAACCATAAGTATGATATTCGAAGCCTCAACAGTAAATGTAAAATTTATATGGTAGCTCTTGAATTGGTGAATCAGGGTATTAGCAGTTATGGCTAATCTTTGACTGACAACCGTCCATTAGAGAACCATTTCAACGTCACTTGAAATGGGTACATAATGTTTAAACTTTCTAATGAGCGTATTTGATTTGAATCTCATTAAAGTGTATACGCCGATTATTTTATTATCCATCAGGTATCGATCATTTTCTTGTTTCTGAATTATTTTTACTTTTTGTCGTTTTATTTAAATTGCTCGTTTTTTTAGATTTTTACGTGTTTTATTGGTGTTTGTAAGTTTTATTATAATTTGTCTTAGTGCCATGTTTTCATATTGAGTTTCCGATGCATTCAAACTAACTCGAGGCTGACACTGCTTCAGTCAAACAGTTGTTATGCGTTGTTTGAATCATTGGTACATGATAGAATTTATGTATTATCTTAGCTAAGAATTTGATTATAAATCTCACAGTATTTATTTGGAGATTGAAGGGAAGTACAAATGCTAATTTTTTAGCAACTAGACAAGAATTTTAATTAATTTAACATAACACTTTATAATTGCATAATATCCAATCAAATGAAATTCAACTCAATTAAAATTAATTAATCTTAATCGAAATAAATTTTAAATTTCAAAATTATTAATATATAAATATTTTTTAACAGTTTTTATTTTGCTAAATATTGGCTTGCAAACTATTTGAATCAAAACTTAATTTATTAACTTTAATTAATTTGTACATATTGTTTCAATAATCTGGCTATTTGACGTTATTTTTAAAAAAAGCTAAATACTAAAGTTATTAATAATGACGGAATGTCTGATCGGTATTCGATTCAATAATTTTATTTTAATGGCAAGTGATGGAAATGGAGGCAGATCAATAGTATGTATGAGAAATGGTGAGTAAAATTTGGTATATTTTATTTATTCTTAATATTATTTTCCATCAAGATGTTGATAAAATATATGAGCTATCTGACAAATTAGCTCTAGGAATATGCGGAGATTCTGGTGATACTGTTAGTTTCGCGGAATTTATTTTGCAAAACGTTCAATTGTACAAGATTAGAAATGGTTATGAAATGTCTCCGAGTGCAGCTGCTCATTTTACTCGAAGACAATTAGTTGACACACTTCGAACAAGAAATGCTTATCATGTAAACTTGCTTCTTGGTGGAATGGATAAAACTGGTGTTCCATCACTGTATTTTATGGATTATTTAGGATCTATTGTTAATGTTCCTTTCGCTATCCATGGGTATGGTAGTTATGTAAGTCTATCGGTTTTGGATCGAAAATACAATCCGAATATGTCGAAAGACGAAGCAGTTAAGTTGTTGCATGATTGTATTAAAGAGATACAGAAAAGATTTGTTTACAATCTGAGCAATTTCAAAGTTAAATTGATTGACGATCAAGGAATCAGTTTTTTGGAGGATGTAGCGGTTGGGAAATGAATTCCAAATGTCTTAATTTGAATAAAACTTGATAATTTTTTGCATTCATTTTTAATTTTCAAAATTTGATTAATAATTTCATGATAAAAATTTTGTAAATTTATGATGTTCAGGTATTTTTGTAGCGAACAGTGAGTGCGTGGATAACATTGGGATAATTTTAATTCAATTTATATGTATATAAAAGAAGACAGAGTGCTCTCGAAATAATACACCACATTCATTTTTTTCAATTTCGTGCAGTGAAAATTGTTTTTCTTACGTCGATATTTACTGAAAATGAAATATTGGAATTATTATTATATAAATAGACAAAAACGGATGTTTGTCATCAAATTATCTTTAATCATTTTAAATCAAATGAATCAGATAAGTTTATATATTTATTATTATTATTAAGTTTATATTTCACCGGTTGCAACTCGTAATTAAAAATAGCTAAAATGGCATTTGCAATACACTAATGTTTATATGAGATGGAAGAAATATGTTATATATTACCGTGTAAAACCAAAAGGTGTGTAAGGTGGCTAAGCTTCATAATTTGAACCCTTCTGCAAGAGAATTATATTTATTTCATATAATATTATAATAGAAATATCAAAAATCAATCTAAAACTTAACTGACCTTCAATATTAGCAGCTTTCCTCCTGAACAAAATCGGAAATGATTTTCATTTTCTAGTGCTTTTGACTCAATAGAAAGTATTGAAAGATCGATTAAACGGATAATTTTATTATTTTCAGTTTGAAAAAAAATCTTTCAGCTCATGTAACATTAACAAGTAGCATGAGAAACACTAGCAGGGTTGTCATCACATGCCGCATAATCCGTTTCATGACGTCACTGATAAATTTATTTGCAAAGTCTTTCTTTAATTTTGACAAGCCATTTCCAATGTTTCATTTATTCAATTGCTGTCATTCCTCTTGTGAGCTCCTTTAGGATGTATCGGTAGTCGTTGTACCATCAGATATTGAGTCCATAAGTAAGCCGTTGCATATATGTAATACTTGTCCATTAAGTCTGCAAATTCAGCCAAATCTTCCACACTAGTTAACTGGTAACTTTCGATAACTTGTATAATAATTGGTATCTTTGACTATTTTTATAGATGCTAATGTCTATATAATTGGTGCTTTTGTTGTCAATCTTGTGTTGATACTATTGGCGTACAGGGAACATTTAAACAAGAAACCTCCAAACTTTATCAAAAGCTTTCTATACCTACTCATTACTAGGGTTACATCTTCCCGCGCACGTCACACAATTGCTGGTGTATTAGGAACATTTATAACTAGCCAATTACGCCCACTGATATCATACATTACTACAGTTCTAGGGTTCAATTTCCCTCGCACACCACAAAATTTACGGATCACCACCATACACCCATGATTAATCCATGTTGGTAATGTGTATGGTAGCCGAGTGCTATTCGAACAGGTTAGCATTCTTGCCAATACTACTCTTCGAATAACCTTCGATTCGGGTTCAAAGCGGCCGTAAGGTCTTATGCATTATCTTATCATCTCATTATCCAAAAATGTATCTGATTTCTTAAGCTTAATTAACAAATCTTGATTGTGAAAATATCGAATACACTAAAACCATAAGTTTAGCGTCAGCCACCTTCTACTAGTATTTAATCAGTTTCCCATTTCATTCTACATCCTATCATTCCATCTACACTACCACTATTAGATTTTCACCTTTTCCTTGGAAAATTTTTGGTCTCGATATATTACTAAATACTTAATTTGACTACCATAGGCAAATTATATATTTATCGGGGTTGCAAATTAATTAAACTACGATTAGATTCTTCATAGTTATTTAATATAAAACAAAAAAAATTAAACAATTAATTTATTCTACCATTATGAATAAATCGCTTTTATGCAATAATTACAGGAATTCAAAATTGACTATTTATTAATAACAAAATAAAAGTATAATACATATTATTATTTTTCAATTATATATATATATATATATATATATATATATATATATATATATATATATATATATATATATAAAAATACAAATTTAACTAGTGTCAAAATGTTTGTCACAAGGCAAGATAAACGAAGAAAAACATAAAATGAAGCACAAGTTTTTTGGGGAAAACTGCAACGAAAATGACAGTCCCGCTATTAATACTTCGGCTCACTGCCAGTACCAATTCGGGGGTGACGGTTTCGAATTGTTGGTTCTGGGGAGACTTGATTTAGTTTTCCTCGTCGATGTCTACAAGTAAATATCGGCGTTTCGGACATCGCGATATTGGGCGCCGAGTCGATTGGCAACAAGAATCTGCCCTCTGCCCATGAAAAGCAGTTGATTCCACAACCGAGATAATCAGGGGCGACGATCGTCCGCTAGATTGCCCTTCTTCCTCCAGCATCACACGAGAAGTAGTCGCTATGTGTATGTTGATTGGTGACTCATGGCCATTCGCGTTGATCGTAATTTGGGCTGGAGCGGGGTGAGAGAAATCTGGTTGGACCGGTGCGTAAATTATACCCAGGTCGTCCTCGAACCTGGGAGCGATATGCTCCAAAGATATTGGGTTTGGGACTTCTCGTAGCTCCGAGTGGCCATCAGTCCTCAAGTTTGCCTGGATCAGGGCGTTTTCGGCTCTACGCCACTGCCGCCGGCAACGATTTCTATTGGGCTTATGCCTGCGATTAGCCTGTGAGGTCCCATCTGCGGACGTGTTGTTGACATTACTGATTGATTGATTTTCTGCATTTCACGGCAGATGATGCGCCGGGATTATGTTAATTTGCTGGGCTAAGCTTCTACTCGGCAAACGGGCTTGGAGCTCCTTCTGAGTAAAATTCTGTCGGAGAGCTGCGCTTTGATCGGATATGGTAATCCGTTGACTTCTTGTCTCTATTATAAGATCATCACGGGCACGAGAAAGCCGCGTGATTTTCTTATATAACTCTTTGGTGGCTTCAGGCGAGCACCAAGTGCCCTTGATTTTTTTCGTATTTTTCTCGGAGAACGAAATTCTCACGTTCAAGCTTTTCGAGCCGTTGATTCAAAGCCACAGTAGAAAGAGCGCGAACAATCCTGGAAATTCGCGGCAAGTTCATTTTTATAGGATATTTGGTATAATTGCCGAGAGAAAACGTGAAGTGAATTGTGAGCAAAAGAAAATCCGAAAATTCGAACCGTTATTGAGATAATTTGGTTAGGTATTCCAGAAATTTGCGTAGGACTGGCGATTTGGTGGGGTTTAAATTGAGTTTGAATACTTCCAATTCACGGGAGATGTTCGATGATGGTGACTACAGATGAATACAAACTTCGTTTCTCGTAAAATAGAAAGGACAATAAGCTTCTACAATAATTCCTAAAAATGCATGATTTAAGACTCAATACCGATTAAATTTTAGTTATTATAAAATGAACGTGATTAAAAAGAAAATCGATTTCTATTAAACTTTTTATGTATTACTTAAATTGTTTATCACACTAGGTCGCGATCAATTGATCAGCCTACATAAAAATTAGCAAAAATTTATCATTTATGAATGTCGATTTGTGCACATTTCTGTTATTGGCTGTTTTAGGTTATAACTCGAGAATAGATTTTAAAGGAGAAATAAACAGTTTTTGGGATAGTCATAAATGTTTTGGCTTAAGTATTTTTGATGTATTTCATAATTTACTGCTTCTTTTAATGGCAAATAGAGCAAATTTGTCTTATACTTATCTTCGCGTTATAGGTTGGTTTTGGAAGAAAAGTCGTTCTTTATTAGAATTGTACCATTGGGTCATGTCCTATACTGTGACGTTCGACATGATTTCTAAGAGAATTTCCAGCAACGACTTTGGCCATGGTGACACGTTTGATGTGATTAATCTTAGAAATTTCCTCTCTTCCTAGTTACCAGGTCAAATTAAGATTAGAGAGGATTTGACAAAAATTAAATGCTTAATGATCCATTTGTGATCATCCATAACCCCTTTAGTTCATGACACCCTTCCGAATTTCAACCTGCTCGTCACGACCGACGTTTCCATCAGGCGTTACGAGTTGTGAAATGGTGCCTTGCGGGTAAAGTCCTATGTCTTACGACTAGGCCTCGCCGCGAACAACCGAGTTGTCAAAAGTGCACGGTCAGCAATCATAACTAACGAAAGTTAACTCGTTAACCGGATCACCCGCCTTTCCTCTTGAGATCTATTCATATACATATTATACATTTTATCGGGACCTCTCCAAATATATATATGAGCATCTAGAACATGATTAACTAGAATAATTATTAAAATTTATTATACATGAAATTACAAAAGAAAAACACAAAGATAATTCCTTACTTACAAATAAAATGTTCAAATAGAAAATAGAATTTTGTAGAGTTAGAATTAAGTTTTTAGAGTTTTAGTTGATTTAGCAGTTAAAATAATGAATTTGGTCACTGTTTATATAGTATTTTTATGCATGTGTGCGACCAATAGGCGACTTTCTGCCATTTTAAGGGCTTTTTATTATTTTTATTAATTTTAAAATATTTTTATAATTTTTTATGCATTTTTCTTTATTTTTTGATATATTATTTTTATGTTATTTTTTATTGTTATTTTTACGCAATATTCTTTTTAGCCCTTAAAATTTTGTTTTTTGGTCGCCGCTTTTGTCTATGTTTTTTCTAAACCTTATTTTGCAAGGTTTTGGCAGTTTTATTTATTTCATATGTGTTTCTTTTTGCTTCTGTATCCTTTAATCGATTTTATTAATATATGTTTTACTTAATTTTGTTATATTTTAATTTGTTTATTTGAGGTTTTTATTTTATTTTTAGTTTCTGCTTTCGGTGCATGTGCAGTGGCCATTTTCCTTATTTTGATTTTTGTTTTTAATTCACCTTAGAATTTTGTTTTAATTTTTGCTTATAGCCCAACACAATTTATGACTTACCATCATACACCCATGAGCGAATTCATATTGGTATTGTGCATGACAGCTGAATACTATTCAAGCAGGTGATCGTCGTTACCAACACTACTCTTTGAATAACCTTCAATTCGGGTCCGGTGCTGCCGCTAGAAGGACTTACGATTTATTTATTTAACATCATCTCTCGTCAATTCAAGCATTCTAACAGTGAACCCGGAGAAAATTTTGTGTGATTATGGAGAAACAACAATTTAGACTGTAATTTATCAATTCTCCGAAAAACATCTCTTATTCTTCCAAGCCAATTTGATAGGAAAAGACCTGATTAAACCTTCCCATGGTTATGTTGATAGATTATTCATTTATTTAATTTATTTATTACTGAATGGAGAAATCATTAATATTATTTTTAATTTACATACTAGTAAAGTTATCTAAATTCAACACACAACTAATACTATTTATCCCACATCAAAAGAAGCAAACAACTAAACAAAATTTTATTACATTAAGGAAATTTAAAACACAATTTTAGTCATAACAACATGAGAATCTTTTCTGATTTAGATTGAACTTTAACTTTAATCATCTTCGGCGTTGATGTCTACTGGAAGATATCTTTTTTCTAGGTATTCGTGAGCTTGGATGTGGAATCCGCCGAGAAATGCTTCCAGCCGTCGAGTTGATGTTAGCACGGACTTGTGGTGGTTCGATAACAGAAAAATCTGCGGAGTGAATTTTCCGCTAGAAATTTCGTGTCCTTTCTTTCTGGTGGGAGATTATCTTGTAGGTATAGTTATTTGCACATTAGCCGGGTTATCTGTAGTAAGATTTTCCATGGCGATGTTAAATTGAGAGGGCATCGGAGCCAACTGTGAAAAATCCACTAGTCGTGGAGCATAGATTATCCCCAGATTGAAGTCGGCCTGCATTGAGGTAGATTCGTAAGATGTCGCTTTAGTTATCACAATCAGATTAGCATTCTCTACATCACTCAAATTCGCCTGCAATAAGGCATTTTCGGCCCTTCCTTTCTCTCTTCTCCAGCGGAGTTTTTTGGGTTTGTGTTTTCTGTTGGAGATTGTGGAGCTGGTACTATAGTAACGGCATTAGTGGCATCATGTTCGATGCGATTCGACGAACTAACCAGCAGATGGTGAGCCGGAATGATGTTGAGTTGTTGGGCCATATTTCGACACGGCCACCGCACCTGTAGTTTTTTTCCATGAAAATCTGCCTAAGCGCGGCGCTCTGATCCGCAATGGTGATGCGTTGACTTTGATTTTCAACTATCAAATCGTTGCGGGCTCGAGATATTCAAGTGATTTTCTTATGCAACTCCCTTGTAGCTTTTGGGTAACACCATGTCTCTTTTATTTTTTCCTATTTTTCCTTGAGGATCCGATTATTATTCTCCAAATTTGCTAGATGTTGATCGGCGGCAATGACTGACGAAGCGGGCGAAATCTTTGGAATTTTTGGTAGAGGCATAATTTGTAGGTGCGATTCGATTCTCTGAAAAATGGTAGTTTAGATAAGTTAAATGGTTGGTAGATGATAAAAACAATTTGTATAGATCGATTTGAATTTAATATAGAAAGTTCAGATTGATTTAAGACAATTCCGAAATTAGTATATCCCAATTTAAATTTTATATAAAGCGATGTAAAAAAGATGGGTTCGAGTTTAATATGAATTTTGTGAACTGAAAAATAAATTCAAATTTGCTTTGAAATGAGTTTACCGTAGCGGGTATCTGTGGTTTTACTGTAGGCTGCGCTGATCAGGGAAACAGGCAATAAATTGTCCAAAATGGAAAATTGTTTTCAAATACGCCAAATTACATACATTTGTTTTTACGTCATACACTAGAATTGACTCACCTGTCTGACAGCTAGACTGCTTCATATTAAAAAATGGATGCGTTTGCAATTTCCCTGTGTCATCATTAAACATACTTTGGAATTCTCTCAATTCCGTTTAATACTCTTCCACTGCAACTATGTTATCAATAATTCTACCATTCAATTTATGCGGTTCACTTTCACAATCACCATCTGCCTTTAAAGCTCCTTTAACTACAACTGTTTCTCTAATCATATGATTTAACTTTGCTTTTAATTTAATTTCAGAACTGATTTTCAATTCACCTGTTTGGAATGCCGTTATACAATTTTCCGGAATTACCTCAACCGGTCTCGGAATGGCCTGCATTTTTAATAATGACGCATTGCTCCATTTCCAACAATAAAATATAAATGTTGTCCTTTTTACCAGACATTCCCGAAAATTTGCTCGTCTGAGATCCGATTCCTGATACACATGATATTTAACGTCATTAATTTTTAAATTAATCGGATACGCCTCCGAACAATCAGCCATGTCTACTACTAAATATATTTTTCCCATTTCAGTTTGCGAACAGTCATATGCTACCAATGAAGCGGTTTGGGTGAACATCCCATATAAAATAATAAACATAAACATTACCCACGGAAATATCATTCTTTTTCTCATTTCAGTATTCACTTTTCTATTCAGCCTTCTCTGCTGAGGACTTACATCTCTTCCTTCTCTTTTTCCATTTTACATGACGATACTATATTTTCCCAACCTCCATTATCTTTAATCCAGTTTCCAAAACTTTTATTCAATATCTGAGCTGCTTATTTATCAAATTTTCTATTTCTTCTGGTTTCGTATAAGCATGCGTTCCCACTTCCAAAACGATAAATGTCAATCCGTTTACTACCGATTCTCTGTTTATTTCACATTTAATTAACTTTTCAATCACTTTCATATCACAAAAATCATCTGACTCATTTTTGTACTACTTTTAAAAGTCGACCTCTCAAAATTTCACTAATTTCCTTTAAATAATCTTTTATTTCTGCTTCAAATTCGAACGTTGGATACAATATTTTCATTAACCCCACTAGATTTCTCCTCGTAATGTCAATCTCATGTTCCCTTATGACTAATTTTACCCAATTTACTTTAATTTCGTTTAAACTTTTGCCTTTTTCTACTTCATTTTCATTAACTCTATCAACCTCTCTCATTTTTAATTCGTCTACAACCTCGAGTTTCTCCATTTCTTCTTCATTTTCAACTTCACTTTTACTTATTTCCAATTTATTTCTAACTTCATCAACAATCCTTGATTCATCGTTTTCATTAACGACGCTTAATTCCTTTATTTTAACGACCTCATTAACTTCTAATTCATCTAAAATTTTTACCACCATTATCTCATCAATTTCTATTTCCTTGTGTTCCTCATTTTTAACTGCCCCTTTCTCTACGTCCCTCCCATTTTCCATATACCGACTACTTATACTTATGCTAAATTTCTTTGACGCGATTATATGATTCACGAAGTTCACTCTTGTACTTAAATATCCGTCCTCATCAAGTTCATGTGGCGTACATCCGCAATCAAATAAATATTCGTCATCATCCAGTTCCTCTCCTTTATATTTTAATATTATAATTCCATCACTACCCATAACTTCAACAGCTAGTTTTCTCAATTTTAAAATTTTTTTACACCAATGTTCCTGAGTATACTCTATTTCTCTATAACCTTCAAATTCTAGTGCAATTTCCTTCGGTTCAATTTCTACTCTTGCCTCTCTGAGCTCGTGGCCCATTTTTCGTAACATCTTTTTCAACTTTTCCATACATCTAGTTTTTTCATATAAGTATGGTTGTATACAATCAACAATTTTTATTTTATTTTCTACCTTGAATTCAGAATTATTAATTACACTTATTTCTTCATCACCTATTAACAACGCATCTGTAAAATCATTTATAATTCTTCTTGCATTGTCTTCCATTCTTTTGACACGCTAGTTATAATCATCATTTTTAACTCATTTTGAACACCTGGAATTAATACACAATCAACTAAAAATTCATCGTCTTTTAAATATCTCCTTTTAAATTCTAACTCAATCATTGTACCTTTTATTTCTTGTTGCAATTCTTGTTTTAAATCTTTTACACTGCCATATGCTGCACAACGTACACATTTTTAAAATTCATTGTCTTTATCTTAAATATCAATAAAAATAAAATCTTAAATAAAATCTTAAATAAGATCTAAAAATAAAAATAAAAACATTCTTTTGCTCGAAATTCTCTACCAAATTTTACCATCAAAACTTCGATCTCGTCCTTCACCAGTGAATCCAATTCATACCAATCGGCGCACAATTTAATCACTGTTTTAAGTTTTCTAATACTCAACGACATCTCGCTCAGCTCTTGCATTCCCTGCATCAATTTTGGAGCGTTAATATCTCTGTTTTCCAAAAACCTTTCTATCCTCATGATCAACATTGCAGCTTTTTCATTTTCTAAATTATCCTTTATTGAATTACTGTTGCTTTCCGTTCCTGGTGATTCTATAGCTGTTTCGGATATCATATGGCTTTCAAGCTCGTCGCCAGACTCAAATTTCGACATTAGCAAATTTAATTTTCGACTCACATTTCGCAGCTCATTTTCCATCTTCTCTTTATAATCGTCATCTTGTACATAGTTCATATTGCTCATTGATGAAGCATCCCTTTGAAATCGAATAGATTTTTTTAGAATTGGTTTTTGAAATCTTTCAGCATTTTTTGGGCACAATCTTGCCATATGTTCATAACTTTTACACGAATAGCATTTCACTTGACCGTTTAGGTTTACTTTATCTCTTTGTGGCGATGGAGATGTTGATGGAGATCTAGATTTTGATCGACAACTTCTCGAAATATGCCCTCTTCTTCCACAATTGAAACATTGTAGATTGTCAGTTCTTCGTTGGATATTGTAGCTCGGCTTTCGGTAGTTCCGCTCATTATCGGCTTTCACCCAATCTGGCCTCACCCATTTTGGACTTTTCTGGGTGCTATCTTTGTACCAACACTGATTGGCATAATGTCCTATCTTTCGATTGAAGTCAAATTTATTTCTGAACTTCGGCGATGGACTGATAGTTCTTTGAAATTGGTCATTTTTCACTGGTGTTAATGATCGGTCTCGCCTCTCAGAAATCACTGCAAAAGATTGAGCTTTCTTTTCGGTGCTCTTTAGATTTAATTTGATTCGCATTGCCTTTTTCACTAATTCATCGAAATTATTGAAATCTTCGTAGCTGTCAGACAGGTGAGCCAATTCTAGTGTATGACGTAAAAACAAATGTATGTAATTTGGCGTATTTGAAAACAATTTCCCATTTCGGACAATTTATTGCCCGTTTCCCTAATGCCGGGAAACACATTAAGCTGACGTTCAGCTCGGTGGCCCTTGATTAATGGGCTCGTCGGTAAATAATTTAATTAATTTGTTTTTGTGCTCCAAACTCTTCAATATACCTTATCTCAGTCTAATAATATTTTATTCGTCTTCACAATCAAATTTGCCGCCGGTTACCACTTTTCCCCCCGAAAATTATTGATTTTTACTTTTTTCAAAATTTTAATTAATTTTAATTGATTTTGATAATTTTAAAATTTTATTATTTTTTTATTCATGTTTTGTTATAACCCCAACAATAAACATATATAAACCTATTTATAAACATAATAAACATATTTAAAATTTTACATAATTCACAAATTAAACATAAAATAACATAAAATTCATGAAGATTTACTGCTTTATATTTAAATTTGATTTATATTTAAATTTAAATCTATAGCTGATTTTTTTATGCTTGATTTTAATTTGTAAAAACGTTCGAGCATTACTTTTAAACTATCCCATCTAGTTTTTAAATCTAGGATTAAGCAATATTCATTACCGAATTCAACACGTGCATAATCTTGTAGTACCTGATTTCGTGTTGGTGAACATTTAAATGTTTTCACAATTTTCCTAATTTTTTGTATTAGCGGACTGAGCTGATTATAGTTTAAGTCAATATCTCGTTCTTGTCCTTGTATATTGTATTTCATTATTAAGCTATTCTTATAGTCATCTCCTTCGCGGGCATCGTAATTATTGCATTCTTCAGTTTCAGAATCTGAATCCATTTAAATTGGCTCTTTCGGACTATTGTTTGTATCTTTGGTTGTACTTGTTTTATATAGAACATTGACGAACACAAGTTGTATCGCATGAGCTAAACATAATTGCTGAGCAACCGGTATTAATTTGCCTACTTTTTGCATAACTGCTGCACCATCATTTATTAAACAAATGATATTCTTCTCTAAAGACAAACCATAATAATTCAATTTATCACTCAAAAGCTCAACACATTTTACTGCAGGTAAACTTCCATTGATGCGTATAAATCCTAAATTCCAAAAAAAAATTTCTGAATGAAGGTTAATATTTATGTATCGACGATTTCTTAGAGAGCTCCATTCATCGAAAGTAATACTAAAACCCTTGCAATTTAATTTACGATCAGATAATTAGTTAATTAATAATTGATAAATGTTTTCGCTGTAATTAATGACAATTTTTCTAAAATGGCATTGGCTGATTTTGGTAGCTCATCACTTAAATTTAATGCTTTTACTGATTTTCTAAGATCGTCAGATGTGATAAATACTCTAAATTGTAGCACATCGAGCGCTGTCATTCTTGCTAGTACTGCTGCTAGTGAGTCGTCCTTAGTATTTATGAAATATTTTGTAATTTTTGATTAGTGAATTCACTTTATCACATTGGGAGCTAGATCCAGCTACAAGTTCAGCACCAGCACATTACCTTCATGCACGTTTTTTCATGTTTTGTCTTTAGATATGTGTGGAGGCCACTTGTTGAGCCCACTCCGGTTTTTATAAAATTATCACACTTCTTTCATTTCGCATAGTTTCCTTTTTCTTCTTTTAGAAAGTAAAACCAAATAGAATTTTCATCTCCGCCTTTTAAATGTTGAAAAAATTTCATATTCTCTATTTTAAAATATTTTATTGTAATGAATAAAATATATCATATATTTATATATTTAAAAAAATATCAAACTTTGGATTTAGCATAAATAAACATACCAAAATTAATTAATATTTGTCATAAAAAAATTGCTGTACTTTTCTTTCTACGATTTAAATAACTCTGATACAACAAAACTGGTGCTTGTTTATTAATTCACACTAAAATATTTATGTGGTGTGCAGTTTATAAGGCGTGCTCCGATTTTGAAGTATTTTCGTTTAAATAGAACGGCATTTATTTTTTTTATTTGTTAAAATAAAAATTCTAGTTTATATAGCTGTAAAATGCATTTTTTGTTGTTTAAAATAATATTTTAATTTAATACCAGAAAAAATGACCGGTATCCCGGTATTTTATTCTCTTTATATAAGTTAAAAAGAGGGACTCGTCAGTGGTAAATATACCATGACCATCCAGAGCATTTTTAAAATGAATTCGTTACACAAAAATTTATTAACATTAACATACAGAACGTTAAAATAAAACAAAGTACAATTCTTACTTCCAAGATTTAGAATTTTGTCAATCGGTGAAATTTCGTAGAATTTTTGTAAAAGTTTTTACAGTGTTAGAAGTAGTTTTAGAATTATGAAATAAGCCACTGTATATATAGTTATTTTGTGCGTGTGTGCGACCAATATGCGATTTTTCGCCATTTTAAAGGTTTTTAAATAATTTTATTAGTTTTTAAATATTTTTATTATTTTTTACCCATTTTTTTCGATATATTGTTTGTATTTGTTTGACTTTATTTTTATTCTTACTTTGAAATCTTAATACAAGTGTTAATACAAGTGATCACCAACAATTTAGAAATTATTAATATTTTAATCTTAAGGTTAGAAAGCCCCTGAGAACATGTAGAGGTCGTTCATAGACCCCAGGAGACGAACAGTGCAAATCGCAATGGTTACATCAGCACAATATCGTCAGGTGTTGTGGAACGCCGAATATATGGTTGTCTCTCTCGGAGATCCAAGATGACTGATTCGTGGAGTGCGGATGACGGACAACTAGGAGCTCCCTATAATCCAGCCCGAGAGGCTAGTCAGCAGACCGAGTATGCCTTGTAGAAAGCAGATGAAACCGAGAAACAGGATCACCAGAAAATAATAGCCTTTTCCATCCGACTGGTGCTAGTCAACGCCAACATCTCATCGTGGTCGATACTTAGAACGGATTCCCCAATCCGGGTTACAATATATCCTATGAGTTTGATTATCCTAAGTTAAACGTCATCCAAGTTCTAGTAAATGTCGTTGTGCTGAAAAACTTCTTTAAACAAACAAAAACCAAGCAATGAAGTTTCGAAGTTCGAGGGTTTAACATGCTTACGTGGCCAGCCACCAGAATGCGATCTTGAAGACAAATGCGGTAAATTGACTGTTGTGAAAATTAAATTGAAACTAGTTTCGATGAAAAACATAGTTTCGTTTAGACTTACTATTTTTGTCGTTTGGTTTGTGTACAGTGATGTTCTGTTAATAGTCAAGGTGCCGATAATATACTGTTTGCATATGCTTCTTTCCTTCGTTTGACGATTGTTGTAGCTTGATCTAAATAGTCGTGTATGGTATTGAATGAGAGATAGAAATCATGATTTTCATTTAATTTCAATGCCCGATTTGACTAGTTAGCTGAGGTTAGAGATCAAGGATCACAAAACCTAAAATAGTAGGCTACCGAAAAGCGGTCTAGTTGCATCGGGAGTAACACCAATTGCAAGCAACTTGGTTCTGACCGACCCGAGTATGGAAAATTTATCAAAAACTAGAGTCAGCACTGGAAGCTCTGAAGGCTGAAAACCAAAACACTCGAGGTCAGTGGAACAAAATTAAAGCACTCGAGACAGCACTTTCAACTAATCAAAAGGGGAACGCCGCCATTCACCCCCTCGTATTTGTCCCCGCCCAACTGCCGTATAGCGAAAAGAGCCTACAATGCACGAGGAGAGCAAGACACAAAAAGTATAAGCCAGAAAAAGCGGAACGAGCCGGAATTAATAGATATAATTGAATTTCGAGGCAGTTTCCATATACATACAAAATCATCAGGCTAATATTCTAGATAACAAGATGGAACGAAAGAAATGTTGGGCCAGAACACAAATGGTCTTGAAAATTGTTTAAATGTACCAGTAATACAGCACGAAAACCCAGTACCAAGATAACCTAAAATACAACATACAACATCAACTAAATACTCTAAAATTCGAAAGAACATAAATAAATATAAAATTAAAAAACATAAAAGTAAAATAAAATAAATACAAAATGCATCAAGAACCGCACGAAATTTACATAAAAAATAACATAATAACAAGAAAATTTGACCGAAAAATGACAAGTTATATAAAAGTAAAAAAATTAATGAATTAAATGAATAAAAATAAAATATTTTTGACTGAATAAATTTAATTAAAAATGTTAAAAATAAATTACCAATTTAAATTAAGAAAATAATAAAAATTTAATTTAGATAGCACAAATAATTTCAAGGTCAAAATTTGTTTAATCGCAATAAAAATAACACGCAAGGTTAAGGTCAAATTATAGGTATATATACTGATGTGTTTTGACAAATTATCAACTTAAATTTGTTGCAAGCTTAGCTTATTTTTCAGTCTGAATTTTCAGTCTTATTTTTCAGAAGAAATTGTAGTCTAAATTGAGTTGGTTTGCGTTGCAACTGAGAGCGTGCTTTCAGGCAATTAACACTAGTAAGTGTTTTGTCTGAACACGACAACTTTCAGTTGCTGTTCATTGCCGTATGAAGCGATATAGATGAATGCTTAATGAATTATTTGACCAATGAGTGAATACCGCATGAATTTCTTGACGAATTTGATTAAATGTATTGGGATGAAGCGATGAACAATGATGATGCCAATAAACGTCCGATTACTATGTGAAATATTTCATGTCGAATAAACCGTACCATGCTCGAAACTTTTACTCAACTGATATGGTAAAATTTATTTTTTCCTTTTTCGGCTCACAGCCAAAACATAAAGCAAGGAAGTAAAATTACACATAACTATCGAATTGTGTAAGTGCGGTGTAAGTCCGCTTATAGTTCGTGCCCGTGAAGGTTTCGGCGAAAGGGGGTAGCTCGAGGGTGGGTCATTTGGCTCAACCTTCTTGCACTCAATTTTTGATAAAATGGACATAAATTTTTTAATAACAATCGGCTAAAAATCACTAACACTGAGTAGTCCAGTGGGCACTCATCAAACATAACATGAACATACATAGATCATAAGGACAAAGAAAGTGAAAGGGTAGCGGGGAAATTGCGAAATCGTTGCAACAGTTAAAATGAATAGCCATCGGAAAAAGATTAATCCGAACGACCAAAATCATGAAAAATAATGTTTTAAATAATATATAAGAATTAAATAAATTATGTTGAATTGAGACGGAAAATATGGGCAGAACGCTGGGCAAATTTTCGGAAATAGTTAAATCATTTATCATAAAACCGTAAAATAATGGCCGAACGCTGCTCAAATTTTCCGAATTAATTAAAATACTTATCGAAAATAGTAAACTAAAGGTGGAATTTTGTTCAATTGTTAGTATAATATTCTTATAAACCGTAAAATAAGGGTGGGACGCTACTAAAATTTTTCGAATTAACAAAAATACTTTATCGAAAACTGAAAAAATACAGATGGATTACTGCTAAATTTTTATATAAGAAAAATATTTTATAAAGCTGAGGAATAAGGAAGGATCCATACTAAAAACTTGATAGTAATAATGATAATAGTAAGGATAATAGTAATTTTAATAATAATAATAATAATAATAATAATAATAATAATAATAATAATAATAATAATAATAATAATAATAATAATAATAATAATAATAATAATAATAATAATAGAAATAATGAGATTAATAATAATAATAATAATAATAAATATTATGGTAATAGAAATAATGAGATTAATAATAATAACAATAGTAGTGATCATGGATTAGAATAATACGTATAATAGTAACAATGATAATACTAGTAATAATAATAGGGAACATAGTAGTTATAATAGGGATAAGGGTAAGAGAGATACTGTGTGAATATTTAACATAACAAAGGGTGTACAGGCCATAGAATAATCATCAACACGGACGACGATAAGAAGGAATATGGGAATGGACATAACAATGAGTGATATGAGAGTATAGGTTAACCTTTGAAAGAGATAGGAGACTAATGGGACCTAAAAATCGAAATTGAGCACAGGCCTTCTATCGGCAGCTCGTTGGACCCATGGATCGTTCGGTCAATTATAGCATTAGCAATAGTGCTCTCTTTTTTCAGATGATCCACCCACTCGAACACAGTTCCAACGTTGCTTAGCAACGGGTGCCGAGTGGTAAGCGAAAGATATTTGTATGGGGTTGTCTGGGTAACAACCATATAGTTTCAAAATATCAACACCCAGAAACCCACCATAAAGAATAATTGAGTGATTGAAGAAAGTGGAGAATATTTAATGAAGATGAGAGTTAAGACATTTAAATTATCGTGTATTTAAATAATTTATAATTTCGCATATTTTATAAAATTAAAATAAATTTTAAGATGGAAATTAATTCTCTTAAAAATGAGTTGGATATAACTATGCGATATTACTTTTATCTCTGTTGTTTTATTTGTATTTCTAGATTTTTACATGTCTACATGGCTTTGGTTTCTTTTAATTGTAAGTTAATTTCTGGCGATGCGTTAAAACCAAGTTAGGTTATTCATGTATGAATTAAAATGAATAGGAAATTACCAACATTCTTAAAAATCCTAACATTGAATATCTTTACAATTCAATACAATATCTAATTTAAATTGACTTTACAATAAACATTTACCCTCAAGATATTTGTTATAATTAAAATTTATAAATTGGATAATAATTAAATAAAATTTATTTTTAATTTAATTAATTTGTAAAGCTTTGTTTAAATAATCGTAATATTTCAAGACAATTAAAAAGCCAAAATATTTAAATTAATAATAATGGCAGAATGTTTAATTGGTATTAGATTTAATAATTTTATTTTAATGGCATGTGATGGAAATGGAGGCAGATCAATCATAGCCATGAGAAATGGTTAGATAATTTTTATACTTATTAAATACTGCATCTTGTTTAATTTAGATATTGATAAAATTTATGAGCTATCTGACAAATTAGCACTAGGAATTTGTGGGGATTCAGGAGATACAGTTAGTTTTGCAGAATTTATTTTGCAAAATGTGCAATTGTACAAAATTAGAAATGGTTACGAAATGTCTCCAAACGCAGCTGCTCATTTTACTCGCCGACAATTAGCTGAAAGTTTGAGAACAAGAAATGCATATCATGTCAACTTACTTCTTGGTGGAATTGATAAATCTGGAGTTCCATCACTACATTTTATGGATTATTTAGGATCAATTGTAGATGTTCCATTTGCTGTTCATGGGTATGGCAGCTATGTAACTTTGTCGGTATTAGATCGAAAATATAATCCAAATATGTGCAAAGAAGAAGCCATTGGATTGCTGCATGATTGTATTAAGGAGATTCAGAAAAGATTTGTTTACAATCTGAGCAACTTCAAGGTAAAGCTGATTGATGAGGAAGGAATCAGTTTTTTGGAGGACGTTGCAGTTGGGAAATAAAGTTGTAATGATAAAAATTGTTTATTTGTTTCACAATAAATTTTTCGTTTCAATTGAAATTTTATATTTAAATTTTTAATTAACAATTGGTTAAGAGATTTCTCAATGTTGTGCAATTATTGAAAATTATTGTGCAATACAGGATAAAATTCAACAAATTATCTTTCTGCAATGACATTCTGGGGCGTTTGAATAAGTTTGGGAGTCATCGATCAGTAGTTCTTTCACAATTAAATGTTATAGTTCGGAACCATCATTGAATGTTGCTATAGATACATGTGAATGGCTTGACAGTGGAATCGGTCAACAAGAATTTTATTAAATGCATAATTATATTATTCATTCTAAAATTTCATGTTAAACACAAATTATGTTTTTTTGTAAACTATTTAAACTAAATAGTTGTATACTTATTGGAAACTGTAAATGGATGAAAAAAATAAGATTATAAAACAATCCCTTTCAAATTGAATATAATGACAGAATGAAGCCACTAAAGGTATAACTACTGCTTGAATGGTGGCAAATTCATACGACGTTATAGAATCAATAATACATTTACAATTTTAGTGACAAGCCACTCAGCCAGTCAAGTAAGCATCATATAAGATGTTCAGATTGAGCCGGACAAAGTTAAAGTAACTCGAGTCAATGAGTTAAGGCAGTTACTCGTAAAATTTTTCGCGGCACATTTAACATTAATGACGAAATGAACCAAATATAATAATAAACTGGCAATGAGTTATTCAAATTTATTCAAGCCAGCAGTAACTAGCAACAGACAAATTTTGTAACAACGGTCAAACTTAAATAAAGAGAACTTACAAATTGTTACTTATATAAAGTTCCAATAGACTTAATCTTAATGTTTCTATTCTAATGCGATGATGAGCTGGTTTTTAGTGCAAATTAACTCTAAGCGTGGATCGAGATTCAATAAGCAAACACGTATTTCATCATCAACCAACTGCAGTCGTTCTCTTTTCGATTTAATTTTTGCCAGAGCCGAAAATCCAGGTTCGAAGAGATAAAAAGATCCAAAAGATTAACAAAACCTTTATGGCTTTGTTACTCAAGCTAGGATATTCTTTACGAATTGAAACACAAAAAGCTGACAACTCTTGTTCGGCATATGACATTTTGTGAACTAGATCGTTCTTAAGATCGATGAGATTTTCTTCTTTGCCATGGTCAGACATGCACTTTCGTAGTTTACAAATGGATAGATAACCCACTCATACTCATTTTTTTCAAGCAACGGAAAGTATTTGGCTAATGATGCAGATAGATTTTCCAGCGTCGTATGAATTACCAGCATTTTTGAACCTCTGTATACATGTTGAGGATACCTAAATAATAGAGTAAAATAATTAATAAACATGTAAAATGATTGGTGAAAACAATGATAAGTTATTATTATGTGGTTCTGGAGCTTAATAAAAGGGGAATGAAAAAGAAATGTCGAATAACGAGAAGGAAATAAAAGAAAATCAATAAAAACAGACAATTGAATAAAAGAAGGTCATTTATAATTAACGAGTGCAAATTTAGGAAAACAAAAGCAAAATTTGCAAACCAGTTTCAAGATAAGGGAAGGAATGTTGTTTGCGAATCCGGGAAAGGGCATCTTTAAAAAATTTTTATTATAGAGGCCCAAAGGGGATTAGCGGTAAAAGATATTTGAAATTCTATTTGACATCCGTAAGTGTTATTGATTAACGGAGTATAAAAAGGGAACGCAGTTGGAGAGAAACGAGACAAAAAGAGATTAGAGAAAAATTTGACTAAAGAGACAAAAAGAGATTAGAGAGAAATTGGACAGAATTCAACGAATAATTGTAAAACTTAAAGTTGAAATCAAGGAAAAAAGAAATTTGAAACAGAAATTAAGAGAAGTCAAAGCAAAGCAACTATATCAGAGTTACTGATCTCAGAAACCCGTCACAGTAGTCAATTGATTGTGAAATCCAATTGATCCGAAAAGTGCTATTCTTCTCGAAGGGTCGTAATAAGCACCAAGTTGTGACTGTAATAGATAATTCTTTGTGTCATTTTAAAGTGGAGATAAAGTGTTCATTGCTGTTGTTTAAAAGCTTGCTTGGAGTCAGATTGACAATGCATCCTATTCAAATTCACCGACAACCTCAACATATTTAAGCATCAACGCCTAGAAAACAGTCGAGTTGTGAATTGTTTGCCCTGGTAATCCACAGACACATTTGTGTGCCACGGCACACAGTTCGCGATACTCTGAGTTAAGGCAATAAATATACAAACTTTTCAAATTGAGAGATAATCTGAGCAACAAAGATTTCTATTGAACAAACAAGGTCGAGGTTCACTAGAGCAAGATGAGTACTTACACAAACCAAAAGTTACAAAGCCAAAATTCAGAATTTAAGAAAAGTAACACAATTATTACAGTAGTGAGTTGTGAGCTCGATGACGTATCCCTTTCGCGATGACAGTTGGAAAATATGAATTAACCATAACCAATTAACGAAGTCAATGAAAAAGAGTCTTCACCCTCTGACTACATGGAGAACTATTAAAAAAAAGAATTTATCTGTCTGGCTAAAGTGAAACTTAATTAAATAAAAGAATGGGTATTCTAAATCATTTTTATTGCTGATGATAAAAGAGACTGTTGATAAATTGATTAAAAATCCTAAGGATCCATGTTTTAGAAAGTCTGAGTGTAATTTGACAAATGAGTGTGTATTGAGTGTTGATCTAAATAATAGTAAAAATGAATATAAAAAATTGAGCCTAAATATGTGTTAGTATTGCCGTACTCTGAAGGTTTTACAAATTATAAAAGGAAGTTAAGTAAACAGATGGGAAACTTAGAGTATAAAATCGTCTCTAATTCGTGTAAGGTACGCAATATGTTTATTAATAAATCAAAAACTCCGGTTGGATTGTGTTCTGATCTCGTTTATCAATTTACATGAAATGGGTGTAATGCCATATACATTCGAGAGACTTCCCGTCATCTCTGTACTCGAGTTCTAGAGCATTGTCGATTGAAGGGTTTGACCAATATTAGTGAGCACAATAGAGACTGTAAAAGTGATATAGGAATGTCTGATTTTAGAATTTTGTTGAAAAGTTTTAATAAATATTGCGAACGCGTGATATGTGAATCATTGCTGATAAGGTCATTGGATCCAAAGATTAATGTGCAAAGTGCTGTGGCTACAAATGTTTTAAGTGTTTTAAAATAGTTTAAGTATGTTAAATCATGTTTATGTATTGTTTTTTTTAAAAAAACTTTTTAATATTTTTAAAATAATTTAATTTATAAATTACATTATTTTTTAAAACTATAATATAGATAAAATATTATAATATTTATATAAATAACATTTTAAAATTAGTTAAAAGTATTTGAATAATTTTTAAATGTTTATTTATTACAAAATTAAATTAGTATAAAAAAATAATTTGTTTAAATAATAAGTTAATTCATAATATTTTTAGTTGGTATTGTGTACCTGAAGATGACAGTTATGCTGTCGAAATATATCGTACGAAGAGTTTTTTATTGGCGTTATCTTTTAATTAAATCGTTGCCAAATTTATTTAATTATTTATTTATAATTCATCATTGTTAATATTCTTACAGATATACATAACAGGACTTTGTTTAGAATTCTTTCTTGAATTTAAAATACTTCAGCACTCCAATTACTATCGAAATGAATGGTAACGATGATATTTTGCACATTCGAACATGATCACCAACACTATAATTAGGTTTTTAAAGCTTTTTTGTGATAAACACAAATCTAATTGATTTTTCGAATAAATATCCACAGATTTCAATCTATTTAAGCCGTATTGATTTTAACTATTGATTATTTTATTACCTTGATGCACCAAACATATTCAACCCCAACAAATTTAATTTTTGCTTTTTCGACAACTTGGTGAGTTTTTCTAATTTATTTGAAATTAATTTGGAAATTAAAATTATAATGACAATGGCAAAGAATGGTTAAATTTCGAGCCTATAGAAGCTGATCAACTCCATGTCAATGTTGAGGTTCATCAAACATAATGTTGATGTGGCAAGAACCTTGTCAACAGTTTATTGAACTCCAATTCACGTGAATTACAATGGAATAATAATAAAAAAATCATCCGATTTGTTGGGCAAAAATGAAATAAGTTTAAATTTTGTTTGTTCAGCACGATAATTTAAACAAAAATTTGAGTAGTAACAATAAGCATTAACAAAGGATGACTCATGCAAAGCAAAGGAGCCTCCCAAAAATGATTGAATTAAAAATTGTCCAAGAAATGAATACTTAAAAATTAAAAAGATAACAAAAATTGACAAATGAAATTCAAAATTACCAAATTTAGCGAAAAACCATCAAAACTTAAGAAAAAATAAAATAATTAAATAAAAAATTGAATTTAATTATTAAATAAATCAAAATGAAAACAACAAAAACCAAAAAATTGGAAAAAATGTGATTTTAATTAAAAAATTAAAAATTTTTGTGTTATCAAATCAAAATACACGTGAAAATCACTAAATATAATGCGATGCTGGACGAGCGAAATTAAGTACATTTCAAAATTTTTCACGTAATCAAAAAAAATTACTTTTTAATTAATTAGCACAGTATATCAATTTTTTTCTCCGAATATTTTTTAAAACATTATTATCGAAGATTTTTGCGAACATTTATTTATCAATCCATTGAAATTATTTATTTGTGAACCTAATTGGACGAAGTAATTTTTGTTTTACTTTTTCTGTATTACTTATGTGGTATTTTAATTTTGATATTTAATTAATTAAACCAGTGTTTTTCAACCAAAAACGTGCCGCGGAAAAGTAAACAATTTAAATTTTTACCGTGGACCACTAATTCTAATTGTTGGTTATATTTTGCCGGAATACAAAATATTTAATGTACTATTAAATACATATATTTCAATTCACACAAAGTTTACAAAAAATAAACAATATATTTACACAAAAAAATGTGCATAAAAGAATAACAATAAATATTGCAAAAAACATATAATAATATTATAATAAAGAAGTACAACACAAAAATAATCTTAAAATTATACAAAACTACTGCATTTCTAATAAATCACAGAAAATAGACAATATATAAATAATTTTCATTTAAAAAAATTATTGAGAATAAAAAAATAGAGAAAAATCCATAGTTTTATAAACATAATATACTTTTCATAAAGTTTAAAAATAAAAATATAAATTCAACCACTAAATTAATATAGGACAATTCATTCATGTTCCAAAGAATTCAGAGAGAGAAATGCACATTCTGTAATTTTACGTTTATAGTTTTGTTGTAATATTTCATATGATTTATTTTATTTATTTTATGAAGGGTAAACAGTTTAACAATATTCTGGCATTATTTTCATTCTATTCAACTCACGTTGCGGACCGGTAATTTATGGTTCGCAGACCGGTGCTGGTCCACGGACCACTAATTAATAACAAATTAATAACAGATTTATTTAAAACGTAATCTACTGGTAATAGGTTCGAATTAATAAATAACGGATGGTAGGTTACAATGTTTAAGAGGTAAAATTAAACAAAATGAAAAATATATTTAATAATTAAATCAAATAATGTATAAAATACGTTTCAGTAAAATTTTACATAACATAGGCTTGTATAACTTTGAAATGGAATTTTTTTGGATAACTTAGTTGCACAATCTAAAACAGTAGTTCCAAAACTTTTTAAGATGTTATACCTGTATGTGGTAGACAATATAATGGCGTACCTGAAAGGAAATATTTTTGAAAAAACGAGTCATAAAAACGGGGTGTTACATGACACTTAAGGTCAACAAAAAACCAAATGAAGTTTTGAAAATCATGAGATATTTATTTGAGAGTATTTAAATATACTGTTGATGTACTGGGTGTAAATAATTTGTTTAAATCTGTGCCAAATTTTCTCAAACTTATTTTTTTCGATCAAAATGCCTTTCTTACATAGAGTCTATGCTGTCTCACCCAGACGCCCCACAATTTTATGACCAAGCTTATGTTGGTACTGTATATAGAATTACTCCTCATGATATTTTCACTTTCTGATATTCCTGACTGCCGATGGAACGTCTTACGTCTCTTTCTATCTATACCCTTGTCCATTCTCGTCTTTTTCTACAATTCCTATATCAATTTGTCATCGTTACTCTTTATTTATTAAAATATTTTTCAAAAATTTGGGCAGCGTTCCGCCCTTATTTTATGGAAAATTCCTTATTTTATGGAAAATTCCTTATTTCCTACAAATATTAGACTACTGTAAATTGAACTGAATTCATTATTATAAAGTACTTATTTTAGTCCAACAACTCATATTTGCATTTTTATGGTCGCCACAGTTACCACCATTCGTAAATATCTATATTATCATCTCACAGATCTATGCCAAATACATAATTTTATTTTAATTTTCCACAGCGATGATTATCAACCAATTTTCGTGATCTAACCCTACTTTATACTTTCGTTGACCTAAATTTCTATCACTAGTCGAACCCTTGATAATATAATAGTCGGCAGGAGTTAAATAAAAATTCAATTTCCCTACTTAAACACACAATAGTGTTGTCCCCTTTAACTCTTATTATATTCCCGTCCACCTTTCATGAACGCCACGATGAAGTCCAGCAAAGTAATACTTTTGAGATCAGTACAAAGCTGACCTGTCCCTGCAAACATCGAGATGTAGAAAACGATAAATCTACACATCAACGTCCCTCAAACTCAACTGAGGGAATTAAATATCAATTCACCGTTTTCCACTGAATTAATATATATAAAATGAATATAAATAACTTAGGGGGACCTGCCAAGAGATGCCAAAAGACATCGCGGCCATCCAGAAAAAGTTAACGCTTCATGAACAAACATATAATTACTGAAATATATTTATACAAGATAAAAATACTTACAATCCACCTGTTTGTCAGTAGAGCATTCAAATTTGAAAAATTGTCATAAGTTGGCATAAAAATTGTCTAAAAGTTTTTTGTGTCTAAAATTATGAAAATGATTGCTGTATATATAGTGTTTTCATGCCTGGTTGCGACCAATCAGAGAATTTTGATCTTTTTTTGGCTATTTTTCGAGAGGGAGAGGTTATTGCTATTTTTTATTTTAAATATTTTATTTTTCTCCTTATTTTTAATATTATTTTTTCAAATTTTTATTTTTATTATTTAACTATTCTCTTTGATTGTTTCTCTTTTTACCCTTTGATATTTAAATTTTTGGTCGCCGCTTCCGCCTATGTATTTTCTAAACCTTTTTTGCAAGGTTTTGGAGGTTTTGTTTTGGTTTTGTGTTTATTTCTGCATCTGTAGGCTTTTCAATGATTTTAATTAATATTTGTTTTATTTAATTTTCTTATGTTTTTATTTGTTTTATTTAATATGTTTTATTTTATTTTTGATTTCTGCTTGCGGTGTGTGCTTGTTATAGCAGTCATATTGATAATTTTCAAACGACATTAATTATTTTGTTTTAATTTACACACTTTTCTCATTTTTGTTTAAATTATGGCTTATAGTCCAACAATACTTACATATTTAACCCTAAAAAGCACAACTCTTTTACAAGCGTTAGCGAACAAACAGTGCCTCTGAGTCTCTATGAAATATTTCTTTGTATTTTGATAATAATTAGACTCAAATAATTTATTATAGAACAAAAGTTACTTTATTTACATATAAAAATGATATTTCAAAATGATATTTCAAATATATACATATGTAAACATAGTTACATATATAATTTAACAAAATCATATCTATTTATTTTGGCACGACGAAGAATTTATTGCTTTTATTGAGTGTTGATTACACACATTTTTTGGCAATTATCGCAGCATTGTTTCTGCATTTTGGATTTTGCGTATGAACACAAATGACACCATTACTTTTTATTTTTTTGATGTGGGAGAACGGGCTTAAATATGAACCTTGTCTTTATATTCCAAAGACGCTAGCTACACCTCTACATTAGAGCATCCAGTTTCAAAGTAATTTGCATGTTAGATTTCTTAATTTAATATCTTATACTGACCCTTGGTTTATATACTGCATTTGTAAAAATTATTAAATGTAATGACTAATAATAAATATGTGATGCTAATTAAATAAAAGAAGTAACAAATAAAAAGAATAGCTTTTATGTTAATGATGCTTGTTTTTATATTTGTTTTCATATTTGTTTTTATAATGATTCCTAACGCGAAATTTCAATCTTTATCTGATTTTTTCTGTTATCCATAATATATTGAAATTATTATAAGCTGGTAGATTTTTAAGTAATTAAACTTCAAATTTATATATTTAAAATTTCCTGTAATAAACACTCATTAATTCATAATCGAGGATGAATAATTCCTTTTTTTAAATGGAACAAGATCCATTACTTTATGTGTGAAGGATTTTTATTAAGCTTACTTTATGATAAAATTAAAAGACCAATAATATTCGTTCACGCCTTATTATGTACGGAAGAGATATATTCCTAACCTCTCTAACCTCCCTATTTTTTATTTTAACACCTGTGTCATGGCGAGACCCAAACGATTATGTCACAAATTGTTATTTCTGATTGATTTTATTAATGTTGCAGCAAAGCACAGCTTCTAATCAGATTTTCTATCAGTAATCCGTCCAAAGCTTTATGATTTAGTAGAAGACCCATTCTTTTGTTTCTTGAACGAAGACATGTATCTGATAGTAAGATGGAACTTACTGTAACCTCAAAAACGGATAACAGAAAATGGGAACATAATACAGAACGTGAAGGTATTAAAAATCACGACTAAATCAGTTTGTAAGAAAGCTTGGTTTGCCTATAAACACTGTCTGTATAACTGAAGCAATTTTAAAAGAGCTTGGTACACCGATACCAGGAACACGAACCCTTTTTTATCGTCCAAAAAACACAACCGCTTAATGTTGCAATATTGAAGGTTTTGTCACAAAAAGTAGTTAACATATCAGTGTGAAGGAGGGCTGATAGAAGATGCAGTGAGAAGAAAATCATACTGCATTTGAAAAAATTTTATCCTTGTCTTTTTATTTACTATTCTAGGAATGAAAATAATTTTAAGATACAATAAAAAAGGGTTTGGAGTTAATTAAGTATGATTAATACAAGTGAGACTTGAAAGTCGTAGACATGATCCCAGAATGTGCTGATCCACGATGGATGACAAACTTTTGTTAGTTTGTTCATGATCCTTAAAAGTATTTACAACACATTAAAATTTGCATTTCTTCTCTGTTGTATCTGTATTATTTAGTGTAATAATAATGTTAGATGGATTTTAATTTGGAGGTGAGAGAAAAATGAATGTTGCTCTCTAGTATGGGGGGCTAGTAGAGAAACCCTAACCTTAACCTGAATAATCTTATAAAATATTTCGAAGGTGAAATTGCTCGGGAAGTGTAATTATTCACCAAAATTTCAATTGGTATAAAAACAGTCAAAAGTAGATGTGGGAGGTTACGTCAATCTAATTAACTGTTATCTATAGTATAAAAAACCGAAAATTTGTTTTTAGCCTCAGCTAGGAAGAAGTAAAAGTAAAAAATTAGGAAAGACATAATTGGAAAACGAATCAAATAAAAGAAGACTGAAGACATTCTTGCTATTAGTAAAGGACAACAGTGAAGATTTGAAGTAGGGAAATTCGATTAAATTAAATGCTCCTATACATTAAATAAGTAATTTGAGTAATTAATCTATCGTCAGATATTTTGACTACCTGTTCGTACTCAGCACTTCCAGAATGACAACTTCTTTCCATCTGATAAAGTAGAACGTCGAAGTGCTGAGTAAGTAATCTCCAAGTTCTTGCAGAGAATATTTTCTTCAAGATATTAAAAGATGAGGATCTTGTTTATTTTAATGTAATTTTATAACTAACATCTGAGCGATAGTAGCTGAAAGGTCTGTAATTAATTTTCATATCCAATAACAACTAATTAAAAGTTTTCATTGTTTAATAAAACCCGTATTTTCTATTTACAATTATATTATTTGTTGGAATCAGAGATTTCTTGTATATCTTGGTATTTTATGAATATATGCTTGCATGGTTGAGATAAGAGTTTAAACCGTTCCTAGACAAACAACGACTGGCCTTTAAACTCGGATCAAAGTAAATAGCATCGGATCAATTTTTTAAGTCAAAGAAACTTCATTTACATACGTGGTCCAGATGAAATACAAAATTTGATAAACGCCTTATCAGATAAAACACTTAGATGAAATTTCACAGAAAAATATAATCATGTATATTATATATTTAGTAATATTTCGGCAAGAACATTAAATCATTATTTAAAGGTTCTTTCAGCACCACATAAAAACAACAATCTCCCCAATCATACACCGTTCCAACCTTTATATCGACTTGCTGCTTAGGAACTTTCTTTGACTTAATCATTTTTTGTATTTTTAACATATCGAGCCCCGATTGAACAGGGCGAACGTTCGGTGCCGTCGCCACCGTCACATGGGTCAGCAAATGAAACTCATCTAAATTTATAGAAATATCAAATAAGGAATATAATCTGAATGAATAACTAGGTAAGCTATCCCATCCCACACTGTTCATTTCATAAATGAAATATTTAAACCTAAAATAGATCCTGTTCACTTTAATAAGCAATTTAACTAATCTCTCTCTGTGTTTCATCCTCTCTAATTTCTCTGGTTCTTGTTTTTCTCTCGAATTTTCAAAAACGAATTGGCTATCGACAAGTTATTTTAAAGTTTATCAAATTCGGATTTCCAATTTCCTCATAATTCTAACAAATGTTCACGATTTCTATAACCTTTTGTTCAATTTTAAGTTGAAGTAAAAAGCTTTAAAATGTAAACTATAAAAAGCATGACTACATCTGGTTCATTTTGAATAGAAAATAAACCATTTAAAAATTTGTTTTATAAAGTTTATCATTTTTTGTTGTTTAAAATTGGGCAGATTTGGTTTTTAATTGAAAATAAAATATGATTTTGTCATTGAAATTTTTATTATTATTAGATTATTTGGAAAATGCAGAAATGATGCGTTTATTGTTCGTATACATAACAGCCGATGATGATGAGAGATTCAAAAGAACAGTAAAGGATATAGATCCCTTAGAAGTAAGAAATATCATTATGAAAGGTATCGATTTGTCGTTTCTACATTTGGCTTCTCTTAAAAGCTCAGTGGTTAATGTGAATTTTTTAATTGATAAAATGGGATTTCCTTCTAATCACGAGTAGTAGGTTATGAGCCCGTCAGATACAAACCCCCTTAGACTTACATAATATTATGTAATATCTGACTTTTACCCACGTTGTTTCTACCTGGAGATTGACGTCTGTCCACGTAATAATTCTATTCAAAATAATTATAAACTTTACCAATTTTTATGAAAATTTAAGTTTACAACAATATTAGTATATTGATATTTTATTTAATTATAAATAAGTCACTAAAAACTTTAATTTGAACACAGGATTTACAAAATTCAATATTTTAGGAATATAATTCACCAAGTTTAAAATTTAAACTTAACTACCGTAATTATCCGAATATAAGACGCTTTTTTTTCATCAATTTTGGGGATGATAATCGTGGTGCGTCTTATACATGGGTATAACAGGAAATATTTTTTCCTACTCAGAAAATTTTCTGAAAAACCGGTATAGGCAAGGGAAATAAAGTATAAATTAATGCAAAATGTTTATTTTTAGTTACAGAATGTTTTTTTCATTACAGAGACCATTATTTTCATCTTCACTTTCCATCAAATTCTCAATCTCAATGGACTCGTCCACTTCTCCAAACATTAATTCATTTTCCATATCATCAATATCATCTTCCTCATTCCCTACATTAGATATATCGTCCTGCCAAATAATATCGTCTTCTGATCCATCCATAGCATTACTCAAACAACCTAACTTCTACAGTGGATATTGAGGAACCTGAAAATCGCCTTTCATGAACATATTCAACTAATTTTTTCTCCACATCAGGAAAAAATAATTTCCTACCTCTGCCAGAGGCCTTTGTAGAGGATCTGCACTCTTTTAAAGTATTTTTTATTTTTTCTCCAACGCCTTACATTAGCTTCACTGAGTCCATATTCTCTAGATGCTCCTCTATTTCCGATACGTTCGGCTGCTTCAATTACCTTCAATTTGAAACCTGTCGTATAACTGCAGCGTTTTGAAGACATTATAGGGAAATAAAAATTTAAATTTGAATTTAGGTAACTGAAATTTTAATTTTAAACAAAAAATAAATTTAATAATAAATTTAATGTAAGGTAATAATTATACATGCGTCTTATATTTGGGTTACTTATATTTTCTTGAATTCAGTCAATTTTTAATGATGCGTCTTATATTGGGTGCGTCTTATATTCGGATAATTACGGTAAATGTAAAAAACTAAATTATACAAGATATACTTTACCAATTTCTATAAAATTTGAAATTTACAGCAAATAAAATATACTGATTTATATTCTATTAAAAAATTTAATTTTGAAAATAAAAAATAATTCGCCCACGCTAGGATTGGAACTTCTGACTCAACGAATAATTATTGACACCACTGATGTAAGAATTTAATCATTTTGAAAATAACTCATTCAAGATGGTGGGTTTCTGGGGTGTTGATATTTTGAAACTATATGGTTGTCACCCAGACAACCCCATATAAATATTCTTTCGCTTACCACTTGGCACCCGTTGCTAAACAACGTTGGAATTGTGTTCGAGTGGGTAGATCGTCCGCAAAAAGTGAGCACTATTGCTAATGCTATAATTGACCGAACGATCCATGGGTCCAACGAGCTGCCGATAGGAGGCCTGTGCTCGATTTCGACTTTTAGGTCCCTTTATTCTCCTATCTCTTTCGAGTATTACCTCACGTGTACTAACCTCCATACGATCATCAAGATAGTAGCTAAATGATAACAAGACATGTATTTTATAAACGAAACAACATATTTAGGTGTGTCAGTTATACGTTGGTTGATATTCGAGCAGCTCGGCGTTTAGCTCGCTCTTTACGTCCTGGCCGGTGAGTGCTAGGCTTTGGGGTGATTTTCGAGGTTGTCGTCGAGTCACGATATGCTATCTGAGCAGGGGCGAAGACAAGTGGGTATGTCACTGCTGCACCTTCCTGGCAGGCTGACACCGCCACCTCTAGCCCATTTATCTGCGTCCTTAAACTTTGATTTAGTTGTTTTTCTTCTGTCCAGCCCTTTTGCGCGGCTGTTAGTTTTTGATAGAGTGCTTTCGCCTTGGCCGGTTCTACCCACGTGGCTCGAATTCGTTGCATTTCATTGGACAGCTGCAGGAGCTGAGCCCGGAGATTTTCGTTAGCTCTCCGTGCTTAGTCCAACTCGCGTTGTAATGTCCTCGCTGGTTCCATATCTGTAAAGTAAATTTACCATGTTATATTATTCTAATTCAGTGTAATTAATGGGTTATAATCGCTAATAATATTGGTTCGTCGAGTGTGGTTTTATTAATACTATGAGTTGAACAAGTATAGAAAATTAACTAAAACAATTATTTTATTAAACTAAAAATAGGTTCTATTATGTGTCAACGTCGAAAATTGTTATTGCCAGTCCTTCTAGGATGCCGAAAGGGATTATATTTCACACCTATCCGGGCATAGGGATGATCCTGATGTCTCTCAGCGGTTTCCTCGTTCCTTCGCATTTTCCGAGGGCGGCCCCTTCGCGGAAGAACTGCATCCATGGGCTCCGTTCGTACGTTCAACCTTTCGTCGTCTAGGTTGAATGAGGAGTTGTGCGGCGGTGTGTAATCGTTCGTACAGGCGATCCTGCCGGCTGCTATATCTTCCTCCACATTAAAGAGAAAAATTATAACTTATCGTTATTAGCTATCAGAAATACAGTACTTTATCCTATTCAATTTCGTTTAATTAAAGGAAAAATTCTCAAAATTGAGCCTTTGGTAAGATCATTGCTTAATTATGGGTTTAGTTTATTACAAAAATTATACTTATTAAATACCATAATTTGACCCATCATCAATAAATTAAAATTATTTTTCAGGCATGACAATTTGAATAACATGGATTCGGGATTGTCGAACAAAAATTCTTTCAGCTCCGCCTAACTAAATGGTTGTCCTGCGTGACAAAATATAAATCACATTGGTATTCTGATTCTTTCCTCACCGAACAGGTCGGAGTTAGATCGATGATTGTAACTATAGTTTGGCATTTCTTGTATTTATTTAATGTTGGGAGTAAGTCGTCATTTTTGGTCATGTCTTTCATAAACTCGAAGAAAAATCAATGAAAGGTTCATTTCAAGTAAATTTTCATTTATAATTGACATGAATTCAGCATGGCTTTGTGAAACTGATACTGGATAGCGTTACCTCCCATCTAAGACTTATATATGTGAAGAAAATTGATATACAAAAAATAATTTACTTTGGATGCCAGAGCTGGATCCTAGAGAGGTAACTCCTTCTGGGGATCTCGCTGAGGAACTTCAGTCAGATTTGTTTGAGCGGTGATGCATTCGTAATTTTTCAACGTTTAACTATTAATCTTAATCAGTCGGTGAATCTTATACTAGTTGGTATGTTTCGGAGTAGGAAAATTTGTCTATCCTTACATAGGGTGAATTTGTTGGCCGTGCGTGTGTGGGTATGTGGATGATGCATAATTCATTCTTATTGCTATCGTACCGGTGAAACTCTGGTTGTTTGTGCATGGAATGATTTATCGATTATGAACCGAAATGTCACGATTTGCACTATTCTCGATGTGCATGTTAGGATGGCCATGACTCTGTGTGTACACACTAGCGGTAGTCGGCTAATCGGGTTTTCCTCCGATATGTCAACGCCTTAATATAATCTATTTCGTATGGATGTGTCTCACATTTATAATGGTTCGATATTCTGGAAGGTAATTGATTTTTTCGCTTCTAACTAAATTAATTTTTTAACTTTTCAGTAAGCTATTGTCGCATGCACATACCTTATCGGGACAACACGATCGGAATTGTATGAGTATGGGCGCGTTCTTCGATTCACTGAGTTAAGCTGATTTTTGGCAAGACAAGATTTAGCAGCATATCACGTGAGTGGATGACTACGCAAAGTTAAGTTTAATTTCTTGCAATTAAGGAGGACTCCTAACAGGAATATTACGGTTGTTACTTATTGACGGGCTTAACGAGTCTACTGAGATATCAGTCCATGCTCTTATTATTCCACGGAGGAACTGGTGCTGACACTTGGATGTTTTAAATTTACGTTTAAAGCTAATGGACCCAATAAAAATTACGGGTGGTTAATCACTCGGTGATGTTAGCGGATAGTCGGAACAGTTGGTTATAGATGATTTCTGATGGATATGGATGGCGTGGGTTCTTTATTTTACTCATAATTGTCACACTCAGTCGAAATTGCAATGTTCGTCTCTGGTATTGGGTCTATGGGTGATCAAGATTACATTCCTCCCTTGGATTTTAAGGTAACTTTCTAAGATTATTAAAATTGATTATTATCGATTAGGAAATTGAACGTTTATCCTACTAGTTCAACTATCATATTCTTTCCAAATCTAACCGGATTAGGCCGTTACAATATAACTTGAAGTTGTCGAGATCTAATTTCATTTCATTTTCTTTTGTCCTGTGGAATGTTTGTTTATGATGATTATTATCAATTTGATTTTTAGTGTAATATGTTTGTACGGCGACTCTTGTTATTAATTTAATTACACTTTTCTTATGTGATAGTTACCTGTTATGTTTATGATAAATTAATTTGGATTTACCGTACTTTAATAATGATTTATTGTATTGGGGAATTTCTTTTGGTTCATGAATGATTACAAGTCGAATTTTTTAGTTCATCAATTTCCCATTTTTAATTCGGAATTTATATTGGTAAACCGTGTTTATTGTAAGTTCATCGTCTCTGTTTGAATTTTTGATTTATATTTAAAGAATTTTTAACTAAAAATAATTTAGTGTAAGCCTTAACCTTATATATTCGGCACTTTCCCTAGGTTTTATTGATTTTGGGTCAATCTTATTGACTCTTAACATGATATTAGACATTTAGAATAATCGCATTAATTTACATTTATTTAAGAAATATTATTGACCCTCAACATAATATTAAAGGTGTATAGTAACTACATAAATTTATTTTTACTCGAGTAATTTTTTCGACTCTCAATGTGACATTAGAAATCTATAACAACTACATTAATTCATTTTTACTCAAGAAATTTATTTACTCTCAACGTGATATTAGAAGTTTATAGCAGTGATTTCATTTTATTAGTTCCCCGTGACCTTCCCTTTGAATTGATCCTAGGCGCCTTGTGTTCATATTATAATTAATGAGTGCCCACTGGACTACTCGTGTGATGATTTTGAGCCGTATGTGAATATAATTTAGGTCGATTTTATAGGAATTGGGAGTATACGAAATAGTCAAAAAACTATTTCCCCTTCTCCCTTTTCCCCTATATGGAATGATATTGACGTTCCAGTTCCTGCGTTCTCGCACCGGAACCTTCACGGGCACGAATCATTGGCGATAATACACGCACTTACACGATTACGAATTGGGTGTTGGATTTTATTATCTTGCTGTATGTTTCGGCTGTGGGCCGGAAAAATTTCGACAATACAAAACGAAGTTTTGCTTCTATTTAAATAATTTATTAAAATATATAAGTTACCCGATACATTCATCATAAAATAAATAACACACCGCTCTCCCCACGCCGACACCCAAGCAGAGCTCAATCGAGGTTGCGAGGATGCGACGTGGAGAGTTCCGAACAATACTCCCACTTACATCGTAATTCCGTACTGGTTTCAAATTTCGTAAAACGATTTTAAAGAACGATTCTAAACTGTTTTCAAGTTTATGAAAAACTGATTAAAATTGTGTATAAATGAATCGGTATATATACCTAATGAACGACCCTAACTTTGCGTGTTCTTTTTGATTTAGTAAAACAAAATTTGACCTTGTGATTTTCTGGTATATTCTAATCTTTAATTTTATTATTTTGAAATTTTATTTGACAATTTTTCTTTTTGAATTGAATTATTTCTAATTCAAATTATTTGATTCTTGTTTCATTATCATGAAATTTTGCATTTTTGATAAATTGTCAAATTTCGGTCAAATTGTTGGGTTTTCGTGTTATGTCTATGTTTATTTCGTGCGGATCTTGTTGTGCTTTGTTATTATTATAATTTATTTTTGTGTTTATAATTTTATATTTAATTGTTCTTTTTCTCACATTTTGGAAGGGTTAATTGGTGTTTTAATAGGTTTGAATTTAAATCGCATGTTATGTTTGCATGTGTGTTACCGATTCATTTAAACATTTTCGAGGCCGTCTGTGTTTTGGCCCAACAAAGATGAGGTTTAAACATTGGATTTATAAATTTTATCAAAATAACCCATCATAGGATTATTTATTTACTTGTAAATACTTGATCAAATTCTATAAATTTATAGCTAATATACTGATTCTATTAAAAATTCAATATTTATATAATAATTCACCAAGTTAGGATTTTAAAATATTAATTTACAAATTCATCCAAGTTCATCCGACTCTATAAATTATTAGCGATACCATAAACTAAATTCGCTGTAACAACTATTTTAGATTTAGTGTTTTTATGAAAATAAGTCACTGGGTTTACAAATATTGATGAAAGTCACTGTACTCACTATATAAATTGAAAAAGAATAATCGATCCATGAGTTTTATATTAATATTTTTTAAAAATTCAGACATACTGGATTAATTAATGCTAACAAAATCCACAGTTATGGTAATTATAATGCTATTGATAATAATAATAATTTAACTTTCACAACAATAAAAAAGACAACAATTTTTCAAACGTAAATTTATTATAAACACATATTTGGTAAACATCGTCAATATCAGTCAAGTGGATACTAATGATCTAAATAAACTTTTGTTTTTAATAAGATCTTTGAAAAACACTCAATAAAAGCAATAAATTCTTCGTCGTGCCAAAATAAATAGATATGATTTTGTTAAATTATATATGCAATTATGTTTACATATGTATATATATTTTTGAATTATGTTTTTTATTTTATTTATATATATTATCATTTTTATATGTAAATAAAGTAACTTTTGTTCTATAATAAATTATTTGAGTCTAATTATTATCAAAATACAAAGAAATATTTCATAGAGACTCAGAGGCACTGTTTGTTCGCTAACGCTTGTAAAAGAGTTGTGCTTTTTAGGGTTAAATATGTAAGTATTGTTGGACTATAAGCCATAATTTAAACAAAAATGAGAAAAGTGTGTAAATTAAAACAAAATAATTAATGTCGTTTGAAAATTATCAATATGACTGCTATAACAAGCACACACTGCAAGCAGAAATCAAAAATAAAATAAAACATATTAAATAAAACAAATAAAAACATAAGAAAATTAAATAAAACAAATATTAATTAAAATCATTGAAAAGCCTACAGATGCAGAAATAAACACAAAACCAAAACATAAAACCTCCAAAACCTTGCAAAAAAGGTTTAGAAAATACATAGGCGGAAGCGGCGACCAAAAATTTAAATATCAAAGGGTAAAAAGAGAAACAATCAAAGAGAATAGTTAAATAATAAAAATAAAAATTTGAGAAAATAATATAAAAAAATAAGGAGAAAAATAAAATATTTAAAAAAAAAAGCAATAACCTCTCCCTCTCGAAAAATAGCCAAAAAAAGATCAAAATTCTCTGATTGGTCGAACCCAGACATGAATACACTATATACACAGCAATCATTTTCAAAATTTTTACAGTTGGTAGACACAAGCATTTTTAGACAATTATTAAGTCAATTTTTATGCCGACGTATTACAATTTTTCAAATTTGGATGCTTGACCTAAAAACTTGTTGATTGTAAGTATTGTTTTTTGTACAAATATATTTTTCTAAGTTAATGTTTTGTTTAATTTAACTTATTCTGGATGGCCGCGATGTCTTTTGGCATCGCTCGGCAAGTTCCCCGTAACTTATTTATATTCATTTTATATACATTAAGTCATTGAACAAGTGGTGAATCGATATTCAATTCCCGCAGTTAAGTTTGCGGGATAATGACGTATCGATTTATCATTTTCCACTCTTCGGAGTGTGCTGGGACAGATCAGGCCTTGTTTGCACTGATCTCGAAAAAAGGACTTCGTTGGGTTTCACCGTGGCGTTCATGAAAGGTGGACGGAGCGGTAAGATGGTAAAATGCGGGAATATAATAAGAGTTAAAGGGACAACATTATTATATGTTTAAGTAGAAAATTTGAAAATTTATTAAACTCCTGCTGACTATTATATTATCAAGGGTACGACTAGTGATAGAAATTTAGGTCAACGAAAGTATAAAGTAGGGTTAGATCACGAACATTGGTTGATAATCATCGCTGTGGAAAATTAAGATAAAATGATACATTTGGCATAGATCTGTGAGATGATAATATAGATATTTACGAATGGTGGTAACTGTGGCAACCATAGGAAAGCAAATATGAGTTGTTGGACTAAAATAAGTACTTTATAATAATGAATTCAGTTCAATTTACCGTAGTCTAATATTTGTAGGAAATAAGGAATTTTCCATAAAATAAGGGCGGAACGCTGCCCAAATTTTTGAAAAATATTTTAATAAATAAAGAGTAACGATGACAAATTGAATTTTAACCCTATGTGAAGAAAAAGGTAATAACTTTAACCCTTGGTAATGAAAGAAGTAACAGTTTTAACCAGAAGTTATGAAATATTCAATAATTTTAACTAAAGGATAAAAGAAGTAATAATTTTAACCATATACAGGTAGTCCCCGACTTACGACCGCTCGACTTACGACCATCCGCACTTACGACCAATTTTTTTCAATTTTTTCATAGCAAATGATTAAAATAGTTTCGTAGTCTTCCCTATAATATGTATATGAGAAAAATTTGTTAAAAAAACACCCAATGTTTAGTAAAAGAAATGAGTGATGCTTTTCACCAAATTAATAAGGGAATGCGTAAATTACAACAAATGGATGTAAATGAAGAACGATTCTCAGAAGTAAATAAGCTGATTCAGAAAAATTTGGCTTGTTATTATGAAATTTACCGGGAAATGAAACCTCAAACTGTTCAGACGACATTAGACAGATTTGTTAAGAAAACTAGGATTGGATATTCTGTTTCTGAAGACAACGCAATGGATTGCTCTCTAGTAATAAGTAAACATGATGACGACACGAAAATAACGCTAAGTTGAATAAAATGTTTTTGTTTAATTATATATATTTCTTATTATGTATTTTTGTTTTGTTACATATATAATGTGTTATTAGTACACATTTAATATATATTTTTGGGTTATTATTTCATTTTATAAATTTTAATAAAGTTTTCATTATATGAATTTTCGGTAGTTTCATTTTTCCTGATCCTAAAAGTTAGTAGTACAGTATCTAATATTTTTCTTTAGTTATTCATGATGAAACTCGACTTACGACTTAATCGACTTACGACCGATGACTAGGAACCTATCTCGGTAGTAAGTCGGGGACTACCTGTATGATTAAAAGTTTGAACTATTATAACCTTATGTATACCAATAATTACTAAATACCAAGTATATTATAACACATGTCTTTAATAAAGAGTAGTTGATTAATTGGTAAAAAAATATATATTTTAAAAATCATTCAATCGTTGACAATTTTTATGTACCTTTTAAAGATTTTAATGGTTTGAAAATATGAATAAATTCATTATTATTTAATTTAAGAATATTAAATTGGAAATCTCTATTAAATTTATCAAAATAATTAGATTAAAAAGTATATAAATTTGTTAATCTTCGATGTAAATAAACTCGCAAAATTAGTGATTGAATTGATTAAATGCAATTGTTAATTAGAAATATTAATTGGAATATTATTGAATGAAATTATTTTTCAATAGAAAGTTATTCTTGAAAAAACATAAAAATCATATTTTAATAACTTTTCTTGAAATTAATTTTGAAAAAGTACACACCGAATACTTGATTTTGATTGGCTGTTACTATTTACATATTGCTATTGAAAACGACACTATTTTTCGATAAATTTAATCGCTAAATTCATGTTCAAAATACTAGTAAATTTATCAATATATTAAAATTATTAGTTTTCTTGAAAATAATTTGAAAACGTACAAACTATAGCGATTATTCAATAAAACTATTATTAAACTAAAAATAGATGAAAATTTGAATAGATTTATCAATATATTTATTGAAAATTTTCTTGTATATAATTTGAAATCATACAAGCCATATCAATTATACACATTAAACTTACACATTAAAACCGGTTGTTGAAAATACTAATATAAATTTATCAATTAAAATGATTAGTTTTTCATGAAAACAATAATTTGAAAATGAAATTATAGAATACTTGATTTTAATTGGTTAATTATATTTATTAAAAATATAAATTACTTATATAAATTACTTCAAATATAAATTATTTTTTAAATATTATTGATACCGCATTGATTAGTCGATAGGAAATCATACTATTCAATCGAACAAAATTTATTTAATCTTTTTAAATAAATCCTGTTGCTAATCACCGATAAATTAACTTATTTCATTTAAAAACGAATCCGAATTTAATTACATGCATTGCAAATTCCTACAATTACCATAATTCATTACTCTAAAGTTTTCTTATAAAGACTACTTCAACAAAGTTTCCAAATTTTTACATATAATAGTTGTAATTATAATAATTCAAGCAAAGTCAAATAAGTCGACTAGAAAATATTCATGTACAACAAATATTGGTTAAATTGACTTTATCAAATGTCGTAACTTACGGTTACAATAAGAATTTGCCTCTATAAAAATATACTAATTATTTATATTAAAAGTTTAACAATTAATTGAACTATACAAATTTTTCTTCAATACAAAATTAATTTAACAGAATAAGAAAAACAATATTTGTTAGCATATTGATAAAAATTAATATGCTTTAATATCCAACTGGATATCAAACCACCTTAAAATCTTCGATAAAATTGTCATAATTTAATGAATTTCTATCATAGTAGCAATAAACATCAAAATACCACAAATCGTGATATATACGTAATATATTACTAACAAAATACACAGTAAAGCTAAATAATTTAAGATTGAATATTTATTTCAAGACGAGCTTGATTTTAATTTATTATGTTAAATGATTATTTTATAATTTTTTAATAGAAAAGTTTCAATTTGTTTTAAAAATATTATATTTAAAAAAAATGAAAAGCAAAACTCTTAATTGATGCTTTTTCGAGCCAATAGATCCACTGGAGAAACATTTCGATTTTCAGCAATCGAGTAGTAAAACATTGATGGATCTTCTAAATTCCCAAATTGTCTCTTCTGAAGCAATTATGGATTTTATTTCAAAAACCTCTTTATTATCTGAAGAAATTTTCGATCTAATGAGTCAAAAGAATGAGAAATTAGATGACTGTAAACGTTCCTTCCACTTTCGAAAACTCAATATCTAGGAGGGCTAATGAATTTATACTACAAGAAATTCATAGATTAGACGTTAGTTTTTGTAATATTGTAAATAAGCTGGATTTAATTAGGGTTAGGGGTTCTAAGTTGAATTTAAGTAATAAAAAAGTTTATGTAGAAGATATTAGCTTAAATTTAAATAATAAATTATCATTAAATTCAAACCAGCATTACCAATCAAGCTTAAAGTTTTAGCGACTTTTAAAGTTACTTTAGAAAATGATATATTAATCTGTGATATTCCAGTTCAAGTAACTGAATGTGAATTTAATAATGTAATTGGTAATAAATCAAATTTAGGAGAAGTTAATTTAGATAATGTAAAATTACAACATAATGAAATTTCTAATTTACAGTTAGTTTCTAAAACATCGCCTAATTTAAATACTTGCAAAAAATTAGAAAATTCTTCCAATAAATCTACTAAAAATAAAGTATTTATAAGTAAAATTTCGAATATAACTTCTAATAATGAATTAAGAATTAATTCGAAATCGTTTAAGGCTTTATGTAAAAAGGAGCAACAGGCTTTATTTAAGATGTTCCCGAACTTAATTAAGTTAATTAAAATTAAAAAATCGACAGATAATTCTAAAAATTTAAATAAGGAACTTTATTTTATAACTAAATTAATAAATCCATTATAAATTGCTGGATTTGAATATTTTTATCGCAATAACAATATCTGTGTTTGCATTGACCCATTTAACATAAATAAACCTGCTGATCCCATTTCTAATAAACATAAGAGAGGAATTTCTATCATTAAAGCTAATATTGTTACAACTTGTAAAAAGGGTTTTAAATTTTTTTCTGCTCTATTAATGATACGGAAGTTTTTGTTTGCATTATCGAAGAAACTTGCAGAAACAGCTTCAATTAAAAATGAAAAACATCGAGAGGCTCAAATAAATAATATATTAAAATTATTGAAGCGGCAAAATGTGTTGCCTGATTTTTTGACAAGTCACAAAAAAAATGTGATGGAGATTTTGTCATGCTGGAATTTTTAAATAACCATATATCTGATGCTGAAATTATTAGTATAAATAATTCTGAATCAACAAGATCTCAGTTTCATAAGTTGCTTATATCCTTTCCAGAATTACACGAGTTATGCTTTGTTGGAAATATATCTAAAAATACTGACGAAATAATTAAATTAATAAATGAATTAAAATTAAATAAAAACTTTCCTGATGAAATATCATTTGTGGGTGGAAAATTTTTAATTTTTAATAAAATAAATACTTCGGAAAATCCAAATTTTGAACATTCGTTCGATATAATGTTTAATCTTGGTTTGCTTAATTTTCTCGAGATGTCAAAAGATGACACGAAACTTAGAACTTTGCTTAATAAACCGAAAACTTCTGAAAAAATAATTGATATAATATTTTATCTTAACTACTTAAATTTAAAAAAGAATTTAAATTATAAAACGAATGGAACTTATGGTGATTACGCTCTAGACTATATTAGAAATTGTTTACTTATGTATTCAATTGTTGATATTGAAAGTAGTTCTTCACTTGATCCTGATCATAATGAAACCCTTATTTCTGAAATGGTTGATATGATTCGATCTTTATCTTACTACAACTCTAGTTGCCGTGAACGACGTTTGAGGCTCAGACAGTGGAAACTGTCAGGTGAAATAGATATAATTCACAACATCATTTCTTCGCCAACAATAAACAGCGTGAATAGTTTTTTTGATTTGTTAGACAAAACCTTTACTAAAAAGTCTAACCAGATACAGTGACTATGCGAAATAAGTAATAAAATCAATAATTGGAATCCTAACTCTAGCAATGTAGATGAGATAAAAGCAAAACGCTTGATTTACTTCGCTATTAGAGACAAGAAGACATTTCTCTCTTCAAAGAAACAATCATATAGAATACCTCAAACTTGTCGGAAAATCTGCACAAGTAAAATGAGTGGATTCATTTCTCAAATTAGAGACTAACTTGTGTTGTTTATCCAAGAAAAAGCAGACGTTAACCAAGTAGATCAATTTACAACTCTAAATCGATAAACTTCTACTAAACCGACGGCTCCTTTTGTACAAACCTCGCTCTGCTTTATTAATGAAAGTAAAAACTTAATTGTTGAAACACTTATAGTAAATATAGATAATAAAGTTACTGAGATAACAAATAATCTACCTACTGATATTGATGAGGAACCTTCACATACTTTAACGATAAAAAATATAGATTTTAAAAAAGATGACGACACGAAAGGATGTAAAGCTGTTAAAGACAACATCTAAATGAAGGTACGTGCCTGCATTAGTCTCAACACCTGCTGCACTGTCTGATGAGACTGATGCAAATTGCACTTTTGAAAATTAAGATTTTGAATTCTGGTTTACTGATAATGACATAGATTATTATTTTGAAAGTCACATTAGTAATCCCAAGTTCGCTTTCAACTGCCACTGGATTTTATTTGTATACTGTAAATATAAAATCAAAAAACACAAAAGTAAAATAAAACAAATACAAAATACATCAAGAACCGCACGAAATTTACATAAAAAATAACATAATAACAAGAAAACTTGACCGAAAAACGACAAGTTATATAAAAGTAAAAAATTAATGGATTAAATGAGTTAAAATAAAATATTTTTGGTTGAAAAAATTCAATTAAAAATTTAAGAAATAAACTGCCAATTTAAATTAAGAAAATAATAAAAATTTAATTTAGATAACACAAATAATTTCAAGGTCAAATTTTGTTTTGCCACAATAAAAATAACACGCAAGGTTAAGGTCAAATTATATGTATATATACTGATGTGTTTGACAAATAGTCAGTCTTATTTTCAATCTTATTTTTCTACCTGAATTTTAGTCGGTGTGTAACAAGCTGAGAAAAAAGATTTGTCTCTGTTTTGTCTGAATACGACCACTCTCAGTTGGTGTGCATTGACTTATGATTTTAAATGCACGTGTACCTGCTATATGAATGACTTCACTATGTATTTATTGATCGATATTGATTAAATGATGCGAATGGACAATGTTTATGCGAATTTATGAACTTCTGACAATTATGTGAGATGTGACATGCCAAATAAACGCTTACGACTGAAATTTTTCATCGAGGCTTTTACTTGAATTCGCTTAAAATGGTATTATTTATTTGTTTTCCGGCCCACAACCAGCACATATTGCAAGTCAATAAAATCAGACACACTATTGAACTTTGTAAGTGCGGTTTCTCCGCCTATAGTTCCTGTCCGTGAAAGCCTAGTCATGAGTAACTACGGGTCTGAACGTCAAATCATTGAACTAAATAGCGATAGAAGGTAGCTTGAGAGTGGGTCTCTTGGCTCAACTTTCTTGCACTCAATTTTGATAAAATCGACATAAACATTCAAACCTTCGGCTAAAAATCACTAACACCGAGTAGTCCAGTGGGCACTCATTAAATACAATGTGAACACAAATAGATTATAAGGACAAAAAGGGAAAGGGTAGCGGGGAAATCGCGAAATCGTTAAAATGAATAGCCATAGTAAAAATATTAATCCGAACGACCAAAATCATGAAAAAGGAATAATTTAAATAATATGTAAGAACTAAGTAAATTATTTTGAGTTGAAATGGAAAAATGGGCGGAACGCTGCCCAAATTTTTCGAAATAATTAAAATACTTAATCGAAAATAGTGAAATTAAAGTGGAGTGCGACTCAATTGTTTGTATAAAATATTCTGATAAAACTAAGAAATAAGGGCAGATCCTTACTAGAAATTTAATTATAATAATAACATTAATAATAATAATAGTAATAATAATAATAATAACAATAATAATAATAGCAGTAACAATTGATAAGGATAATACATATAATAGTAACGATGATAATACTAGTAACGATAATAGTGAACATAGTAGTTATAGTATGGATAAGGGTAAGAGAGATACATTGAGGATATCTAACATAACAAAGGGTGTACAGGCCATAGAAAAATAAATAATACGAACAACGACGGAGAACTATGGGAATGGACATAAGGATAAATGATATAGCAGTACAGATTAACATTCGGATGAGATAAGAGAAGAATGGGACCTAAAAATCGAAATCGAGCACAGCGCTTCTACCGGCAGCTCGTTGGATCCATGGATCGTTCAATAAATTATAGCATTAGTAATAGCGCTCACTTTTTGCGGACGATTCACCCACTCGAACACAGTTTCAACGTTTCTTAGCAACGGGTGCCGAGTGGTAAGCGAAAATATTTGTTTGGGGTTGTCTGGGTAACAACCATATAGCTTCAAAATCTCAACACCCAGAAACCCACCAGTAATATTTTTGTTATATTTATTTATTAACAAGACAAAAACAAATAATTCTTTATATTAGTGACATTTTTTGATTAAATTTCATTTGCTAAATTTTCAATTTGAAAATTGGTATTTGATTAGGTTAATTTATGTTGAGGTTTGGTCAGTTAAAATCGATAAATAATAACTAATCATAGTTAAAATAGGCTTAGATTGTATAAAATATTAAGAATTACTAATAATAATAAATAATTACAAAAAATAGGAAATAATTACTAAAAATTAATTATTATTACTAATAATAATTAATAGTATTTTAAAATTACTGTTAATATAAATGTGACTAAAATTAGTAAATATTTAATTACTATAAATAATTATAAATAAATTATATTTAATATAAATAGAAAATCATTTTTATAATCTAGGAACAATAAACTTAGAGCAATTTTTGAGTTGAAATTATAATTTTAAAGGTTATCGTTTTTTCTAAAATTGTGTGGTACTTTGAGTAATCGAAACAAAACCTACAAATCGTAGTTTTAAAAAACGAGTAGGCCAGATTGATATAAAAGCAGACGGTTATGACAGAATTAGGAAATAAAATAGAAATATAAAAACTGAAATTAGAGTTATCGGAACGAAGCCATTCGCTAATTAGGTACTCACTGCTTTAGTTAGGTTAAATGTTAACTTTTCTCACAACACATTTGAGGGAAGCTCGCGACACACCGGTTGGGAAACACTGTTCTAATCGATAGCGTAAAATCAGGGATACCCACACAATCTTGTTCTTATCTTGTTTGATCCGCGCTGTGAGTACCAAGTAGCCCCAGCGTTTGACGTCATACTGGTTCTTAAATTATACTGATCTTGCATTATTTGTGGCCAGCCAATGAGATTGAGCTATTTGCATACAATCTCATTGGCTCTTCTTCTGGCTTTCCTTTTTCCTTATAATGGGAAATTTTCAAATTTTTCTCATTTTTAAAAATTTCTTTTTTTATGTAATATTATATATACTCCTTTGAATTGTTCCACGTACCCTTATGGGATTCATAAAACCTTGGTTTGGAACTCCTGATTAAGAAAGTCAACTATTTAAACATTAGGATTTATATCAAAAGAAAAAATATTTAATTTATATAAAAATAGCTATTGAAAAAAATTTTCAAAAACCGACAATTTCGAAAATTAAAGCTTTTACGAATTTAAATATGTGTATAATAATAAAGGAACTTTAAAATTGGAACCATTTAAACAAAGTTCATATTCTAGAAAATCGTTAGATGAGGTAATTATATTTCTATATATGGTTTATAATGAAGCACGAGATTATCTAATTGAAATATGAATTAAAATTTATAATCTCTGGTTTTAACTAATAAAAAATTGTGATGATACTCATTTAAAAAGAGAAGCATTGATGTACACTAAACTATGAAATAATTATATACCAGTATTTAGTAAAATAATTAATTTTTTGCATTTAATATTTGGTATATCTTTAATTTCAATTTTGAAAGAAAATTTTACACGCTACTAAATTTAAAATATCTAATTAAAACCCTACAGATGACATTAAAATATTATTAAAATAGCTAAAATTATGTTTTTCTATAAAGAATTTATTTATTATTTATTTAATTTTATGTAAAATTGTTTTATTTTATATAAAGTTCATTCACAGTAAATATTAAACCACAAGACCTCGTAGTCCGATTCTTTAAAAATATTAACTCGTTGAAAATGTAGGATGCTTTGGAATAACCGAATTGAAGTATCTGAATAATGCGGCAGAATTTGAAATTACTGTTTTTGATAAAAAAACTAATCCATTTAGGATTAACCTTAGCTCCATGTCCGTTACGCTGTTTTTATGTCACCGTATTCATGTGAGCTAGTTGCCATTCATGAAGAGGACACGATGGAGGTTTTACAAGATATGTTATATTATTAATTTTCTTTCTGAATTTATTTATTAAAAAAATTTTTTTTGACTTTTCATATATTAATCCTATTCTTGAGTTTTATTTTAATACCTTGTACTTATATTTTAATTTAATTTTGCACTTTTAATTATTCTTTTAAATATCAATGTTATTATTGATTTTCTTTTTATTATTTTTGTGAATTTTACTAAACCCCAACATAAAAAATGACTGATTTTCATAATTTTTGTCTCCTTTTATGTATTTTTTATTAATTGGATTGATGTGTGAGTGTATGTGTGTTTGTATTTTATTTTTCTAACCGAAATTAATTATGATAAACCTAATTTTGACTTGCTAATCCCACTATTTTTACTGGCTAAAAAAATCAAAAAACGTGATAAATAAATAACTAACTATTCAAATAGGATATTCTTAATATTTGAAAAAGTAATTCAAATTAAATTAATTCACCTTGTTGAGCTGGATCAAACATCCATTTGACATTTTCACTAAGGTTAACATGAGCACTAAATGTCTTCGGAGTTAACAGAAATCCTGTGAGATGGCTTTCAGTAGTTGTGTAAAACTGTTTGAATACTTTATCCAGATATTGCTCATTTTGTCGAGTCTTCTTGTTACCTATGTACATAGCAGTAACGTGAAGTCTCTTTTTTTGTTCTGTCCAATAATTGTCTAGTTGATCATTTTTCAATTTCTTTACCAAATTCAATTTGAAATCATCAACTTCCAATATTTCCTTTAAACAGAACTTCGCTAAGTCGTATAAATGTCTTTGAAAACGATTGTTCCAAAACCACCCAACGTAGACTGGCCAATCTGATTTCTCGCACAGCCCGAAAGAATCGTCAAATGATTTATAGTAAATTGCAACCAATGGAATCGGCATGAACTGAGTTTCTTGTTTCATATTTAAAATGGATCGAAGATTTTGTAGCTTCGAATCGAAAAGAAAATGAGTTCGATTAGTTTCTGATTTGACGAATTCTCGCACTTCTTCTTCTTTCATTTTTGTTGTGTCCTTGAAAAATTTTAATAAATGATAATATTAGTGGGAAACGATAGTTTGGCACCAAGTCAAATATCCCAGAGATTTTAGGACTTTTTTTAATAAAAATTATTTTATTTTTAATTAAAATTCATCACGGGAAAACTTAAATGAAAAATTTAATTCTAATTTTGAATGTAATAAAGGATTCGTTATTTTTTGGGAAAATAAAGAATTTAGTGACAACTTATTGTTGGAATTTATTTTAAACTCAAATCTACTATTTAATTTTCATTGTCGCTTTATCCAAAATGTTTAAAGGATCAGTGGTTGGTATCGATTTAGGAATTAATTATTTCTACGTAGGAGTTTTTCAGCATGGAAATATTGAAATAGAAGATAGCGACAAAGAGAAAATAACTATTATATACTGTGTTGCATCTTATTCTTAAATTATCTAAAACCCTCAGAATAAGGAAATACCAAAACATATTTCGGTTCCATGTGATTAAATAGAATTTTTTCAATTTCCAAACTTGGTAATTTACTAGTTTCAGAGTAATAAGAACAATACGTCCAGACAAACCAGTAAAAAGATCATTAGAATTCAACATACATTTATCAACAGTTTCTTTTGTCATACGCTCAAGAAAAGATTTAGAATATCCTCTCACCATATTTCACTTGTATTTAAATTCACAAAAGCTTTCAGGTGTAGTATGAAGACCAGTATCAGTCTCCTTTCTGTATATTTCAATCTGATAGTCATTATTTTTCTTCCGTTGAATAAGTAAATACAAAAAAGTATCATCAACACACATTGTACACAGCTAGTTTAGTTAAATTGTAACGTGGTATTTTATTTTCCAAACTACAATTAAAAATAGAAGCTGTTGTTGGAGCCAATACAGAACCCCATCCTTCTGTTTATACCAACCGTTATTGAATATTGAAAACGAAAATTACCAATGAACCTGATAAAAGACAATCAATAAAAATGATGTGCTTTCAAAAGACCTCAATACAAACACAAATACATCATTCTTTGCATACATACTAGTCTTGTCTCTCTTTTGTATTCAATAATATTAATCAACCGCTTACTCAATATCATTGTACAAACCATATACCACTCCAAATATGACAATACAGACTCATAATTGTGTTCACTACAATCCTCTTAGTCGGCAATATACATCACCGATTCTTTTGGCATACAGTATGCGACACGAACAATAAACGCAATGAGCCGGTAAATAGAAATATCGACCATCCCAAGTTCAAGAATAACCACCGCAAATGGGTATAATATATTCCGGAACAATAATACGACTAATGTGACGTGACGAATGACAAACTCAAACACAAAGAAATTCGAAATTCAAGATTCAAATAAGAATGATAAAAACGTGAGAACCCAAAATAAAGAGAGAAGGAACACAATATTCAACGCAAAAGCGAAATAAGGAAGGAAGGTACATAATAGGTCAGAATAGTGAAACAAGAAATATAAGAAACCATAACAATGAAGGAAGCAGTCGACAAAATAAAAATCGTGTACTAAATGGACGGGGCTTAAATGAGAACATCGAGAATCAGTGTGCTGCGCAGTCACAAATGATAATAATGTATGTAAAGAAATGTATAACAGATATCATCAAGGATACCATATATAGAAAAACTAAAGTCTCATTAAGAAAATTGAGCAACTCAGCCCGAATATATGTACCGAATTAAATGTCGCATTTCAGAGATTATCCGTATAAAATTGTTGGTCACGGAGATCGAAATTTATTTAATTCTCTAAATCTATTCTATGTAACCAATCAAAAGTAACCACTGTTCTGTTTGAATTACATATTTTTATTTTCTAGTGATATAAATTAAAACATCTAATTTTCTTTTATCAAACGATTAATAATATTTATTATTAAATTTATCTACTTATTGTTATAAGTAACTTATTTGTACACAGAGAAAGTAGAAGCATCGTCATTATATTTAAAAACATTAACATTTAAATTATGCATTTAAATCAATAGTTCCCAAACTTTTGCAGTAATCGTACTCGTTGGTAAAAATTTAGAATTTCACGTACCCCTCATTATTTTTGTAATTTATAAAGTACAAATAAGATTTGCTTAATTTTTTTAAAATTAAATTATATTATTTAATAAGTAAAAAATTCTTTAATGAGAGCATTGTTGCTGCTTATCATCAAACAACTGTTGTATACTTGGTACAGCGTTCGAAAGGGCCAACCGCATGTCATGTTCAGCGTTTAGTTTGTTCTACAATTTAGTTTTTATTAATACAAGCACTGAATCGGAAAAAAAGCATTCTTTACTCAACGCTCTACATACCCACAAGAAGTGCAACACGTACCATTACGGGGTACATAGACCCCCGGTTAGGAACCACTAATTTAGATAATCACAATTTTGTGCAGAAATAAATTGTGGAATTACGCGTGAAGAATTAAATCATATTGCCTCTAATATAAACAAATAAATGTTTAATTTATTTCGTTTTCTTATTTTAGCTTTGTAATTATTAATCGAATCTAATTGTTAACTGGTAAAATTGATTAGGTTGTGAGAAAAAAGATGGCAGGCAGACCGCGAAATAGAGATATGATCATAAAATCACATAAAATACTGACGGTTGATCAAATTCGTGCTGAGATTTCGAGTAATTCAAATCTTAGTTTGGTAATGAACGGAAACGAAAAATGTTCAATATGGCTTGCAAAGAGATGCTTCCTGAGTGTCATTAACAAAAATGGAGTTACTTTGGAACTGCCAGTTCTACAACTTATGCAACTAGAAACACCCATCGGACATATGCGTACACGACGTGGGGCAAGGAAGGCAGTTGACCTCTTTGCAATTTTCATTCGGGGACTAGACATTCAGTTATTCGGGCATACAGAGTAAGTCTACAGACATGGCAGGCATATAAATAGTCTTAGCAGTACGAGCATTCTATAAATAGAAAAATAATACTGTGTAGGAGGGATGGCCGTCAAGGCCCTTCGAAGATCCAATACCCACACATACACACATTATCCATAACTATCCCTTGATACGCACAAATACTCTGCCACACGTTACATATGTATGCTACTAGTGTATACTAGTATATGCCCCATGCAACCCTACTAGTTGCTGTATATTAGTTGCCTTATTGGTCTTTAGAAAATTTTTTCATGCCCCACTGAAACTGTCTCACGGAACTACTCACGCTTTAGCATGACAGGCATATAAGTAGGTCCAATTCTCATTGGCATGTGTTAAAAATATAGAGATCTTAGTATCAGCATTAGACCTTTTTTATTGTACCTGGATTCCTCTGCAAAGAGTGAAATATTAACGAGAAAGAGAAAATACCTCCAATGTTTGACATGTGATAAAGGCGGAAAATATATTGACTCAGATTATGCAGCCGTGCGTGTAAAGATAGTGCACAGTGTAAGCCAGTTAAATTCACTAATGTCATCGACAGTCATCAGCCTCGTCTCAGTAGACTTTTTTCAAGGAGCACGAAACGACAGAATGTGGAATATCCCTCAGAGCTACAACCCGCTGCCGATTCAACCGCTGCTATTTTACCCATCGTCATGTCAACAGCTGCTTATACTTTATTTTATCACCTCGTGTCACCAAGTGACTCTACCAATAAACGTGCTCGCTACCAGCAAGTTATTAAGGAATATAATCGCAAATGCTATGGCAATGAAACTGCAAGCAGAGATTTTAATGTCGATTGGTTTAAACTCTACCCTTGGCTATCTTTTGACATGGAAAAAGTTCACTTTTTCCTGCTTTGCGTGCATGGAATTTTTTATATAGACATTTCATTTACTTTTTATGTCGCAAAATCAGTCAGACGATCCTGATATACATATTCAGAACATAGACGTTAGACATTTGAATGGTTGGGAAAATAAAATTACGTACAGTTTGCAACAAGCCGATAGCTGTTCCCTTCAGATTTGGATATATTCCGCTATTTTCAACAAGTCGATGCTGAGGAAATGTTAACAAATTTCGTTATTATTCAGTCTTATTATATTAAAAAAACGTTTCATATTAAGTCTACTTTATTTTAAATCTAATATAGTTGTTAATACAAGTTTCCTATTATCTACATTGTTTTTTGTGTATAATAATTTTGCCTAAATGTGCTGATCAAAATAAAACAAACTAAACTACTGTTTAAACGTAAAATGCTAATAGCATATAAATGAACTTGACCAAATTTTACTATAATTAATATTTCTAATTTCCAGAAAAACCATTGCAAAGTCGAATAAAAATGAGATACTTAATAGTCCAAGTTTATTCATTAATAAAAATTACCCAAAAACATTTTTTTATTTATTTAGCAAATAAAATAACTATTATAAAATACAAAATGTAGACCTACTTCACATTTATATATTTTTACAAGCTCATGAATATATCCTTGTTTCGTGTCATTCTGAAAGTCCTTTAAAATAAACAAAGCATTACAGCGCTTCATCCATTTTATGGATTTTGTCTTTTTTATTAAATGCATTAAAGTTTATAGATATTTCTTGATGAACAATTGATGAAATCCATTTCCGATATCCGATTCGCTTGACATGGATTTATTTTAATATAGGTCAATGCCGATTTATATAGTTTATTTTCGTTATTTAATTTTAATTGTTAATCTGATAGGAGTTTAACTTTAACTTAAAGTATAAAATATTTGTCTTATATAATTTGATTCAAAATTCTTTTCTTTAATATTTAAATTTAGCGTCACTAAATGTTGAAATAATGCTTTGCAGTGATTTTGTCATGACAACACAGTCTAGGGCATCAAGAGACCGCATTTATTTTTAAAAACTTATAAAATTTTTTATTTATTTTAAATTGAAATTTTTCAATAAAATTTACTTCACAAACTCTTCTTAGCCGGCGAGCGAAAAGTTTAGAATTTTATAGTATATACTACCTAGATAATGTGAGGCTTCTGGTTAGTGTGACCTTGATCCCACACATAATTATTTCTTACCCCCAATGGCTACTCGTTGCCAAGCAACGTTGGAAATGTAACCATTGGTTTTGAGGTCGCCAAATGTGAGCGTTTTGAAAGAACTACTCTGGCCCGACCTCAAAGTGGGTTCAACACACTACCGGTAGAACGTCTACGTGCGCTTTTGCTTATTCAGGTCCCCTCTTCGTACTTTGGTTTGTCTTATCACGTGGAATAATTCTTTTTTTATTTTATACTTATACTGTTGTGAGATTAGTGGTGTGGATGACCTTCACCCCAATACATACAAAATAATTTGACTCCCGCCAATGGTTACCCGTTGCTAGGCAACGTTGGAACTGCAACCATTGGTCACAGGACCTCCAAAGGTGAGTTCCGATATCAGAACTTCTAAGGTTTAGTCCTATGTCGGGTTCAGCGGACTGCCGTTAGAAGGCCTATGTCCGTCTTAATCTTTTCAGGTCCCTTTATTTTCCTCCTTCCATTTTATTCGCACACTTTACTCGCTATACAGAAAACAAATCAATAATAGAAAGAAACATAATTTTATTTTATTTGAACATCGATTTATAAAACATTTCGCTTTTCGAATTTCAGTTGGTCACTTTTTTACTTTCACCTTGGGCACGTCGGCGCAAACGTTCCTTTCGACCTGGCCTAGCATGTGGGTGGGATCGTTTGTTGGATGATTTCTGTTTGTCTTGGTCACGATAAGCCAGCTGTGCCAGTGCAAAAACGAGGGACCGCACTACCCTCTTGGCACGCTGACAGGGCAACCTCTAATCCTTTTATCTGTGTTCGTTGTACCTGATTCAAGGACTTCTCGTCTCTCCAACCTTGCTGGGCCGCAGTCAGGCGTTGATATATACTTTTCATTTTTTCAGGTTCCGCCCAGGTGGCTTTTACCCTTTGGAGGTCGCGACTTTGTTGCAAAAGTTGTTGATGGAGATGTGCGTTCTCACGCCTGAGCTCCTTCAAGTCCTGATTCAGAATCCTCATTGCATTCATTTCTAAATTTAAATCATTTAAGAGATAATTATTATCATTGTTGTTATCAATATATTTATTAATTTCTTTCATCTGTGGTCAACTTATTCTAGTGGGTCTTATTGATTTCGTTAATTTGATTCCCAGTAAGTTTCGCTTACGACTTATTTATCTATCTGGGGCAATGTTTAAGTGATGAGGGTCTTTACTCTCGTGATAATTAAGATCTTTCAGAATTTATTTTTCGCAATGATACAAGGCAATACAATTGAACTGCTAAAATTTATTTATTCCCAATACAATAGTGTAGTCAATATTTCATTCAGTCTGTTGAATCCGTGTTTCGACGCTTTCGGCTTGTAAAAGCCCATTTTGGATGCCGGCGAGTATAGGCGTGTTCATCTCGTGGCCTTGGTCCAAGTCTGTGACGAAGTGTCGGGTGAATTAGTCCTTCTGGTAAGATCAGAGTTGTCGGAGCAGCCATTTGTCGGAGCCTTGGGTCGTCAAGTTCGAACGAGACCCCGTAGTCAGGTGGAGCTCCATCAGTGCTAGGGATAATACCATTTGCGATATTCTGATTGATTTGTGCTAATCTCTGTCTGGCCATCACCGCCTTTCGATGGTATTTTCTCTCCAACTCCTCCATCTTCATAGCGCTATGTTCGGCTCGATTGCGCGCTTCTCGTGCCGGGTTCCTGCCCGATTCCCGTTTAATAGCAACACTTGGTAGTTCTATTTCATCGCCGCGGTCGTTGTGTCGACGAGGTTAATTGGGTCCTCCGTAGGTGGCCAGTTCATACCCCTGGTCCCATAGCGCCTGTCTATACCGAGCGGCAGAGCTACTAGGGACCTGCAGGGTCAATCGGGAGTCGTCACTCCATCCTCCATGTGAATTTTCATAACCTAGAATAATAAATCGTTACTTTTATGTAGAAAAAGAAATGGATAACTTAAAGTAAATCTATATGTCAAAGTCGGTTCGGTTGAAGTTTATTTTACGGTTAGATAGTAAGCCGGGGAAACGTAAATTTTAACGAAGCAAATACCTGGTCGAGCCTCATCTCGCTTGTCCGTATTCCGTGTCGTTAACCGATCCCGTCGTCCGTCACTTGTTCGTCCCTGCCATTTTGGTATATTATCGAAAGGCATCTGTTGTGAATTAGACATGATTTTATAATGTAGTTACTAGTTTCTGTGCTATTTTTATAGTAGAATGATCACTGAGTGTATTGCTTGGTTAGTGGGGCCATCCTTATTATCTTAATTTCAATTGCAATCAATCTGTAATAATTTCTAAATTATTTGCGTCGGAAGAAATGATAATATTTATTTATCAGCAATATTCAACTGTTATTTCATGTTTCTCGCTTGACTGGGAAAATCAGTGGTGGCATTATGAGACTATCGATTTCTTTGCTACATGACAGGTTTGCTGTTGATTCAAGCAGATGATTTTATTAATTGTTCTGTTCTACAGTTGACGGTCAAATGCACAGCTGGCTGGTCAATTAAATTTCTATGGCGTGGATTTATTAGCTAATTTCCAGTCGATTTGCGTCCCTTATGATATTTAACTGAATCGCGTCAATTCTCTCATTTTGTCACTGGCAACGCGATATCGAGGCTCAAACTCTCCTCAATAATTTATTTATTCGGATAATTAACAAACTACTACTCAATGGTTTCAAGCAGACAGTATTCGGTCATGGGTTGATGGGCTCTCCAGATAAACCTCCCTACTGTCGTTGGTCGAATCCCTCTCTGCTCATTCAGCGTTAGATTCCTATTCGGTCCTGGATCTCTAACCGGCTTTTTCAATATTCGACAAATTTCTCAGTTGCGGACGTTCGAATATGCTTGTCCTTTCTTTACAGTCCTCAGTGAGCGATTTCCCACCAATTGATACAAGAGACATCTATTGATCACTTATCGATTGTATTTACATATTCAACGTTTTGGAAACTTTGAATTTGATTTGCATTGTCTTTTTTATATGATTATATGATTACTTTGATTTGTTGGATGTTGATTACCTTCCCTATAAACTAGTTTGTTTAATTTTTAGTTATTACAGTGACATTTGCCCAACTTTTTCTACTGCGGTTTATTACCTAATGTTTGCGAACCTTTTATCGGGTTAGTTATTTTGTCGTTGTGCTGATCAATGTATGATGATCTTACTCTCTCATCCATTATCATTATGTCTCTAATTGCTTCAAGTTACTGTGTTAACTTCGGCCCAACAGGAATCTTCTCTTTCACGTTTCACTATCTTTGCTTATTCCCAACAGAATTTACGCGATTACTTTCACAATGTTAATTTACTAATTTTTCTATTTATTAATTCTATCAACTTTAATTCGCTTAGTTATTGGTATTTAATTGTATTTAATTCTCTTTATCAACTCGAATTCATTCAATTATTCTCATAGCCTTTAACGACACTTAATTGTCTTCATCGATTTTAATTCGTTTAATTATGTTTATAACTTTTGATACCTGTTTGCTTAACTTTGGATACTGCAATGCGTTAATTATTTTTGTGACTTTTAGCCCGCATTTGTTTACTTTAAGTAACTCTAATTCATTTAGTTATTTTCGTACCTTTTGCCTCGATTGGTAATCTTTATCAACTTTAATTTATTTAATTATCTTCCTTACTTTTTCAACATATTAGATTATCCCTAGCAACTTTAATTTCCTTTAGTTATTTCCATTACTTTAATACCTTCAATCAACTTTGACTCATTCAGTTACTTTACTACTTTTGATACGTTTAATTTTTCTCTATCAATTTCAATTCATGTTATTATGTTACTTTTAATACATTCAATTTTCCTCTATCAATTTATTTAGTTATTTATTACTTTAATACATTTAATTTTCTCTATCAATGCGTTTAGTTATTTATTACTTTAATACATTTAACCTTTCTATCAATTCGTTCAGTTATTATATTACTTTAATACATTTAATTTTCTCTATCAATTCATTTAGTTATTTCATGGTTTTTAATTAATTTCGTCACATCGATTTCGAAGTTCCACCTCCCGCCCCTCTCAGTTTGATCTTAAGGTAATTGTGTTTATATTAGATTTTACGAGTGTCCACTGGACTACTCGGTGTGATCATTTTAGCCGTTGTATAGAATTAATTTTAGATCGAATTTTCGGAAGGTGGGTGAAAGAGAGCCAGCCAAAAGACTAGTTCTCGATCTTCCCACCGCCCCTAGAGCGAGCATAATATTTACGTTCGAGACCGTCGTTACGCACGACGGAACTCTCACGGGCACACACATTAGGCGGAGAAACCGCTCTTACACAGTGTGACTAGTTATGTTTCAGTTTGCTATCTTGCGTGTTGTGTGGCTGTGGGCCAGAAAAATTTCGACATATGAATTAAATTTGTTTTTCAGAATACATATATTTTGAATACAATCATATCATGGTTCGTCTATTAGTTCAGATCAGGCATTCATATCACATACAACAAGAAATTCCCACATACACGAGCCAGTAGAGCTTGCCTGTAAGATACTTGTGATCGTGATGTGGAAATTGTTGCCGAGAGTTGTTTTTACTGATTAAAGTATTCTACTGTACAATAATTATTCACTGAGTGAAAAAGCATTGAACTTTGTAAAAATGGATTGGTATATATACCTGTTCTGTGACCCTAACCTTGCGTGTTAATTTTTATGCGTTAAAACAAAATTTGACCTTGATATTATGTGTCTAATTTATTTCTAATTTTTATTATTTTTTCGATTTATTTGACAATTTAATCATTAACAAATAATTTTAATCATTTCTGACTAGAATTATTTTATTTTTGTTCCATTTATTCATGAACTCTTTTCTTTTTCGTAAATTGTCAATTTTTTGGTCAAATCTTCGGTTATTATGCTATTTCTATGTCAATTCGTGCATATCTTGGTGCATTTGTTAATATTTTAATTTACTTTTATGTTTTTCTATTTTCTATTTTTAATTATGTGTTTTCTCGCATTTTTAGGTGGTTGCTTGATGTTTATGATTCAGATTTTGAATTTTGCATGTTATGTTTGCGTGCTGTTTCCAATCCATTTAAACAAAATTTGTACTGACCCAACACTGTCTAAATCTTGGTATTGCAAATCGTAATTTAGAATAACAACATGAACAAAATAACATTTATTGAGATAACCAAAAAAAAGTTCTATTCTGCTGGTTGAGCGGCTCGGCGCTTGGCACGCTCGTTCCGGCCAGGTCGGTGTGGGGGTTGTTTGTTCGCAGGTCTAGGGTTCGATGTGGCTTCCTTGTAGGCCAATTGATCTGGAGCAAAAACCAGCGGATAAGTTACTGCATTGCCCTCCTGGCACGCAGATAAAGCTACTTCTAACCCGCGGATCTGGGTTTTTTGATTCTGATTCAATTATTTTTCTTCGGCCCAACCCCGTTGAGTGGCGGTCATCTTCTGATATAGTGCCTTCACCTTCTTCGCCTCCACCCAGCTGGACCTAATATGCTGAATTTCGGTCGTCAGTTGTACAATTTGTTGATGTATCTCTTGGTTCAATCTTTGGGCTTTGTCCAATTCGCCTTGTAGAATTCGGTGGGGTTCCATATCTGCAAAACGGAATAAAACATTAAACTCTCATTCGTTATGAAATTTCACTCATCAGGTTTCTATCTTTAATTTTAAACAAAATCTGATTCTAAGCGTACTATAACCCTATTTATCAATTATTATGAGTAAGAGACTAAAAAAAATGAAATCCAATTCTTTATTTACAATTTACACTTATGTTAATCGTATCTCGCACGGCTTTACGCTAATACTGAATGACAATCAACTGGTGGTGCGATTCTAATTAGAAATAGTCAAGACGTTTTCTTATTTTTAATTTGACTCGACTAGGAGCGCGCCAACATTTATTATTCTGGCATGTAAATTTATGGCTAAACCAGCTGTGAATTTCTTTCTGGGGTTCGTTGCTCCAGCGATCGGTCAGGTTGGATAAATAATAATCTTCATTTTCTTATTAATGATTATATTGGGCTCTTGTTGTGGTCTATAGCAATGACTATAGCAATGATTTACAGCGCCCTTTCCCGTTATCCCTTTTTATTTGATCTTAAGACTAATTTTGTTGATGTTAGAATGTTACGAGTGTTCACTGGACTACTCGGTGTGGTGATTTTGAGCCAATTGTCATTTAAGATTTTAGGTCGAATTTTCAGGAAATGAGATGCAGAGGAGTAGCCAAAAGACTACCTCACTACCGCCCAATTTCCCCTATAACGGATAATATTGACGTTCCAGCTACTGCGTTCTCACACCGAAGCCTTCACGGGCACAAACTATTGACGGACTTACACCGCACTTTCACAGTTTGGTTGGGGTGTGTAGATTTTATTGACTTGCGGTGATGTGTCGCTGTGGGCCGGAAAAAATTTCAACATGAGTTCTCTCTGAATCAAGCTTTTATTGAAATATAATTGGCATAATACACTTTCATAATTGGCATACATTGTTTTATACATTGCACATACAAACCTTTTTCCACGCCGACGCCTCAAACAGAGCTCCTACGAGGTTGTCCGGACGCGACGTGGAGAAAGTGTCGAACATTTCGTCACTCACATTGAAAAATTATCGTTATAACTGGCTAAGAATGGTTAAAACTTATTCTAGTTATCAAAAACCGATTCAAGTTTTTCAAAACTGATTTAAGTTTGCAAAACTGATTAAAATTATGTGAAAATGAATCGGTATATATACCTATTGTACGACCCTAACCTTGCGTGTTAAATTTGATCTAGTAAAACAAAATTTGACCTTGTGATTTTCTAGTATATTCTAATCTTAATTTTATTATTTTGTAATTTAATTTGACATTTTTATTTTTAATTTTTTAATTGAATTGTTTCCAATTCAAATTATTTAATTCTTGTTCCATTATTATAGATTTTCGCACTTTTTGGTAAATTGTCAAATTTCGGTCAAATTTTCATGTTCTCATGTTATTTTTATGTTTATTTCGTGCGGATCTTGTTGCACTTTGTTATTATTTTAATTTACTTTTATGTTTCTTGATTTTATATTTAATTGTTTTCTTTCTCATATTTTAGCATGGTTAGTTGGTGTTTTATGGGTCTGATTTTAAATCTGCATGTTGTATTTGCGTGTGTATTACCGATTCATTTAAACAATTCTCAAGGCCGTTTGTGTTCTGGCCCAACAATACTGATAACCCATAAATGACATTTTCTCTCAATTGTTTGGCAAAAACAAATATTTTGAATTGGTGTTAGTAGATAGATATGTCACCGCTAGACTATGTCACCGCTGGACCACATACCCCCCCACCCCCCCGGGAAAAATTTTTTTTTGCGCTAAGCCCAAAAGTACACATTTTTTAAAAGTACAAAAAATTTTTAAACAAAGACAATGACTCATTCAAGCTCATTGAAACAAAGACCATGACTCATTCAAGGTCGTAGGATGACTCATCATATGTTTTCAAGGTCATAGGATGACGCATCATATGTTTTCAAGGTCATTGGATGACTCATATATTTTCAATGTCATTGAAACAAAGACCATGACTCATACAAAATTTTTTTTTTCAAAATTTTTTCTATGTTTAAAAGTACACGATTTCCTATGTCACCGCTAGACCAAAAAAGATAGAATATTTTTCGAAATTTTTTCAAAATTTTTTCTATGTTGAAAAGTACAAAATTTTTCAAGGTCATTTAAAAGTAGGTCAAGGTCATTCAAAAAAAAATTTTTTTTTTCAAAATTTTTTCTATGTTGAAAAGTACATATATTTTTTCAAGGTCACGGATTTTTTAATCATTTTTTAATTATAATATATATCTACTTACTTTTATAAGTAGTATATATTTTGTAAATTTAATTTTATTATTATTTTATAAAATATTATTATTTTTAAAAATATTATTATTTTTATTATTGTACTACTTACTTTTATAAGTAGTATATATATATATGTATATATTTTTTATTATTATTTTTATTATTATTATTACTATTATTACATTGATTATTTTCATTATTGTACTACTTACTTTTATAAGTAGTATATATATATTTTTTAATTATTATTTTTATTATTATTATTATTACTATTATTATTATTATTATTACTATTATTATTATTATTATTACTATTTTTATTACTATTATTATTATTATTACTATTATTATTATTATTATTAATATTATTACTATAATTAATAAAAACTATATACAAATAAAACACATTATTATTATTATTACTATTATTATTATTATTATTATTATTATTATTATTATTATTATTACTCTTATTAATAAAAAACAAATAAAACACATTATTAGCAAAATAAAACTAACAACAAAAATAAAATTATTATTAACAATAAAAAACAAACAAATAAAACATATTATTATCAACACAAATTGTTATTATTGCAAAGTTTTCTCCATTCTTTTTCTCTCTCGATTTTTCATTAAAATTATTAAAATAAAAACTCTAAATAAATTATTATCAACACAAATTGTTAAATTAATCACTAATAAATCGTAAATAACATTTTATTTGAAAAAATTAATCAGATAAAAGTACGTCATCAATGTCTCGACTGAAATATGAGCAGGAGCTGACATAGCTTGGACTGTGAGTTCCTTGATAGCTTGGAGATACTTGATCAATGACATCAAATCTTAAATAGTGCCCAAATGCGAGACTGGTATTTTTCCCCACCCAATTACGCTTATCGTCGTTATTGGTAAGCGCAATTTTATTATTTTTAAATGTGAATAATTGGTGGTTCCGCATCCCTATCCTAGTTTGAGGCACCGTAAATATAGTGTCATTTTCAAAACAGTCTAAATATGACTGGTGATCAATCTCTGTCCCCAACAACTTCACCCCCTTAGCTCTCATCGAATCTTTTGTACCTAAAAGACTATAGCACTTGGGTCTTAAGAAAACCCACTCCTTATACCCGAGACCTTTACTTTCATCTTTAAATTTTCCGATAACGGAATCTAATTTCCTCGAGTATAAGGGATGTGCTGGGTCGTAATTCGATGTATCTAGAAGGCTGTCTCTTATCATTGCCGGCAAAAGAGTGTCTAGCCTACAGTTCTTAACCTCAAGGAAAAACGAATCCGTGTCGCCGGCAACGATATTTATTTCACAATTAAATTCATCGCGATATTTCGCTAGCTCTTTATATTGTAGTTCGTACATTCTAAGTTTAGACAGGTTTAGAACTGTTTGTCCGATATAACTAGGCTTGTCTAAACATATCGAATCCTTATTCAGATGAGTAGCAATCAGATTATCATCAATTATGATAGATTTTCTGAAAGTCGGTTTTGAGGCATATACAATCATCTTTTCATCAGAATTGCATAGCCTCAAATTCATCCGTTTTTTAAGGTTTTCGACTGACTTTCCGTACAAATTATTATTATAAAGTTTAAACAAGTCCCTATATAGCTCGCTAGTACTTTGAGCTCTTAATTTTGTGTTTTTGTCTATGTATGCATGAAATATAGGTGCTTGCTTGAATTTAATTGCGCGATGAACTTTAACAACCTTCACACCGAGAGAAAGATAAAGCCTGAGAAGTCGCCAATGAAGAACATGGTTCTTTTTTGGCCAATGCGTGAGCATCAACTTCTCAACTTTAGAATTCGGTGGACACATCTTTTCCGGCCCAATCGGAAAATCATTCAAAAAATTATGTAAATAATCAGGGATATCAATATCAACTTCCATAATATATCCATATGGAAGGATTTCAATATCCGCAACATTCATACACTCATTCAATACATCATCCAAACCATCATACACCCAAACAAAATCAGCAAACGGAAGATATTGGCTAAGTGCCCAACCATACAAATTATTTATATCTATATACAAGAGTTCTGTATCCTCAGAACTTGCGACATAATGTTTGTTAACAAATGTTAACCCACCCCGTATTCCTCCCTCATAGAAATTAAACATTTCCATGTCCTGCAAAAGTTCTATGGGTTCCTGTAATGTCATGAGAGCTGACGCCCATGACATACCAGGAATTCCATAAAAATTAAGAGGATCTAGAGTATTATAAGCAATTGCTTTTGCGCGAAATTGCTGAAAATAATCCGCAAGAAGGAATACGTCTAATTTTAAGTAGGTTAGCATGTAATCTAGCATTGTCTCGCAATTTTGCTGTGTCCAAATTTGTTGGGCTGTAGCATATTCATCAACAGATACAGAACCACAAATAGGAGGCAATTCAGTCGTCGATTCAAGAACCTCAAGAGATTTCGCAAAGTCATAAAGGAAAATAGCCTTGGCTCTAACAATTGCACCATCATAAACAGAATCAGTTAAAGGCAAATCAGTAAGTGTCTTAACCGCTTTTGCTAAAGATGAATTAATAAATTGCATGCTGTCTTTAAACGAACAGGCAATTTATTAATGTATGCAATGAGGGAGATAAATTTTTCGGTAGTGGTCGGAATAATATTTAATTCCCAAGAAGAAAAATTATTTAGACCATACTTTAAAATATGATGGAGATCATATCCCCTCAAATTATGGAAAACCACAGGTAATTGTTTCTGGATTCGTCGAGAAACATTACACTTCATACAAGCAGCCCCTAAATACTTACCTGAGAAATGACAATGATCCTTAACTTTATCCCTAATAAACTTTTTACACAGATAACATGTGCGACAATCCTTGAACTCTCGTTCCTCCTTAAAAGAAAGTGGTCCTATAGGTTTTTGACAATGAACCTCATAATATGGCAAGACAATCGAAAGAGCGATTTCATCAATCTTTTTTAAAAACGCCAAAACGCAATCATCGCCAATAAAATTAAAATATTGTTTGGTGTTTGTATAATTATTTATTAATAATAGACCTGCTGCTATCGGCATATGTATTTGATGATGCCTTATATCCAGTGGTAAAATTGACTCAAAATCCGCATAAATTACGAATGGCGGGGTAATGGATTTTGCGAAATTTGTAAATTTTAAATATTTATTTTTAGGCAAAGTATAAAGGGTAGTGCCTGTTTGATTTTTACTGCACAATGCAACGTGGGCGTCAAATGCAGGTTTTAATCTAAAGCCGTTAAGACAATGGGGACACCAATGAACAAAGATTTGCACATTGCAAGATGTAGTCGCATGGCAGTTCATTAATTTATTTAAATCAAATACAGCTGTATAGTGATAATTATCACCGTCCTCCAAAAGAAGTAAATAAATAGGTGTACCGTCAGTAACCTTGGAGCGGTGAATTATATCTAAATGCGGATGATGGGGGATATAGTTTATATCATCTAGAGTTTTAGACGGTTTTTCGTTAAAAGTCAAAACATTTATAGCCAGATTTAAGTCCTTGTTCTTTCTTTCGAACTTGGGAATATTACAGAGTCTCATAGGACAATCGTCAATGGGGTCAAAATTTAATTCGTCCAAATAATTCTCATAAGAAGAAACTCTGTTTCTATGGGTGCGAAATACACTTCGTTTTAAAAGGGCTAATATACTATATATAAAACAGTGATGGTCAGTGTTTTGAACGTTAACTATAGCTTTTTTGCCAGATAAAGATTTCGGTGTTGGGATATAACTATGGCCATCTAGTCTATTTATAGGGAAATACTTTGTTAGTATAAAATCAATTTCTTTGATTTTAACAACCCGCCATCCGCTCCCTAAATATGTGAATCTTTCTATTTTATTATTTAATTTAGTAATACCATCAAGCAGAAAATTATCCGAGAAAAGTTCTGCCTTATTACTAAAGAAGTTGTCTTTTTTTTCACCATCTTTTTCGAATTGTATAAGAATGGTGAATTGTATTTTAACCGACCCCATTTGGTTAATTTCATATTTTAATCTATTAACTATTTTATTTGTTAATGAGATTTGTATTAGATTCTGACGTTCTACATCAAATCTAATACTTTTATGAGTCCCATTTAAATCTGACCTTACAGCATCATTTCTTAAGTCCATTATTAATTTGTATAATTATAGGTTTTTGTTTATATTATATGATTTAATGAAGTCTTCATAAAAACTCATATATATAGCTTAATATTTCATTATTGTTTAATTATGTTATCAAATATAAATTATAAAGGAACTTTCGATGTATCAAAAATGACGTTTCCAAATGGTAAACCCCAGCAAATTGTAGATAGGAGTGGAAAATACCCTATAATATTTTTCAAATCCGGCAAATGCAGAATCATGGGATGTAAGAAACCTTTAGATGTCAATAAATTACAATATAGAATAAAGGATCTTAAAATACAGTCAATTACAGTTACCATGGATATAGGACAATCTATCAATCTATACATCATGTCAACAAAATGTCTTTGTATGTTCGAGCCAGAATTATTTCCTGCATTGAGGCTTTTAAAATACAACCCAATGTGTGTTAACGTGTTTGCTAGCGGCAAAATAGTCATATTAGGGGTGCGAAATCTAGAGTACAAAAATATTGTTTGTGACATACAAAATGAAATCACCGGATTGGTCGATATCTGATTGGCTAATGATTGATTAAAACAACTTGCTTATTCATTTTATTTCATTTTTAAAATGGAAAATACTTCAAGCACAAAATTAAGCAAAATAGAGATCGAAAATTATGGTAAATTTATTATTTATTATTTATTAATATTAATATCTTTGTTTCCAGATAAATATCAGGCCGTATTACTGGAAAGGTTATTCTTCTTCTATCCTCAACTCAGAGCAATAGTCAAAGACCAGCCTGAATCAGTAATTCCAGATTTGGTCTATACAACCACCAACATATGGATTTTTAACATAATTGATCAAGCTCTATGGGATATTAAGCTTGACAGAAGACCAAAGGAGATGGAACCCGAATACCCTTGTATTCTGGGTTGTAGCTGCTGCGATTTTCGATACCAGCGCTATGTGGAATGGTGCCTGGCAAAATCAGTTAGAAATTCTTCGAAATACCAACTTTTTCGAAAATAAATGTTTTGAATTTTATTTTTTGCTTTGTTTTGTTAGTGTTGGTAATAATAGTTTTATTTTTATTGTTTTGGTAATAATAGTAATAGTTTTATTTTTGTTAGTTTTGGTAATAATAATAATAATAATAGTAATAATATTAATTTTATTAGTATAATAATAATAGTAATAATAATAATACATTTTATATAGATGATATGTGTAAAATCATAAAACTCAACGGGTTAATTTACATACAGTCACGCACTTAACATGCAATTATCATGCACTTAACATGCATGATTCTGATTGGTTAATCAGTATCTGTCAAGGGTATAAAAGTGCGTCACCACCTTATAAAAATCATAAATCAAATATGACCAAGAAAATAAGCGTCCAACCAGTTCAGATGTTCCACAATTATAAAATGTATTTTTTAAAGGAGCCTATTAATATGCAATTGGCAAATCCGGTCAAACTCAATAAGACTCAATTTCAATCTCTCGCTGGCACTCTATCAATGTTAGATATCAAGGATATTGATAATACGTTCAAAATGATCAATTCCAATTTAAAATGCAATGAAAATGCTTTCTTCACGAGTCAATATACCAAATATTATGATGCATTTACAGAAATAGGTTTCAAAAAACAGGAAAACTGGTATTTAACAATAACGATCCAAGGATATAAAGCTGATCAAAATGATGTGCTTTTTCCAATCTGGAAAATTGTTACTGCTAGACTTTCACAATTATTTTAATGTATAGTGTTTAATAAATGTATTAATGTTTCTTTGTTATTCTATAAACAAAATTATAATTAGTTTTAAAATAGTTTTAAAATGATGTCTGAAAAAAGGTAAAATATAAAAATATAAAATAATTAATTAATTTCGTTTAGAATATTTAATAAACTTTTTGTTTGATAAACTTGAAGAAATAACCGGTGTAAAAATTAGAGATATGTTGACTCTAGTTGAAGCATTGAGTAAAGAAGATTCATGTTCAGAATGTCAGAGTGACGATACTGAAATTGTTAATGATGGAGATACTGAAATTATTAATGATTCTGAAGAAATTATTGATGATACTGAAGATACTGAAGAAAATATTAAAGATGAGCCTACCGAATTTAAGAATTGTATTGATCATGTTATAGAAAATATTATGATAGAATCTTGTGGTGATAAAGAATGTACATGTAATAATCAATAAATCTTTAAAAATTTAGTTTTTTATTAATAATAATAACAAAGAAATATTTATTAAAATCTATGATAAACCTTGTTACATAAATATAAAACAGATACTCCAGTGAATAGTTTTAATAAAAATTTGCAATTCTCGATATAAATATCAGAGCGTTTGGCTTCTGCGGCAACTTGAATAATAGCTGTCCATCCACCGTTTGATTCTACCCATGGATCAATTTTTGTTTCTATCACCTAAATAATAATAAATTATTAACAATATAAAGTAATATACCTCTATAGACCATTGGAAATAATTTTCATAGTCGGATCCAGATTTTAATATCATGTGTTTCATGTACATTAATCCTACTATTATTCGCATCCATTTATTATTTTCATCAAACATGTAATTAAATATTGATTGGAATGCCTTCTTTCTCTCCAATGGTGGCAAATTGAGAATTTTTTCATAATCGAATGGGATGTCTTCAACGATTTTCTCGGTACGGTTTACCATAAATTTCATGTTTTTAATGATTTCATCTTCTTCTCTATTATTAGAGACCAGCTCATTCAACAAAGTTATAAAAAATTTAGTTTCTGGCATTTTATAAAAATATATGAAAGTGTAAGCTTATTTATACTATATTCGACCAATCAGAATCATGTAATACTAAGAAAATATGTAAAAATATATAATGGAAATGGCAATGATGATTTGTTGGCACTGTTAACTTCTTTCAAGTTGTTGCCACCACTGTTAACCGGTTGTTGTTGTAATTTCATTATATGATTGAACTGATCAGTTGTTTTATTAGAATAAAATTTTATACTATATTGAACTTGATTCATCATTTTTTCATTAAGTTTACGATTTTCTTTCAATTCTAATACTGATTTTCTTAATTCATTTTTGATAGTACCAATGGTCCTATTTAGATATATAATAAGTAGTGGGATGTGTCACATCCAGCACAGTACCCCCCCTCCGCTGAGAGAAAATTTTTCTAAGTCCAAAAGTACAAAAAAATTTTAAGACAAAGACAATGACTCATTCAAGGTCATTGAAACAAAGACCATGACTCATTCAAGGTCATTGGATGACTCATCATATTTTTTCAAGGTAATTTAAACAAAGACCGTGACTCATTCAAGGTCATTGGATGACTCACCATATTTTTTCAAGGTCATTGAAACAAAGACCACGACTCATTCAAGGTCATTGGATGACTCATCATATTTTTTCAAGGTCATTGAAACAAAGACCGTGACTCATTCAAGGTCATTGGATGACTCACCATATTTTTTCAAGGTCATTCAAACAAATGCCATGACTTATTCTAGGTCATTGGATGACTCATCATATTTTTCAAGGTCATTTAAACAAAGACCATGACTCATTCAAGGTCATTGGGTGACTCATCATATTTTTTCAAGGTAATTTAAACAAAGACCATGACTCATTCAAGGTCATTGGGTGACTCATCATATTTTTTCAAGGTCATTTAAACAAAGACCATGACTCACTCAAGGTCATTGGATGACTCATCATATTTTTTCAAGGTCATTCAAAAGTAGGTCAAGGTCATATTATTTTTAAACATTTTTAAATTTAAATTTACTACTTATAAAAATAAGTAGTATATATTTTGTAAATTTATTTTATTATTATTAAATTAAATTGTTTGTTTTAATCAAGTCAATTATTTTATTATTATTATTATTATTATTAATATTATTAATATTATTATTTTTATTTTTATTATTATTTTTATTATTATTATTAATATTATTAATATTATTATTTTTATTTTTATTATTATTTTTATTATTATTATTATTATTAACATTATTACTATATAATGAAAACCACGACATATACAACAAATTTATTATAAAGAGATAATTCTACTATAGTAGTATTGTCTAAGAGCTTTATTCAAAGCCCATTCCACATACTTCCGATATCTGGCAGCGCAGCAATGACATCCATCACCACAAGGGTATTCGGGTTCCATATCTTTTGACAATTTGTTTTGTTCGATATCCCATAGGAATTCATCGATTACAGTAAATATCCATATTGATGTATGATTGAATATCAAGTCTGGAATTATTGATGCTGGCTTATCCATGATTCCATGTATTTCTGGATAATAGAATTCCAGACGTTCTTTAATAACTTTAAAATAATCATCTAAAAAACAAGTAATAATAATAATAGTAATAATAAATTACCATAATGTTTTATTTCATTCATAGCTTGAACTGCGCTCGGTACAATCATTTAATGATAAAAATTGAAATAACAATTACTTTTATACTAATTTACACACACACACACACACACATCTTTAGCTATAAACAATAAATATTAATTTATATAGATTTAAAAATGATTAAAGAAATTTTAATAATATTATTAGTTTTTAATATGGCCAACTCAATTGTTGTAACCGTTCAAGGTAAAAATTCAACAAGATGTGTATGTCCAGATACCACTGTATTGATGGATATTTTGTATATGATAGATAGGCCTAGATATTTGAAAACTCCAGTCAAAAGATTATCTGAAAGAATGAGTAATTTAGAATTCCGATTTGAACATACATATGAGACTTTAAAAAGAGCTAAAAACGAATTATATGATGATATTATATATTTTAATAAGACCATTGGTACTATCAAAAATGAATTAAGAAAATCAATATTAGAATTGAAAGAAAATCATAAACTTAATGAAAAAATGATGAATCAAGTTCAATATAGTATAAAATTTTATTCTAATAAAACAACTGATCAGATCAATCGTATAATGAAATTACAACAACACCCAGTTAACAGTGGCGGCAACAGCTTGAAAGAAGTTAACAGTGCCAACAAATCATCATTGCCATTTCCATTATATATTTTTACATATTTTCTTAGTATTACATGATTCTGATTGGTCGAATATAGTATAAATAAGCTTACACTTTCATATATTTTTATAAAATGCCAGAAACTAAATTTTTTATAACTTTGTTGAATGAGCTGGTCTCTAATAATAGAGAAGAAGATGAAATCATTAAAAACATGAAATTTATGGTAAACCAAACCGAGAAAATCGTTGAAGACATCCCATTCGATTATGAAAAAATTCTCAATTTGCCACCATTGGAGAGAAAGAAGGCATTCCAATCAATATTTAGTTACATGTTCGATGAAAATAATAAATGGATGCGAATAATAGTAGGATTAATGTACATGAAACACATGATATTAAAATCTGGATCCGACTATGAAAATTATTTCCAATGGTCTATAGAGGTATATTACTTTATATTGTTAATAATTTATTATTATTTAGGTGATAGAAACAAAAATTGATCCGTGGGTAGAATCAAACGGTGGATGGATAGCTATTATTCAAGTTGCCGCAGAAGCCAAACGCTCTGATATTTATATCGAGAATTGCAAATTTTTATTAAAACTATTCACTGGAGTATCTGTTTTATATTTATGTAACAAGGTTTATCATAGATTTTAATAAATATTTCTTTGTTATTTTTATTAATAAAAACTATATTTTAAAGATTTATTGATTATTACATGTACATTCTTCATCACCACAAGATTCTATCATAATATTTTCTATAACATGATCAATACAATTCTTAAATTCGGTAGGCTCATCTTTTTCGGTATCTTCTTCAACATTAATAATTTCTTCAGAATCATTAATAATTTCAGTATCTCCATCATTAACAATTTCATCACTCTGACATCCAGAATCACTCTGACATTCAGATTCGCAATCCGATTTTTTACTCAATGCTTCAACTAGAGTCAACATATCTCTAATTTTCACACCGGTTATTTCTTCAAGTTTATCAAACAAAAAGTTTATTAAATATTCTAAACCAAAATTAATTAATTATTTATATTTTATATTTTACCTTTTTCAGACATCATTTTAACACTATTTTAAAACTAATTATAATTTTGTTTATAGAATAACAAAGAAACATTAATACATTTATTAAACACTAAACACTAAAATAACTGTGAAAGTCTAGCAGTAACAATTTTCCAGATTGGAAAAAGCACATCGTTTTGATCTGCTTTATATCCTTGGATTGTTATTGTTTTATACCAGTTTTCCTGTTCTTTGAATCCAATTTCTGTAAATGCATCATAATATCTGGTATATTGACTCGTGAAGAACGCATTTTCATTGCATTTTAAATTGGAATTGATCTTTTTGAACGTATTATCAATATCCTTGATATCTAACATTGAGAGAGTGCCAGCAAGAGATTGAAATTGAGTCTTATTGAGTTTGACCGGATTTGCCAATTGCATATTAATAGGCTCCTTTAAAAATTTCATTTTATAATTGTGGAACATCTGAACTGGTTGGACGCTTATTTTCTTGGTCATGTTTGATTTATGATCTCTATAAGGTGGTGACGCACTTTTATACCCTTGACTGATACTGATTAACCAATCAGAATCATGCATGATAAGTGCATGATAATTGCATGTTAAGTGCGTGACTGTATGTAAATTAACTAGTTGAGTTTTATGATTTTACACATATCATCTATATAAAATGTATTATTATTTTTATTATTATTACTATTATTATTACTATTATTATTATTATTATTATTATTATTTTTATTATTAATATTATTACTATTATTATTACTATTATTATTACTATTATTATTACTATACTAATAAAATTACTATTATTACTATTATTATTATTACCAAAACTAACAAAAATAAAACTATTACTATTATTATTATTATTATTATTACCAAAACTAACAAAAATAAAACTATTACTATTATTATTATTAATATTATTACCAAAACAATAAAAATAAAACTATTATTACCAACACTAACAAAACAAAACAAAAAATAAAATTCAATACATTTATTTTCGAAAAAGTTAGTATTTCGAAGAATTTCTAACTGATTTTGCCAGGCACCATTCCACATAGCGCTGGTATCGAAAATCGCAGCAGCTACAACCCAGAATACAAGGGTATTCGGGTTCCATCTCCTTTGGTCTTCTGTCAAGCTTAATATCCCATAGAGCTTGATCAATTATGTTAAAAATCCATATGTTGGTGGTTGTATAGACCAAATCTGGAATTACTGATTCAGGCTGGTCTTTGACTATTGCTCTGAGTTGAGGATAGAAGAAGAATAACCTTTCCAGTAATACGGCCTGATATTTATCTGGAAACAAAGATATTAATATTAATAAATAATAAATAATAAATTTACCATAATTTTCGATCTCTTTTTTGCTTAATTTTGTGCTTGAAGTATTTTCCATTTTAAAAATGAAATAAAATGAATAAGCAAGTTGTTTTAATCAATCATTAGCCAATCAGATATCGACCAATCCGGTGATTTCATTTTGTATATCACAAACAATATTTTTGTACTCTAGATTTCGCACCCCTAATATAACTATTTTGCCACTAGCAAACACGTTAACACACATTGGGTTGTATTTTAAAAGCCTCAGTGCAGGAAATAATTCTGGTTCGAACATACAAAGACATTTTGTTGACATGTTGTATAAATTGATAGATTGTCCTATATCCATGGTAACTGTAATTGACTGTATTTTAAGATCCTTTATTCTATATTGTAATTTATTGACATCTAAAGGTTTCTTACATCCCATGATTCTGCATTTGCCTGATTTGAAAAATATTATAGGATATTTTCCACTCCTATCTACAATTTGCTGGGGTTTACCATTTGGAAACGTCATTTTTGATACATCGAATGTTCCTTTATAATTTATATTTGATAACATAATTAAACAATAAAGAAATATTAAGCTATATATATAATTTTTAGGAAGAGTTCATTAAATCATATAATATAAACAAAAACCTATAATTATACAAATTAATAATGGAATTAAGAAATGATGTGGTATATCAAATCGTTGGCCCAAGTGGTAGTGGTAAAACTATGTTTGTGTGTAAATTACTGAAATCTAATTTATTTCAAACAAAATTCAACAAGATTTATTGGCATAAGGGTGCAGATGAAGAACATGGATTAACTCAAGGTAATTTCTGTAAATTGAAAAACATGAAAATAGTAAAGGGTTTCGATAAAAACTGGTCAAGTCGATTAAGGAAAGGTGATGTCATCATTATTGATGATTTGCATCAGGAAGCTAATAAAGAGAAGGATTTTAATAATTTATTCACAAAAATCAGTAGACACGTTGGTGTTACTGTGATCTTTATTACTCAAAATCTATTTCATCAGGGTGGCGCCCATCGAACAAGGAATTTAAATGTTCAATATTTAGTTATTTTCAAGAATCCTAGAGATGCAACAGTTATTGATTTTCTTGCTCGACAGGCATACCCTAATAATCGTAATTTTCTCATCAGTGCATTTCCAGATGCTACAAAATCACCACATGGATATATATTTCTTGATTTCACACAACAATGCAATGATGATTTACGGGTAAAAACCGATATTTTCAATAAAGAAGGTGTCATGGTATATAAACAAAGCTGAAAACTTTAACATGTAAAAATGTTTATGAAATCCAGGCTTAAAAATATCCGAAAACTTAGACAAAGTATTAAAAAGACTATAAATAAAGTTCCACCAAAAACCAGTTATACACCATCTAAAAAACTAATAACCGAGAATTACCCTGCAATGAATCTAATTTCGAAAAACATTATTAAAAAGAGTAAGAAAACAGATAAAATTGTAAAAAATCATAGGAGTTTCCCATATTTTAATGCATTGTTAAAGGCTTCGAGTATGAAAAGAATGTCTATTTTACAATCTTTTCCAACTTTCGTTGTCGATGATTTACTCAAAATTCTATTAAAAGTAGTCAGAGGTAAAATTAAAATCAGTAATTCTAAAAAACTAGTATTGAATAAACATCGTAAGCCTTTGTTATCACTAGTAAATAATAAAAATCGACAGCAAATGAGAAAAATCATATATAAACAACAAGGTGGTTTTATCGGAGCAATGTTACCATTAGCATTATCATTATTATCACAATAAACGATGGGGCAATCATTACCTAATGTTAAATTAAAATTTAAATCATCTTGTTGTAATGGAGAAGATTTGGACGAACCCAGAAGACGAAGCAGGTTTCGGTGGAGTGGCAAAGTTAAAGAAAAGAGTCCCAAAGTCGAAAAAGGAAACGCAAAAGTGGTTGTCAGATCTGCTTGCGTACAGTTTAAAAAACCAATGCGGAAAAGATTTCCAACGAGAGCTTATAAAACATTCGGTATTAATGATTTATGGCAAATGGATTTGATGGAGATGATACCGTATTCGAAAATTAACAAGGGTTATAAATATATTTTAACGTGTATCGATGTTTTCAGTCGTTTTGCCCGCGGTCTACCAACAAAGACAAAATCTGCCGAGGAAATATCTAAAGCAATTAACTCAATGTTTAAAAATGGGCATCTAGATAATTTGCAAACCGATTTAGGTATTATTATTATTATTATTATTATTATTATTATTATTATTATTATTATTATTATTATTATTATTATTATTATTATTATAGGCAAGGAGTTTTATAATAGTAAAGTTAAGCAAATCCTGGATCGTCTCAAAATAAATCATTATTCTGTACATTCTCAATACAAAGCCGCTCATGTTGAAAGATTTAACCGGACATTGAGGGATAGATTGAAGAAATATTTCGTGCATCAAGGTAATAAAATATGGATAAATGTATTACCGAAAATACTTGTTAGTTATAATAATTCATCACATCGAGGTCTGAATGGTTTGAGACCCGTAGATATCAGCTCGAAAACATTAGCTAAATCAGTACGATCTAAAACAGTTGCTATTACAAAACCAAAATATAAAGTTGGTGATCACGTTAGAATTAGTAAAATATCTGCTTCACCTTTCATCAAAAATTTCGATAGTAATTGGAGTGATGAGGTATTTCAAATTACTAAAATTAATACTAAACAGAGTCCTGTAATGTATGTTATTAAAGATAGTGATAACAATTTAATACAAGGGAAATTCTATGAACAGGAATTACAAGTTATTTCCAAACCTACGGTGTTCAGAATTCAGAAAATATTGAAAACTAAAATGGTGGGTAAGGATAAACAATACTATGTTAAATGGCATGGATATCAAAAACCCTCATGGATATCATCAAAAAACCTAGTAAAATGAGTTTCTATACAATTTTACCGAGTAATAGTTGCCCACTAATCCATCCGGAAAATCAAGCAAGTAAATTTATGGTTGATCTTCAAAATCCCATTTATTTACATGGAAATTGGGAAGTTGCTTTGCAAGACTTTACATTTGTGTACAATACATTCCCATTTTATAGTCATTGTAAAATCGGTTACAAGAAACGTGTACCCAAAACCTGTAGTGGTATTTTCTCAATCAATAATTTTGAACGATATTGTCATATTCCGAATCAGATTTTAGATGAAAATTGTGGCATGTTTTTCAAAGATGGATTGAATGTTAGTTGTGATTATAGTCCATTTACAATAAAGTTTGAAAGTATTGAGGATGCCAAGCGAATGGGTTGTGATAAGCTTAGCATTGTTGTTCCTGGTACTGAATACCTAATACGTTTCAAAACATTTGATGAAAAAAGTGTAACAATCGAAAACATCAAAATATCACTATCATATATTAATGAAGTTGAAGAGACATTTACATTTACTAATGATTTATATATTGAAACACTTGAAGAATTACATAAATATATTTCATTCAATTGTTTACATATATTTAAAACTATTGAATTTGTTAAAGATGGATTATGTAAATTCAGTCTGAATAATAACATTTGTGAAATTACATTTGATAAAAATTTGGCTAATACATTGGGATTAGATAAGCAAACATATAGGACAAGTGCTTTTGGTGTACGCAAACCAAAAATAATAAAACTTCATAGGCAAATGTTCATATATACTAACATCATCGATCCTATAATTGTTGGTGATTCTTTGGTTCCTCTTTTGAAATCTGTTTGGGTTGATAAACATGACCAGGATGAAGTTGTCAATATAAATATCGATAATCCCATGTACTTACCGGTATCAACATCATGTATAAACAATATAGAAATAAATATTCGTGATGATAGCGGTAAATTTATTGAATTTAGTAAAGATACAAAAACTCATTTGACATTACATTTTCGTAAATTAGATGGCCAATAACGATATTATTAGTATGTATAGTGGTAGCCAAAGTGGTGGCGAATTACCATATTTTATTGGTAAACAGTATGGATCAGGTTGGTTGAGAACAATTGTTAGATTTGCACTTCCTATTCTTAAACGCCTTGGTAGTTTTGGTATGAAAACTGCTAAAGATGTGATAATGAATGAGCAGAAAATATTGCCATCTCTGAAATCAAATGCATTATCAGAGTTAGGGAAAGTTCTACCTAGTGTTGCAGGTATGTTTCAAAAACAAGAACCTGCACCAACACCGATTCCAAAACGTAAAAGACATCATAAACATATAAACAAACGAATGAAAGGACATGGAACTATATTTCAAAAATGATTTGTGGTAAATCTGAATTGTGCTTATTTGATAGACCGTCTCCCCAAGCAGTAATTGAAATGGGGGCCTTTGAAGAGGTATTCCCGATGAATTCTATTATGGATAGTAGAACCGATATTGAATTTTATATTAATGGTTCCCAAACTGAATATTTAGATTTGAATGATACATTGTTAACTGTTCAGATCAAAGTTGTAGATAAAGATAGAAAACCGTTGGGTAAACCTAGTGATGTAATACCAAACAATTTCTTGTTTCATACACTTTTTAAAGATGCAGTTCTCGGATTTAATAATATCAAGATTGAGGGTGGTAACAGTACATATATTCACAAAGCTCTAATAGAAACTATTATAAATTACAATAGTGATACTAAAAATACATGTTTAACTCCTATGGGTTATGGTAGTGATGATGATAGGAAAAGGTGGATTAAAGGATCGAAATTATTTACCATGTGCTCATCATTACAACTCGATTTTATGGATCAACCGAAATATTTACTCCCAGGTGTTAATGTACACATTAGATTGAAAAGATCTGATTCGGCATTATCACTAACAAGTGCCACCACAACACCAATTCTTCAATTAGTTGATGCAAAATTATTGGTAAGAAGAGTTCGTGTTGAGCCTTCTGTATTAGCAGGCCATCAATTGGGGCTTAATTCTAAGCATGCAATATATCCATTGAAAACAAAGGAAATTGTTCAATTTGCAATTGCTAAGGGTTCAGCTTCTTTCTATAAGGAACAAATATTTGGAGATAGAAGAATGCCCAACTTTATATTGGTAACATTTCAAAGTGAATCTCAATATAATGGATCATACTTAACATCGAGCTCAATTTTCAAAAACTTTGGTGTAACATCGCTAACTTTATCGAAAAATAGTGATTATAGAGAAACATATACTCAAGATTTCGAAAATGATAATTATTGTGCTACATATATGCAGAGTATAGTTAGAAATATGGGTTATTTGGATAAAAACCTTAATTGTGGTATAACTCTTGAAGATTTTAAAAGCAAATATCCATTCTTCACATTTGTTTTGGCACCCGATTTCGATTTAAATCAGAGTCAATTACCTCAAAATGGTAATTTATGATTGGATATAAAGTTTGCTAAAGCTACAACTGAACCGGTACATGTTGTAATATATGGAGTGTTTGAAAATGAAGTTCAAATAACTGCAAACAGAACAGTGTTGGTTTGAACGAACATTGTTGGTTTGAAAATGTTGGTATAAATGTATAGATAATTTATGATAGTTTGTCATGGAGTAAGTTTTTAAATGTATTATTAATATTATTGATGTAGTTCTGTTCAGGTCTATCGAATTGGAAAACAAATACTAGGACATGAATTTTTAGGGGTTTTTCCTCTTGATAAAATTCCATATTTACGTAATAATTAAGCCATAATCGTCAATACTCAATCATCTCATCTCGGTGGAGAACATTGGTTAGCAATATATATGAAGCCTAGCAAGATATTTGTATTTGATCCTATGGGTTTCTATTATCCGGCTTTAATGGTTTCGAAACTGCAAACAATGGGTAAACCTATTGTCTATAATAAAACTATGTATCAAAAACCATGGACCTTAACATGTGGTCAACATTGTTTAGCTTGGTTATTATCCAAGAGATTTGATGATTAATAAATGTATTAATGTTTATTGTTATGTTTTAACTATTATATTTTTATTTATTATTACTTTTTATAAATATTATTATATTTTTATTATTATTATTATTATTATTATTATTAATATTATTATTATTATTAATATTTTTATATTATTATTATTAATATTATTTTTATTATTATTATTATAAATATTATTATGTGTTTAATTAAAGCTAATGCATCATCACAAAGACAGTGCATGATAAGTGCGTGATCACAAAGACAGTGCATGATAAGTGCGTGATCATCACATGATAAGTGCATGCATACACAAAATTGAATAAAGAAAACACATGCAAACAAAAGTATGTATGTGATTTACAAAGAAAACACATACAAACAAAAGTATGTATGTGATTTTACAAAGAACGCATGCAGTCACAGTGTAGACTGCATGTGTTTTACAAAGAAAACATGTCTAAAAATCTCTCACCTATATGTGTGTATTGCTTAAATGTGATTGGCTAAATCCTGAAAATATTATTCTCTTTATAAACATTGACAAATGTAGAATTTGTCACAATTATTTCAAAATTTTACTCGCGGGATTTCAAAAATTTTAAAATGGAGAACTCAAGAATTTTACGCCAATTGTTGGTCGATGAAAATGGTAAGGATTTTTAATTTATTTTTAATTTTATTATTATATTTTTCTAGATTGGTATACTTTAACAGAAATACAAGATCAGTTAGATCGTGAAAATGATGTTATAATTATCGAAGATGATGGTAAATTTTAATTTTATATATGTTTTATTTATAAATTATTTTAGAAGTTATTTTAATCGAAGATACAATTGTTATCAGCGATAGCGAAGAGGATATTATCGAAGATGGTAAATTTTAATTTAATTTTATTATATATTTAAAAAACATTTTAGTTGATTTGGATGCAGATGATCATCATAATGCCACCGTTTTTGGAGATGCCCCCATTTCTGGGGATGACAATAATTATGCCACCGTTTTTGGAGATGCCCCCATTTCTGGGGATGACAATAATTATGCCACCGTTTTTGGAGATGCCCCCATTTCTGGGGATGACAATAATTATGCCACCGTTTTTGGAGATGCCCCCATTTCTGGGGATGACAATAATTATGCCACCGTTTTTGGAGATGCCCCCATTTCTGGGGATGACAATAATTATGCCACCGTTTTTGGAGATGCCCTCGTTACTGGTTCTAGCTCTTCATCGTTCAACCGTCAATTCCTACACGGGTTCCTTACGTCGCATGATTTTGTATGTTTTGCTACTTATTTGTCGTGACGTCCATCATGGATGATTCGTGGTCTGTTCGGGATGCTTTAGGAAAATTAATCTATATGACTCGAGATTTGTTTCTTTATTCTCTATTTAATTTTGCGTCCATGTGGGTGAAAACGGATGTTGGCTGTGCAAATCCTTGATGTATTATAATTTTGTTACATTAATTTGGATTTTATTTGAAATGTTCCGCTTATTTCATTGTTAACTCTATTTACTACATTCTAAATTTCTGGTTCTTTCTATTCTGTGGTGGAGGGTTATAATTGATTCAATAAAAACAAATGGGGTGATTTTTTGAGGTAAATGTGTTCATGAGAGAGATTACGTTACCATTTTCTATATTATTAAACTATAGTCAAATACAATATTTTTAGGGGTGGTTTATTACTCGGAGACAAAATGCTTAGGTTTGAAAGAGTATTAATTTATAGAGGGTAATTATCAAGTGGTCATAGAAATGTTGTCAAGGATTTTATTGCTAATCACGCCGTGAATTCAGTATGTTTAGTTATTAATGATTATTTTAACACAAAACGAACGTTCTATGACCTTATCATTTTCGTTCATAGTTTATTCCCTCGTTATTTTCTATAACTGCGGTGGAATTTCTCAGTTAAATGATTTTTGTTAATTCTATTTATATTTTATTTTGATTCGAGACATTTAGAAGACATTATAACGATTTCCGAATTCTTTTTCCCAGTCCCTTTCCCTGAATCTTGATCTTAGGATGATTATGTTTATATTAGGATTTTAAGAGTGCTCACCGAGCTACTCAATGTTTATGATTTTGGCCGATACGTGAAATCAAAATTTTAGGTCGAAATTATAGGAAACTAGGCGGTGGAGGAGTAACCAAAAGACCACTTTCCCTCCTCCCAATTTCCCCTGAAACGGTTATGATTTGACGTTTGGGCCCTGCGTTATTCACGCCGGAACCTTCACGAGTACAGGCTATTGGCAGATAAACTGCTCTTACACAGCCTGAGTTATATGTATAATTTATTGAATTGAGGTGCGTGAGTGGCTGTGGGCCGGAAAAATTTCGACAGAATGAAATTTGTTAGATTAATCATTTATGCTATATAGTCATCATAATACATTTTCATAATTGTATTTATCATCGCATAAAAATCTTTCCCCACGCCGACACCGCACAGAGCTCTCACGAGGTTATCTGGGTGCGACGTGGAGAAAGTCATTGAACATTTCTTCACTCACATCAAATAAAGCTGCTTCAAATAAAAACTGATTAAAAACTGATTTTCAGATCAAAACTGATTTAACAGGATTAAAACTGATTTCAAGTTTCGTAAAACTGATTAAAATTATGTGAAAATGAATCAGTATATATACCTATTGTACGACCCTAACCTTTTTAGTAAAACAAAATTTGACCTTGTTATTTTCTAGAATATTCTATTCTTAATTTTATTATTTTGTAATTTAATTTGACAATTTTCTTTTTTAACTTTTAATTTGAATTTTTTCCAATCCAAATTATTTGTTTTTTATTCCATTTTCATGGATTTTCGCATTTTTTGGAAAATTCTCAAATTCGGTCAACTTTTTAATGTTCTCGTGATATGTTTATGTTTATTTCGTGCAGATCTTGTTGCACTTTGTTATTATTTTAATTTACTTTTATGTTTCTTGATTTTATATTTAATTGATCTTTTTCTCATATTTTAGCAGGGTTAGTTGCTGATTTAATAGGTTCGATTTTAAATTTGCATGTTGTATTTGCGTGTTTATTACTGATTCATTTAAATATTTTCAAGGCCGTTCATGTTCTGGCCCAACACCATTATATTTATTATTATTATTATAGTTATTATTATTATAATTACCATTATCATTATTATTATTATTAAATTTTTAATATATATTCCTATAATTTAACCTTAACCTTGCGTGTTATTTTTATTGCGATAAAACAAAATTTGACCTTGAAATTATTTGTGTTATGTAAATTAAATTTTTATTATTTTCTTAATTTAAAGTGGCAATTTATGTCTTAAAATTTTTAATTGGATTGATTCAACCAAAAATATTTTATTTTAACTGATTATATTCATTAATTTTTTTATTTTTATATAACTTGTCATTTTTCGGTCAAATTTTCTTGTTATTTTGTTATTTTTATGTAAATTTCGTGCGGTTCTTGATGCATTTTGTATTTATTTTATTTTACTTTTGTTTTTGATTTTATATTTATTTATATTCTCTCAAATTTTATAGTGTTTAGTTGATGTTGTATATTGTATTTTAAGTTATATTGGTGCTGGGTTTTCTTGCTATATTACTGATACATTTAAACCATTTTCAAGGACGTTTGTGTTCTGGGCCAACAACACGCACAAGGACTAAAACTGACATTCGAAGCAACACATCCGTCCTCCCCCATCCCCCTACACCAGTTATCAGAAAAAGAAAAACCATTTTTACATTGATTCTTAATTAAGACCATTTTTTACATGGTATTAATTTGAGTCTATTATTTATAAAAATAAGTCTAACGCCCATGACGAATTTCGAGAGCTTGACGAGATTTCCACAATGTACGACAATCAGATTTATCTGTGGTTGTTGAATAAGCGTCAGCTTCGTAAAATCTTACAGTGTTCGGTGTGCAACCAATCGCAATCTTTAAAGCTCTGTTAAGACGGATGGTTGGATTTGGAATTGAGGTGCATGACACTTTTGCGTCCCGGTCTGTAGTCCGAGAATTATGGTAACCCGACAGTATAGAGACCCTAAATTAAAAATGAGCGCGAACACCTTCGATGGTAGATCGTTAAACCAAAGGTTTTCCAGAGTATTAGCAGTCACGGAAATGTGGCTGACATTTTACTGGAAATTGCACATTGGTATACATTCCAAACGCCATTTTTGACGGGTATCCAATGGTTACATCTCTTATGCGGGTATCTGATGGGAACCCATGGAAAGTGGTCGTGACAACTTAATTTAAATTTTGGTATCAGGTACTAAGCACCTTGAAAGTGATCTCGTTGTTATTTTTCTCATCCATCGGGTACTCATAAAAATTCTCAACAATGCTTAACGTCATTTGCACTTTAGAATAACTTTGCATTTAAAAATCAATATTAATATTTAGATTTAAAACTAATTATATTTCTATATGTGCCATGTAGACTTATATCAAAATTGTCTAACTCAAAAAATCTTTTTTCACTCCTTTAACCGCTTTTCACCTGAGATGTATAAAGGTTGTGATCAACATAAAGCTAGATTTCGTGAATCTGTAAAAAGAACTCTCACAGTGCAAAATCTTAATCACTATTTCTTTATAATCAAAATACCTTGGTTAGAAAGACTCAGATCTTACTATTCAGGAAGCACTAGAAGACCAATAATGCTGAGATAAAAGGCCATCTCATTCATTGTACTAACTGCGGATAGCACACGGACCCCAACAAAATGAGGGAGTCCGTGAATATAATAGATTTTATAAACTTTAAATTATTATGCAGAAAAATATCTACCAAAATCTTAAAAATTAAAATTTTTAAATTCTTAATATTTTTTTTTAAATGATTTTTTATTTTTTGTATTCGAAAAATCTTAGAATATTTCTTAAAGGAGTCTTAAAATTCTCGATAAACTTTGTTGGAATTACACTTATAAAGCAATAAAATAAACTATATAACCTGAATGATTGATTGATTGATCTACATTTATATAATCAAACATAATTTTCGAAAGTCAAAATTGTTAACAGATTTTCAAAGTCTTTAATTTTGATGCATTTGTTAAAAAACGAAAATTCTATTATTTGGATGAAGCGATGTAATGCTCTGTTCATTATAAAAAACAAAAAGAATTCTGAAAATTTCAAGAATGCTATTGTTAAAAGTTATAAATGTGAAGTAAGTTTACATTTTTTTTAATAATACATTTAATTATTTTTCACGTGTTACAAAAATTAAAATGGTGATTATTTATATTTTTATTAAATCTATTTTGATCAGTTATATATTTAATATTAAATTTAATTCCACGTGATCAACATGTCTGACATTCAATGTTTTTTGCAATTTCTGTAGAAAGTAATTTAATTTCTATCCTTTTTACATTTATTTAGTATCCAGCGGGATAGAAATGAAATCTGTAATTTTTTGATATTTATTGTTAGTGATAAATTCGGCACTAGTATAGAATATGGAAACGGATTTATTTATTTATAAATTGATAAACAGTTCAATTGTCTTACTATTTTCTTAAAAATTTCTTTAAGGGGATTCAAAGAAGTTCCCAACTGCCCAATCCGGTCTTTTTATAAGTGTTTATACTCATTTTATCCTGATAGTTTGTCAATCTAAAAAGTTCTTGATTTATTAATTTATAAATTAATCTGTATTAATATTCTTTCTTGCCATAAATTCTATAAATATTAAGCAAGGGGAAAAATATTGAAAACTCAGATAAACTTTTGAAATTAACTTATTTGATGATTTTCTGTTATATTTAAAATTCTACGACAAAAATGTAATTTTTACAAAATCGATAATACATTATTTTATGCTTTATCGAAAGTTCGTCAGGTTATTCCGTGTAATGTCTTCTTTTCCACTGATGTCTTCCATATATTTATTAGAAAAAATCAAAAAGAACAAGTATTAAAGCAAATGTATTGAAATAAGAGAGATTATAGTAATAAACTGTCACTCAGAATAATTTATAAATTGTCTAATGAAAAGAAATTCAACGAATTCACATCTTTCAATTTATATTTTTTTAAATAATTTTGATATCATTCTTTCTAACTTTGTATTCTCTACATGCAAGTATTTGCCAAGCAAAAGTCATCTATAAGCGAATTTTTCGCTTTTCAAACCGTTGTAACATTGTCAGTTTTTATTTTTCAAATAATCTTTGATATCATTCTTTCTAACTTTGTATTCTCTACATGCAAGTATTTGCCAAGCAAAAGTCATCTATAAGCGAATTTTTCGCTTTTCAAACCGTTGTAACATTGTCAGTTTTTATTTTTCAAATAATCTTTGATATCATTCTTTTTAACTTTTTATTCTCTAAATGCTGGTATGTTAAAAATTGTGAATATCTAAACAAGTTAGTCAAACACAAGTCATTTATATGCAATTTTTTAATTTTCAAAAGGTGGATTCATCAGTTTCGCCCTACTTATCAGATTTTAATTTTTCTTTTCACGCAACTTAATCCCGTTTTTACACCTCCATCACAAAGTGCTATACCAACCTCAAATATATCGTAACTCAATATGCACCCCTCAAAGAATTATCATGATAATATTTATTGTATATAAAATAAAAAGGCCCACCTGATATACTGATGCGCTCAGTGATCATAACGGTTAAAGCCTGAAATATGATAGTGAACGTAACAAAATGTAAATATTCATAAATTGATGTTTGATGTAGTGTCTTGTGATGTCATAGTTCTAAAACACTTCCTAATCCTAACATGGTTTTTGCTGAATCTAGTGACATCGGAAGCAAGAATCCCATTTTCATTAAAATATTTTTGAACTTGAAGCTGTTCTTAAAAATCTTAACTTACCAATCAAATTAAAAGGCTCTTTGATTGTGAATTTTTTTTAATTTGATTTGAATTCTTTCTGCACAATGTTAAAATAAATCCAAAATACAGAATATCTAAAACCGTTATCCAACACCAGTCAAAAGATTCCATAAATTGCTCATCTTATTTGCTCATCTTAATTGCTCATCTTAATTGCTTATATTATTGCTGATGGGTTATTAATGACAGGATTAATTCTTTGTGTTAATTCTTATCAAGGAATAATTTATGTCATAAACGAATTTTCGCACCTCATAAATTTTTTTTGGTCCGAATTATATGAAATCGTGCAATTGTTGGACATTATCATCAACACTTTCTATTCCAACAAAGGAACAATTTTCTTCCAAGGATTAAATTCATCGTGTCATCTTGGTAGCAGAACGTGGTTCTGGTTATCTAGCCAGAACATGGTAATTTTTGTGATATTTATTGAGTTATTTGAAATTTTATAACAATGTAAAAGGCGAAACATTTTCCCTTGGGGGTCCCTTTTACTGCAATAAATTAAATATAAGCTTTATGACTAAATCTAATTTATCTGAGGAATTACATAGCAAGCGGAAAACTATCTTATTACGGTGAAAATATACAGTGTGTTGTAAGTGCTGATGTAGATGGAGAAATCAAGGTTTGTACTGACGTACCAAGTTCGTTCTCTGCTCTATCTTTCAAAGGCTGGAAATTGTCAAACTTCCTTGTAGCCAACTGAGTAACAAACAATGCATGTTTCATTTTAAAAGAAGCAAGGTCATTACAGAGTTGTAAAAAGTTTGTTGTTTCCATGAAGCTTCAAATTTAAAAAATTGAGATGATCGGTAATATCAAGCAGGAATGCGAGATCGTTCATCCATTCGTTGCTAGCAAGGCATTCACGTTCGGCAGGTAGGTTATTGATTTCTGCTAAAAATTCTATGACATGATTTTTTAAAGCCCAAATTCGTGAAAATACTTTTCCTTTTGATAACCATCTGACCTCACAATGCAACAACAGTTCGCCATTATTTTCTGAGTCTGCAAGGAATTGTCTAAATACCCACCTGTTCAAAGCTCGTGTTCTTATTTTTTAACACATTTGATAACTACATCCATCACATGATTCATATTCAACATTTTCCAACACAATACATCCTGATGAATGATACAATGATACGCTAACAGAGGACGTTTAAGAAATTTAGTCAAAATTGACAGGCAACCAACATGATTGCCCACCAGTGCTGATTTAATGTCAGTACAGATGCTATCTAATTTTGTATAATCCAAATTATGTTTTTCCACACAAGTTTTGAGAATTTGAAATAAATCTGTTCCTTTAGTAGTGCCTTTTATTGCATAAAAACTAAGCAATTCTTCGATTAGATCAAATAAATCACTAACACCTCGGATAAAAACAGATGCTTGTGCATAATCACAAATATCAGTGGGCTCATCAATTGCCAAAGAGAAAAAATTACAGTTAGTGGCATAAAAAACAACCTGCTCATTGATGTTATCTGAGAGTTCTTCAAAATGAAAGTTTGAGAACAATGTTCTACAACCCTCTATAGCAGGGCTTCTTTAACCATGGGTCGCGACCTCATTTGGGGTCGCGTAGCAAAATTCTGGGGTTGCGAGAGATAAAAATACAATTTAACAGAAAATGTTTTTTAACTTGTAAAATTATTGTTATAAAGATAAAATAACAATTATCGTAGATAAATATATCATAAAATCTTCTAGTTCGGAAAGATTGTTTGTACCTGCATTTCTATTAAGAGTATTGTAATAACTTGAATAACATTTACTATGAATTAGAAGATGTTATAGGAATTTTAAAAAAATATAAATTTATTTTTCTTTTATATTTGTATGGGGTCGTCAAGAAACTCGCAATCATAAATGGGGTCTTGAATTACAAAAGTTTAAGAAGCTCTGCTCTATAGCATTATGCTAGTTATAAAGAAGCTGTAGTAAAATTTTTAGCTGAAATTAATAATATTTAGGACTTGCTCAACTCAATCAAAGTTATGTTTAATTTGTGCCGCGACTATACGATCGAGAGTTAATTATAAAAACAGCAGAATACACCAAGGTCTGTGTAAAATGCAAGGTTCAGTATATTTATTATAAGTAATCAGCTAAAACAATATTAGTGTACTGTAAGGTTCAATCAATTTTTCATTATAGAACATAGTCCTAGGCAGTAACCAATTGCCGAGCCTAAGTCTGTAGAAAAGCAGTTTTTATGGCAATACATGGTCAATTCACAATCCAGTTACTCAGTTAGTGTTCACGTTAATCACTTCGATGCATTGTCTGCAGCTTGGCATCAATTGCTGATGACTTAGTTGGTGCTGAAAATTTATTTCTGTAGAAGCAGATATTGATTCTGTTCTTCATCACGTGTCAAACTTGAGTTGAACTCTTGGATCAGCGCAATCCCACGTTCGGCCATGTCGTTGACAACTCTGACAGATTGGACAAGATTCTGGCTTTTTTGATACTCTGTTTGGCATTCCCAGTCACTGGGATCAACCTGCATGAAGTTCTGGGATATGCCAAGAATCGTAAAGAAATTGGTCGTGCTTTTCGTCACAACATTGTGAAGTTTCTTTGTGGTTGGGTGCTGGAATGGCTGAATTCGTTTCAGAGGCTTATCCGAGCCTTCGACTTCTTGAAGTGCGACTACCATTAAGTGCTTCTCTTCTGTAGTGACAGCATCATCGAAGAAGGCAAATGCAATAAGGGTTTCAGAGAGGTACCAAAGGTGACGTTGAAATTCAGTAGTGGCAACTTTGGCGATTTCAGTATTCGGTTACTCTGATTATGCGCAAAGCAGTGCAAGATCACGTCGTGGTGCACAGTGCGCAACTGGACTTTCAAACCAGAAACAATCTGCCCTCTTCAATCCTTATGGTGGACATGGCATCCTGTGGACAATGTCAAAGAGATCGTCCAGGCTTTCCTGGAATTTCGCTTGATTGGACAAATTCGTTTCTGAATTGCGACTGATATTCTTCTTTAGATCCTGCCAGTCAAAGTGCAGTTTGCGAATGTGCTCGATCAAGTGATTTGGGGCCTTAGTCGGGATTCGGGCCATATCCCATATCGGCAGTAGTAATAATGCAGACTTTCCAATACTATCCTTCAGATTCATGTTCTTGACACTGTGATAGTGAAACAGAACCTTCAAGACATCTCCACGTGATGGAAGTTTAGAAGTTTGGAAATGTTCATTCGTCGATCCAACTAACCATATGGAACTTGCTGAACGCGTACTGCATGTGGCCATTATACTGGATCTGAAAATAATGTGAATAATTTGCATTGTACATTGTACATTATAATACTATATATTAATCACAATTTTACTCAAATAATTTGCAACTGTAGAAACTAGTAAAATGAATAGCAGTGTTAAATAGAAAAAAACTTGCCTCGTTTCAGCACTCCACTGTAGTATTCGGTGTTCCGCAAATAAAAACTTGATTAAAATTAAAAAACTGCAAAAATGTCAGCAATCAACAATATCTGCAAGTACAGGTCACATGACCAAAGAACTCAGACATGAATCGGTTATAAGTAAAAAGCAAAAATAAATATTTTGGCCGATGATTGATAAAAACAGCAAAATTCACATTTTTGAACATTCAAATGCATTGAGCAAGTCCTAAATATTATTATATCTTTATAATATTTTGACTACAGTGTCTATATGAGCCACCATAAAATGCTGGGTTGGTGGAAGCTAAATACTTAATTTAAAATATTTCCATTGTGGATGGCAACACCCTAATGGGCCTGGATATATTATTTGACTATAAACTTTTTTTGAATTTAAATTCTATATTTTGTCTCCAAGCATGTGGCAACAATTTCAAGTGCTGGCTCAATAACTTCTTCACCATCTATAAAAGTTTTTTTTCTTTGCTAAAGAGAAAAACAACATCAAGTCACTTTTATTTTTACCCTGTAATTTGTTAAACAATATTTGGTGGTTGGTGAAAAGCCATTTTCTTTTCTGTCAATAAATTCTTGCTTGATATCAGAACCCAGTGGATATTTACTGGTCAAATCGGCATCTGCGCTGTTGTAGTGTCTTTCCAAGTTATATTTTTTAATGACATACAAAAAATTCACAAATCATACAATTTGGTTTTCCATTACGACCAAGCAAAAACATGTACCTTTCTTTCCAGTCATCATTAAATCAACGATATGTGAGGTTGGAACTTTCCCCAAGTTTTCGTTTCCTGTCATCTGAATTTTTACTCATTGTTTTTGGTCCAAAATTTAATTTTAAATCTAAATATATTAACATTTAACCTTCAATTTAGGTTCATAATAAACACGCGTTGTTAGCAGAAGCAGTATAAACGCTGTCATGTGCGTTACAAAAGTGAACTTAGATAATAAAAACAAATTAATCGTAAAAATCAAAGTAAGCCTTAATAAAAAAAGACAATTGCAAGATGACAAAATAAGATACAAAATATTACAGGTTGAAGTAAATTTTAAACATAGTAAAAAATAGAAAACACTGAAAGTAAAATTTACTTAGTATGTTTTATATTTAAATTTGTCACTTTGTTATATTGTATAGTTGTTAAATGTAAAACCTAAGATTGCAAATTAATTAATAATTACGTTTTTTAATAATTTGTTGGAAACCCAAAGGCGGGTCACATTCAAGGGCTTGACGGGCCACGGCTTGAAAACCTCTGCTGTATATCTATGAGAAATAGTTAAAATTATTCAAACAATTTTTTTTAAAATAATTACACATCCGTCGAAGCTCAAGCTTGAACATTACCCTCCAACCAATTTGTAGATTTTCGAATTCGGTCAGATCTTTTCAGTTCATGCCTCTCAGGATCATATCTTCTTAGATCTGAAGATGAGAACTCACTTGCACTTTCGTTATTGCTTTCTTAGAAAGAACTACTCTTCATTCTGTCTTCATTCATGTTTTTCAAAGCCAATCTTATATCCGATACATGTCGAATTATTCCATCTACAGTTATTGAAGTTTCAGAATTCATACCGGTGACATTTCCATCGAGATCCTCTAGGCTTAACATAAACTTTATCGCCTAGCTTAAACTTGGATGTTAGTGATTCTGCAACCGATTGGCTTGAAAATTCGAATGGATATTCCCAAACATGTTGTGATCTAAGATTTGAAGGGACGGAATCTAACCTAATTCCATTCGTCGGAAGAGAATTATACAAAAATACTGCTTACGCAGCGTCACACCCGACCGTGTCATCGTTCTTTTTACTGTTCGGTGGAATCTTTCCACAATAGGCGTTTCGGTAAATCATCTTTACACAAAATAGCTCTCACAGCGTTCAAATTTCATTAGACTGGAATTTTCTACTTTTCTCCAAGTGTATTTCGAACGGTACACAATGCTCGAAAAATATTGATAGAAGATTATCACGAACGTCTATTTTATTTTCCGTATTCAACTTTCGCTAGATTGAGAATCTGCTTGGTCCACAATCGATTACACTCAAATATACAGAGTTACCATAATGCGTTGTATCCACTGCTAGTCTTTGCCAAACTTCCTGTACACTTAAATGCCTCTTTGACCATTTTATAGGTGATGGATCGACTCGTTTACACGTTTGGCACTGTCCCACAATTTCTTTCACTGATGATCTTGAGGCGGATGGATCCATTTTTCTAGCTGACAACAATGTCCGGTTTACTCCAAAGTGGTGATCCGCGTGGCAACTCCGTATTAAACTCATGTTGTAGTCTCTATGCTATGTTCGAAATCGTTGCATCTGTTTCTCAGTTGTGACACCCACTCATTAGATATCCTGGTCATTTCATCTACCTTGTTTACCACCGTCGACACTAACTCCACCGTGACATTTATGTCGTATTCGTTTGTTATCGTCATGAACATCTCAAGGTGACGTCGAACCAATAATTCAGAGAACCCCTTTACCTTTGGTCTGGAATCATCATTGAGAACTGCCTTCAACCAGCTATATACCGAAGCCAATTCTATGTTGAGTAAGACAGCTTGGAAATTACAACTGATAGCTATTTCTATTCCATTAAAGACAGCCTCCAATTCGGCAAGGTTTATGTGGGCTGCATGGTCTGGCTTGTAGCATTCTCCATACGCACTGTTCCGATTTCCAAAACTACTCCAATTGCAAGATTACTCGCATCACACTAAACAATTCCGGAATCAGTATTTTTCACGTTCCATTCTTCTTCCACTGGATCTTGTTTCTATACTTTATCTGTGATTTTTCTCATTATCGCTACTGTCATTGTATCCAGTTCTTGATCCCATCCTGTCACCAGATAGTCGTTTTACAAACGAACAAGACGATCAAACAACTTCAACTGGAAAATGTTCGATCATTTGCCCAGCCCATGAAAGCAGTTGTCGCTTGGTGATCTCTCCTGCGATTCATCAATTTAATTATCCCGATTCCAGAGATATTCCCATATTTTCTGACTCATTTTAATTCAAGAACTCAAGCTCTAACAATAAAATATGGATTCTTCGCATCCAATTCAAACTTTTACAAGTGTTTTACCACAGATTCCGCTGAAACCAGGCTTGTATTTACAAATAAATCATTAATGTATGCATCCATTCCTTTGCAGATGCCAGCATCCATTGATAAAACATGCTTTAACACAGTTGTCATGATTTTCGGCGCAACGTTAAGACCGAAACCGAGTCTTGTAAGAGCAAACGTCTTTCCCTGTAATTTACCTACTTCGAAGCTCATAAAGATTCGGCAACACGTATTTGTAAATATGCTGATTTTAAATCAATAGCAACACATCGTCACCCCATCTCCACCATTTCCTCAATTTCTTTTGACAGGCCTTGTGACTTGATACATATTTGTTTTATCGATAATCCAAGACTGGGTTCACTTTTGCTTTATTTTGTTGTATAGCCACCATCAAAGGAAGCACGGCTTTAATCTTACCACTATAAGTCTGCAACCATTCATTCTTATTCCAATTTTCAACAGCCTCGTTAAATTCGTTTCCCGCTTTGTGGGGAACTTTGTACTGAAATATAGAAGGCTTCAGTGCTTCTGGAGCGCTATCAATTCAATTACACTTCACCGTCAATACATTATTGTAAAAAGTTGCCAAGAAATTCATGGCCTCAATGTTTTTAACTGAATTTGGAACTCTTCTTGATTCTACCACTCCTCGCTCATTTGTATCAACATTGACGCCCAAGCAACAAATTACTGGTCACGTGTGTTCATTCGCCAACTCCATCAAATTAACTTGCTAAATTTGTTAAAATAAAAGCGACTTAAATTTTCTATTTTAATCAAGCAGATTTTTTAATTAAACAAAAATTTGATGGCAACCTTAACATCCTTTATTAGAAAGCGAATCCTTTTCATAACTAAAATATAATAAATATATATTCATTTTATGTTTTCAGTTGACTTTATGCTAAAACCACCAACTCATTAACATTAACTTTAATTACTATTTTTGTTCAAAAATTTACGAAATATTTAGGATATGACAAAAAAGAATGAAGAACAAATTCAAGAGTTCCTTAAATCTAAAACAAATTTCACTCATTTTATTCTCGATTCCAAACTACCGAACCTTCAATTAATAGTAGCTATGAAACAAAAAACCCAATTTATGCCTTTCGTTGTATCTGAACATTTTGATGATACATTTCATGATACATTTGAAATAGGACAAGAATTTGATATGCCAACCTTCTCTGGTTGGTTTTGGAACAATCATTTGCAAAAAAAAATGCATAGCTTTTCAAGAAAGTGTTTCAAAGAAATATTAAATGTTGGTGATTGTAATAGTCAATTGGAAAAGGAATTGAGAGCGGACAAATTAGAGAACTATTGGATAAAACAGAAAAAGCGATTACACATTACTGCAGCGTATATAGGAAATAAAGAACCACAAGAGCAAGCACAATATTTAAACAAAGTATTCAAACAATTTTACATGACTACCAAAGTTTCTGTCACTGGACTTTTGCTGACTCCTAGGACAATCAGCTGTCATGCTGTCGTAAATGATAGAGAAATATGGTTGTTTGATCAATCTCTAAAAGGTGAGTTAAAATAAATATTATTTTTCACTGATTCATAAGATAACCAGATAGAAATCTGTGGTGCTAGTTTTTCTCTTAAATTATTGAATTTTCAGTTGGCAAAAATTCGGTAATTTAAAAGATATTAAACAGCACTAGTGGTCTATCCGATTAGCTTGAGAGTCACTGATATATGAATTACCATCATAATGAGTAATATTGCACCGCTAGCTCAGACCCCCCTGGAAAATATCTAGGTCGAATCCAAATTTTATGTAGGTCGAGAAAATATATATATAAAATTTTTAATACATACTTTTTTCTAGGAAGCCAATCAAAATTAATGTCACAAAAAACTTTCAAAATTTTTCTAAGTATTTAAAAACAACCATTTTTTCGAAAAATGTATTTAGGTCAACTAAAATTTTTCCAAGTATTTAAAAACAGCTGAATTTTCGAAAAAATTATATAGAGCTATTCAGATTTTTTATATGGAAATACATATAAGAAATTATTAAATTTATAGGATATTTTAGAGTTTTAATTATTTTGAGGGGAGACCCGTCAAAAGAGCGCCGACAAAAGAGCGATTACATAACGCATTCAATTAACAAGATCACATTGAAATCAAACTGGAACGTCATCTAGATGGAGTTTATTCAAAGGAGCTAATGTTTCAATGATGGACTACCTACGAGGTATAGCCCACAACTTATACCTAAATGCAACTATAAATAAAAGTTTTATTAGTTTGTAATTCCTTCATTTTGTTAAATTTCATTTCAGTTAGATATCACTTTAGACCTAAACATTTAAAATCTTTGTATGTGTTATTAGATTGCGTTTTGAATAATTGGACTTCAGTTCATAGTCTATTAAGATGCCCGCAAACGTTTAATTAAATATACCAGTTTTTTAAAAGAAACTGAACAATTAGTTTTTTAAAGAAAAAATAAAGAGTTAACATCAAACGATGCGTTCTGATTTGATTTAATTTTCTTGTCCTTATTTATTAAATATTCTTTTTCAATCATTAGTTTGCGCTCTTTTGTCGGGGTGCCATTTTGAGGATTTTTTAAGAAACTTTAAGCAAACAACTTTACATTGACAATAGGATATCATCAAATGTCAACATTACTATAGGAATAATATCCCAAAATTTAAAATCCCTAAAAATTTTTTCCCCAAATTTTCAAAATTTTTCTGAGTATATAAAAATAGTCAAAGATATTCCTATTGAATATAATGTTATTCTCAAGCAGGAATCCACTGAACAAAAGAAAAAATTCAAGGGTGTATTTTGTTAATTTTTTGATGATGAAATTAAATGGTCACGAATTAAGTTTCATGTAAATGAAACATTTTAGAAAAAATTGACTTGGATTTTAAAAATTATTTCCAATGGTCTATAGAAGTATATTTTATTGATGATTTAATTCAGATTTTAAATATTTAGGTAATTAATAACGAATCGCAATATGGATTGATTCCATTGGTGGATGGGTCATCTTGTCTGAAATCGCTATAAAAGCAAAAGAGAATAATGCCAAATATAAAAATCTAAAGAATTTATTGAAGCTTTTGACTAGATTAGCAGTTTCAATTATTTTTATAAAGGTTTATCAAAAACTAATAAATATTTAAATATTTATTGTTGTGAATTGAAATAAAATTAAAGTTTTATTTATCATCACATATACAATTTTCATCTTTGTAATTTTCATTCATTATATTTGTGACAATATATATATATATATATATATATATATATACAAGTTGGAAAATTATTACATTCATCTTCATCTACTGTTTTAATACCATTTATCGAATCATTAATTATAGGTTTCTGTTTATTTTCTTTTGTTACAGGTTGTTTATTTATAATTTCATTGTTTATATTATCTTCAATATATGACATGATTTCTTCATTAGTTTCCGAGTCTTCATTAATTTCAGAATAATCAAATCAAGAAGAACCCCATCCATTTGTTTCTGAAGCCATTATGAAATCTTTTATTTTTATGCCACATATTTATAATTTCTCAATCAAAAAGTTGATTATATATACTAAATAAATTTAATAAAGATTTAGATATTATTATTTATCATTTTCAGACATAATTATTATGTAATAATTATTATAATTTACAAAATAATTTTTGTTTACCTATATTTTACATTATTAATATACATTATTATTAGTTTTTTTAATACTATTATCAAGATTCATCTCAAATGTTCAAATATATCGATAAAATAAATATCATAAATAAATTCATAAAATAAAACAAACAAAGGAATGAAAACTTTATTAATTTGTACAACATTATTAATTTACACTAAATTCATCACAATCATCATATAGGAATAATGTCCAAATGACATTTGACAAACATTTCATCTTCATAAAATTGTATGTCTTCGTGCATTCTGGTAAAAAATTGGCTGAGAATCATCTTGTCATCAAACTACATTTGAAAATCGAACATAATAGAAACTTTTTTTTACAGTATCCGGATTCTATAAAATAAATCAAATCAAATAACTTAATCAATTTACTTTAAAAATATAAATTATCGGAAAGTCCAAATAATTTAATTTGTACTGTAAAAATTCCACTGCTTTCCTTCTTTACATCTTCGTTTGAAGTTTTCTTGTTTGTCATTATCATTGGTTTTTCTTTTTATTATTCCTAAATTAATATTATATAAAGTAATAAATAATAAAATTGAAGTTACAGTTATTCTGACGAATCATTATAGTTTTTTTTGATCCATTGAAGTATTCTTTTATTTAATTTATTGTTGCTACTTTTTTGATCCATTTGAAGTTATATTTTGTAATTTTTCAATCACCTATATATATATATATATAAATATAATTTAACAAAATTTAATGACATCAAGGTGCTGAAGAAGAACATGGAATGATACAGGATAATTTTTACAAGTTGAAAAATATGAAAATAATTAGGGTTTTAATAAAAATTGATCAAGTAGATTAAAGAAAAATGATGTCATCATTATAGATGATTTGTATCAATAAGCTAATAAAGAAAAGGATTTTAATAATTTATTAACAAAAATTAGTAGACATGTTAATTTAAATGTTCAATATTTGACAGTTTTCAAAAATCCTAGAAATGATACCGTTATTGACTTTGGCAGGACAATCTTATCCAAATAATCGTCATTTTTTAATAAATGCATTTCAAGATGCTGCAAAAATTCCTCATGGTTATATATTTCTTGATTTCACACAACAATGTTCTTATGATTTACTGGTTAGAACTGATATTTTCAACAAAGATGGGTCAAAGTTGAAAACATTCTATAATAAAAATTTTTTTGAAAGCACGAGTTAAAAATAATAGAAAATCTATAAAATGTAATAAAAAAAAACGAAAGCTAAAGATGCACCAAAAAAAAGTTATACATCTTCTAAAAAACTTGTTACCGAAAACTTTCCGGCAATGAATCTCATTTCAAAAAACTTGAAACCCTATAAAAAGATTAAATAAATCAAATCATTCAAAAAATCATCGTAGTTTTCCGTTTTTTAATGCATTGTTAAAGGCTCTAAATATGAAAAGAATGACTATTCTACAATCATTTCCAAATTTTGTTGTCGATGATTTATTAGATATAATACTCAAAGAATCCAAAAAGCGTATATTAAATAAACCATTGTTATCATTAGCTAACAAAAGTAGAAAACAAATGAGAAAATTTTTATATAAACAAGGAGGGTTTATTGCTGAATTAATATCATTGGCATTATCATTATTAGGTGGAGCTGGATTATTAGGTGCGCCAAAATAATTATTGAACATAATCATAAGCATGGATGGTAAACCTTCATTACCCAATTTTAATCTTAATTTTAAATCTTCCTCTTGTAATGGAGAAGATTTGGACAAACCCAAAAGACGAGGCAGGTTTCGGTGGAGTCGAAAAGTTACAGAAAGAGTTCCGAATTCGAAAGCCGAAACACAGAAATGGTTATCGGGTCAGCTAACGTACAGTTTAAACAAGCCCACAATGAAAATTCCAACAAAAGCATATAAAACGTTTGGTATTAACGATTTATGGCAAATAGATTTGATGGAAATGATACCATACTCAAAGACTAATAAAGGATACAAATATATTTTGACATGTATTGATGTTTTCAGTCGTTTTGCGCTAGTGCAATTCCTACCAAAACAAAGTCTGCAAATGAAATGTCTATCGCAATTAATAAATTATTTAAAGATGAACATCCAGATAATTTACAGACCGAATTATTATTATTATCAATATTATTATTATTATAGGTAAAGAGTTTTACAACAGCAAAGTTAAGCAAATCCTGAATTGGCTCAAAATCAATCATTACTCTGTACATTCTCAATACAAAGCCGCTCATGTTGAGAAATTTAATTCAACATTGAGAGACATAGTAAAGAAATGGTTCGTGCACCAAGGTAATAAAATATGAAATCATATGGAATCATTACCCAAAATAATTCATAGTTATAATTATTCATCACACCGAGGTTTGAATGGGTTGAGACCTGTAGACGTATCATCAAAAACATCAGTTAAATTATGGCTTTCTAAAAACATTGAAAAAATTAAAAACCCAAAATATAGTATCAGTGATCATGTTAGAATTAGTAAAATATCTAATACACCATTTATTAAAAATTTTGATACAAATTGGAGTGACAAAGTCTTTATCATTTCAAAATAAATGTTAAACAAAGTCCAGTCATGTACGTCATTAAAGATTATGCTAATAATGAATTAGGTGGTAAATTTTATGAACAAGAATTACAAGTATTTAGAATTCACAAAATATTGAAAACTAAAATGATCGGTAAGGATAAATAATACTATGTCAAATAGTGTGGATATCAAAACCCATCATGGATATCAGGAAAAGATCTAATAAAATAAATTTCTATATAATTTTACCTAGTAATACTTGTCCGACAATACATCCAGATAATCAAGCAAGTAAATTCATGGTTGACCTTCAAAATCCAATTTATTTACATGGAAATTGGGAAGTTGCTTTGTTTGATTTTACCTTTGTATAAAATTTATTTCCATTATACAACAAATCAGTATTAGCCGGTCATCAAATTCTTCTCAATTCTAAACACGCGATTTATCCATTAAAAACCAAGAAAATTGTTTCATTTGCAATTGGTCAAGGTGCATCTTTCTATAAGGAACAAATATTTGGAGATAAAAGAATGCCTAATTTTATACTTGTTACTTTTCAATCTAAAACTCAATATAATGGATCATATACAGCATCAAGTTCAATATTCAAACATTTTAATGTCGCTTCTCTATCTTTATCAAAAAACACTGATTATAGCAAAACTTATTTTCAGGATTTTTAGAATGATAATTATGGTACTACATATATGCAATCTATTGTGAGAAATATGGATTATTTGGATAAAAATCTAAATTAGCAAAAGCTGTGAATACTCTTACTGATTTACCATTGACTTGTTCTGTTTTCGATGGTATAATTGTTAGGGCAAAGGGTATCTATCCTTATGATTTTGTTACATCTCTTAAGGTCCTTGAATCGAATTATGAATTACCTCCTATTTGGAGCTCTGTATCTGATGATGAATATGCGACAGCACAAGAAATTTAAACTCTGCAAAATTGTCGAACAATGTAAGATTACATGTTAGTCTACCTAAAATAGGACGTATTCCTACTTGCGAATTATTACAAAAGCAATTGCTTATAATGGTCTAGAACCTCTGAAATTTTATGGTATTCCTGGTATGTCAATGGCGTCTGCTCTCATGACATTACGGCAACCTATAGAAGTTCTACAAGATATGTAAATGTATGATTTCTATGAAGGAGGAATACGGGGTGGTAAAACATTTGTTAACAAATATTATGCTGCAAGTTCTGAAGATACCGAACTTCTTTATATTGATATTAATAATCTAAATGGTTGGGCTCTTAGCCAAAATCTACCTTGTGGTAACTTTGTTTGGGTGCATAAGAATCTAAATAATGTGCTCAGTGAATGTATGAGTGGGAATATCGAACTCCTTCCATATGGTTACACTATTGAAATTGACATTGATATTCCAGATCGCTTGCCAAATTCTAAAGTTGAGAAGCTAATGCTCACTCATTGGCCCAAAAAGAACCATGTTCTTTATTGGAGACTTCAAAATCTGTATATAAAATTAGGTGCGATTGTTGTAATTATACATAGAGCAATTAAATTTAAACAAGCACCCATTTTTAAAACAAATAAAAATACAAATCTGCGCTCAAACTCTACATGTGAGCTGCATAGAGATTTGTACAAATTATTTAATAATAGTTTATATGGTAAATCTGTAAGGAATTGGAAAAAACGAATGAATTTGAGGCCATGCAATTCAGCTGAAAAAATGATTGTATATGATTCAAAGCCGACTTTCAGAAAATCAATCAAAATTGATGATTATTTGATTGCTGCACATCTAAATAAAGGTTCAATCTGCTTAGACCGACCTAACTACATTGACCAATCTGTACTAGATTTGTCTAAGTTGCGGATATACCATCTTCAATAAAATGAATTGGCGAAATATAGAGAGGAATTAAATTGTGATATTAATATCGTTGCTCTCGATACCGATTCATTTTTTCTTGAGGTTTTGAACTGTAAGCTTGACACTCTTTTGCCAACAATAATTAGAAATAAGCTTTTAGATACATCGAATTATGACCCGGTACATCCGTTATACTCGAGAAACCTTGACTCAGTGATTGAAAAATTCAAAGATAAATGTAAAAATCTCGGGACTCCGGAATGGGTTTTCTTAAAACCCAAATATTATAGTTTATTAGATAAAAAAGATACTATGAAAGCTAAGGGTGTTAACTTAATTGGTACAGAGATCGGTCATCAGTCATATATAGGCTGTTATAACAATAATTGGATATATTCTGTGCCACAGGCTAGGATAGAAACGCGCAACCTTATACTTTCAAAAATATTAAAATCGCCTTATCAAACAACGACGACAAGCGATTATGGGTGGGTAAAAATAGCAGTCTTGCATTTGGTCATTATTTAGGTTTCGATGTCAAGATGATTATGGCGGAGATATGATGTCACAAGATGAAATTCATTCAAAAGAAGATAATAACATTTACAATGATATTTTTGATTCGATAATTTAGTTTAATAAAATTTAATGTAAAACAATTCTTGTTTTTGATGTTCAGTTATTATTATTTTATAATTTCAATTTACAAACTACGACACCAGCCCCTGTGGCGCTGGTAACGGCCGGGCGGGTTGATGAATTAATTTTGACTTGAATAAATTTAATTTTTGATGATTAAAAAATGTAATATTAAAACTACAAAACTTCTAGAATCTTAACAAATGTGCATGGTATTTGTCATTGTCGAATCAAATCATGTTCATAGTTTGTGAATAATTTTATAAAAATTTACAAGTTTTTCACTTGGAAAAATTTTGAAAATTTGGCGTATATTGAGTTAGGAAATTATTTTAGGGATTTTAAATTTGGGATATTTTAAATTGGGAAATTATTTTAGGGATTTAAAATTTTGGGATAATTTGAGTTGGGATATTTTTCCAATGTGAAAGTTATTGAATGATAACATCTCAATGTTTAAATCAAAGTTTATTTGTTGACGTAAAATCATCAAACAAATCATAAGGTCGATATAATCTTGAATTGATTGAATGTATAATGTATATATTCGTAAATATTTGTAAGAATTTTTCTAAGTTTTTAAATACTCTGAAAAATTTTGGGATATTTTTCCTATAGTAATGTTGCCATTTGATAATATCCCATTGTCAATGTAAAGTTGTTTTCTTAAAGTTTCTTAAAAAATCCTCAAAAAAATTAAAACTCTAAAATATTCTACAAGTTTAATAATTTCCTGTATGTATTTCCATATAAAAATATGAATTGCTCTATATAAATTTTTCGAAAATTCGGCTGTTTTTAAATACTTGGAAAAACTTTAGTTGACCTTAATTTTGAATGGCTCCCTAGTAAAAAGTATGTATTAAAAATTATATATATATATTTTCGTGACCTACATAAAATTTGGATTCGACCTAGATATTTTCCAGGAGGATCTGAGTTAGCGGTGCCCAATCATACTACTATAATGATATTTGATTATTGAAGGCTTTTACAGTATTTTAAAATCTTGCACCCCAAAGCTAGTGATCTCAGTAATCTCAAATCATTGCTAAGTGTTAATTAATTTCTAATTAACATCAGTTTCCAAGCTGCTAAATTATATGAAAACCGCGGGCTAAAACTGATCCAGTTCCTAACATTTGTTTTCTGAATTTTAGAAATATTTTGTTTATTTAAAATCTATTTACTCTTTTTTTGATATCCCTGATATTGTAGAAATACTCTATTGGCGTTCATAATATTAGCTGCATATATGTTAATCCCCCTTTTTATTGGGTACACAAGGTACCAGAAAACCAATAACTTATTTTCAGTCTAAAGGGCTAAATCAAATACAAAAATTATTATCCAATTACATATTTTTTATCATTTCCAACAATTGCAAAAGTATCAAATTTGCCATTTCACTTTCAAGATTTCCATTTCGTGCTCAATAAAATTTCATTGATTATTTCACTTACATTTTTAACAGTTGCGGGAAAATTATAAATCGTGAATTGAATTTTTATAACTTTAGAAAAATTTCATTTGCTGACCCACGTTACGGTGAGGACAGCACCGGGTGTTAGCCCAGTGGAATCGGGGCCCGACGAGTTAAAAATACAAGAAATGATACTATCGAAGAAAATACCTAAGCAAACTTTTGAAACTAGATTGGGAACGGTGCAGGATTGGGGAAATTGCTGTTTCTATATGATGCTGAAAAAACATTATAAATACGATTTGATGTTTTTGTCTAGCCAATAATAATATATATTTGGTGTATGACTGGACTTTTATGTTGTTTATTCTCCTTTTTTTATTTCAAGATTTATTATTATTTCTCTTTCGTTTTAATTCATTGTGAGGTGTCAATATTTCTGTCAATATTTCTGTTCTGTCAATATTTTTATAAAGTAATCTGACAAATCTCTGTCAGACATCTCCATCCTGTAAATTACACCAGACGGCTTCATAAATTGGCACAGTATGCGATACACCGATTCCAGAATCCAAAACGATAATCGTTGTACACCCAGACGCGTTTAAAGAAATAACTGCTTGTATTGCATCATACGTGGTTGATGAATCTATTGTTTCAAGCATAATTTGAGTCTTCTTCTCATGATTCTTCTTTGAATTCAATGCGCTTCATTCAACAAAACTGCATGTTATTCTAGTACTACTCATAGCTCATAACATGTGAGATATATATCATTTTCTTCATTTACTTCATCACAATTTGCAGATTTAAAAATTCCAATAGACCTTTTCATTTTAATTCTTTAATTTTCCAAATAATTTTAAAAATTGTGTTATTTTGAAAAACATATTTTACTAAAGTAATACAACTAAACAAATCTTGTTGGTAATTAGGATAAAAAATCTAAAAAAATTAATACAATTACAGAGTGCACATGGACGCGGGCACACACAAAACTAGAAAACTAAGGCGCATAGACGCGAATATTACAAAAAAATAATAAAATAGAGGTACAGTCGGCAAAAATACACTTCCCACACAGACGCACAATATGCAAAAATTGCAAACAGGTTTGACCAATTATTATTATTATTATAAGAACTTCTTTTGACTATGAATCAGTATATCTGTTTTTTTGGTATCGTGAGTTTTCCGCAATGCCCTTTTCAAGTGATTTAGTATTATTATTATCAGGTCACATAGCTGCCTGTTGTCATTAAGCCAGCAAATCACCTTCAGTTTGTCTACTGGTACACGTTGATTTCATCTGGGGAGCTGGATTTCGAACGTTTTGAAATCCCAACTGTGGCTAATTATCGGAAATGGTCCATTGTAAACTGGCTCCTGCGAAGTTCTCAATTTCGTTTTGAACAATAAATAAGTATACGTTTATAGATCAGTTCCATTTTTGTTTTCATTTTCGTCTGATAATGTCGTCTCCAGGAATCTGTCCAATTTTTCCGCAAGTGTTTTGGCATTGCAACGTATATAGCATTTCGGATGTAACATTTTGAAGTCCTTTTTTGTTTACTGGAGGTAATGGTCCAACAATTCAAACGTGTATGATTTTGAATTTCCTGAGTTCCGGGAGTTCTTTGAGGTCTGATTTTGTGTGCCGTGTTATTTTGTTCATTTGTAAATCTCTGCACGATCTCTGAATTTTAGACCACAAGGATTTAAAATATATTAGCTATATCGTCGGGTTCGCTACTGGATGAAATTTTTTGTGAATTCCCTGAAATTCCCTGAATTGGAGAGTTTCTGGTAATATGATTCGGGCTGGTCGATTGTCACATCTATCAGTATGCCATCATCCTTTCTTCGGGCTCTTATAGAGTGAGATGCTTCGATGATTATAGAGAATTCTGGTTCCTGTTGCTTCTAAATTATTTCTGTTTTAGTTAAGGACACAGATCGAATGCTTAAATTTCAAATTGATCATCATATGGTGTCATTTGTCTTGATAAAATGTCTGCAACTAGATTGGCTTTGCACTTTATGTAGTTGACTTTTACGTCAAACTGATTGAAAAATCGTATCCACCTTCATTGTCAACTGGAAGGATCTTTCATAGTTTTTGTATGGATCAGTGGTTTGTGGTCAGATAGTATCTCAAATATGTTGCCATCTAAGTAATGCTTAAAATGCTTGATAGCCAGATATAAAGCCAGGAGCTCTTTGTCAAAAGTTGAGTATTTCTGTTCGGACTTGGTAGGTTTTCTGGAGATTACGCTGATGTAAATAATTTTGTTTTCTCCAGTTCTGCGAGTTAAAGTGGCACCAACTTAAATGTTAGATGCATTTGTACATAAAGTGAATACTTTTTATGAATCAGGAGACTCATATAAGTAATTTCATGAAGTTTTTTCTTTTACATTTCAAAATATCGAGTGTGTTCAGTCCATGTGTATTTTCACTTGTCCTTTGTACTGCATTTGACCAAGTCATGCAATATGGTCATTATTTCAACCAGATTTAAAGTTAATTAATGATAAAATTTTACAGCACTTCTTAATGACTTGGTAGCATTTGGTTTTGGAAATGATGAGATGAATTCAATTTTTGTCGGATTGTGGTGAGATTATTACTTGTGAGATGTTAGAACCAAAGAATCCCACTTGGTTTTTTTTTCTCTGCAGCGTTTGTTTTTTAATTTATGGGTAAATTTGCATTTTCTAGTGATTTTCGAATTATTGTCTGCTCCTTTGTTGACTTCGTGAAGATCATAATGTCGTTAATATAAGCCCGAGAGAATTCGCTAAATGGACGGAAGATTTTGTCCAAGAATTTTTAAAAGGTTTATGAAGCATTTTTTAAACCAAAAAGAATTTTGAGATATTCGAACAGTTCAAGCAATGTGACTATAGTGGTTCTGGATATGTCACTCTCTGTGATTGTATCTGGCGATAGGATTTTGTTTCCTCCTAATGCGTCTGGAATGTAATTTATTCTTGATAAAGAATATCTATCTGGTTTTTGTGACTAAGTTGAGAAGTCAATAGTCTCCACTGGACGGATGGTACCATCTTTTATCGTTACTGTCACTAACCATGAGGCCCAGTCACTCTTTCTTACAGAATCCATTTATTCATTAAATCATCGAATTTCTTTTGGGCTGCTTCTAGAATTTTTCAACTTAAGCGTCTGGCTGGCTATGCTGCTGGTTGTCTCGTTGTTTCGATATTCAAAACAAAAATGATTTGATTGTCGATAGATTGTCTATATGAACTTAAGTATTTTTGCAATCAACTAACATGTAGTGAACAAGGAAATCAGCTCTCAGAATTGACCAAATGACATCATTAACCTTGAATTTCCATCGGAACTTATGTCTTAACCTTCAATTTGGAAATCTAATTTCCTTTTGTCAAAATTCGAATATTGCAATTTTCACTTTATTTGTGTTTATAATTTGTTAAATCTTAATTTTGAATTTTCTTATCATATACTATGACCAATGAGTTTGATGGTAAAGTTCTAATGCTAAAAGATTTAAAGTATGGAAATGAATTGGATAAATTAGAGGAAGAAGCAGATAAATTAAATGAGTTAACATTTGATTCTGAAATTCAATGGGAGTATGATGAAGTGGATATTGATAACGACAATTGCTTTAAACCATTTGAACTTGAAAATTCATTTCCGGATGGAAACACAGCTAACAAAGATTTTAAAACCGATTATCGAGTTGAAAAATCTTCAGATGACCTTTTTGGATTAACTGGATCTTTAATTAATTTCGATAATGAATTTGAAACAGTCTTTAACAAATTAAACTTTGTTAATAAATCACCGGTTATAGATGAAAAGGATATTCAACTAAGCCCATTGGTAAATAAGCAAACAGAAAAGATGTTGGAAACTTCACTATCCTACTCAAATATGGCTATGGAGTCGCCATTTGTAGAGTTGACGAAATTTTCCGAACTGCTCTATCAACGATTTCAACAATATCAAAATTCCGACGCAAGCATTCACGTTCTCAATCAAATAGCATCAACTCACCTGAATCAATTGAATAAAAAATTACAATTGTTAAATCTATCAATCGAAGTTCTTCCACAACTACGATATTTAAATAAAATGAAATTCACCATATGTGTTAGTATTGCCGAAATCTGAAGGTTTTACAAATTGTAAAAAGAAGTTAAGTAAACAGATGGGAAATTTAGAATATAAGATCGTCTCTAATTCGTGTAAGGTACGCAATATGTTTATTAATAATTCAAAAACTCCTGTTGGATTGTGTTCTGATTTCGTTTATCAATTTACATGCAATTGGTGTAATGCCACATACATTGTGTTGGGCCAGAACACAAACGGCCTTGTAAATGTTTAAATGAATCGGTAACACACATGCAAAAATAGCATGCAGATTTAAACTCAAACCTATTAAAACACCAATTAACCCTACCAAATATGAGAGAAAAAACAGTTAAACATAAAATTATAAACAAAAAAATAAATTAAAATAATAACAAAATGCAACAAGATCCTCAAGACTTAAATATAAACATAACACGAAAACCCAACGATTTTGACCGGAATTTGACAATTTATAAAAATGAGAGATTTCATAAAAATGAAAAAAAAATCAAATAATTCGAATTAGAAATAATTCAATTAAAAACCTAAAGAAAAAATTGTCAAATAAAATCTAAAAATAATAAAATTAAAGATTAGAATATACCAGAAAATTCCAAGGTCAAAACTTGTTTTACCAAATCAAAAAGAACACGCAAGGTTAAGGTCGTACAATAGGTATATACCAATTCATTTTTACACAATTTTAATCAGTTTTTCAAAAACTTTGAATCGTTTTAAATCGTTTTAGAACCGTTTTTAAAAATCTATTTTACGATGTAAGTGCGAGTTTTTTATTTGAAAACTCTCTTCACGTCGCATCCTCGCAACCTCAATGGAGTTCTGCTTGGGTGTCGGCGTGGGGAGAGTGATGTTTTTATGATATTTTAATTATGTTTGGATCGGGTAACTTTTATGTTATTTTAATAAATTATTTATAATGCATAAATCGTTTTTTTATTGTCGAAATTTTTCCAGCCCACAGCCAAAGACACATCACAAATTACTAAAATCAAACATATTATTCGAATTCGTGTAAGTGCGTGGAATATCGCCAATGATTCGTGCCCGTGAAGACTCCGGCGTGCGGAACGCAGGGGTCGGAACGTCAATATTATTCCGTATAGAGGAAGAGAGGGATAAGGAAGTGGTCTCTCAATTTCCATAAACTCGACCTAAATTGTATTTACACACAGCTCAAAATCATCACACGAGTATTCCAGTGGGCACTCATTAATTATAATATGAACACAACTGCGCCTAAGGTCAATCAGGGGAAGGGTAACGGGGAATTAAAACTGAAACCGTTGCTATAAATTTAAATCAAACTGTTACTATGAATTTAATATAACCATAACTTTCAAGTTGAAGTAATCACAATTATTGAATAACTGCCAGGAACTTTTGATAATTAATAAATTTAAGTTAGGGTTACGAATTTAACTAAATTATAAACTAAAGTAATTGCTGTGAACTTAAAATATAGGTTTTAATTAAAATGTTGATGAAAAGTAATAAAAGAAAAAAATCTTTGTTATGACCTTCAGTTACTACGTCCTAAATAAAAAAATAATAAAATTGAAGATCCGAAATTAACAGCAATTCCCTAGAGGGTTCAATGGAAAAAAATTAATTCCGCACGTTTAGAAAGAAATTTAACGCAACCAAGATCTGACCTATAAACCCGCATGCCACTAATACTAAATTGGATAAAATTCCCAGTAAAAGAAAATCATTACTAAAGTATAATACATCTAAGCGTCACTTAATTATGAATAGAATTTAGAGATTCCCCAAACAAATAAATTATTCCTAAGCATAATAAATCCAAGATAAATTGATCACGAATATCACAAGTAATAAAAAATATTGTTAAATTAATAACAACAACATCTATCCAACCACAATACATAAGAAATAAGAATAATCCCGAGCATAGCAAATAGATATTCCTCAACAGATAAGTGGCGAAGCCCAACACGTCCAGATTGCCCCATAAAACCAAATAGGAAAGACACCACACCCATCGTGAGATGCAGTTACTTGCCACCCGGACCAAACATTTCGAATATCTAATCAATGATAATCATATTTTAAAAATTTCACGGTTACCCGATTACGAGATCCTAACGATATAATTTTTAACCCGGTTTGACAATTGTGCAAAATCTTAACACGTTTACGGCATTAAGAATCATTCCTCCAGATGATAGACCGATATGACTGATACGGTGTACACCAATAAAAGTTTAACCACAGCTAGCTGGCAATGCCAAATCGACGCTGAAGTCCCTCCTAATGGAAAAGAAAGTAAGTTTAACTCAACATAATTGCCCACTCACCTAAAGTTTTACCCATTTTTCCTCGCCCAAAGTATCGCCAGCCCGAGAATCAACGATGTGACCATATCGGTATAACTCCAATTACAATCACCAATGATCCGAAATCCATGAGAAGTTAATTAACGGAAAAGCTGCCCATTATTTTTTACTAAACAATTTTATGATTAAATTAGCCAGAAATAATAAAATCGATTACCTCTCAGAATATAGAATCCTTACACACCTAGCATGGCATGAACATTGAAATTTCCGTAGTAATCAATAAGCATTACACACCACAATTAGGCAAGACGTGCCAATGATTGCACTAGCAGATGCACGCTCCAATAATGAATACGCCGGCAAGAATTTCAACTACCCACACACCTACGCACACACACCCCTCACTGCCAAATTCCATGAATAAAATATTGTCGACTCTCCAAAATCCATCACAAATTTTTAGACGATCAAGAAATGCACCCACAAACGAATGTTATCAATGAGAGCACAACCATCAGCAAGGAAAACGGGGATATAACCAGGAACCCAGATCCACAGCTTTGGGGTAAGTTGTAATTTTCGAGAATTCCGACGATTTATTAACCACACAACATTTTCTTTTAATAAATAATTTGTAAAAATCTCCTTTTTAAAGTTTTAAATTTCGAGAATTAGATTTCAATATGTTAAATGTATTATTTTGAAGGCAAGGAAAGTTTAATAAATCTGTAACATACAAATCGAGAACCATTGCTTCATTTCTTTTTGCAAAAAAACTCATTTATGTTATTCGGTTTTTTACTCACTCACATTTGTAATTAGGGGTTATAAAGTTATCATAAGTTATAAATTCATTTAGTGTTAATATTTATCATGACCATTTTTTCTCATACCTTGGAACTTTGGGGCAGTATTTTGTTGAAGATATTTCATGGTCATCACAATTCCCCATTTACCTTATAATTAGTCCTCTAAGTTTTCAAATCTTTGTGTGTGAATTCTATTTATAACATCTCGGGGTCCTCACTTACCTGAGATAATATGGATTTTATCAGGAACCTTTCTTGAATGACTAAGCTAGAGGAAGTGACAATAAGGTTGACTTATACGACACTGTAACGCATTGAATACAATAGACAGTAGTTAAAGCCCAAATAATTAATCCAAACTCACCTATAAAGTATGTATGAGTGTGCCCTAGTCAAAGTAGACATTGAATCAGACCTGAGAATACATGGTAACCACAAATTTTATTTGAATAAAAATTATAAATATTACGATATTTTAATATTATCCTATATAAAAATTATCAAATATCCTTAATTAACATTTAACTAATTAAAACTACAAACAAAACTTTTTATTGAATAATTTTTTGTAAAGTATAAATGATATTTCGTACCAAGATATGTTTTGAGAAAAATTTCAAACAACAATAAAATAACATTTAATTTCATTACTTAAAAACCCTTATTAATTTATATATATGGATCGAAAGACATGCATACGTAGTGGAATTACTATAGCGAGGGGGTAATTAAATATCCAAAAGGTTCCAATAAATGTCGACTCAAAGAGATATCATAGGGATTTTTAAAATTTTTTTCCTTTGTAATTATAATGACAAACTTTACTGATCACGATCTTATTTAGAAAAATCAGGTCCTTTTGTTCATGTTCCCACACACGTTGCCGACCAGTGGAGGCAAGCGTGGCAACGAATCTGGAGAGAAAGATACAGTGACGTGCCTCAACCGGAGCCCCGACGGACCAACTGGCAATTGTTGGAAAATGACAGGAGACCATTGTTGTCTAATGGACGAAATAGCGGGCAGAGTCCGTTCTAAGAAATTCGGGATTATGCCCGATATCTCCTCACACGTCTCGAGGACCACCAGCGGCAGGTTGACTTTCACGTGGTCAGGGCCAGACAATACCTGGCGAACGTGGAAGATGACATCGCGGCCGGTAGGATCGCGGACTCCTACAATTACATGCCGCCGCCCAGCTCCAGACCTATCCAAAACACAAAGAGACCGGTCTTTGTGTATTACAGATATCCGTTCACCCAGCCGGCCACGGACGAAAATGTTGAGGGGCAACATCAAAACCCCGAATTCCGTTAGTAAATCAAACATGGAAAGTTTATAGCGACCCTAATGAGACTAAATTTCATTCTTAATAAATAATTAGTTGTTGTTTTTTTTTGTTTTTGAATTTTGTTTTATAATTTAATGTCGTAACGATTTGGATGAACGTTTAAATAATTTACGATTTGCGGATCAAAGTTAATGTCATTGCTTTGCAGAGATGGGATCACTGGAAACTCTGAAAATGGAACTAGAACATTCCCGTAAACTCAACAAGGATTTCTACATTCAGCTGATCCAAATGTCAAAGGAGATCCAAGAGACGAAAGCCTCGTGGATGGAACCGAAAAAAGCAAAGCTACTGTATCAAAGGCTTACCGCAGCCCAAAAGGGATGGGCGGACGAAAAGCAGTTAAATCAGAGTCTCAGAACGCAGATAAAGGGACTGGAGGTCGCCTTATCGGCCTGTCAGGAAGGGGCAGCAGTAACATACCCCATTGTCTTTGCCTCCGCCCAGTTGGCCTACCGAGAGACGGTAGCGACCGCGAAAACTGCTCCGGCAACAAGCAGTTACCGACCTGGACGAAAGGAGTGGGCTAAACGTCGAGCCGCTCGATTATTGCATAGTGCGTGATTACCTTGTGTTGTTTACTTTGTGAAATATATATTTATTGTCATTCAAATGATATTTAAAGGGTTCGATAAGTGTCGACTCACAGAGGTAGTATGAGGACATTACACCTCCTGAATGAGAAGTTGGCGCGAGAATTATGAATACAAATGATGACATTCACGACATAAGGGGACCAAAAAATCAAAAGAGAGCACAGGTCTTCTATCGACAGCTCGTTGAACCCAGAGATCGTTCGGGCAATTACAGCATTAGTAATAGCGCTCACTTTTTGCGGACGATCTACCCACTCGAACACAGTTCCAACGTTGCTTAGCAACGGGTGCCGAGTGGTAGCAAAGAAATATTTATATGGCGTTACCAGGGTAACTACAACATAATTAAAACAAACATCAACACCCAGTAACCCACCAATTGGAGAGACTTCCAGTCATCTCTGTACTCGAGTTCTAGAGCATTGTCGATTGAAGGGTTTGACCAACATTAGAGAACACAATAGAGGCTGTAAAAGTGAAATAGGAATGTCTGATATTAGAATTTTGTTGAAAAGTTTTAATAATTATTGGGAACGCGTGATATGTGAAGCATTGTTGATAAGGTCATTGGATCCAAAGATTAATGTGCAAAGTGCTGTGACTACGAATGTTTTGAATGTTTTTAAATAGCCTACGTATGTTAAATCATGTTTATATATTGTTTTTTTAAAAAAAACTTTTTAATATTATTAAAATAATTGAAATTTTAAATTACATTAATTTTTATAAAAAAGTTATAATATAAATGAAATTTTAAATTAATTAAAAGTTATTTGAATATATTTTATAAATATTTATTTATTACAAAATTAAATTAATAAAAAATAATTTGTTTAAATTAAATGTTAATTCATAATATTTTAGTTGGTTTTGAGTACCTAAGTTATTATTGTATGTTTTATTAACGTACGATTGTATGTTGAAATCATTACTTATTCATGATTCATTTCAAATTAACAAAATATTTAAATATTATTGTAATCAAATAAACAATTTGAATTGATTTTATTTTAGGAATTCTATTAATACCTGAATTAATGTGGCTAATGGGGATTAAGGTCAGTCCTGAAGCCATTCGTAATGACACAGATTAGAAACCTTAAATATCAATATTAGTGAACGAAAGAATTTAGAGTGAATTTGAAATTTTGTATTTAAATATAAATTTTAATCAATAATTTTGAAAATAAATCATGACTCAAAATTTATAATAAATCCGACAATTTCAAAATTAAAAATATTTAAAACTTATAAAATTCAAATTTAATAAAAATTATAATCTTAGCATATGTATTTGGCACACATAATTTATGACAGCTGCTTCATCAATAAATTTATTGTCATTAAATTCGACAAATAAAAAAAAATGCTTTCTTAAACAGTAACAAGAACTATATAATATCTAAATATTATAAAAATTCCTCGAGGAATGCATATTATTCAAAGATTGTGAATGTTATTACTTGATTGTGGGGCAATTTAGTGCAAGATAAATGAGGCAGACTCCAGTATATCACTATATATTGTCCGCAATAAATTATGAACCTATCAAAACAAAGACAATACCCCTAGGACGAAGACATTATAAATCATGTTTTTTAGAGAACAAAGACAACTTAAAGAAAATATCAATTTGAGAAGAAAAGGAGAAAGCAAACGTCTAGTTAAATTTTGGTTATGAGTGATCACGACCGATTTTCAGTCGAAATATTTCGTATTTCATTTTATGAATAAACATTGCGGAAATTGGCTAACATTGTTATTTATTTAAATTTTATTTATATAAAGGATTCCGCCATCGACAAAAAAAGATTTTATTATTATTATTATAAGGACGTTTTTTGTGTTTCACCTCTGATTTCTTTATAAGTGACAATATTTTCTACAAAATTTGACTATGGATACCTTAAATAAATTTGATTCATAGTCAAATTTTGTAGAAAATATTATGTTATTATTATTATTATTATTATTATTATTATTATTATTATTATTATTATTATTATTATTAAAATATTATAATCACAAAACGTTAGCATTGAATTAAATAAAGGTGTGCGCCAATCCAACATCTGTATAATATTATAATATATTTCGGCAGACTCACTATCACTATAGGTAGATTCAAACTTGAAACTATATAGAATAAATTACTTTTTTCAAAAACATTTGATCTTTTATATTTTAAAAACATTACACTAAAAAATCATAAATACTGTTTTATAAATCTCAACTTTTAAAAAGTTAATTTTATAAAATTTAAAAAAATCAAAATTTTAACAACATTTTAATAAATTTTCGAAACAATATTTAAAAATAAAACTATTTTTTATTTATTTTAATCATGCAGCACAAAATTTCGTTTACTAATATCAAACCACTCACTAGGTAGATTGTAATCGAGAATTTGAGAGCGGAAATGACCGACAGTCATTCCAATGTATGTGGCATAGCACTCATGACATATATATATATATATATATATATATTTATAATCAATATCCGAACACAATCTAAGTTATCCTTGAAATCTACTAGTAAACACAAAATTCAGATGACAATTGTGTTACCAGGTATTACATCATTCTTTCAGTCGACAGTTGTCAAAAACTTGAGGAAGGAAATGTCGAGTAGTCATTCCAATATATGTGGCATTGCACCCATTACATAAATATTCATAACCAAGATCTGAAAACCATCTAATCAAGACTTGAAAAGTACCAACAAACACGTTTACGATCCTATACCTCTTTCACAATTCCAAAATCCTTCTCTTGAATACTGGAACAAGCAAAGTGTAACTTTCAAATATATTAAAATAATCACAAAATATTGGCATTGAATTAAATAAAAGAAAGCTTTCTAAGAGAGAAATATTGATTATTCCTTTTTTAATTAATTTTAATTGACTTTTGAAAATGTGCAATTTTTTAGAACATTTTTATTTCATTTTCGTTTGTATAAAAGCAATATATATATATATATATATATATATATATATATTGTGTTTAGCTTCAGGTATATTTGATATCCCAAGTTCTGGTTGCCGAGATTAATTGAAAATCCTGCTGAGCATAATGATTAACTACAACATTAATATTAGTAAAAATCGAAACAGAAACATGTGCAATATTTCATTTTATCCGAAAATGTTGATGATTTAAACAAGTCTTTATTAGAGACTTATTTCCAGCATTTCTAATTATAATTAATTATTAAATTTTAATTCTGTTAATCACTACTATATATCTTATAAATTTGATCATTTGAACTTGAACATTAATATCGGTGTAAATTTATTTGTTTTTTCTCTTAATTTAATTTGTTTTAACACTTAGATAATCATGATTAAACTATGGCATTAATTTAATATTTCAATTTTGGTGATCAAAGTAATATTTATTATTATAGAAATTATAATTTATTAACACTTAATTAAATTACAGAATGGTTATAGGATATAACTTGAGTTTTTATTATTGGGTAGCTTCTTTGTTTATTCGGACGAATTCCATGGATCCGGTCGAAGCCGACAATTCCATTCTCAAAGTATTTTTCTTTTCTTTAATTTGTTGATAATTTGAAAACTAAATCTCATAATTACACTCAAATAAATAAAGATAATTTTCGAGCCAATTTGTTGACAAATAATTTTATTTTATTTATACTGAAATTTCCATCCGGTAAATGTGAGTTCAAAACTGGCGTTATATATTCAGAAGTCTGACGTGAAAATGAATAATAATCAACCAATAATAAATTATTTTTATATAATAATATAATAGAAAGAGGGGAAAGGGTTTGACGGCCTTGCACTTATGATCCAGTACTTGCTATTAAGCTATAATACATACTGACAAGTTTATTAATGAGTTTTTACTGAATCACTTAAGAACTTCCGTTTTCCCGTCAATTTTAAGAGGTGCAGGAAAGACAGGTAATCGAAACATTTGCAACGGGCAATTTTGAGAGAACTTAAATTTTTAATTTTTATCTTCCAATTATCCAGCTTTGAATCACACGTTAGCCAAAAGACTTGACCTAAATAAAACTTGATTTCAAAAGATGGAAAGAAGATCCAGTCAAATTTTATCAATGGTATTAAGTAAACAACAAGCTAAATATCCATAAATAAATTTATTCTACATAACAGTTACGCGAGCTTTTGAATTTTGAAAACATTGTTCTGATGAATTGATTATTTTATATTTAAAATAATAATAATAAAAATAATAATAATAATAATAATAATAATAATAATAATAATAATAATAATAATAATAATAATAATATTAGATGAGTGAAAATTAAAATAAGCGCTTGCTACAAAGTAATTACTATTTTGTTTAAAAATCTTTCGATTATTTAATATTCGAAACTCTCGAAAGTAAGACCACCGCTAAAACATGAATTATTGGGTCTTTTTTCATTAATTGCAAATTCGAGAATTATTATTCTCGAGTACATATAACTTTATTCAAAGCCGCCTTCATTCTGATGGTGCGGTAGTGCTAAGCACAGATTGGCACAATGGATGAGGTGGCTCATTCAAATGCAGGACTTCGTGTAACCAAGGCCTAATGACGTCAAAGTGCGTTTATAATGTGTGATATGATGAAATTGGGTTGATAAATGACTTATAATATGAAGAAATTTATTTTTTATATTGTTTTATTGTACAGTTACAGAGAGATTGAATAAATTATTGTTAGACTATTGTTAAAATGAATCAATTTTTACACTAACTTAAATTTATGTCATTTGTCATTGAAATGTAAGATTTAATTACATTTTTTCATCCGTGCTTATTTGCTATACATCATTTAGTTTTCTTATTAGAATGCTAATTATCACCGGATTTTTTTATTTGAAATTGTATGACGTTGATAAATATTTAAATTTGAACCAGAAGCTGCCTAACCCGTCCTCCCACAAGATTGAGTTACATGTTGGCACCCTCCCAACTCTCATTGTCCCTTATCTACAAGGTGAAATCTCATTATAAAATATTTTAAAATAAAGTTGTTTTAAAAATTGAACATTTTTGAGTACATGTAAATGTCAAACATCAACGGGCTTTCCTTTAACCTGTTAACCGGGCGGGACGCATAAAAGCGTCCTTAAAATGTATGTTGTGTGACAAAACAGACGGAACTTTTAGTTTTGTCTTACTCTTTTGTGAGTCATATTTCATTGTCTTTTAATTAGTTGTAAGCATGGATTAAAAATTTTGAAATTAGAAATTAAATGTATCGGGCATGAAGTATAAATGTGTTTTTATGAAGAAGTGAGCACCCGTTGGAAATTGCGTAGTTGGAGAGGGGCCGCTCGGTTAACAGGTTAAGGATTAATATTTTACCAAAAATCAAGTCAACCGATCTCTAAACAAACGAATAAACGAGAAATATCAAGATTTTTATTTTCTCAAACTGCAATTCGTGCAAACAAGTTCAACATTACGATGCGTTTCGCGCAGCAAATTAGAAATGTTAGAATGGCGTTCCAGTCACAGTTGATTTCAATTATAATAATAATATTTTTAGCTTTTCTGACCGTTTCAGGAAGTTCATCGCGATTACCTTTTTAAATATTTTTAATATAATCTCTGAAATAATTTATTTTGAAATTAAAAATTTCACGAATTACGGTCCTAGGGTAGTCAGGTTTAATTTTACCGTTCCTTGCTAGCGGAGGGATTTTGATTTCGGGCAACTTTGAGTACAGGAATACGGAGATCCAAATCAGACAAATGTGGATAAATATATTTTTAATCCGGATCCACCGGCCTTGGTTGGAAGGTTCGGCCTCCACACGTCTTTAACAAACTCATAATGATAATGCTAATAAATCAGTATTTTAAAAACGAGCTCTCTAAACCAATTTTTCTTTTATAAACCGGCTGGACAGAGACGCTGAAAACCCATAGCAGCACACTACTGCATATAGTAGAAATAATTAAAATAATAAAACAATTTTTTTAAGTAATGTTTTTAAGAAATTGAATGCTTCATTTTGTATATTAGGTGTTTGGTATAATGTTATTTGATAAAAATCATTTATGAAAAAATTTATATTAAAATTTAATTAAAATTTTTATTTTATTTTTATTTTATAAATATTTGTGTGAGAGAATGATAATAGTCTGCGTTTTTCGATATAATTTCATATAATTTGATGTTTTTTTTAAATAAAATGTTTTTTTTGATGATGATAATAACTAAGTGCCTTGAATTGAATCAAATTGTTAAGATTTCTCTGAATTTATATAAAATATTTATAGATTCCAAACTTTGTTGGGTGGTTTTGGAATGAATTAGATGAAAAGGAATTACATCGAATAGAGACTGATTTTCTCGAAAGGATATTAGCTGTGAAGGACCTGAGAAATCAATTGTATAATTGCACTAAGTCAAACGATCTCATGCAGTATTGGATCAAACAGAGTAAAAGATTGCACGTGACCGCCATGTTTTTAGGAAAGAGAACTGCAAAATCTAGAAAATATTTAAAAAGAGTATATAAAATGTTTAATACAAGTAACACGGCTGTTGTTACAGGGTTTCTTTTGACCCCAAGAACATATAGTGGTCATGTTGAGTTGCCAGTAAACACGCGTTGGATGTTTGATCCTTCAAAACAAGGTAAAGTTAAGTTTTCACAAAATGCTGTGTATCATATTATGAAAAAATCATAAATATTTCCGAAAACCTTTTAAAGAATTCCATTTTATTTTCTGGAGTACAATTAATATCCCACAATTGAATTGTTCCATTCACTGCAGAACTAAGTAATACACCAGCGTTTTTGATATTCCAAGAAAATCCAAAACCTTCCTGAGAATGTCCTTGAAGAACGAGATCGGGCTTACATTTGCCACTTTGATCTGGCTTGCTGGGATGTATCGTAAAATCAAAAAAATATACATTAATATATGTGTGAGCTGTGACTAAACCATATCATCCAAATTCATCTTTCTCAGCATCATAATGTCTGGATTCGAAGCATTTATATTCATTTGGTGCAGTCACTGATGCAATGAGAAGATAATCTTGTTCTTCAGTTTGTGTACCAACTATAATTTGTCAAGTAAGAATGTCGATTATTTCCTTGGATAGTTTTGGAAATTTGAATCGTAATTTATGGCGAATCCAATGAAGCCAGTTCTCAATGTTTTCCTTGATCCATTCGAGACAATCATATAGAAATTTAAATATATTTCTTGTTTCCTCGATAAATTCGATGTCTTTCTTATCCAAATCACAGTTCCGATTCTTCTCTTGAAGATTTTTATAAAATTCTGATGAGTTCGAAATTTTAATACAGGTTTTCTTTTCGATAATGGGTACCCCATTTTGTTATTAATTGATATTTGAGCGTTGCTTAATAAATGAATACATGGAGTCTTCCGTGAGATCAATATTCTATTATTATTGGTCCACTGATCTTGGGATATTCTGTTACTGTAAGGAATATCATTGGTTTCAATATTTTGTTGACTGTCATGTAACGAAAATGATTTGTGGTAATTGTCATAAATACTGCTGTCCAAACTTTGCATAGAGAAATGACATAATATATTTATATGCAAGGATAATATACCAGCTTTCATAAATTTTCACCAGAATGACAATTATTATATGCAAACACTAAGTTAAAAGTTATATTTTCATTAAATTTATATTTTTTTATTATATTTATTTTTTTAATATTTTTATTTAAATTAAATTTTACTATTTATAACGAATTTCAGATCATTTATGCTTATTTTTACAAAAGTGACATTTATTAAAATTTTATTTAAAAAAAGATTTTTAAGTTTTCATTCACAACTAATTTCGGGAAAATTTATTTCGTACGATTGCAGCAATTTTCTCCCTGTCCGATGACTTTGATCAATCTTTTTTTTATTAATCTCTGAATGTCTAAAATATTTAAGTTTAAAATTATTATTTTACTTATAAATCATGTTTTTAATGCTTTTCTTCTATATTATTCATAATTTCAAACAATCTGTCATCATTTTCAAAAAATTTTAAAACCGGAATTTTATTAAATAAACTGAATTTTATATTGCTTTCTATTGGTCATTTATTATTCATGAAAAGGTGGGATATGATAAGGCGCTTGAGATATTCTCAAATTGAATATTTTATACTTAAAAATGCCCGTAATAAATGATTGCTGTTCATAATTTCAAGTGTATATTTTTTCTATATATAATTTTAATTTTTCTTATAGAAGACCTTAACCCTTTCGACCCAGTCGGTGGTAATTGCCACCATAACATTTACAAAATTTTATTTACTGAGCCAGTCCGTACTCTTGCAATTAATCACTGGATATCGCTTCTACAAGGTATTTAAAGAAAATAAATGCTTAGTTTCAATAACCGTTAAATTTGACGTGTGTGAAGGACGATTATTTTACAGTTAATTTAATTATCAATATTAAAATCCAGGACTGACAGGTTCAATTTGTGAGGTAACTGATGATAATTTATGAAGATAATATAATAAGCCCATTCATGTTTCAATATATTTGTATTGTACATTAACTGGATATAATTGAACAAGTTTGTGCAAAAATTTGTATTAAATACTATGAGTATGAAGTCAAAAAAATTCACTACCTGCGTGGCTTCGGTTTTCTGACAAACACGGAAGGTAAAAATTCTCCGTTAGTGCCTTCGTTATTCTTTTTAATACGTTGTTTTTTATTCCAAAAGTGGAAGGTTCTTTTTTTATAATATAACTACAGCATCCTACTATCACAAGTGCGATCGCACTGAGACCCCCAAATATTTAATACTTTAGAAAACTTATCCAATACCAAAAAAATACCATGAAAAATACCATATGATTGAACAAGTTTGTGCAAAAATTAAAGCAATTAATTTGTATTAAATACTATGGGTATGGAGTCCGTAAGGAGTTCTATAACTCCTATTTAAAAATGATATAGTTGAAACAATTATTTGTGTTAAATGTGAATATTAAAATTTATGTTAAATTATATCATATTATATTAAGTTATATTAAAGTATTTTAAATTAAATTAATTATATTTGTGACCGGTATCTATATCAATATTATGAATTACCACGCTTCAGTTGTTTAAATTTTTAGATTTAGATATAAGAATTTGAATTTAGATTTTTGTAATTAAATAATAAATGTTAGAAGAAGATTTAAATTGAATTGCGTCTAACAGAGTCAATAAAATTCACTGACTGCATTGCTCCGGTTTTCTGACAAACATAGAAGGCAAAAATTCTCTTTTAGTGCCTTTGTTATTCTTGTTAATAGGTTGTTTTTTCAATTCCAGAAGTGAAGGTTCTTTTTTTATAATATAACTACACCATCATTACTTAAACTTATACAATAGCAAAAAAAATACCATGAATTGAAAGAAAAAAACAAAGATAAAAATTCAAAATTCGTTTAAATTTAATTAAGATTTAATTTGAAACAAATATTCCTACAAATTCAGTTGTGTTTTTTAGTACCTCAATAATGTCGATTGAAAATTTAACAGCCAGAACTATTGATTGCAATCATATAATTGATGAATTTGCCGGTAATACAGCTAGAAAAGTTGCTTTATGATTTCTTTGTATTATATTTTTAATTATAATCAATAAAATTAAAATCAATAGAATTTAAAAAATTTGAGTGTCCGCACAGGGTTCATAAAAGTTACAGCACGGCACTGAATAACTGAGATTAGAGTGATGATCAGTTATATTATATGGGGATTTTGTACTTATGTGAACATGTTTTATCAGTCATTTATAATAAAGTAATGCGAAATTATCTTTAAACCCCTTTGTGAGGTTGGTCTTAAAATGTGAATGGAGGTAAATGTGACTGAATTGGTTTGATCAACCATATCTCAAAGTATATTCTGCTCATTCCTCCTATTCAATTATACGCAAGTACAGCATGACAGATAGAAGTCTTAGTAGTCATAACGTGTTGTTAAATATATTTGAGAAATGAAAATTCTTAAGGTCTGCTGTTCTGTAAATTCAAATGCTGCCTTTATTCTTGAGCTCAATGAAAGAATGGATGTCTGGCATTAAATCTCAATATCAGAACAATAAGTGACAATATTTGTCAATTATGTGAAGCAAATTTAAAGCAGTTAAACGAAGAAAATATTAAACCACTTCATTAAACTAAAAATAAATTTCTTTTCTTCCTGCTTTACACCTTCATTGCGAATTATTATTTACAACTTCTAGCAATTGGATACAGGTGAAACTGTTTGCATGATTTTAGAAGGCTGCCCAATTTGGTCACCATTATTATTAACACTGGTCTTATCATTCCATAATAATCTGTGAATTAGCACAATTCCTTCAGCTGTCCGATAAGATTTCAACTGATTTTACACTTGCTATTATATCTGATGAAAATACTTATATATAATTATCTTAAACTTGCAATCTAATCTTACGGCCCCACACCGTATTTGACCCGCATCCCCAAACCGCTCATATAAATGACCATAAGTTCATATCGTTTGCGTAACCCTTTAGTAGAGCTAGAAAGGTTTCTCAAGATAAATGTAAAAACATTTGAATGATCAGTTGATGTCAGAGAAGAAAAATAGGTTTTTTCCCAAACTGTAACTCGAACGAGTATATTTTTTGTTGAATAAGTCGAACGTAATTTAACGAAACAAGTTAGTATTTCAAGGTTGCTAGGCATGAAAATGGAACAATTCATAAGATGAATTTTCGTTATTTTTATTTCATGAAATCAGTGTCCCATGAATAAAAAAATAACTGAAAAATTAATAAAAGCTTTCCTATAAATGGGCGTCAACAACTCATTGAATGTTCACTTTTAGAAAGACCACCTTAATTAATTTTCCCAAGAACTGGGGAAAATAAGCAAAGATTATGGTGAACAGTTTGTCTGACAAGACGTAGACTAGGCCGATGAGTGAATGATGACAGTCTTCTTTTGGTTGCTTGAATATCGAGAGAATACTTTCGAAAATCTAAACTAAAAATGTATATAATGAACTTGTTTCTGTCAGCAAACTTTTTACATCAAGTGTAATTATATTAATAACATTTCAGACAATATATAAACTCACTCATTCACAAAATATCATAAACCCCTTCCTTGATGTTGATTGGAGATACTACTAGACTCAATAATTTCAGCGATCAAAAATATATACATAATCCTATATCATTTTTTTCATTCTTTTTCATATCTTATTTAATAAAACAACACGACTAATTTCTCAATAATAATACTTACATCAACAATATTTTCTTATAAGGTTTTATTTAGTTTAATTTAATTAATTTAATTTTAATATATTATTTAATTTAATCCTTGTAAAGTGCAACAAATATGAATAATATAGATAAAATAATATGAATAGTTGGTAAATTAAAAGTTATGTTTTTCATTAAATTTCCATTTTTCAATTTTGCAATATATTTGTAATTTTAAAATCTTAATAATATTTTTAATAATAATATTGAAATTAAAATGCTGAATTTATTAAAAAGTTCTTTTAAGATGATTTTGCTCGCTAAGAATTTCGAAATTTTTTATGTGATTAAAGTAACTTTTTCCCCGTTCCGTGACTTCAATAATTAATTTAAAATCGATTTCTGTATATTTAAAAAATCAAACTAAATTATATTTTCACAATGCCTTCGCTTTACTCTTAAACGATAATAATATAAAACCATAGAAAAAATTGGCTGGTTTTTGTTTATAATATAGCTTTTTAGTAACTTATTGAGAAAAAAAATCAAAGGCGCCAAACATTCCTCGCACACACAAAAAAACCACGAGCCGGGCATATATATATATATATATATAATCAGTCAGACCTCCATAGTCTTTCGTTTTTGGAGTTTTATCAAATGTGGAAACGTAAGGATATATATATATATATATACAGTCAGACCTCTATACTTTTCCACCTCGCAATTTTTCCAACTTTCGTAGTTTTCCACTTTTTGATTTTATTAAATTTTTTGGGCGCTTACAAGTCATTGAGAATTTCTTGTAAGCAAAAAATAAATCGACTAAGTTTTCCAAAATTACTGATTATTTTATAAAAATAATAAATACGTTATTTTACGGTTTAATATTTTTCTATTGCTTACCTCCGTAGTTTACCACCATCCTTACATTTCCACATTTAATAAAACTCCAAAAACGGAAGACTATGGAGGTCTGACTGATTATATATATATATATATATATATATATATATATATATATATATAGGCCCGGCTCGTGGTTTTTTTGTGTGTGCGAGGAATGTTTGGCGCCTTTGATTTTTTTTCTCAATAAATTACTAAAAAGCTATATTTTAAACAAAAACCAGCCACTATTTTCTATGGTTTTATATTATTATCGTTTAAAAGTAAAGCGATGTTTGATAATTTATAATTGCCAATTTATTTGGTTTGTAGTCTATAAGTTATAATATTTTGATTATAATTTTAAGGCTAATCAAATTCATTTATGACAAAAAACTGATCAACAACAGTTTTGATTAAAACTTAGTTCTTTATTAATCAAAAATTAAATAATACAAGTAAAAACAAAACAAAAACGAAACAAAATTCAAATTCAATTTCTATTATGAGATTTTATCTCATCTTGTTATATGGTCTTTGGTACAAAGCACTTAAGTTAAAATATTTTACTAAATTAGAATGATTCAAAAAACTTAAAAACCAAGGAACCGAAAGCAAATTTCAATGCCTGAAAATAGGTATAAATACAAAAAAATCGTTACAAATTAATTGTCTTGGAGACGCTTTTTCATTTAAAAAATAAAAAAAACTTGTGTTTAAAAACTTAAAAAATTTTTATTTGTCAATACTTTTTGTTAAAATTAAAACTTCATATTGTTTTGTAGGCGCCTTTTACTTTTTTGTGCCTGCATTGCACACTTCGAACACGCTACGAACCGGGCCTGTATATATATATATATATATATATATATATCCGCCCGTAATTTATTTGTTTTAATGAACAAAGTTCTCATTATAAAAAAATTAAATGAAACCTTTGGCATACTATGAGCTCTTGATATCCAATACCCATCTGTGTCAAAAATATAAAATAAATTATAACCCTGAACATTAATCAGCTAATAACATCTCTTTATTTTCAGATTTATTTACTCTCTTACCACATGTGACAGTTAGGCTGGCTCCTCACATATCACCGGTGGTGTCTGGAGAGGATCAAGTTCCTATTCAAAAGATGATTAAAGAAAATAAAATTCCGAAACAGCAATTCTCTCTAGATTGGGGATTAGTGCAAGATTGGGGAAATTGCCAATTTTATGCCGCCTTGAAAAAACCATTAGTTTATAGTTTGCAATTTCTACCCAAATATTAGTTTTTGGAAAAAATTCTGATTACTCTGATTAATTAATAAATTTATAACCATTTATGGCATTTAGAATCTTGCTATTCCAAATTCTGGGACCTTGACACGGTCCGGGTTTACCTTTGCTATAGCATTGATTCAGGAAATTTCTTTCAACCAATAATGAGAAATATAAATAAAAAATATGTTTCCCAAGTGGAGAGCATTGAAGGGTTGCCAGGGGTGATCCAAAGAAATGAAATATTAATTCTAAATTTTCATAAATAAAGTTAATAAATTTTAAATTAAATGTAATAAAGGTCATATATTAAGTTCATTGATAAAGAACACCATCAAACTCTATATCAAACACAATGTCCTTTGAGCATTGCCTAACATCCTAATCGAGCTAAAATCATGTTTCAAATGCGGTCTGAGTTTAAATGTTTAAGAAACACTGATATATATCATGAAACAGAAATAATATGCTTCTGAATATCTGCTTCTGTCACTCGAATTTCTTAAACAATAAACAGTAGAGATGTGGAAGTCACATAAATCATTTTAAATGGCATTTCTATGACACAGTGCAATTTTCGACATGCTTGGGTTAGTACTTCTCACATAGGCAGTGGAGCGTCATTTGTACACCATTGAAATAAATTTGTAAAAACTATATGAATAAAATTAATTATAAAGAATTACGAATGTATTTGAATCTCTCCCGTACGAAACTAGGATATATATATATATATATATAAAAATTATGAGTGTATGTCTGTTACCTACTTTCAGTCGATGTATTAAAACTATATAGCTTGTGGTATACATAATCTTTGAATTGACCTACATAAAAATACTAGTGTATTTTAGAAAAAGCGTATTTTATTTTCTGGAAAAGTTGAGTTTTTTTATAGGAAGACATAGATGGTCATGTAGGCCACTAATGGAACTTTCAACTGTTTTTAAAACTCTATTACAAACTATGCATTTTGCCGCATCGTTTAGACGTAAACAGAATCTCCATTATGAATTTTTGCTTTCTCGGATAAAGAAACTTACTTTTCATTGATGCGTATGTTACTAACAAATGATGTATAAAAAATATTAAACAAAATTTACTAACAAATATAAATAGAGGCTGAAATATTTTAATTAAATTGGTAACTTAACCAGTAAACTGCATTTAACGTGTATGCTAGTCATGTAAAATAAAAAATTACTCTTTAAAACAAAAACCCAAATTTCCGTAAAAAGTAATAAAAATATCAATTAATTAGTTGTTTAATTTTATGTTTTCCACGATTCTACTTAGTTTATGTTCCGGATAATCAATATGGTAACAATTTACGTCTACCATAACTCTTTTCCTGTAAAAACACGCCATGACAAGATTTCTAAATATCAGTTATTGGTTTATTACATACGTGAAGACTGCATTACTAATTTGCAGTTTATAGCAATAAGATGCATATAAAATTCTAAATACTTTTTGTATGATAATAATTAACAACACGAATTTACTAATTTCAAAATCTCTATTTTCTAAAACATTTAATTATTTAAACAACTTTCTTTTCTAATTAATTCTTTATTATACATCTCTCCGAAAATTTAACGAATCTTCATTCCTGTGCCTTAAGTCGGCTATATGACATGGCATTGCAACAGTTCCGTAATCGGCAATTACTTTATGTGGAGACAGCAGCTTCATGATTCTTCCCCTTATCCATGATGATGTACACGGTTGGTTTTTAGCGGGTTTTACCCACACCTTGTCGTTAATTTTAAAGCCATTTTCTATCTGTCGAACCATTTCTTTAGTTTCATTAAATCGAGGTCTTACATCATAGGAATAAATTTCATTTATTGGGGGTCGGAAAGAGCCATTCACTGAGCATTCCGATCGTGTGACTGCTGCTTTTATTGTTCGATGATTCCTTACGACGATGCCGTTGCCTGCTGGTCTATTAGCGGATTTGAACTCAGTTCTAATTCTCCATATTTTCATCAACGAAGTGAAAGTCTCTGACCTAAGCGATAAGTAATTATCCAACAGAAGTTCATTAGGTTGGTCCTCTTTCATAAAAAACCGGTTCCAACTGTTTGAAAATTTCTTCTGTGCTTTCGTTTCGTATTTCTCGCCAAATTGCAAATCGAGAGGGCCCGCAATCTATGATTGTTAAGAACTTTTTTGATGTAATTTTGTCAAATCAATTGCTAGTCGTTTCCAAGAATCATTTCCATCTAATTGCCCTTTACTGATCTTAACCGGGTGAGGGTCTATTGATTGACATTTGTCACACTTCTCGACAATTTCCTTTAATTCATTTTGAGATAGATTAATTCCTGACTCCTCGATTAAGAACTTCAACCGGTCTCCTCCGAAATGACTTAATTTGTGAATTTAAGTTGCGTTTTTGATGGGATCTTCTCCAAAATCTATTAACGCCATGTTACATGAGTACTTCGTAATCCAATTAGGGGAATTCGAGTTATAACATCAGATTTGTTTTTATTTGATGGAACGTATTCTATTTCGGCTTTAATTTCATATTCAATAATTAGTTCTTTGATGATGCGGAGTCTTCTTTTTACTAGCATTTCTGAAGAAGCTTTCGTTGTAATCTTTCTCTCGGATGTTAAGGCATTATTCACCCAGCTTACCACAGATTTGTTATCCGACATTATTTTTACAAAATTTAAATTCCATTTGATGCATAAATTAATGCATTTTACGATCGCCTCAAGTTCGCACAGATTATTGTGCCTAATGTCCTTTTCTTTTCTCAACCAGCATGCGTCTTCCATAATATTTCCATCGATTTCCAAAGCTGCTCCAATGGCAATAGAGCTGGCATCTCACCATAAAATGTTTCCGTTTTCCATTGGTTCTTTCCATGTGCCATGAGCAGGATCGTTCTTTTCGACTTCCTTCAATAACCATTTTACTTTATCTAATAATTGTGCATCAATTGATTGGTTCCATTCTCCTTCACTTAATCGTTTGAGATATGAGCACACTGGCCGCAACCAGCCTGCTACGGGAAGAATTCCGGTTATTTGACCGCATAATGAATACAGTTCTCGTCTATTCATTATATTCTCTTCGAATTCATAACGAATGGCATTGGCTCGGTTCCATTTTAATACGTTGTATTCAATAAATACTGAGAGATCAAGTATTCTTAGAGCTTTTGTTGATGATGGACGTTCAATTTCTTTCGTCCTTAAGTTGAATTTACTTAACCATGCTTTTTCGTCTTCAGCTAGAACCACAACAATAACTGTTTACCATATAAATAATGGTTGAAGTGACCGTTGAAATAATATATAACTAACAGTTCTTTTCATGTAATACAATATCCCCTTTCGTGGGTAATCATTGCATGGGATCCATATGCAGTAACGTGTCCATGTCCTTGTTTCTTAATCCGCTATGTATTAATTCTTTTTAAAGCGGAAGGTTGTCATGGAGATAAAAACATTGTAATACAACACTCTAGTACAAGAAATATTTAATTTTATAAAATCTAAAATTAATAATATTAATACCAATGAAGAAATACTTGATTATTTATTAAGCACCAATTGTGTTTAAATGGTTAGATTTCGGTTGAAAGCAAAAATTCAAAATGATCAACGAGCAACAAGCATACTCATCACTTATAACTTAAAACTTATAACTTAAAAAATTATAACTTAAAATAAAATACATTGAAAATTATTTCATAACATTTTAAATCGAAAAATAATTCGAAAAAATTATTTGAAAGTTTAAATTTAAAAATTTGCGCAAAAAAATTCAAAAAAGATTTGGGCCAAAAAATTTCTAAAATAAATTCGAAAAAATAAACATACACACAAAATCAATTATCTTGATTATATAATTATGTATTCAAGATTAACCTGGATTAATTACATAATTATGTAATTTTATCCGCCGCCAGCGGTGGGGGCTACTGGGATTTTTTACTTAGGTTCTAGTGTGCTACTAACTACCTACTTTCCTCAGACCATATTATTTTTTCAGTATTTTCCCGCAGCTGCTTTCATTTCATATTTCTTAATAAATCTTCGATAATAGTATCAAATACTTAAATCGTTTCGCAAATTCTTTATACACCTGTCCTCTGAATAGATTTTAAAACTTCAATTTTAATCCTATCTGTTCGAATTCCTCCTTAAAAACTTTAATTCACTCTTTAATAACTGACACTTTTCCGGGTTTATTCTTAATTTTGGTTCTATTATTTTCTCTAGAACATTTCCAAACACCTTATAATGCTCCTCAATTGTTTTCGTAGAAAATAAAAGTTCATCTAAATATACCATAACTCCTCCTTTCCATTGATGGTTCAATTCATTTATTTAGACAGTCGGTGATTTATTTATGTATATTTCATCATTTTGAAGAATCTGTGATTAATTTTGACAATTTATTAATTTTATGGTAACATTTGGTGAGAATATTATTGATAATGATCTTTATGTGTCTATTTATTTTTTTAAATTTTATTATGTAAATGATTTATTTTTGATATACTTATAAAAATTGAGAAAATGATAGAAAATATAAAAGTAAAGAACTCCCCATACATATAAAGAAAATAATATATTAATTAATTATTTATAATAAACTTCTTCTAGGGGTTAATTGATTTTTTGTTTTATATTTTTGTTATTGACGCAAGGAGTCTAAAAACAATTTTGGTGATTTTAATGGCACTCAAATACCTTCATATAAACAAAACCTTAATAATGACAATAATAATAATCAACATCCGATTTCTAATTTACCTATCCAAATACTGATAAAATACAGGTAAATAAAAATACTAAATCAAAATGCCTGAGAAAACTAGTCTGAAAATATCGAATATTGGAATTATACTGAATGCCTATAGGGACACAATAATATGAGCAAAAAGGTATTTAAAAAAACCAATAAGTTGATTTGATCAGTTAAACTTTACATTCGATTGTTGGCCAGTTGATCACGGAAATCAATGTCTGTACTTTTAAAAATATAAACAAATATTATCGACAATTAATGAACATTGGCACTTAACATGAAGAACCCCAAAATATATACTATATAAGCTAACGTTTCCCTCAGTCAAATCACCCAATAATTATAAACTAAGATGGTAATTGATATTGCAACATAATTTCGAGCATATAAAATTAAATTACCAAGCTCACGTAGGGACATAAAACATACAGAACACATTAAACTGTAAACAAAATCTTTGTATAATCTTTGTATAAACATTATTTATTTTGTACAAATTGTTATCTTTGAGTAAACATTTTTAAACCAGTGCTTGAGTTTTTATTTATATAATAACCATTAAGTTGAGATTCTGTGAACCTCAACATAAGTAAAAGTTAAGGAAGATGTAAGTTAAATGGTTTTATATTATCAATAGTTGGATGATGTAATTGTGATGGTATACTAGTAATGTGTAAATGGAAATTTGGGGTTACCCTGCATAGCTTCTGTCTATATAAATTAGATTATGTGAAAATGGTCAAAACAGATTGAATTCCTACAAAGTTTTAGAGTTTGTTACAGGAATATACCTAAATATAAGTGACCAAAAATCCTTATTTATCTAGTACCGGGCAGAACTGGAAAAAATGGACAATTTATAAAGTAAAATAAATTGAAATAGATCTTAAATAAATTAAATTTATTATAATAATTTAAGTAAATTATATTATATAATTAAATATTATTCTAATAATTATGATTTGTGTAATTATTTAAATACGTTGAACACATCATTTACATAGTTACCACTTCATTTGAGTTTTACTGTCCAAATAATTTAGGAAACTATTTTACTTAAAAAAAGTTTATAGTTTTATATTATTTTTCAAATAAATTTGTATTGTATTTTTAATTAACAATTTTAATGTTGTTGTAAATTATTTAACAATTTAGATTGAATGTCGAATATAAATAAAAAATTGAATAAAATATCGCAGTTGTTATCAGAGCATAAATTTGTGATTGTCAATGATATTACTGATGATTACAAATGCGCAATTTGCAATGGAATTGTCAACAATGCGCATCAAGCTATTTGCGGATGTAATTTCTGTGAGGAATGCATTAATAGATTTATTGAGAATGGCGGTGCCAAATGTCCGGCATGCCAATGTGAAAATGTTTTAGTGATTACAAAAAATTACTTATTGAATATTCGAATTTCTAAAATTACAGTGAAATGCCCAAATGAAAATTGCAGTTATGAATGCAAGCTCATAGAAATGAATGAGCATTTGAGATTATGCTCTACAAGAAATGTTGAATGCCCGTTCAGTGGCATTGGCTGTCAGCTGAAGGAGATGAGCAGTGAGAAATTGAATGATCATTTCATTTCGAATGTTGAGGGCCACAGTAAAATATTGATTGAATTGATCGGACAATTGAGAAATGAGATGAAAGATTTGAAGGAAAATTCTATGAAAAAAGATGAAGCAATTGAATCATTGAGGAATGAAATCAAGGCGATAAAAGTAAATCAAATATCTGATTAATTGATTTATGGCTGCCATAATTCAGCATGAAAATCAAGAACTGAAAACCCTGATTAAGAATAGTAACAATAACCTGTGGATCAAATTGAATCAGATCGATGTCGAGATGAATGGCAGGAGTAACAATGGTACGGTGAAACATATAAATGATAAGATTGAATCTATGAGAGTAAAATAATTGATTGCAATTGATCTGATCGATTGATTTATTAATATTCAGATAGCTGGATCGGAATTGGAACAGCAAATGAAAATTGTTGACAGAAAATGCCAAGTGAGAATTGGCAGCATTTGATTATTAGTGATGATAAATTGATTTCAGGAATTGAATGGAAATGTGCAAATCATTCACCAGGTGAAGGCAGAAACGGATAAATTGACTAAGGAAACAGAGAGAATCAATAAATTCCTGAAAATGCGAAACAGTGGGCATTTGCTGTGGCCCATCGGTAAAATCAATGAAATGAAAATGATTGGCAGCGAAATGTTCTATGATTTCCAGAATCCATATAAAATACAATTGTGGCTGATTAATGCAACTGATAATATGAATATTCAGTTGTTGATTTATTCTGGTGCATTCGATGAGGATTTGCAATGGCCGGTAAAGGCAAAATTAAATATTCAGATTACATCATTAAATGATGATCAGCAGTCAAAATCACTGACAATATCATGTAGAATCCCAAAACCAGCAAAAAATTCATATGAAGAAAGTGCAGAATTCTCAGTTGCCCGTGTAGATCTGGATAAATGGCAAATGCTTGATAATAATTGCTCACTTGTTTGTTCTGTTAAATTTAAATAAAAATTTTCCCAATTTCCATTAATATTTCGCTTCGATTCTGGAAGAAAATTAAAAATAAAAATAAAACAAAAAATATATATATAAAAACAAACTTTTATAACATATTCGATTTGGTTAAGTTGCATATATATTTCATTATATTTATTCAATATAGAATTGTGTCAAATACTGGGCACTATCTCCCCATGTCTTATGAACATTTATTATTTAGTGTTGAAAGAGCTTGAATAGACAATAAATGGTGAATTTGATGTACAAAATTAGAAATGTTAATAAAGTGTTAAGAAGCAACTAATGTAAAATGTTTTGTTAATTCTGCACGGTAATACATGAAAAATTACTCAGCTGAAAAAAGAAGTTGGTGAAATAACTTGTAAGCTTCAAAAAGATAAAAATACAATAGACATTAAAAAGTAAAAATAATAACAAAACAATAAAAACTGAAAAATTATCAAAAATTCTAAATAGGTTTCAAATTTAAAGAAAAATACTAAATTGAAGGACCAAACATCAAACTAAATGTAAAACTTTAATAAAACGAAAAAATCAAAATTTTATAAGAAATAACGAACTAAAAAAATAAATGTAGGCGTTTTGTTTTACTTATAAAAAATATAAGTAGAAAGCTACTTTATATAAGCCGATACCGAATCGACAAAAAGGCAGTTTTTTACTAACTTAATTTTAGAAGCCTTTAAAATTGAAGCTTTTGATACTGGTTTTCAATCAGTTTAAAAATCAATAAGTTTAACATTATAGTATCCCACAACCTTGCCTGTGTGTTGAATTTTAATCTTGCCATGAATAAACTCATTTATTATAGAAAGTGATAGAAAAAAATAAACTGAACGCATATACATCTCACATCGTAAAATATGCATGCAAACTTTCGATAAGTAGAGTTGTTGCATAAATAAATTCATTAAATTTACCGAAGCGTATATATTTGGGTTAGAAATCGTGAATTTGTGATTGACTTTACTTGCTAACATGTATTATATATAGGTAAATTTATCCTCACTAGAAGCGGTCCCCGATAATAATAATAATAATAATTATAATAATGAGTTAAACAAAAAAATAAAAAGATAAGCCTTTGTTGCAAATAGTATTTTAATAGTATATTAAATTAAATTAGAAAATTTTCAATAATAAAATAATTGTATAAAATAAATTTTCTTTAACTGCTTTTACCAATTGGATTTGATAAAATTTACGATTTCAAATGTACTATAAATTTATTGCTCTTTGTACATCATGTATGATTTTGAAAAATATATAGTAAATTGCCTAGATGTTTTTAAAAATACATTTAATACTCTAAACTTAACTAAATTTATCCTAATAATCATATATTTCTAAACACTATACATAAATTGGATGTATTTTAATTAAATTTAACTAAAATTACCACATATTCTTAACACACATTTAAATTGCTTTTGAATTTGACGAGTTTTTTGAAAATTGCTAAATATTTCTAACTAAATTTCTATGAATTTGGCAAATGTTATCTCAAATAACAATTTATTTCAAACCGAATTAGATAATTTATCCTAAATTTATTTAAAATTACCATGTATTTCTAATAAATATTCATAGATTGCTCATGCGTTTCATAAATTTTTTCCAAAATTTTTTAATTTTACCTTAAATATCATTTTATTTCAACTAAATTACCAATAAATTTGCTTAATGGCACTCATATATTTTTATTCCTGACTAAATTATCTAAGAATATGATATATGTTATTCAATAATAAGTTGTAAAGGATATAAAAATGTTCATGTTTTAAAGTTGACCAACTATTTTTGTTCATAAAGAATACACTTTGCAAGTATTTCATAGGCGAAAAAAGAAGAAAAAACGATAAAAATTTTAAAAAAACCTAACATATTTTTGTTCGGAGTGAATTTTTTTTGCTAACTGAGGATGTTCGTCTAATAATGTAGCCACATCCGAACAACTTTCATTTTGCATATTAAATTTGACTGTCAAACTCGTGTCTGTTTTTTTCCCTGTCCTATGACGTGCTGGAAACGGCAAGCAATATGCGCTTGAAATTCAAATCACTGTCAAAATAATTTTAAATATTTAATTAATAAAATTGAAATAAAATAATATAAAAAAATGTTTTAGAAATACAAATGAATATAAAATTATACAAATGAGACTTTCAAAGTACAGGATTTGAAAAGAGTACGGTTTGCGAAAAAAGAGTACAAAACTCAGTAAATGAGTATAGTTGGTCACCTTAATGTTATTATTATTATTATTATTATTATTATTATTATTATTATTATTATTATTATTATTATTATTATTATTATAATTATAATTATTATTATTATTATTATTATTATTATTATTATTATTATTATTATTATTATTATTATTATTATTATCATTATTATTATTATTATTATTATAAAAGTAATTGAATATTGATAATGTGACATTAAATGAGATAAAATTTCACAGTATGTAAAAGAAGAAAAGTAAAAGACTAGAATTATATTATTTTTTTTCATAGAAAATTTATAATGAACGTCGATGTGCTAGCCACAAACGGTACGACAGCATTAACATGGGATGATTCCATTTGGATTCTCCATTTATCTTTTATCATCTTCACCATGCAAACAGGTATATTGCTCTGTTATAAATGGATCTCAATTTTTCTATTTTTAAGGGTTTGGTCTCCTCGAAATTGGATGCGCAAGAATGAAGAACGAAGTAAATATAATGATGAAAAATACGATAGATATAATTTTTGGTGGACTGAGCTACTGGATGGTTGGATATGGTTTAAGTTACGGTAGGGCGAAATGGAGCAACAGTTTTATTGGATTAGGAGACTTTTTTGTTTCAACTACAATCGATGAAGATCAGGGTAGTTATTATGCAACTTTTGTTTCACAGTTCAGTTATGCAACCACGGCCCGAACTATTGTCAGTGGAGCAGTGGCAGAAAGAATGAAACTCGGATCATACATCATCTTTTCGTTTTTCAACACATTAATTTACTGTTTGCCGGTACATTGGATATGGTCTCCAGCTGGGTGAGATCTTCCTAGTATCATGCCATTTGATTATATTTCATTTAAGTTTTCTTTATCAACTTGGAGCTATTGATGCTTCAGGTAAATTAATTTATTTTAAAATATAAAACTGGATAAAAATAGGATCCGGACCGATTCATCTTCTTGGTGGCAGTTCTGCTCTTATTTCCGCTATTCTTATCGGACCAAGAATCGGTCGTTTTGACAGTGACATTACATCAGAGATAAACCCTACAAATACGCTTGTTGGCTTATTTATGCTATGGTTTGTGGACGGTCAATTATTTTTTATTCAAATATTTATTCAAACTGTGTTTTAAAGGAAGTTAATTTTTCTTTCATCATTAAATACAAGTGAATAAAGTTACACAGAAGTATTTTGATAAGAGAGACAACTTATGAGGTCGTTGTATAACAATTCTCATTTATCCATATAGGCATTTCAATATCCAATTTTTATTAAGGTAGATATTATTACATTATTCTGAAACCATTTTTAGTTGTTTGGCGTTAACTGCCCTCTCCACATATTACGAAGTCACGATTTAAGCATGTTTAATGTGTTAGAGGTTAGTGGGGACCTATAGTCTTTTTATGATACTATCCTTAAAAGAGTATAGATAACTTGTAAGATTTGACAAAATGATTGTAAACGACATTTTAAATCTAATCAAATACACAATTTATTTATGATAATAGAAAACTAAATTAATAGATTGTAGAAAAGTATAACTTGCTCACTTCTGGAATCAAATGGTTTTGCGGTTTTTGAAGACAAATTGAATAAAATAAAGCTTTTAACGTGACATTCAATGTGAATTCAAATGTCAAACTAGTTTAGAACTTATTTGGCTTTTATCAGTAACTTGTAGGAAACTCGATTCCGTGAGGAATCGAACCCAGGAAACTTCGTAACCAAGCCTAGAATTTGATTACACCGTCGAAACACGCATTAAATACATCAATATTTTCTACTGATCTTTCCCAAAAAAGGACTTAAAAAGGAATTTTACAAATTATTACAACTAAACGATATGAAGACAAAAATAGAATTCATAGGAACATACTACTAAAATGACAAATTCCTTGCAATTTCACGCCGGAGAACGGTTCACTAACAGGAAATACGGTTCATCCTTTGCAAGTCTGATTAATCTTTATAAATAATTTATTATTTGAACTTAATTATGATCTTTTCGAAGTTAATTAAAACATTTTTAGGTGGGGTTGGCTGGCATTCAATGCAAGTTGCTTGACTGGAATCAGTGGAGGGAAATGGGTGCTCGTAACGAAGTAAGATAATTATTACAGCCATTTCATTGAGATTCTCCTTAAATAATTTTGTCCGCCTCAAATTCTGATTTATAAATATTGTTTTTGAGTTTCACACATATTATACTATTTTTAAAATTTATCATAAATTTATGTGGATTCCTTCTCATCTTTTGTAAGACGGAATTAAATTCAAGTTTTCTTCCACAATTTTATTTATTAAATTCTAAATTTTCAAATGAGATTAAAATATAAATCCGTATTGATTACTTAGATTAAAATTAAATTAATTGACACTGAGATTAAAACTTTTGTAAATTTTTGGTTTTTTGAATTCTAATTTTGTTTTAAATTTTGTTTCAAAATTTTTTGTGACCGTGTTAAACTGAAAACTACTGTAATATAAATTGAATTTTCCCGAATTTTTTCAATCGTGTTAAACAGAACGGTGCAAATTGAAAGCTAGGTTTACAATTTTACATTCTGTAGTTTTTTCTAGAATATTAAAACACTTAAGTCAATTATTGATATTGGTAATTATTAATATTGATGCAACTGTTGGTGATAACTCTGATTACTTTAATTTAATATATTTTTAATATAATTTAATATAATATGATATAAAATAATATATAATTTAATCCTTTCACTTATTTGGTCTTAATATTATGAGTATAAATATTATTTTGAGGTCGATTCAAACTTTTTCAAAATATGTCAAAAATTTTAAACAGATAAATTTTAGTCTTATAATAAAAACAAAAAACAGCAATTTATAATTTCAATACAAACGAATTATAAAAAATACAAATTTAATTAAAATTTAGTTACTTGGGTCATCATATCAGTTTGCGAACCAGCCTTTGCAGCATAAAGTGACAAGGTAACTAGAATATGTTGTTTTGATCTCCTTTCTTTTTTATATTTCACACAAATTACACATTGTTTTCTACTTTTTATTCTTTTTTATTAATCAGTGTTGAGGGTGAAGATATTCATTCAGTACTTTCATGCACTCTATCTTTCCCAGATGTTTTAACTATACGGTCTCATCCGAAAACTTAGAAAAGTTTAATCAAATACTTCAAATACGTTATTATCTGAGTTCAAGAACTCGGCATTTCATACATAACGTAACTTTTATGAATGACAATATTAATCATATGAAAACAAAGTTTTGATATCCATTTTTTTGATCTAGGAAATCCGCCCCATCCATATACTTATTACGTTCTATATGACTTCCGAATTATACAAACTTTCAATTTTCTCTTTTCTTCTTTTTTCTCGTCTAAATTTGAATGAATATTTGAAATTATCACTACCGGACCGTTACCCACCACTCAAATCTAGTTAACCATAAAAAGGCCTTTATTTTTAGCAAATTTTTCAGGGTTATTTTTAAATCTTAGAACCACCTCTGTTTTCGCTAAGTGCTCCAAAGTAATATAAACTCTACTGTGACGTCTTTTCAAAAATATTTAAACTTGTACAAAAATTATACATATATAATTTGTGATGCTTATTCTGATAGTTTGCCGTTAAACCATTTAATATATCTACTTCACTTTCAGATTTCTTGGCATTATATTGAATTGAAGAACAAGCATATTCAATTTTTGATTCATGCAATGAATATTACTTCATACCATACTTAATAGGTTTAAGAAACGTATAAACTTTGGTTGCTCGCCGACAAGTTCATAAATCTGTTCAAAACCCTTTAATAAAGCATTCAAAAAGGCTTTCCAACTTTGAAATAGTGATATTTTGAGATTTCAGCTCTGTGAAGATTTTATTATCGAAAACAGGTAAAATCCGCTTAATGGTATTGAATCTTTCATTAGACTTTTCGTAGGAATAAAATTCTGTATAAAATGGACTGTCCTCTCTTCCAATACAATTCATATCGTAGATTCTCATGTATACAAGAATATATACAACGAATGTCGTTTCAAATCATATTCTTTATATTCCTTTTTAGATAAAGGGTTTTAGGGATTCTTAATTCATTTGCCGGTGGTGCAACCTTCAATCGAAATGACACAGATAAGCTTGTAGGTGACAATGTTGTCTCTCCTTGTTTCCAATTCTCTAATTCTTACACATTTTACCTTTTTAAATTTTCCTGAGTTTTTTATGCTATTCTTCAGATTTTCCGAAGTGTTCATATAAGAAATATCAATATCATTCACACTGTTGGGGTTATAATAAATAAAATCTGAATAAAAATAATAAAATTTTAAAAATTATCAAAATTAATTAAAATTTTGAAAAACGTAAAAATCAATATTTATCGTGGGGAAAAAGTGGTAACCGGTGGAAAATTTGATTTTGAAGGCGAATAAGATACTATTAGATTGAGATAAGGTATATTGAAGGGTCGGGAGTCCAAAAACAAATTAATTAATTAATTAAATTATTTTCCGACGAACCCATTAATCAAGGGCCGCTGAGCTGAACGTCAGCTTAATGGGTTTCCCGGCAATAGTAAAATGGGCAATAAATTGACCGAACTGGAAAAATTGTTTCCCTAGCAATAATCCAAATTAATGGAAACCCAAAAATTATAAAAGGAACTGACGACAAATTAAGTTGCCAGTTGGTCGAAGTGAAAATCTAACGAGTTGGAGAAACGAGTTAAAAGCAGTAAACAAATAAAGAACTTAATCAGATTGCAGTGACTTATTTCGCGATACCCTTAGGGTGTGTACGAGAAGTAAACAATTGTATATCGTGGTGAATATTTGTCAATAAAGATTTCTTTGTTGGGATTTTGTCTTGCTGATTATTGAACACGAAGAGTCGGATCGAGAGACCTATTCATCGACGAATATTTAATATCCCAACCACACTATCAGGAATAAATTGATACATAAGAAAGATATATAATATATATATATATATATATATATAAAAAAGATTTGTAAATAACTTAGTTTAACATAAAAATTTATAAAATTTAATTAATTAATATTAAATTCAGTAATAAATACGGATGATTTGGTAATAGTTTATAACAATTTTTGAAACCCCATCATCAATATTAATATAAATTAGAAATGTGTACGTAATAAAAGGGATATTGAAAAAAACACAAATTTAACTTAACGAAATCGAATGCAGATTTACCAATGTGTGTGTGCATTTCTGGTGTGTGCGTAGCATAGTTGCATTCATTTGTTAGTGTGCATATTTTTGTCATTATTTATTTTTTATCATATTTGTGCACATGTCAAGTTATTTGTTTGTTCATGACTCAGTTTTTGTAATCAATTTTGAATTTTAGTCGAATTGCAAATTAGAATAATTTAATGTTTCTTTTCGTTTTGGATTCAAATTTTTTTTCGAAATTGAATTGCATGAATTTTTATTGAATTTTGAATTGTAATAAATTTTTTGATTCATTTTTTGGAACTTCATTCACTTGAAAATACCATAAGCCTATTAATTTAAAGATAACAATTAGTGGAGATACATTGCCAAGAAATATTGTTTGTTGCTGTGATTTACTGGGAACCATTGATATTAGTAAAGAAAATAATATCTTTATTGAATAAGCATATCGGATTCTGTCAATTTTAATCTCGACGAAATTCGTAAAGAAAAACACAAACATAATCATAAAACATTATACCTGATCCGAGTCAAATGCCATAAAATGATCTTTGATAAGTGTATTGTGTCCGGCGTGAGGATTTTATATTATTTAACACTTGAAATTAATATAAAATTATGAATAACTTTATATTTACGCTTTTTTAATTTATATTTTATTAAATTAATAATTTGAACAATGATTAATTTGATTATAAAAAAAAAATAACTTAGCATTTAATTTGTAGACATTCAATCAATATTTTAGTTTTTTATTCAACACAAGAAATTGATAGGGCTGATAAAGAAATGAATGTAAAGGAAACAAAAAAACCAGTGGTGAAGAAGATAAAAGATTTTACTAAATTATTTTGATTATCCATTATGCATTTCGAATGGCATTTAATTTATATAGTTGGCGACAAGCTAGAATGCGCATATAAAAATAAGCATTGTTATAAATAATAATCTTAATCTTAAATCATCATTTGTAATAACAATTAGTTAATGCTAATTAAGTTAATCAAAATACTGGTAGTTTCAAAGTATAATTTAAAAACTCATTTCAACAAATATTAGACAGCATTTCTATTATTTCTAGGATCCATTGAATAAGTTCAATTCAAATAATGTTTATTAGATAACAGTAATATTTAAACCATTTAACAATTTATTTATAGTTTAATTAATTAATTATTTAAAATGACAAAAACAAATAAATTAAATCAGGAAAAAATTCTCGGATTTTGATAAATCTAATTATATAGGAACTAATTAAATGAACTAATGTAATTGGCATTTGAAATTTCTCCCGGGAACGGCTGAAGCGGTTGAAAGATAAAACAAATTAATCCACTAGTTCCCCTGGAACCCAATCAAAATTTGACTCAATCCTATTAGTTGTTGAGGAGAGATTCTTATATAAGGGAGTCTCTGATCAACAACTGTACCACAAAATTGAGACATAAATTTGAGCCACCAAGTTGACAAAAAATAATTGAGAAAACGTCACGAGTTTTGCGAGAGTGAAAAATAAATATAGTATAAAAAGAACAGGTCAGAAACTAGTCAGACTTGTGTCAAGGATATTTTGTGAAGACTAGAGTATCTTAGATTGAAAGGCGGCTTCTTTTTAGAGATCCCTGCCAGTGTTTATTTATTTGAAAGTGTGAATCGTTATCAATTTTTGTATTAATAAAGATTATTCCTGAGTTGAGTTATTTCAGTGGAGTCAGGGGAAACAGTTCCTGCCGAACCATTTAAAATATTTACTCAACAATATGGTTATTATTATTGCTGCTGATGTTTTTGTAATATTATAAGAAAAATCTTTATCATGTATAGTTTGCGAGTAGCACAATGATGTACTACCAACTTCCGAGGCCGGAATTGTCTACCTCGCACAGCCTCGGAAAGTGCTTGAGCATCATAATTAAATAATTTTAATAAGAAATGAATTCAAAGTAGTCATTATTTAGGCTAAATTCAAAACTTTGTTAGAACTAGTATTTTTGAGTTATAATTTTATTATAGTTCGGTAGGAACTGTTTCCTCTGACTCCACGTGCTCTTTAACTGATAGTGGAATAACTCAACACATGAAAACTTTTATTCGATACCAACAATTTCACAACGATTCAAAGGTTACTTTTACAATATTGGCAGGAATCCCCACGGAAAGCCGCCTTTTCAATTAACTACTAAAATATCCTTGACAAGTCCGATTAGTTTTCTTTTTCAATCTCGATTTTTCTTTTGCTCGCAATTTTTTAAAACTATTTGTGCCTGTTGCTGATTTGAAACTCCCCTATATAGGCAATTTCTCCTCAACAACTAATTTTATTTACGGAAATTTGAATTGAACTTCCGGGTAACTAGTTAAACAATTTGCTTTCATCTTTTTGCCGCTTCGGCCGTTCCCCGGGAGAAGACTGCTAAATATATCACATTGAGGAATAATTAGTTCTGTTGGGTACTGATAGGGGTAAATTTTATATTAATGGTCAAGTGAAGATTTAACAGTCCCTATACAGCACGCGCATAACAAGTTGTAACCACCAGACACCCGTCGAAAAATGACGTTGGAAGTGGGTACTAGTGGGTGGAAGGTTAGCAAAAGGTGAGCCTCTCTAAAAGGATACTAATGCCCTAACATCCCCTGGGTCCATGGACTACCATAGAAGGTTTAATGTCCGAATCATCTTAGGTCCCTTTCAACTACCTATTTTAGAACATTAGAACAACATATATGTAAACCCAATTGTAAATTAATAAAGTCATAAGGTTTATAAAACAAGAAACTTCTAATTCAAACTATAATTAATAATCAAATGTATATAAATTACAAAAAACGCTTAGTCCAAATCAAATAAATGTGTGATCTGTCCCAATAATCGAGCCTCTTTCAATTTCCGATTTCGGGCCCTCTCATGCTTGCCTGGCATTGGTTTGGCCGGTGGTTGTCGTTTTCAAACTGGTACAACCGCTCTATCCATCGGTTCCGGTTGCGGTGCGGATGTCGAGGCTCTTACTTACAAGACATAGGTGTCATCGGCTGGGACTAACTCCGATTCTACACATGTCCCCGAAATCGAATGGAATGATGATGACATTTATATGTCAATATTTTTCACCGATACACAACAAGAATAGGCCTCATCAGTACCCTCGGTGACTTTCTCTCCTAACAATTGAAAGACCCTGAAGCCCTTGACGATGCGTACTCAGTAGTGAACGAGGGATACTATTAATGCTGATGTATAGTTCATTTTTTCGTAGTGTCACAAGATTATTCATATTTAACTGGCCGTAAATTCGCTTGAATGTAAGCACATTTATATCTGGTTGCTCACATGTTCGAAGGGTTAGGGATCGCATTGAAATAGTAATATAGCATGTGATAACGATAAATTTATTTTTGGTCATTTGGATCACCACCAATGCATTAAATTTATTGATTAAATATTATAAAGACGTAATTGAACAAAAAGCCAATCTCACTAACCAGATTACGATAAGAGTTTTATCATTAAAGTTTAAATTAACGATAACAATCTCAGTAATAGCAATCGTAAATTTAGCTAGGATTCAATTAGGTTTTATAATAATAATAATAACAACAATGATAACAATAATAACAATAATAATAATAATAATAATAATAATAATAATAATAATAATAATAATAATAATAATAATAGTAATTTTAATAATATAATAATAATAATGATAATTTTAATAATAATAATAATAGTAATTTTAATAATATTAATAACAATTTTAAAAATAATAATATTAACAACACCAACAATGATAATAAAAACAATTGTATAATTGTAGAATATTTTCTTTGTATTTTTAAGTTAAGATTTCACTCCGTCGAGATGGAGTTCGATCATAAATGCTTTAATTATTAGGTTCGTTATATGAGTTTATGATAAAATAATGCAAATAAAATCAAATAAAAGACTTAAAATGACAACAAAAATTATTATTTAAATAAAATAATGGAATGAATAAAATCTTATCACAATAAAATGATATATCATAATGCATAAAAATAAAATAGCATAATAAATAAACAAGAAATAATTTTTACTTTCGTTGATCGAATTGTCGACTTCAAAAGATAAAATGTTCAATATGATAATTAACTTAAGAGTACGTGATAATAGGTAAATAAATAAATTTTTGAAAACGTACTGAATTTTGTTTGCCCAGCACTGCCTTATATACCACGATTTTCCGTGTGTGTATTTTGATGCGATAAAACAAGGAATTTTAATTTTTTAATTAATTTTTTCTAATTTCTTTGATTTTATTATAATTTCTTCGAGTTTTGGATGTTAGAACTCGATTTATTTTTTAATTATTTTTTTTTCTTTTAATTTTTATATTTTATTTTCTAAATTTAATATTTAGATTTACCGCTCAAAAGTATAAAGGCATTACCGTGCTGGCAAAAAAAAATCAAGGGCTCACGTTAGTTTTTGCCCAACAGTTCCCTTCGTAATTAAATTTATCTAAATCAGAGAATTTCTCCTTAATTTAATTGTTTTCGTCGTTTTAATTAATTTGTATTTTCTTAATAACTTTTTCTAGGGGTCCAAAATTAATTTAAATTATTATTTTCGTACTCGTCTCGTCAATTAACATTGGCAAATACCCATTTCCCCCGGAAAATATGGATTTTAATTTTTTGATTATTTTAAATTAGTTATTTTATTTTTCCAAATTATTTTATTTATTATGATATTTTTGAAAATCACCTAACCCCATCAGTATCAATATTTTTTTATTGCAGATAAGCAAAATTTATGTTATTGATATTGTTTTTGTTATCGTAGATATTATTGATTAATTTGTGGAAGATTTAAATTGTTAATAGATCATGAATTGAAGTCGAGATACTCTATAAAGACCGTTTGATGTATTTAATGCATACAGTAATCTGGTTGACTATTTGATGTCTAAACCTTTTGAGGTCCCAATTGAATTGGGAGTTTTTGATTTTTTAGATATTCTTGATTCCGCATGTTGCCAGGAATTTATACATGCATAGAGCTTCAACCACCACGATCCAAGCTTCACAGTCTTCAAAACTGTCATGGTTTAATTCTCCTAAAGACGCCATTGTTGTGAAGTTAAAACTAAGAATTTTGAATATTCAATATTCGTTTATTTGCAAATATTAAAACAAAAATAATAACAGATTTAGTAATGTTAATATATCTGAGATATAAATAACAAAATCTCACTCCTCATATCGAAACTTAAAATTTTAAGGACTTTAAGCGTTCATAATCTATAAAAATAAAGTAATCAATATTTCAAAATTTTTATTCAATATATTAACATGCTTAATTTAAATTTATTTTGTTAGTAAACCGTGAAAATGAAAACTTTATAGTAAAGTTTGTTCTATATACTTCTATATGGATATTATTCTATATAAAATACTTGTCATACACAATATATGTTGACTGTCGCAAAAATTAAGAATACTTAAACAATCTAACACTAATTAATTTTCTCATTGTAGCTAGTTACTCATCTATATTTGGGATATTGTTTTGTTAAATAAATGAAATAATGATTAAGTTTAAAAATCCATATTGTGGTAGTTGAAAATGCAATATACGGAAAGAAAATTTGGTTCCATCAAGACTGGCTTGCCTAACTCAACCAATGTCTTGGGCAGCATTAACATTTTTAGACTTGTGAAGGGCCGCAATAAAAATACCATGTTTAAAACATTAATAGAAATATATATGAATGTATACAGCGGCTTGTGAATTTTTGTTTTTGTCGTTCCTATGAATAAATGTGAAAGATTTTACAATAATTATAGACATAAAGAAATATGTGTTTAGGTATGTATATAAATAAATTCTTTCTTAAATTATATTGAACATTTCTTTTAAATTTTACGTTTTACTCAATATTTTAATAATCATTACATTTGTTAGCTGGGCAGCAAAACTTTGCTAAGGGCCTCATACGGCCCCCGGATTGCGAGTTTGCATGCCTTCATTAAGAGAAAAGGCATCCCAATCATGAAAGATATCCTAATTCCAAAAGAAAATATCACCATTTGAAGATTCAATGCCTTGGCTTAAGTAATGAAAAGTTGCCAATTTTTATTTGTCCGTTGAATCCGAACTTTTCAAGACTGTGGATGAAATTCTATCATCCAACAAAAGTAATAGCTAAACTTGATAATATATTTGATATAACGGGTCAAAATTGTGAATGGCCAGTTATGAAGAAAAGGCATGTTGAAAGTCAAGGAAGAGTGGGATGCACCACTATTGAATTCGTACCTTTTGATCAACAAAATAATTTACAAATAATGGTTGCAGCAGTCATGAAAATAATAAACCACACAAAATATTAAAGCCTGATCAATGAAAAGACTATTCAACAGATAAAGTCGTGGTTTTAATTAAAGAAGACGAAAATGAGTACTAAGAAAGCTGCAAAATGCCAACAGCTTTATGGTGATCAATCAAGCATGTACAAAGCCAATTTCAAGGACGCCGTAAACATGAAGATTAGAATAAATGAAACATTGCAGAGTAAGCTTTGCATTTTGATAGTAGAGAATGGACGGAAACGAAAGACAAATGATTGTGCTAATGAATAAATAAAAAAAGAAATTAAATTGTCAGTTTTCCCTTTATTGAGTGTGGCATCAAAGAAACATTGAATTTAAATTGTGACCAGCAATTTAAATAATTATAACCGACACAACTGCTGTCAATACTGGTAAGCAAAAATTGCATTGTTTACCACCTATAACATCAATGTATATTATACAGTGAATATCATAAAATTTTCCAGTCCATAATATATGTTGGCTGTCAACATCCTCTTTCTGATAGAATTTAAAAATACGTCGAAAAACAGATTTTCAAAAAACAACTGTTTTCTGTTTATATGCTTTTTTATATAAATTAAAATTTTTAATAGAAAACGCACGTTAAAAATGAAAGTAAATATTAAATTTCTCAATGTCACTAATTATTATTTATTTTAATAAAACTTTAGAAATATCAAAGAATTTAGAGATTCCCCTGACAGGCGCGATGAATCTTTGTACAGAAATTGCTACCGACAGAAAATACCCGCTGTTGGGTTAATTGTAAAAGGAGTACCTCAAATAACTTCTGTAAATTTCCCATCCTCTTCCATGTATTTCGAAATAATATAAATACTTGAGTCATTTGAATTCATCGGGAAATGTTAATAAAGTTATGCTTTTCTATATGTAATTCTTCATGAGATAAATGATTGCGTAATTTTCCTTTCAGCGCAAAATTTATCTTCGTCATTACGAAAACCAAAACGCCTAGTAACCAAATTTCCGGTGAATAATATTGTACTTTTTGACAGAATGTATGAAGAGTCCTTCAAGAATTGAAATAAACACATCTTTCGTCAGTCCTACTTTTCAAATTTTCGTATAATTCAATGACAATTCTACAGCTTAAATGTGAAAGTTTATTTAACATAAATCCAACACTGCAAATTCTGCCCTCAGTAAAGTTGATTTCTCGTTGGTAACTGTTTCTACGGCAAGTTTAATTGGATGCATATCGGCTTGTAGTATTAACAATGCTTCTAAGTCGACTTTATTAATCATATCGAGCGAATTGAACTCTTTAAATGTCTGAAATAAACCGGATTTTGTTTTAATGAGTGGATTAATCATTGTAGGTATATAATTCCGTCGATGAAAAACATCTAAATGTATTTCTCAATTTTGACACCAAATGCTGCAATCACTTTAGATTGAAAAACTGTATTTATTACTGTGGAATTTTTGATGAACTTGGCAACTTCTCGTGTATTGCCATTCTCGTTGTTGTAATTATTCCCATGATAATCGTCTTCCAAAACCTCCATGTCGTTTCCCTCGAAATTATCTTGCTCATCCATGTCACCAGAATCAAATTCAAGCTCAGGGAAATTATTCTCCTGATTTTGTTTTACAGCGTATTCGTAACTCCCAAATTGATTCCGTGATTAATACAATATTGATCAATTATCTTCACAATTCGCATGAATTTGTATTCACTGAGGCCCCATCCTGCGTGGACCCTACCAAATCTTTCTCAAAATTTATTGAGAAGCTACTTAAATGTTCTGCCATTATTTCGGTCATCGATTCTGCACTAAACGATCCAAATATTCTTACAATTCCTGTTTTATAGGTTTTATTCTCTTCATGCAATTGAGATTGATTTCAAAAAATCTTCGACGAAGGACAGTTGTATATTCATCAACTGTGATATTGAAATTTGGTCCTCTTACAATTTTCGACTGGGTTTCAGATATCAGCTGGGTTTTTTATATTGCAAATTGTCTTAAATGAGCTTCATCACATCGCTCTCATTTCTCAGGAGAAAATATCCTTCTTTCTTGAGTGCATCTCGTATGAATTGATTCTTTGTTATTGCTGAAATATATATTTATAAAGAAAATTATTATAGAACAAATTCCACAATTAAAACAAAAGCTAACATTAATAATTGTAACATTTTAAAATTCAGACGAGAAAAAGTTGTACAAAAAAGATTTTATAATTTGAGAAACCAGAAGCAATCAGAAATAATGGCGAGCAATTCCAATAATAATGATCAAACCCCGGTGTCTACTATGACAACCCCTGTAGCCAATGTCCAAAAAAATATGTCTGCCACTCTTAGTAATGATTATGCAAGTTGTCAGAAACTACCAGTTCAACAATATGGAGGAGATCCTGTCGAATTTGTTGATTTTATGGCTGATAGATACATGTATGCCACTGCTTACGGATGAAGCCAATCGATTATTGTGCAACGGTTACCATTATATTTAAAAGGAGCAGCGAGAGAGGCTTGGCAACAAATTGATAAAAGACTCATTGCCAATGATTGGACCAAGTTGAAAGATGCCTTAGCAGCTAAATTAATTGGGGGAGATATCAAACTAAAATGCGCCAAAAGGTTTACAATCGAGTGCAAAGACCAGACGAGTCGGTAAGTGAATTTGCTTATCATTTGACAACCCTTGCAGAGAAAGCTTTTGAGATTAAACCCGAACAAGTTGATGTGGCGAAACAAGTTGAAGGAATTGTTGCAAGACCAATTTTTGACAGGAGTTAGAAAAGAAATTAAAAGGGCCCTATGTTATGTAGATTTCAACAATTTTGATGAGTTTATTAAAAAGGCTATGAAAATTGAATTGAATTTGAAAATTACTCAACCAAAAGCAGAATCTTTTACAACTATTGATGAATCTAGAGACAGATCAATATCGCCAATCAAAAATGATTTATTCCAGAAATCTACCAGTCCATCACCAAAATTCTGAGTAAAATTTGAGCCAAGAAAATCTACAAATAGTCCAAACGAGGAGAGAGAAAGACCAGTCCAGTGTAGTCATTGTCAGAGAAAGGGACATAGTAATCGTCAATTCTGGTTTAAGAATGAAGAGCAACGAAGTCCAAAAAGCATGTGGACAGATTGGTTGAAAGGCAATCGTGGGAAAAGGTTTAATAAAATGAGCACAAATAGTCAGCGAATTAATGATAATATACAGTGCTATAATTGTGGAAAGAGAGGGCACGTATCACGAAACGGTTTCGCAAGATCAAAATCTCCATCAAGAGACAGAGTTAATTTACAAGGCCGAATTCAATGTCATTCATGTAGAGGTTATGGACACATGGCGAGGTCATGCCCCAGGAATAATGAGAAATTCCAAAAGCCAATCTTAAAGAAGATGAGATTCCAAAGTGACAAATCACAAGTAGACAACGTTGCTTTTGTGCAGCCAGATAATTCCAATAATAGAATTGAAGACGAAGTGAAACAAATGAGTCGACGTTTGGATCGTTTAATATGGAAGTTTGAATCTGATGAAGAGACAGATAACCACATGATGTATGAGTCGCAATCAGAAGCATCAGACACAGAGTTGAAAAGAATGATGATTAAAGATGATGTACAAAGCGAAAAGGCAATAATGATTATGTCGAGGATTAATAAATTAATAGAATCTAGAGCAACGGAAACGTCTAAAATAATGACATCATTACTGGAATTGAGTCAGATGTCACTGAGTGTACAAAGATTGAAAAGTGTAATTGAACTGTGTGTTGATTATTATGAGGTAAATTTAAAAGATAGAGATGAAATAACAAATATGATGAAAATATTTGGGAAAGCGTTCAGAGAAAATAAATGGTTAGATTTTATTTTTGTTGATGTTGTAGATGAAAGTAGAAATAGTTTGATCTGTTGCATTGATATCGAATTCTGATGAGGTGAATCCCATTGGCTGAATTTGATATGTCTGTGAGTGAGTTGACAAATAATTTTACACACATACGCGCAAACACACTAACACATATATACACACAAACTTGAAATCGCGTTGTGTGAAGAAGAAAAATAAATGACAGTTTGTTTTCTGCCCTCATACGGCTTAACGATTTAATAATCAAATTTATATGGTGATTGAAAGGTGCAAATAAATTAGTGAAATTGTGATTACAGAACATTGAAATAAATCTCATTGAGTTGTAACTGTGATAAAGTGCAAATAAAATTATTCTGTGTTGGGTTTGCTTATTTGATTCGAAAAGGACACGAGGAGTCAGAGGGAACCGACTTTCAATAATAATAACTCAACATTATTATGGATAATTTACTTTTAATTATTTTATCAAAATTAGATTTAGTTTCTTGCTTTACATCAACATAGATCTAATTCAATAATTTATTTTTAAAAAGTCTTTTAACTTTAATTTCTGATAAATATTTAATTTGTGAGTTATAATTTGACAATGCAAAAAATAATTTGGATTTCAACAAAAAACTTGGCCCTTATGTAGAGATTGTATTATTTTGTGTAAATATCCTCGCGTGTCACTAAACAAAGTACCTGAATTTTTTGATGTTTTACTATCGATTTATGCTTTTTTATATGCTTTCATTCTCTTTCCTACCATGTCACAAAACATTTAAATTGTGTTCCATAAATTTATTTATTCCCATCTAATTTTCATGCCGTCGGCCATCGCCTACAAACGCCTGCGATTTGCTGATAGCCAAATCAGGAAGTAAAGATTCTATTAAAACTTAGAGACATAAAAAATTTTGACGAGTTAATTAAAAAGGCTATGAAGATTGAATTGAATTTGAAAATTACTCAACCAAAAGCAGAATCTTTTACAACTATTGATGAACCCAGAGACAGATCAATATCACCAATCAAAAATAATTTATTCCAGAAATCAACCAGCCCATCACCAAAATTCAGAGCGAAATTTGAGCCAACGAAATCTACAAATAGTCCAAACGAGGAGAGAGAAAAACAAATCCAATGCAGTCATTGTCAGAAATTGCGTGGCATTCGAGATTTGGCTACAGCGCAAGCATTGCAAAAGATTGGAATGTCCAGGAGAGGGGAATTGATATGGTTGAACGCCAAATCGAGAGACGAGTCCAGAAATAATAATAAAAATTTAGTAAGGGGTCCCCAGGAAATAAAATAAGACAAAAAACAAATTAATTTAAAAAAATTAATTACTAATGGGAACCCGAGTCAATAGTAAGTTCGAGGCAATGGGAAACTCGAGAGATGAGAAAAACCCGGCGTGTAAACAAAACGAAGCCGAACAATAAAAAGGGTAAATTGGCTTAAACAATATTAAATGGGTGCCACTAATCTATGGGGAAGTAATTATTTTCTAATTTATAATTTAGTAAGGCAGCAAATGTTTTTGACAATTGTCTGAAAACAGTCTGAGCAGAAGTATAAAATGAAAAGGGAAAAACACGAAATGACCAGTGGTCCAAGCAAACGAGTAGTCTAGTCAGGTCAGTAAAAGAATCTTAACCCAATTAAAGTCAAAAGTTATCTATCAGAAAAGGTGATTATCCATTGGATAACATACTTTAAGGTAATCAAATATATTCGGTGGTTGAAGGGTGCAAATAAATCACAAATTGTAAATACAAAACATTGAAATAAATCGGATTTGGTTGTAATTGTGGTAAAGTGCAAATAAAATTATTCTGTGTTGGGTTTGCTTATTTGATTTGAAAAGGACACGAGGAGTCAGAGGGAACCGACTTTCAATAATAATAACACAACAATATCTTTAAATTTTTATTTGAAATGAACACTATTAGAGTTACCCGTTTTATCAGAACTTATGGTATTTAAAATGTCCATAATTCCAAATAAGAATTTAAAATAATTTGCGAAAAACTAAAATAGTTATTTATTTAAAACAACGTTAGTTAACATTAGATCAAACAAAATCTTTCTAAGGAGATTTTCTGATAAATAAATACGCTCAGCAGATTTTCAACATTCCACAATCATTCCACACAAAATGCTATTAATTATTTTAGTTTTTAATTTTAGTTTTTAAATTTATTTAATTTAAAATATTATCTCACAAAAACCTTAGCTTAGATTTTTACATTGATATTTACCAGAAATTGATTAATTTAAAAATAAAAATATTTATAATTTAACCTATAATGTTAACCTATAATTCAAATTATAATTTGGATGTCCCTAAAATTCTGAAGCTCTCCTACATTGTCTGATAGAAACTGTATTTTATTATGATTTATTTTTCGGAATTAATTCAATAAAAAGTGAGGTAACCTAACTTTCAAACATCTATGGAGTTCGTCAATTTAAGACCAAAATCATCAATTAAAATTTTTTAATTTAAATGTCTCAAAATGCAGAATTTACTTAAAATTTTTCCAGAGCAGTTGTGAACACATTGAATTCTTCGATCGGAGCTGGAATAAGTGGTATACTGATTACGTGAGCTTTTCATCTGTAATTTCATTTTCAAAACCATTGAAATTAATAACAGCATAATTGAAACTGGAGGAAAATATAAAGTTTCAACTTTCGTTAGTTCTGTGCTAAGTGGGTTGGTTGCAATATCTGGTAAACCTTTGATTCGTTTTAATCTGAATTACTGATATTCTAGCTGGGTGTACAGTAATTGAAACATGGGAGGCTATTATTATTGGTTTTATAGCATCCTTCATTGTGTATTTTGGTGCCAAACTGATCCTATGGTTAAGGATTGATGATCCAATCGGAGCTACAGCTGTTCATGGGTTTGGAGGAATGTGGGTGAGCCATACTTTATAAGTATTTTGGATCAAATTAGTCTAATAATAATAATTTTATGGAATTTTTAAAATTGATCTAAATTAAAAAGGTTTGATCAAGTAGTTTACTGTAGGAATCGCATTCTGCAGTATAAACATGTTTAATTAATTTATGTTTTTACCTATTTGAACACATAATAAAAACGATTTAATGTATAACAAGATTTTCAACACACTGGTAAATTGTTATGTTGATTATTATCGCAAAACTAGAGATTTTGTTTTATTTTAGATCTGACAATTCAGAATTTTCAAATAAAGAAACATTTTAGTTTTGAAAAATTACAAATTGTTCATGTTTGTGATTTAAATTTATTAGTGCGCTCGTTAAATTTCCTAAATATTTATTCAATCTCAATTGGATAGATTTTAAATCAACAATTTCTATTTTACTGATGATATAGAAGCCAGAGGTTCCTAAATCTTTTTGTACAGTAGATTCCTTGACAAAATTTTATGTTTTCGGTAGACCCCTGGATTTCCTTAAATAGAACATCTACAAAAGCATAAAAAAGCTACATTGAAACTGTAAACTGCAAATTTGTGTATTTTTATAGTTATATATCAATTAAGTGGAACTCATTTATCATTATCGTAAAATAGGTACACTGAAAAATCAATTCGTTTAATCAATTTATGAATGATGCTTTAATTGCAAATCGTCAATATTTGGCATCAGTTTAGTTGAGTAATTTCCTACCTATTTTTTTTTCTAATAAGATTTACAACCAAACTTATTAGCCACAGAGCTACGGGTATTAATAGAATCCATAACTAAAACACGTTTTTTATTAAAACACAAATATTATTAAAACAAATTATATCGTTAATTTGTTTGAGGAGTTTCTAAAAAATAATAATTAATGAATAAGTAAGGATTTCAACATACAATCAAACATGCCCAACATCATACCATTATTTAAATACAAATTATAAAACGCCTCACATCCCCCCCTTTTTGAAAACCTTTAACCACTCAATATTTCTCGTGACGGAACTTCCATTTTCCAATTTTATTTCATAACTTCGATCATGAATCTTTTTAGTAATCACACCTGGACCCATGTATCTGTTATCACCTTTATTTCGAACATTTACTTTGATCAATACGCAATCTCCAATTTGAAATTCGCGATTTGTCGGCTGATTGATTTTTTCTTCTTCCACAATCTCTGAGAACCATTCACTATAAATCTTTTTCCCAAACACCATTTCAGCTGGAGTCTTCCTAATAGTTTTTTGAAAAGTTGAATTCAACATAAACTGAACTTCGGGAAGAATATCTACCCATGATTTATGTCTTTTATCTTTGAGTGTTATCTGTATTGCATCTCTGATTGTACGGAATTGTCTCTCAATCTGTCCATTTGCTGAGTGATGATATGGACTTGAATAATTAATTTCAATATTGTGGAATTCTGCAAAATCTTTCATTAGCTTTGATTCAAATGATTTACCTCTGTCACAGTTTATTATCCTTGGTGCTCCATACTTCATTATCCACTCTTCTTTCAGTAATCTTACCACTGTTTTTTCATCTTGTGATTTCACTGCATGTAAAGAAATAAACTTACTATGATGATCTATAATCCCAAGAATATATCTTTCTCCTTTCATTGCAAGTTGTAATGGACCACAGAAATCTACATATATTGTTTCAAATAATTTCGAATCACTTTTGCAAATTATTTCTTCTTTTGTTTTAGTTGTATCAACCTTTCTTTTCTGACAGTTTTCACAGGATTGTACAACATTACGAATAGATTGCTCCAAATCTTTCATATCAAAATTGTTTGATACATACATTTTTACTTTATTAGCACCCGCGTGACAGAGCTTTTTATGATATTCTATGATGAATTCAGACTTGTTTTCTTCTGGAATCCAAATTTTATTATTATTTGTCATAATCACTCCGTTGACATATTTATAAAATGTTTTATCTGGCATCAAACTAATATTTTCTTTTATATTTTCAATTTCTTTCGAGTTCTTTTGCCATATATTTTCAATATTATCAGTCATCAGTGTCAACAATCTTGTTTTTAATTTACCCATTTTAGGATTTTCATGAATCATTTGACATTGAACACATGTTTCACATTCTTTTCTAGATAAAGCGTCGGCATTATTGTGGTTATCACCTTTTCTGTATTGAATCTCCATGTCCAGACCACTAAGATGGTTAATCCAAGTTTGAAATTGTGGGGTAATAGCTTTCTTTGTCTTCATCATAAATGTAATGGCTTTGTGATCCGTCCTCAAAATAAACTTTTTACCATATAGATAATGCTTAAAATGACCAGTAAAATAAAATATAGATAGTAATTCCTTTCTTGTTATACAATAACCCAACTCGTGTTTATTCATAGCTCGGGATCCATATGCGATTACTCTTTCTTTACCTCCATCTTTTTGAGACAGAACAGCACCAATGCGGTCAAAACTTGCATCTGTATCCAAAATGAATGGCTTAGAAAAATCTGGGAACTTCAATACAGGTGTAGACGTCAATTTCAGTTTTAAATTTTTAAATGAAGTTTCACACTCATCAGTCCACATAAGCTTCTTTTGTTTACTTCCACATAACGCTTCTAATACTTTGGAATCTTTGGTGTAATTTTCTATAAATTTGCGATAGTAATTTGCCAAGCCTAAAAATCCTCTCAAACTTTTTACGCATTTAGGTCTTTCAAAATTTTTAATAGTTTCAATCTTGCTTTCATCCGTACGTATTCCATCTTCACCAATGATATGACCCAAAAATTTTACTTCTTTCCTTTTGAATTGACATTTTGCTGGACTTATTTTAAGATTTGCTAATTTAATCTTTTGAAAAACCTTTTCAATGGTACTATAATGTTCATTCAATGTCTTTGAAAATATAAGGATATCATCCAGATATACAATTGTTCCATTCCAATTTAATTCTCCAAGAACCAAATTCATAAGTCTTTGAAATGTAGCTGGTGCGGCTGCTATTCCAAATGGCATTCTGTTAAAGTAATATTGCTTGCTTTTTGTCGAAAATGCTGTTTTCAATTTTGATGCATCATCGAGTTCTACTTGATAATAAGCATTGCCTAAATCAATTGTCGAGAAAAACTTTGCTCCGTCAAGAATATCTAATAATTCATCAGTATTTGGAATGGGAAAAATCGGTCTTTCGGTTATATTATTTAATGCACGGTAGTCCAAGCATATTCTTATATCACTACTGTTTTTCTTTTTAACACATACTAACGGAGAATTCCAAGGGATGTACATTCTGATATAATGCCATATTTCAACATTTCTTGAATATTTTCTTCAATTTTTTCTATTAAATGTATAGGTTGTCGTCTTGGGTTTATTACAATCGGACTACCTTTAGTAAGTATTTCATGCTTTAATAGTTCGGTTTTCCCAACATCCCATTTATGTTTCATAAAAATACCGTCAAACGTGGAAATTAAATTATTTATAATCTTATCTTCACTTATGTGGTTCTTAAATGAATTTTCCATAATTGTATTTATTTCGTCTGTACGGTTTTCTATTTGCAATTGCATTCCAAATCTTTCGAGAAAATCTATACCTCCTATTAACTTTGGGTTTATATCTTTGGCTACAACGAATTCTACTTTTTTAATATCAGAAATTTTATCAACTTTTACATTTAATAAAGTTTTACCGCAAATTTCAATCGGGCTATCATTCGCACATCTTAATTTTAAATTACTTGTAGTCATATTCAAATTTCCAAGTTTTTTAAAAATATTATAATCAATCACACTTATTTTAGCTCCAGTATCTAATAGGCATACTAATTTTACATTATTAATCATTACGGTAACACTGGGTCTTCCCTGCATTTTATCGTATACTATTATATCATTCCGTTTATCACGATTAAGAACATTTAGTTCATTAGACGTTAGGGGTGGGTCTTTAAAAACTTCATCCATACAAAATTTATTAATGTATATATTAATATAATTTCTATAATCAAAAATACCATCACAACAGTTATCATTCAAACTATCACAATCATTCAAACTATCACAATCATTCAAAATCATACAACCCTTACTCATATCATTAATTACCTTTAATTTATTGCTCCGATCACCTCCTCGTGTGGTGGAGCATTCCCATTTGGGTACTCAAAATCAGCCTCTGGATCCTCGTCACCGAATGCAGCCACTGATTTATGGAATTTTCGACGTCTGCCTGGAAATAACTCATGGCACTGATGTTTGAAATGTCCAGATCTTTTACAATGGGCACATTGAATATTGGAGCATTCAGATCTTCTATGACCTTCTTCGTGGCACGCCCAACATCGCAAAATTTGATTTGTTCGGATATGATCTCGCGAATGAAATTCCCTGGTATTATAAGGCTTACTCCTATTCATAGGTCTCCATCCATTTGAAATAGCATATCGATGTTCTCTGGTAAGATCGCCTTTGAATCTTGGATTATGTTGAGGTTCTCTTGTATATTCATCTTTGAATCTGGGGTTAGCTTCTCGTTCTCGAATTGATCTGTTATCATAATTATATCTTGGTAAGCTCTTCTTAACAGCATCAGCATAGCGTTGTGTTTTATTCATTGAAGCTACATCAGCATGAAATACATTAATTTCTTTTGAAACTTGATCGTGTCTCTTTAATCTTTCTTTCATTTCATCAAATGATTTTAAATCTTGCATTTTGAGATCTTTTTTAACTTCTTTATCTTCAAGCGAATTGAATAGCAAAAATTTCTTTAGTTCTTCTTCATCAAGTTTATGCTTCAAAATATTTTTTGCAAGTTTCTCAATTTTTGAGCAGAATTCTTCGGCAGCCTCATTTCCTTGACGATAATTTAGCGCTTCGTTGAGATCATCGATAAGACTTCTGTTCTTAGAAAAAGCGTTTCTTAATCTTTCTGTATAATGCAGAGTTTCATTAGTCAACTCATATTTCTTCGTTGAATTGATTGATAGAAAAGCTTTGACGAATTTGCTTCTGTATTCATCGACAATATTTGTCATCTCGAAGAATCGTTCCGTTTCTAAGATAAAATCTTCCACGTCTGAATCCATGTCATATGTTTCTGGTGGCTTGATAAAATTTGCAATCGTGGTCGCCATATTAGCCACAGAGCTACGGGTATTAATAGAATCCATAACTAAAACACGTTTTTTATTAAAACACAAATATTATTAAAACAAATTATATCGTTAATTTGTTTGAGGAGTTTCTAAAAAATAATAATTAATGAATAAGTAAGGATTTCAACATACAATCAAACATGCCCAACATCATACCATTATTTAAATACAAATTATAAAACGCCTCACAAAACTGAAACCTTTTTCCGTTGTATATGAAGATAAAAAAGCTATCCAAAACTTTCTTGCTATATGCTAAAATGAACTCAGCCTTAAGTTATTTATTTTTACTTATTCTGATTAGCTCTTCTTGTAAACTTATCTTTTACTTCATAGGTAATTTATGTCTATTATAATGAAGTATTATGTTAATAGTATGTATTAAATAAGTAATATGTGTCATGTGAATTATTCCATTTATGGAAAGCCAAAATTTCGATCATGGGATGCTTAAATTCTATTCATTCTCATACATCCCAAAATTTTGTTTTAGCTGTCATGGACCCCTTGCAGTTCGGAATCGACCACTAGTGGTCGATATAGAACCCTTTGGGAATCACTGACATAAAAGCTATATTATAAATGTTTGTTTAAAATTCTTTTCATTTAACCTACAGCAATATTTATAGAAATTTTTTAATAAAAAGTCACGTGAATTTTATTAAGCTTCTAATTGGTATCCATCTGGAGTTTATTTTTAAAAACGTTGACTGTCTCTTCGGTCATTTTTTACTGGTATTTAACTTTGATAGTCATCCTTGACCTGAGCTACTAGAGATTCTAGAATGAAAACTGTTCTTTCATAACAAAAACAGTAAACTACATTTGAAGTCCTTGAAGAATCAAACTCATATAAATGCATGTTTCAGTTTTTGCTTAATAATCATTATTTATTTTTAATCAAATATTTGTGCTTTCTTATTTATTAACACTAGATTTAAGGAAACCGTCATTTAAAACAAATATCATCGATTAAAAAATTTTAAAAAATTTAAAAAGTTAAATGTTTTACTAAATGGCAAAACATGTAAAATTTGTGAAGTATTTAATTCACATAGAAGTTATTTTTATTTATTTTACTAACATTAGTTACTGATTAACAGCGCATGATCATTTTTGTTTTTGACTTGATGGGTTGCAGAATCGTTTATAGGATGTAATAAATAGAAATATCCATTTAAAACAATCTTCAAAAATTTTCAGAAGTTATTAAAGATATACTAAATATTAGGGCTTTGCTCAATTTTAGAGGTCATTTTTAAAGTATTTTCGTGTATATTATATTATGTATTAAAATAAAATCTTTCAAAATGTAAATTCGACCGTTATAATTTTATTAAATCAATTTCTAACGATGTTGTTTTAATATTTAGTTAAATCATTATAGCTAGGTTAAATATTTTGTTATTTTACAAATGTTAAATAAATTTCAGTTTATTTTATAATGATTTTGTAATTAAACTAAATTATTTCTATAATTCTTTCCTGTGTCTTTCGTGCACATTTCCTGCACTGTTTTAGTTTAATTATATTAGGTTATTTTTATGATTTCGCTATTAAGAGTTCAAGAAGTCAGTGACCAACTGACTACTGTTATTTACTGATAAATAAAAAACCACATATTTTTTCAGTTTTGGGTAGCTGGTAAATCCCTACAAAAATTGTTTTTGGTAAATGTTTAAATGAACTTCAATAAATTAATGACGTGGTCAGCTTTGTAAAAAATTAAATTATTGAGACTTGTGATTTCAAAGATTTAAATTAATAAAATGGGTTACAAATTAGAATTATAGCAACAAATGTAAAAACGATATATTATATGGAAGATGATGGCATTGTCATCAAAGATAAAATTCTTATTATTGGTACAAATAACTAGAAATGGCTAAGAAAATAACATCTGAAGAAAAGATAATGATCTGAAAATAATAATTAATCTCGAAAGTTTTTAAGAAGGATGAATAACGACAATCGAAACCATCAATAAAACGATAGATAAAATAACCAAATTCAACTAAGATATAAATTTGAAAACAAAACAATGTATGTATTAAAATGGATATAAAAGATATGTTTATAGAATGAAATAAAAGATAAGGAAAATTCGTGTTAAATCTAAAATAAATAATGATTGAAAATTTTTACATTTTACTTGTCAATAATTTATATATTTCTCATTAACAGGAGGGAAAATATTTTGTGAATAACAAATTCAATATCAGATTGAATGAATGAATAAAGATGTTTTTAACAACTATTTATTATTCATATGGATGAATCATTAACTATTAAATTAATTGTTTTGTACTCAGGGATTGCTATCAGTGGGATTGTTCTGTGATCTAGATCCATACCAAAACCAATCCAGAAATAATATTGGTCTTTTTCATGGAGGCGGATTCAAGAGTCTAGGACTGCAAACTTTGACATGCATCTGTCTAATTGTTTGGGGATGTATAGCAACCTTTATCATTTTAGGAGTAAGAATAACTAATTTTTAATAAATATATTAATATTATTACAATAAAAGCCCTTTTATATCTATTCAATTAACTGAAATTTTTTTCTATTTAACAAAAGAAGTCACTGTTTCTTTTAGGAATTCAAGGGAAATATATTTTGCCTTGAATTTTTTTATTTTACCCTATTCTATTTGTATTGAATGTGTAAAAGAGTTTATATTAATTATATAGTTTCGAGCTTGTATAATAATTGCAATGTTGAGTATATGTAGTATTTAATTTGACGACAATTCTATAAGTTATAAATATTTTGAAAATTATAAACTAATTTTAATACTGGATACAATACGTGATGTCCAGTGCAATTCCCATTTCAGATTTCTCTAAGCGCCAGGTATGTGTAAAAACAGTGTCAAGTTAACACTGCTATACACTCATCCTGATCTACTGGACACCAAATCAGTTTGCAATGCTTGGTTTTAAGACAAGAAAAAAGATGAATCTTTATCTTGAAACCTCCTTTGAATAATAAACTTAAATGTTTCAAGTTTTTTGGTAGTCTGATAGCTTGTTAACCAGTTTCAGTGTTGAACTTGTAGTTCGCAGAGGTAAGATTGTATCTACCATGGTTTCAAGTGAAAGGGGGTTCAAGATAAAGATTCGTCTTATTGTCTTGCTTTAAAGCAAAATTTTGCAAACTTATTTGATGTCCAGTGCATCAGGATAAGTGTATAACAGTGTTAACTTGACACTGTTTTTACACTTACTTGACTAGAAGAGAAATCTGAGCACCTCCCGCATAGTACTGATGAGAGCCATTAGCTCGAAACTAGTATACTATTGGGAATTACACTTGATATCACGTAATGCATCCAATGTTTTTTGATTAGAATCAGACATTCGTGAATAATAATTTTAATACATAAAGAAAATATCAAACTTGTATAAATTCGCAAAGAAATATTCTTATGACTTCTACCAGCTAAGAACCAACAAAAAATAAAATAAATTTGTTATCAATCAGTGATAAATTTGAAATTATTAACAGATTGAAAAACCTGAAAATTATTTTCTAGTACATGATTGAATGAAAAAACGAGAATCCTAACAAAATATGCAAAATAATAGTAAAATTTCTAGTTTTAATGAAACACTCCATTATCCTGAATGCTCTCATCCTTAAACATTCCGGATGGCAAGGTTTTTACTTTATATTATTATTATCGAAAAACATTATAATCAATGGGATCAAGGAATTAAATCATCGAACTGACTGCTAAGAAGTGAGTGACCCGATTGCATAAACATACACAAATAATGAAATTGTAAACAATTGAGACAAGATCACTGAATTTGTGATGTCGTGAAGTCTATCCTTTACAATGTATGAATGATTGTCCTAAAAAAACTTCAAATATGGAAAAGAATGGAATCATACTGGCTTTTTATACACTTCAAAAGTATTTTAACAACGTAATTTCCTAAAGGGAGATATCATATAAATAACGTCTTTTGGTAATGACATAAGAAAAAACTTGACAAAGGCCAAAAACTTAATACTTTCACAGAGATAGAGTACTAATTACTAGGATGAAATATCATCCACATTTGTCACTTAGTTTATTAATCATTTAAGGAGATGTCTGAACTGGCCGATAATTGACCAAAATCAAATTTCAGTTAAAATTTCATCTACAAGCCTTTATTTATAATGGGATTTTCGTTAGTTCAGGGTTAAGGAAAAGGGAAAAATTCATTAATTATACTTTTGGTGCATATTTTTTGCAGGAAAGTAGCCAGAACACGAGCAGAAATTATAATGTATTCGGCAGTGGTAAATAAAAACGTTAAAGAAAACAAAGAAGAGATTCTGAAAATATTTACTATCCATCAAACCTAGGGAGGAGTTATATTTACCAAAATAATTTATTAAGTAAAACATTATTTATATTAATAGTTAAAACAGTCAATGTGAAAAATAAGATGTTTGGTAGTTCAAGTTGTACATGTACTTTTTTATGTCTCTAAGTTTTAATAGAATCTTTACTTCCTGATTTGGCTATCAGCAAATCGCAGGCGTTTGTAGGCGATGGCCGACGGCATGAAAATTAGATGGGAATAAATAAATTTATGGAACACAATTTAAATGTTTTGTGACATGGTAGGAAAGAGAATGAAAGCATATAAAAAAGCATAAATCGATAGTAAAACATCAAAAAATTCAGGTACTTTGTTTAGTGACACGCGAGGATATTTACACAAAATAATACAATCTCTACATAAGGGCCAAGTTTTTTGTTGAAATCCAAATTATTTTTTGCATTGTCAAATTATAACTCACAAATTAAATATTTATCAGAAATTAAAGTTAAAAGACTTTTAAAAAATAAATTATTGAATTAGATCTATGTTGATGTAAAGCAAGAAACTAAATCTAATTTTGATAAAATAATTAAAAGTAAATTATCCATAATAATGTTGAGTTATTATTATTGAAGTCGGTTCCCTCTGACTCCTCGTGTCCTTTTTGAATCAAATAAGCAAACCCAACACAGAATAATTATATTTGCACTTTATCACATTTACAACTCAATGCGATTTATTTCAATGTTCTGTAATCCCAATTTCACTAATTTATTTGCACCTTTCAATCACCGTATAAATTTGATTATGATAGGGTAGGTTATCCAATGGAGAACCACCCTTTCTGATAGATAACTTTGACTTTACTTGGGTTTAGATTCCTCAACTGACCTAGTTACACTACTCGTTTACTTCGATCCACTGGTCATTTCGTGTTTTTCCCTTTTCTCCTGCTCAGACTGTTTTCCGACGATTGTCAACAATATTCGCTACATTATTAAATTATTAACAATAATTACTTCCAACAGACCACATTAGCCGACATTTGTCAACAACGTTTGCTCCATTGCTAAATTACAAATTAGGAAATAATTACCTCTCCATAGATCATATAATATTGTTTAGGCCAATTTACCCTTTTATATTATTCAGTCTACACGCCGGGTTTTCCTCATTTCTCGGGTTTCCCATTGCCTCGGGCTTCCCATTGACTCGAGCTTCCCATTAGTAATTAATTTTTTTACTTAATTCCTTTTTTTGTCTTATATTATTTTCTAGGGACCCTTCATTCAATTTTTATTATTATTTCTCTCAATTTGGCGTTCAACATTACCAATTTCCCCCGATCAATACTACTTTCGAATTTTTGTAAATTTTTTAATTAATGTTGCACTTTTATTATTTTGGTGTTTTATTGATTTTACTGTGCTTTTTTCGTATACCCCAACAATAATAAAATCGTTTTGTCTGAGTAATAACAAAGATAATACTGAATTTCACAATGAACAATACTATCACAATTAGGCTGATAATAATTTTGATAAATTTATGCAAGAAGGTTTTCATTTCTCCGCTTAAACAAGTAGTGATGAATCACGATTTCGAATTTGCACTCAAATGTATGGGATTCGGCGGGACTAGTAATATGAGTGGACAATAAGAGAAATATTCTCAAATGTAATTTACGTACATTGTGCAAGACATTGTTTAAATCTACGTCTTTCTCGCGCTTTCATTGTTCCTGGAATTATAAGTTGTTTAGGAAGTATTTCTTCAATTATAAATTTTTTTAGAATATCGCCAAAACAGGAATCTGTATTGCGAAAAAAAATTGAAAGAGTAGATTCGGAATCAAAATGAAAGAAGGGCATCAAATTTTGTGACACGAAATGGGTTGAACACTTAGATGCAATTTCACTATTTGTTGAGCTATACAACATCATTAATGACTCCCTTGCCGAAATTGAAGAATTTACAGACAGCAAAGCATCAAGCAAAGCTTTCACATTTAGATCAGTTATAAAACACCTGTCTTTATAATTAGAATTTGCATTACTTATCGCGTGTTCTCGCTATCCCGCTGATTAGATGTACTTCTGCAGTCAAAACAAAGTGACTTAAAAACCTGTGTGCATTTGTGTGAAAGTTTGGAAAAAGAAATTGAACAATTACGTTTAAAATTCACGAATATTTTTAAAAATGCTGAGGAAATTGCAAGCTCATCAGGTGCTTGCGAGCTCGAAATTCCGAGAAGAACTGCAAAGCAGACACAGTGGTCAAATATACAAACCTACAGTACGGAAGAGTATTACAGTATATAACTTTTTCTGATGTTTCGCGATTTTTTCACATCTAAAATTAAAGATAGATTCTTACGTCACAGAAACAATTTGAGAACATAGAACTTTTTCTTCAACAAATTAACCAAGTAGAAGATGACGAAATCTTCCTGTCTATAGAAGCCATCGATGAAAAATGACCAAATGATATAATTTGCAGTAAAGAAGTATTTTTTGGCGAAGTGAAGATGTGGATGCCTCATTGTATTTCTAAAAACTATATTTTAATCGACTTCATTCATTGCTTGAATATTTGCAACAGTCATTTATTTCTTACGATTCACAATATATTGAAGTTGTCTGCAACTTTACCTGTTTCAACAGCCTCAGCTGAACGATCTTTTTCTACGTTGCTTAGAATTAAGACTTACTTACGGAGCATGGCATCAGTACAACGATTGAATGCTCAGCTATAATGAACATTCACCAGAAATTGTGTGCTTCCTTAGAAGCTAAGGAAGTTTCAGACGCTTTGGCGAAGAGTTCAAGAAGATTGATAATTTTTATAATTACTCTACACGTATGACACTATTTCTGATAATTATTAATAAATTGGATAATTTTGTGATTTTTAAATTTTAAATGTAAATAAAATTTAAAATATTCAATTCAATTCCTTGTTAAAGGTTAAATAAAAATGTTAATTTTTTTGTCTTAAGTTTAATGAGTTTTAATTAGCATTGCTTATAAAATAATTTATTACAAAACAATAAAGTATTTCGGGTATTATTGCAATTTGTCAAGTACAACTAATAATTTTTGTTTAGAAATTATATATATATATATACAAGATCAATTAAACCGTTTAATAAAAATTTATTTTAACCCCCCCCCCGAAATACTTTTCTGTGTACTTCCGTGCATTTTGGCTAAATTTGGCGAGGTTAGAGAAAGATAGCCGTTGGCTTTTTAAAATAACATGGATTATCAAAATTATTTTGTCGGCATTTCGGTTAGTGTTATATTTTTAGCTACCTCAACATTTACTATTTCGAAAAATGCTTCATTTAATAAATGAAATTTTCGTCATCAGTAATCAATGTGATCCAGCTTATTAAATATAATTAAAAAGATGAGCCATATACAATTCATATACAAATTTAATTTTAATGACTGAAGTTTTTTGATACAGAAATCAAACATTTTTTCGGTAATCTTTACATGTTTTAGTGAAAAGTGAACAAAATTATTTCTAAGAAAGGAAACTTGTTTTGTCAGTATCATTGCATAACAAGGCAAATATGATGATCATAACTAAAGAAAACATTTTCTTGATACAGTATATCAATTTATCAAACAAGAGATCTAGAAGATGGCATCTGTTTATTTAATAAAACAAACAAATTAGATTGTCAATTTTTAAATATGCCCAAACCATAAATAAACCAATAGCAAAATTAAAATTAAATTTTTAAATCTTATATTTATTTAGTTGATTAAGTTTCTTGTCGGAATTCGTTTGACACCGCATGATGAATTAATTGGAGCTGATATATCTGAGCATGATGTGGGTGAAGAAATTCCACTCAATCTAGAACTCCTTGAAATATACAATGTACAATTTAGAAGGCGACGTTTATCGGGAATTCTGATGAAAGAATCGAATTTCAAAAAACAATTGGATAAGATTTGGGAGAAAGTAAAAATAGATGAAATGTAAAACTTGATAATTTTATAGATTTACAAAAAAACCAATGACGTAAGACCTCAATCTGTGGATTCGAAAATGGACCAACATAGAAATTCTGATACCAGACGATCTTCAATGGGATCCTATAAAGTTGTAAAGCTTAACAAGTCCTCGGTCCTTTCAAAAAAATCGAATTCGTGGGTAAATACGGAACCAATGAAATCAAATTTATCTGTTGTAATGCACATTTGACATCTTGGATAAATTAAAAAGATAATTCTATGAATTCTTTCATATGATAATAATATAACGTCTAAATTTCATTTTATTCAATTTCAAATTAATTTTATAGATAATTTTGGTTTATTATCTTACGTCATTTTTATATAAAATTCGTTAAAATTGTGAAAAAACTAATTAAGATTCAAATTAAATTTCTAATTACAAAACTAAATTATTAAATTTATTATAAAACATTAAATAATATTTATTAAGGTGTGAATATTTTTATTGTGGAAAAATAGTTGAGTATATAATTAAAATGACGCTACAAAAACTTAATAAAAATATAAATTTTAATGAGAATTTATTAAAAAAAACCTTAACTGTTTAGATTAGTAGTGTTCTCCAAGGCATCAGTCACGAGTTAGTGGTAGCTCGCAAAGAAATTTTCGGTAGATGTTACAAAAAATATTGTTTTTAAATAAAATTAAAATAAATGAGTAAATTTACATATGTTAGAAGACGCTCGAGTGAAAAAAGTTATGAATTTGAAATACTATGTTGTGGCATACAATAGGTAAAGAATGAACTTATATATAGATGAAAATAAACCAATAAATTGATGATGATGATGATGATGAAAATATGGTGATGGTAACGGTAATGAGAATTTCATGATCTTATTAATGACAATTTATGACAATTCATGGCAATTCTTGATGATTAACAATTTGATGATTTTATTTTTATCATTTGTGTATTGTTGGGCTATAAGCCATAATTTAAACAAGAATGAGAAAATTGTGTAAATTAAAACAAAATAATTAATGAGGTTTGAAAATTGTCAATATGGCTGCTGTAACATAAGCACGTACCGCAAGCAGAAATCAAAAATAAAATAAAACAAAATAAAAACATAACAAAATTAAATAAAACAAATATTAATTAAAATCATTGAAAAGCCTACAGATGCAGAAAGAAACACAAAACCAAAGCAAAACCGCCAAAACCTTGCAAAAGAAGGTTTAGAAAATACATAGGCGGAAGCGGCGACCAAAAATTTAAATATCAAAGGGTAAAAAGAGAAACAATCAAAAAGAATGGTTAAACAATAAAAAATAAAAATTTACGAAATATTGAGAAAATAATATCAAAAAATAGAGAAAAATAAAATATTTAAAATAAAATTAAAGCAATAAAACCCCCCGAAAAAACAGCCGAAAAAGGCTCAAAATACTCTGATTGGTCGCACCCAGGCATGAAAACAGTATATATACAGCAGTCATTTTCATAATTTTTAGACATTTTGTTGACAGACAATTTTTGTGAGACTTTTAGAAAATTTTGTAGACACAAAATTTTTAGTCAGTTGTTGAGACAATTTGTTTTAGACAATTGTTTAGTCAATTTTTATGCCAACGTATGACAATTTTTCAAATTTGGATGCTTGACTGATTGTAAGTATTGTTTTTTGTAGAAATATATTTTTCTAAGTTAATGTTTTGTTTAATTTAACTTATTCTGGATGGCCGCGATGTTTTTTGGCATCGCTCGGCAGGTTCCCCCTAACTTATTTATATTCATTTTATATACATTAGTTTGTGGAAAGTGGTAGGGCAGTATTCAATTTCCACAGTTAGTTTTGTGGAATGTTGATGTGCTGCCTTGTCGCTAACCACCCTTCGGTGTCTGCCTAGTCCGGTCAGGTCTCGTTACACTGATCGCGGGGTAGGACTCCATCGTAATTCACCGTGGCGGCCATTGCGATGTTGGTCAGAGCGGTAAGAGGGTAAACTGCGGGAAGATCGCCATAATTAAGGGGATAACATTTGTGTAAATGTTTAAGTAGGAAAATTAAATTTTTAATTTAACTCCTGCCGATTATTATATTGTCGAGGGTACGACTAGTGATAGAAATTTAGGTCAACGAAAGTACAAAGTAGGGTTAAATCACGTACATTGTTTGATAATCATCGTGGTAGAAAATTAAAATAAAATGATACATTTTGGCATAGATCTGTGAGATGATAATATAAAGATTTACGAATGGTGGTAACTGTGGCGACCATAGGAAAGCAAATATGAGTTATTGGACTAAAATAATGACATTATAATAATGCATTCATTTCAATTTACCACAGGCTAACGTTTGTATGAAACAAGGAATTTTCCATAAAATAAGGGGGGAACGCTGCCAAAATTTTTGAAAAATATTCTAATAAATAATGAGTAATGATGACAAATTGATATAGTAATTGTAGATATAGATGAGTATGGACAAGTGTATAGATAGAAAGAGACGTATGACCTTCCATCGGCAGTCAAGAACCCGAAAGTGAAAATATCATGAGGAGTAGTTCTAGAAATGGAGCTCACCTGCTCATGAATTTTCAGCTGCTATATACAGTACCAACATGAGCTTGCTCATGGGTATATAGAGGTATGATTTAAATTGTGGGGGCGTCTGGGTGAGACAGCATAGATCCTAGGAAAAGAAGGTATTATGATAGAGGGGAATAGGTTTGAATAAGCTTTGCACAGATTTAAACAAATTAATTACACCCAGTACACCAGCAGTATGTATGTTGTGATATTATTTTTTTATTGATTTGTTATTTTTTTTTTTTTTGAAAAATCTTTGGTTACACAGAATCTTTGTTTAATTGTTAAAGCGTCGGGAGTTGATCAACATCTCTGCTTTAGTGAACACGTTCACTAACTTTTCAACATTGACTTCTGAATTATCCATTGCGGTTTCCATGGCCCGTTTGTCTGTTATACTTTTTTATTTTTTTAATGTATATTTCAATCCTTTTTCTTTGTTACGAATCTTTTTATCTTTTTAATTAGACAGTTTAGAACTTATTTCCAGAAACGGCACAGTTTTTTCTAGGTTAGTAATTTGTTAGAAAAGGTTGAGGACTACTTATATAGTAAATTTCATATTAATGCTTTCTCATAAATATATAAAATATTTGATATACTTTAGAATAGTTCGTAAATTGTCAGCATACATATTTGTTTAATTGCACTAAATACTTATATTACAGCTAATTTTTCCCCAATTAAATGATTTCCCTAGTGTAAATTCATTAATTTATTAATTAAATCACTTTAGTCTGATTATATTGTCGTTGTATTAGTATTGACGTTGTATTAATAACCTAGAAAAACTGTATTGTGAATTTCCTGATGTAATAATGAGAAACAAATTTTTTTTAATGAAATAGGAGATACAATATCTTAAGATACAATATTTTAAGAAAAGAGGAAACAAAAATGCACAAGCCGATGAGATAAAAGGAGAATAACGCTATCTTATTGGTTAAAGGCAGAAAAATACAGAAGTCACGTGTTGCCATTGAAAATAACAGTCAGTTTTACGGGAAAACTTTTCCCCCTTCAATTAGTGAGACGAGGTGCATCGACTATAGAAATTTCATAGATGAAACAAATCTAATTAAAGTCAATTAAGAAATTGAATTTGCTTAGCAGGAAATTCTCGGAAATTAAATTCTGAATTAGTATTCAATTATTATTATGATTGTTAAGTAATCAAAATTATTACTATTATTATTATTTAAATATAACAAAAAGAAAATAATAAAAATGTGTAACATGGTCTTAATAAAGAAGATGAATCTCTGTTAAAGGGTTATGTAATTTTACAAAATTATAATAAATAGAAAAAATTGGTCAAATAAAATAATCAAAATCAATATTTTCCGAGGGGAATGAGTGTGTCGATGCCAAATGACGAGACGAGTACGAAAATAATAATATAATTAATTTGGACCACTATAAAAAGTTATTTAAAAAATAAAAATTAATTAATTAATTAAAATGACGAAAATTAAATTAAATTTAAATGTAATTAGCTAAGGTACTAATTATTCCCTAATATAAATTATTCTGAAGTTTTCTCCCGGGAACGGCCGAAGTGGCGGAAAGATAAAACAAATTAATCCACTAGTTCACAGGGAACCAAATCCAAATTTGACTCAATTTAATTAGTTGTTGAAGAGAGATTCCTATAGAAAGGAATCTCGAATCAACAACTTGTACACAAATTTGAGCTACCAAAATGGAAAAAAGTAATCGAGAAAAAGTTAAGAGTTTTGCGAGTGGAAAATGAATATAGTATAAGAAGAAACGGGTTAGAAACCAGTCAGACTTGTGTCAAAGATATTTTTAGAGATCTAATATATTGTAGATAGAAAGCCGGCTTTACATAGGGATCCCTGTCAGCGTTAATCAATTTGAAAGTGTGAATCGTTGTGCAATTTTTGGTATCAATAAAGATTATTCCCGTTTTGAGTTTTTTCAGTGGTATTTAAACAGCACGTGGAGTCAGAGGCGACAGTTCCTGCCGATCAATTTAAAATATTAACTCAACATAATTAATTTTTTATATATTTCAGTTAAAAATCTATTTCACAGCATTTTCCGCTAATAGCAACAACTGTTGGGGTATCACGGAAAGGCACAGTAAAATCGATAAAACACTAAAATGATAAAAATGCAATATTAATTAAAAAATTTATAAAAATTCGAAAGTAATATTGATCGGGGGAAATTGGTATGGTTGAACGCCAAATTGAAAGATGAGTCCAGAAATTATAATAAAAATTTAGTGAGGGGTCCCTAGAAAATAATATAAGATAAAAAAAGAAATTAATTAAGAAAAATTAATTACTAATGAGAAGCCCGAGGCAATGGGAAACCCAAGAGATGTGGAAAATCCGAGAGATGAGGAAAACCCGAGAGATGAGGAAAACCCGGAGTATAGACGGAATAATATAGCAGGATAAATTGGCCTAAACAATATTAAAGGGGCACCACTGAGCTACGGAGAGGTAATTATTTCGTAATTTGTAATTTAGTAATGGACCAAACGTTGTTGACAAACGTCGGCTAAAGTGGTCGGTGGAAAGTAATTATTGTTAATAATTTAATAATGTAGCAAATGTTGTTGACAATCGTCGGAAAACAGTCTGAGCAGGAGTATAAAAGGAAAAGGGAAAATCACGAAAAGACAGACATTATTAACCAGAGCTGATCGACGTGAACGAATAGTAACTAGGTTAGTAGAGGAATCTAAATCCAAGTAAAGTCAAAGTTATCTATCAGAAAGGGTGGTTCTCCCTTGGACAACCTACCCTAAGATAATCAGAGTCATACGATGGTTAAAAGGTGCAAATAAATTAGTGAAATTGTGATTACAAACATTGAAATAAATCGGATTGAGTTGTAACTGTGATAAAGTGCAAATAAAATTATTCTGTGTTGGGTTTGCTTATTTGATTCAACAAGGACACGAGGAGTCAGAGGGAACCGACTTTCAATAATAATAACCCAACACAACTTATTCAAAACCTATTATTTTCACTCGCATTGGGAAGAGGAATATTTTTCTATGTAGGTGTTGGGGTTATAATAAAACATGAATAAAAATATAAAAATTATCAAAATCAATTCAAATTAATTCAAATTGAAAAAAGTATAAATCAATATTTTTATTGGGGAAAAGGTGGTAATTGGTGGCAAATTTGATTTTGAAGACGAATAAAATACTATTAGATTGATCAGAGGTATATTGAAGGGTCGGGAGCTCAAAAACAAATAAATTAATTAAATTATTTGATGGGCAATAAATTGTCGACCAGTAAAAAATTGTTTTTCAACTTTAATCTAAATTAATGGCAACCCAGAAGTATAAAAGGAACAGACAACAAAAACGGAAAAGAGATAAACTAAAAAGGACACTTTTGAAGAATTAAAATTTTTGAATTTATTGAAAAATAATACTTAAATATTATTACCTAACAATATATTTTTTAGTAAAGCTTTTAGTTCTACTGGGATTAGTATAAACTCAAGCAATCCCAAAATAACACCGGAGCTTCAACGAGCATTGTTCATCTCCGTAAGACTTTTAAATTTAACGCAAGGGAAATCTTTGTGGTTTTCAAAACAATAAAGGCTTGCGACAAATTATATAAAAATTCATGTCATCACACCATTCAACACCTTCATTTTGCAAATGGGGTCGGCATTTCTTTGAATTGGATTGGGTTTTTAAATCTTTATAATTGTTCACAACTTGATCAACAAAGGATAGCAAATATTTAATTAAAAAAAATAATAAGTTTATTCATTATTTTCATGCAAAAGTTCATCTAATAAAACTATGCCAATCTCAAAATTAGAATAAAAAATCAAATAGTCATCACCCTAGTGGACATGAAAATGGTAAAGTTATTTATTAATTATTGTTATTAATAAACATTTTAGATGATAATATTAATGAAAATACGATTATGACCGTGGTTATCTCTATCAATGAAAAGAAGATTACACTAGTGGTTATGCCCATGGATGAAAAGAAAGCCTGCAATTTAAAACATAAGCAAAAACTCAAATATAGGAATAATTTATTTTACTATAATAATTTTAGTATTTTATTTAAATATTTATTAATGTTTTCAATTTTATTAGGTTAAATTTATTTAAATATAGTTATAGTTTTATAGTTTTTACTTTATAATATATTTATGTTAATAAATATAATAGTTGTAAATTAATTTGTTTTTAAAGTTGTTACTCATAGTTTTAAAGTTTTCAGATAACATTTTAAAAAAATCAGAACTTAATACATATTATTAATTTTTTTATGAAAATAATCTTAGAAGAAATAAAACAATTAACTTTTACTAGATTAAATTTATATAAATATTGTATTATTGAAATCAAATTATAGATTTATATTTTTAATTTTATAATATATTTATTAAAAGTTATTCCTCTGAGTTTGATAATTTTCAGAAAACATATTTTTTTAAAAATCACCACATGTTAAATATAATTTTTAAAGAAAACAAATAAATTAAAAAAAATTTATGTAAAATTATATATCAAGAAAGCATGATTTCTCGTTTAAGATTTTATACATACGATTCTAAATATGTTTTAACCATTTTACTGTAATCATTTAATTATATAATTTATAATAAAAGAATGATTATTCGTTAAATCATTGAATAGCGAAAAATTTGAATAATACAAATCATTTAATTTAATAAAAATAGTAAAAAAGAAAATATTAGTTCTCATTCAATTTAAAACAATAAACTGCCTTAATAAATATTGTATCTGCAAACATTTAATCTTTTTTCTTTTTTTACAATAATAATAATAATTGAAATAATAATAATAATAAAATAATTGAATCTGTTGATGATGTTATTATTATAGATAACGAAATTGGCATAAATGAAATTTATAGGGAAATAACAAATTTATTAGAAGCGATTGAACCAATAGAAGCGGTACAGGCGATAAAGGAAGTAGAAACGGTAGCACCGTGGAAGCGAAAAATATACTTGTCAATGAATGAGAGCCTGTTGAAGAAACAAAAAATTGAATATGACTTGAAAAATTGTCACAAAACAATTAAAAAGTCATAACATGACAGAGATAAATATTCCAGAAACTCTCTCAGCAATCAAGGAGATGAAAACTGTTAAAGCTCAATTCAGGATAGATTCGGATTTCGAAAAAGATGGAGAATTCAAATCATCAAGATTTTCAAATAAAGCCTTCAACGTAACAGTGGACAATTTTCATAAATTTATTGATGATGGGATTGAAAAACTGCACAAAAAATTCATATCCATTCAGAACTTGGAAGCGGTTGGTGACTGATAAAAATAATTGAAATAAATTTCAAGTTAACAAAGGTTTTGGAGATATCAAGATTGTCGAGAATGCAAATAAAAATCCTATAATAAATATGATAAACGCTGGTAATTAATGCTTTGTTTGGAGCATGCTGGCCAATTTGAAAAAAAGATGTGATCATAGTCGATAATACGAACGTTGAAAATTACACACTGTGTTTGTCCTAACTGGAATATAATGAATTAGATATGCCAATGGAGTTAACGGACATTTCAAAATTCAAGAGCCATTAGATGAAAAATATAACCAAAAACATATACCGAATGCTACGGGCCACTTACTGCTAAATAATTTTTCAGGTGCAATAAGGTATATACATTTCATTGAACAAGATTGTGTATACCGATTTTTAATTGAAATTGAAAATATTGTAAACAATATTGTAAACGTATATTATAAAAGGCATATGCAAATGAAATTTTTAAAAAACCAAGAAAAATTGCAGTTCAGTTTAGCTGTCAATTTTTATTTGTGCAAAATGCCATGTTAGAGAAAATGAAAGATCATTATCACTTTACAGTAGTACCAGCTTGCAGTTTATGCAATCGACAAAGAAAAATCCGAAAAACATTGCCCGTTGTATTTCATAATCTGAAAGGATATGATCTACATAATATATTGAAACATGGCCTAAATCAGCTTCTTAATTGAAGTCTCAGCTGCATTTCAACAAGCACTGAGAAATTTTTAACTTTAATAGTGGTTGGGCAAAATTTACTGTATGATTTATTAACTCATATCAATTTGTCAATACATAATTTCAAAAAGCAGTTAAAACATTGAACGAATACCCATTGACTCATTCTGTATTTAATAACGGGACTATTATTAACAATAAAGGAATACTTCCTTAGGATTTTGCCACCAGTGAGGAGATTTTAGAAACAATATATGAGTTGCCGTCTATTTGGGAAGGGGTTACAAATGAAAAGTATAAAATAGCACATCAATTATATTAAAAAACATAATAAAAAATATCAATGAAGAAATTTCTTTGAATAAAGCAGTTTAAATCGATATAGTTTAAAGTTCGAATCTACTAGACGATGACAGTGAGTTTGTCAATTTATATTTATATATATATTATATCTTTGTGTTATTTATCCATATGAAAAATATCAAGTTGAGATTTTGTAAACCTTAACATATCTACAAATTAAACAATGATGGCATTTGTTAAATACAGTATATCCCTCTTCAGTGAAGTTTAATATAGCGTACACGGCAGCACTCTTCCGTTTAGCTTAGATTTTGCTACTACTGGTATTATGACTTCGCTAGACGTATTCTGTGGCAGAGATAAAACACAGCAATATCAATATTGTTTGTTTTTAGTTTTTAAGGACTTTTTACTGTTTATTCATGAGGCCTTACATCTTTTAAAAGTATAACTGAAAAAACTGTCGCGTTTGACTCCCTTGACACTCGTAAGACCAAGGATATTTTTCGCGCGCGTCACATAATGAAAATAAGGCGCGCGCTCTTGTTCATAAACTAAATACAAGCTCATTAAATACAAAAAATGGGAGGACGAAAATTAGAGTTACTGATTTTGTAAAATTCTTAAAATACAAAAGAAAGAACCTAACCTTAAATTTTGTATGAATGCCAACTCTCCTATAACTTATTATTCCAATAACAAAGTCCCTATCTCTACACTATATATGAAGAAGACTGCATATTTTAACAAAAAAAATTACAGAATTATGAAAGTAGCAGAAAATATCAATACCATATCCCAAATTGTGATGCAAATTAAATTATTAGAATTTCCTTCAACATACATTGTGAAAATCAAATTCAGTATTGTAAGCAATTTGTTAGCCTAAGAAATAACTTGGATATTGCTAAGAGTGAATCCCATCTCGCATAAACTTATCTGTAGTCAGGCATTTATAATACTGTCAGTTTCTAGTGGAATATTTTATAAAAATTTTTATCTTTGTCCATAGTTTTAAATCATGAAAAATTAAAGATTATAGATCTTATAAAATGAGATAGATAATTTTAACTTGTTTCAATTTATTGAAACGAAAACTCTTTAAATATTTAGAATTTGAAGTACAAATATAGAACAATGAATGAAATTAGCATTGCAAAAGAAAAAGTGAAATAAAAAAAAATTAATGAGAATTCATTTAATTAGCGTTAAATTGATTGGCCAATGTAAAAATTAATAATTTACTGATCCAACAGTTACAAATTACAGACAACAGAAAATCCATTTTGGGGTTGCAATGGAATTCATAAAATTTGGTCAATGTGACACTTTTCTAACAAAGATGATTAAACAGTGAATTCTGATGGATTAATTAAGATTTCATCAATAGTGAATTACTTTTTCAAAAGTTTAGCCATGTATACAAAACAACAGCATTTGTTTTTTTATAAAATATTAAATCAAGATGAAGAAGATTAAGATTTAAAGTTTATAATTCCTCAAAAGTTGTAAAATATTATTTTTGTAATGCAGCGCAAAGAAAATAGTTCCACCACTTTTAACATGAAAATTTAGAGTGAAAAATATTCGAAACTTATAAAAATAATATGGTAACGTATTTAAATAGAATTTTAATAAATGGGTAATTATATGAATAATATATATATATAGTTAAGTAGGCAATTGCCGGGGGACACTATTCAAAAAAGTGCAAAAAAGTGGAAAATTTCATAAAAAAGTTCAATAAAATTCTAATATTTTTATTAAATAAATAATGAATATTAAAATAATAATATATTAGTTTTAATTCATAAGGTGCTTCAGGGGTTCCCAAACTTCCACAACACACCTGTATAGAAAACAAAAATATAAGTAAATTACAATTAATATACTTATATATTTGTTATTGATAAGCATAGTTAATCGTCATTAGTGGTTTTTTGCATTGTTACAATGTACTATAGTAGTTCTTATGATGCGATTATTAGTCAAAATAAGTTGTAAATATACACACGATTGATATCGATCGACTAAATATTAAATTTTTCGGCGACTTGTACTTCGTGAACCTTTAATATATTCTAATTTTAACTATTAAATCCTTGAATGTAAATCAAAGTCATGATTTTAGTGATATGATATGATATTTAAGTCACAATCAGTGGTTCTTCATATCAAAATAGATTTCCTTTGTCAAAGAGAAAGATTTAACAATATCGAAAGTTATTAAAAAATTTTGCTATAAAATAAATCGTAAAAATATATTGAAATGGAAATTTTGAAAGTCAATTTATTGTGAATAAACTTAAAAATAAACTAAGTGTAAAATAGTTGAAAATTGATTGGAATATCAAAACAGGATTTAATTATTGTGGTAAGTGTGTGTTTTTATGTTTACAAAGTGTCATTCAAATACATTTTACGATATATTTCGACAGTTTTCGTCATTATCACTGAGGACTGTTAAAACTATGAATATTGTAGATTATTTAAACAATTTATACAAAATTTATTAATTTTAAAATCGATATGCATAGTCAAAGTTACAGATTACGAAAAAATGTTTAAATAAATCGGGACCCAATAATGAGTTCGGTTTAAATTAGATATTGTGTTTTCCGAACATTTTAAATCTCGGAATTCGGGAATTTCTGAATCTGTAATCAATTGTTTTCTCGAACTAAAAAAATTTATTGTCAGCAATTTTCAAGAATCTCGAATTTTAAAGAAAACAGTCTAGTTAAAAAAAATACGTGTTAATTAGAAAAAAAATTAAATAGGCCAGAATAAATCATGCAAAATGAAAACAAAAAATATTGGGCTGTTTTATATCATTTAAATTTTATTATGTTCATAAAATTATAGTGTTTGCTGTTAGTCTATTCTACGTTTAAACACAAAATTTACAGAAATGGAGAAGTTTCTTTCGTTTTGTGTTGATGTGGACCTTATGCAAAAAAGAGTATTTTTTATTTAGCATTTCTAAATTTGTAGTAATTTTGCCTGATTAATTATATATATTTAGCTCCTTTGATTCTTCCAATTTCTGAGCAAAACTAAATTCATTTTCAGGATCCGGGCTATCAATCTCAATAACATCTTTTGAACAAGTCAAAATAGTAGTATTCAAATTTCTATTATTATGTAATCTATCATTATACGTTTTGCCAAATTTAATATAACATATTTTAAAGTACCTCGAAGAAAACATTTTCTTCAACTTTTTTTAAAGTTTGAGGATCTTGAAAGAATTTTGATAAAGAGATAAGTGAAGCATCTCGTCGTTTTCATATCTGATTAATAATTTTATTTAATAAATTATTTTTAATATCTGTATTTTTTCGCAAGTCTTGAATAAAACCTTTAACACACCCTATGTTAACAAATTGGCAATTAATCGACTTAATGCTTCTATCGCAACTCTACATGCATTTAAATATTCCACTATATTTCCACTATGTCTTCTTATATCCACTCAATTTTCAAGTTCAAATCAATTAAGAATTTTAGTATCGGATCTTTGATACGTAAAAATCTTTCAATCATAGCTACAATCATAGTGTTCTATCGAGTCCGGTAATTCACTATGAGCTGTAATACCTTGTTTATCAACTATTTTAACATAGCTTTGCAAAATACTGTTTCGAACTGGCGATCTTTTGAATAATAGCACGATTTTTGGTATTTGTAAATCGATTTATAAATATTTATCTTCATTTTCACATTTTAAGAAATAAATCTTTCATTATCTGAACTTTCTTCGCCACAATAAGCACGATAATCGCTTTCAGACGCTACATCCGAATCATTACTGTTACTGTTATCAAAATTTGTTAGAAAACTATTTTTTCGAAAAATACTTCCATTATAGCCGCATGAATTACATGACTATAGCACATTTGCAGATTTACAGGAGACATTGTACCAAATATTTTTATGACAATGGCACCATCATTAAAATTGATTTGAATCAAGTGAAAAGTTATATGAAGAATTTTAATACTACGGTATGTGTGGTTTTTGCTATACCCTTGCTATACTTTTACAGCTATTAAACAATAAAAACTGAATTAAATTATGATTTAATCTGATGCACGCTTTGATAGAAAAAGCTATCCGATAACACAGCTATAGAATTACAAGTACTATAACAATATCTTTTTCAAAAATTAATCTAATCACTTCATACTTCACGAGTATGAAATCTTAGAATCATTATATCATTTTTAGTAACACATATATTCAATCTTATCGGATATTAAGAAACACATATATTAAAATTCTTATACAGAAAATCACTAGAAAATCACTTCCTATGACCCAGATTTATTTAAGGTATTCACAAATTTTCGGTACAGCCTTTTTCAAGAAATTACTTGGAAAAGACTGCCGTGAAGACTGAGGTGAAACATAAATAAGTCCTTATAAAATTAATAATTTGATTATAATATACATTCACAATGACACTGATTTAAATATAAGAAAACGTCAATACAGTATATATTATACAGGTTTTATTTATAATACAATATATTTCACCAGACTCACTGACATAATCAGGTTGAAATTAAGTTCAGACTATATATATTTAAATTATTTAATAATTTAAATAATTTATTAAACACTCCGAATTTCAAAAAATGTATCACCGAATCAAAAGCCTTACATCGAGACTTCTAAAATAACTATTTATCGAAAACATTTTAAAGTTTAATTTAGTCAATGTTCACATATTCTGATATCCGAGGACTTTGAAAATTCGGCTTCAATTACAGAAAATATTGACGAAACCATGCATCAAAAAAGATATTTCAAATACAGGAAAAACACTGAGTTCACTATAATTTCATATTGTAAGTATTATTTAAAAGACTTGAGTACTAGATTTTCCAGATTCCTACAAACTTTTATTACAATGAAAAATAGCATTCAAACGCAACTTAGGTCAAAATGTAGCAAAAGCAAATACAAACAATCAGCAAAGAATAGCATAAAATTAAGTAAACAAATATATAGAAAGTATTTGAAAATATTGTTTGTAAAAAAAATAATATAATATTCGCAATCTTTTATTTAATTTTGTTATTTTTATACAACAAATCATATTATTTACCGTCGTTTTAAAAAAAATTGGAGAAACTAAAGTTTATAGATACCACATAAAATATTTTAGGTAAAAATAATAGTGGTTGCTTCAAACTAAAATAAATAAATGTGTATTAATTTTATTGTACTTCATTCGGTTCCATATTTCTTTGTTCTCGTAGTAATAAAAGATCTTAAATACGATTTTAACCCATTAAAGTTTTGATGCATTGTACGAAGTGGTGCCATACCATTATTGGCCACGTATTTTTGTCGCTAGTTTATATATTCATCATATCCATTAAATTATTTTTACCGATCATATCCATTTAATTCATTTCTTATGAATATTTGTTTATATATGTTGAAAAAAATGAAACTAAGCCTTTATTATTTTAGTTTATATTTATAACAAATAAAAAAACTGAAATATAAGTTACAAAGAATTAATAGGATTGCAATTATATTTATATTTTGTTAGAAATCTTACATTTATTTATAATGAAACAAATTAGATAACATAGAATGTATTGCTTGGTATGATAAATATAACACTTCTGGCACAAATAACTCATTTTAGAATTTTCACATCGTAAATAGCATGAATAATCAAAGCAAAGCTTGCAATTTCACGTATTAGACATAGTATTGCTTATATCAGGACATCTTAAACTATGGGTCGCGACCCCATTTGAGGTCGCGTAGCAAAATTCTGGGGTCGCGAAAGATAAAAATACAATTTAACAGAAAATGTTTTTCAATTTGTAAATTTATTGTTATAAAGATAAAATAACAATTATCGTAGATAAATATATCATAAAATCTTCTAGTTCGGAAAGATTGTTTGTACCTGCATTTCTATTAAGAGTATTGTAATAACTTGAATAACATTTACTATGAATTAGAATTAGAAGATGTAGGAATTTTAAAAAAATATAAATTTATTTTTCTTTTATATTTATATGGGGTCGTCAAGAAACTCGCAATCATAAATGGGGTCGTGAATTACAAAAGTTTAAGAAGCTCTGGCTTATATCATAAACAAGCATACTAATTCGGTGTAATACACATAAATTTATGAAATTTGAAATTTCTTTCTAAACAATAACATTTTTTTGGTGACAGAATTCTCAAAATTTATCATTTAAAGTTAAGATAATAAATTTGCACATTTTATCAATCAAAGTTAAAATATTAGTTTGTTTATTTTTGTGATCCTTCATAAAATTAATCGCTAATGGCATTGAAAACTTAGATGAGAGCATTCATATACTTTTGAAAGTTGAATGGAACCTTACCAGAAGGATGAGAGTCTTGCTTCAAAAAATGTGGATTTGATATCGAAATAGCGTCTGTAATGGTTCAATTTATTGGTTACTTTTTGTAATTGTGTATTATGTTTGCAATTTATTTATTTTATTTTTATTTTTTATATTTTATGAAATTTTAAATTAGAAATCGATTTGCTATAGTAGCTTAACTACTAACTATAGCAAAAATATAAAAATTACAAATTTTTAAAAAATATATAAAAACAATCGATTGGAAAAAGTTAAAAAAACAATTTATAATTAAATAACGGACAATTATCCAACAAACTGATAAAGAAACAAGAGTACTCTATCACAAATAAAACTTCAGCAATTCCATCAAACTAAAGGAAATATATCCAAACCCAAAATTTTCCGAATACTGCGATTAGTGGATCACCAGTATATTGGAAGGAATCGTTTAAGTGAAACTCATTATTTATTTTTTAAATTATTAACATTTGATTAATAAATGTTATTGTTTGAAAACTTCATGAAGTTTAATTTTTTCGACTGTTCATTAAATACCTAAACGCTACGACATAAAACTCACCCCGATTGTCTCTTCATTTGTTTTTTATTCAAGGAGACTCTATCGGGTTCTACAAACTTCTAAATTCATTAAATAACACTAAAGCATTATTATTACAATCAGATTATAACATTTCGAATAACCACTAAGACAACAACAGCGTCAAATAATGATAATAACGATATAGAACCCATTACGTTTGCAATTGTTCAGCTTCAATCAAACAATATAATACCAGAGAACTTCAACTTTGAAGATTATGTTAATTGTAATAAAGAACTTGCTGTATCAGATATCATTGATGGCCAGGAAATCGTTGAAATCATCTTTAAAAAAGATAAAGAAATTGCAGACAAAACATTTAAGCAAATTAAGGAGGATGAAGATTAATTTCAACGTCCAACTAAAAAACAAGCATTAGACACAATCAACACATTAAAATATTGTTTTCAATGTGATGAAGCTGATACAAAAGATGAACTTGAAATTATTCACAATTTAGAGAAGAGAAGTATTTCAAATAAAAAACAAACAAAAATATTTGATTTTTTAAACGTTAAATATAAATGTATTTGTCTTTGCTTTAATTTTTGTATTTGGTTTTTATAATAATTAATTAAATAAATTTTTACTTAATTTTTTTGTAACTCTTAATTGAACACCCTGCCTCCTTGAAAGTTCATTGAAACGAGTTTTACTATATTTCTAAATTGGTTAGTCGTTTAAATTATTGTTCGATAAGCATCCCGGTTGGGGATTTTATAGACTTCATATGAAATGGTTTATAGATTTTAAATAAATAAGAAAGTAACCTCCAGGCCTCATAAAAACTCAAAAATTGAGGTACAGAATTGGACACAAAAATCTAACATAACACAGCCAAAACCTTACAAAAGAAGGTTTCGAAAACACACAGGCAGAAGTGGCGACCAAAATAACACAGACGCGATTTAACATGTTATGTTTATATTGATAAACATCACCTTATTTACATATATAGTGAATTCACATAGAAGCCAAAAACTATTTATAAACTTAAAATTTTATCATTAATTTATATAATCCTTGCTAAGGATCAACTACTTGCCCTTGAAAATTAGGAACTTCAATGTCACAGTCAATGTGTTACACTCGTACAGTTAACTTGGGCACCGTTACCGTTTAGATAACAGTTTTGCAACTACATATATTAATGTGCAAAACGTTTACCATAATTTTTTTGTTTTATTTGTCATATTTTGTAAAAGTCCAGATTGTATTGCGAAACTGGTTCCGGTGAAGAAAACAGTTTGAAAGGAAACCGAGAAATAAAATATTACAGGAAATGTGAAGGAAATCATCAAAAAATGTATGCAATTTAATGACAGCAAGATTTTATAAAAGTTTACGTCGACGATTTACAACGTATTAAAAAAAAGTGAAATAACAGAGCTACGGAAATCTCATTTGATAGCGAGAAGGCTGGGAAATTTCTCACCTTGAACGAGATCTAAAAATTTTTTTTGAAAAAATTTGCGGAAAAGAAAACATTTAGTAGCAAAGCACCACTCAAGTAAGACTATAGCATTGCAAGCCAATAATCGTTTTAACGACAATGCGATGTCACATTTTCATAAACTGCTCAAAGATATCCTAAACAATGTCAATAAATAAATTCCTGGTAAAAGTTCGGAGAAAAGAAAGGGTTTTATTTATCTATCAGTAATAAATATCAAACATTCCAATATGTACGTGTATTTAATAATTTTGATATGAAAATTGTTAGATCGTGGAACGAATTAATTGACTTTCATTTATTTACTATGTGGAAATAAGCTTCGATATGAGTATTTTGATAGATGAACACATTTATGAAACGAATTATGGTAGAAAGATGAGGTTTCATTGTATAAGTTGTAATTAATAATATTAGCTGTGTAATACATTTATTTAAACAAAATATAAGAATTTAACATCACAATATGATATTAGAATATTGATTATATCATGATTTGAGTCTTTCCGATAGAATTTAAAAATACATTTTGCAATTTTCATAAGTTGATTTGTATATTTTTTATTACCGTCAACATGCGTTTAAAAATGCATTTTATGAATTAGAATATATTTTGTTTTAGCTTAATTCTGATTAGTTAATATTCTTTTCATTTTGATTGACTGAAAATTATATGTAAGTAGAAATATCAGTTTCAATAATAATTTTTCAAGCTTTTTAAAAATAAAATAGAAATACATGTATGGCATTTCGATGTTCAGATAATACTCAAATTAATATATTTGTTTAAATTGAAAAGATTATTTAAGTTGATTGAACGACTATTACAGATGAGGATAATAAATGCAAAAAATGCTAATTAGGCTGATGAATTCATTTATAAAGATTTTAAACATTTATATTTTTATCATTAAAAATTTTGCAAACAAAGTTTTATATTACTTTTATATTATAAATTCACTCATGATAATTTTTTTATGCAAACCGTATCCAAAGTAATGTGAAAATGAAAGTCATTTAGATTATAATGTAGTTATGAAGTAGCAGTATGGAAACATGTTACATTTCAACTTCTGGACACATACCTTAAAGTGTTCAGCGCACCTCAAACTTTTTAACATTAAGAAAAAATTAATGTTTGAATGAAAAACATTGATAAAAACCCTAAAGATTTATTGTCAGTGAGTAAATAAAACAAGGAATATAAATGGTAAAATGGTATGCAAAAGATGGAAGTGTATACAGTATAATCTTTGGAATACTTACATTAATTAATAAAATATGTAATAAACTAAACGTGTTTATCTTTCAATTAATATACCTTTATTTTTTTTATTGTCTCCTTCACGATTATCAATTTCTGGCAAATGATTTTTGTTACAAATAATTTCATATGAATATATAAGAAATAATTTAGATTTAATTTGTCAATTATTGCATCTATGAACGTCTACAACTTTAATATGAAACAAATTGTGAGGTTCCTATTTATAAATGTTCAGAAAAAAATGAGTGTTTTTATATTCTAAATGTAGATTTAATTTTACGGTTTTTTAAAAAAATTAAACAAAACACCAATAATGACACAATGTATTTACACGGAAATACTTGAACCTTTACTGAATACTATGTGTCTCAAACTAAAACTATACTTATTATATTTTAAACGTTAAAATATGTAATGTGGTTATTTAGAAAGTTGAGAAAAGAGCTCATGCAATTTTAGTATGCACAGAGAGAATAATCATATCCAGGGTCTGTAAAAGGCACTTAGAAGCCCAGGTCTGGTAATAAAAGTGGCACATCCACTGAAAAATAAAAAAAATTGTAACATTTTGTTGAATACAAAATTTAATTCAAAATATGAAAAAACAAAAACGAAATTTAAAAGTGCTTTTCGAGCCTTTCGAGACGCAAAAGAACATATCACTTCGAAATAATCTAAAATCCTTCCAACATCCCAATTAATGTTGAATGAACTTATCGTATTAGTTAATTTTTGAGAACAAAATAAAAGACTTTGCCAAAATTTGTGCCCTAAAAATTAGCTTATAAAAAACTAATTTTCTTTCACATACCACAAACAATAACCCTCTGACAAGCTTAAGTCAATAAATAGCCTGTAGTGGTGGCATAGTAAAACCATGTAAAGAAATGTTATGATGTGAGGTGTCTGAAAATGTTATTCCTATATAATCATAGGAAGGCTTGCCAGTGGCGTGTTCACGGCTAACTGTGGACTTGTGTAATGAGAGAGCAAGAGGCCCTGGTAATCATTAGGCCGATCAAAATGACAGAACAGTTCATCATGAGAAAGTACTTTATTTCAAGTACTGACCACAAAGCATTAGAAATTATTTTTGATCCAAATGCACCTTATAAAAACACACCAGTACAATAATATATCGTTCGATCATTCTAATGATTGGATATGATTACGAAATACAAGATATTGATTTAGATGCATTTAGTAGATTGGCTTTTGAAAATCCAGATTCATAATCTATGGATTGGATTAAGATAACAATCATGAAATCTGTAGGAGTGATAAATAACGGCAGTGGCAGCGGCAGTATTACAGCAGAATTTGAAGAACGCTATGAATCAGGAGATTTACAGTAACTGTTATTACGGGAAAATTAGGTTGTTGTGATATTGTGGCAAGTTAAAGTTAACTAACAAATATAATTGGTGAGTATTATTTATTTATTTTGTAATAATTATAAGCGCTTTACAATTAATAATATCATGTTTATTTATTTCATTAGTTTTTATTTTTAGTTTGAATTTTACAAAAATATTTCAAAAAATTACAAAAAAATATTAATTAAAAATTACCACACAAAAGTTTGTTTTTCTACAGATCAACCAAAGAAAAATTATAATATCGAATATTTGTGATATTGTGACAAATTAAAGTTAACTAGCAAATAATGCGACTATAATTAGTGAGTACTTTTTGTTTTTTTTAATAATTATATGCCATTTACAAATTCATAATATCGTGTTTATTTATTTCATTAGTATTTACTTTAGTTTGGTTTTTCAAAAATATTTCAAAAATTACAAAAACGTATTAATTAAAAATACCTCCATGAAAATTTTATTTTTTCTTCAGATATTAATGGATCAACCAAAGAAAAAATGTAGACAATATAATATCAAATATTTTAAATATGGCTTCATTGAGTCGCCTGTAAACAATACATACCTAATGTGCCTGATTTGCCAGGAAGTTTTATCAAACGAAGCTATGAAGCCTTCCAGACTACAAGAACATTTGACTAATCATATTTAGTGGAACGTGAATTAAGTGCGGTGATAAATTTATTAAGAAAAAAAGAAACCGATTGCAAATAATCAATCGCGGTGATTTAAGATTACTTCTAATGAAAATATAGCCGAGTATTACTAAATTGGTACAGCATACCAAGTTCATCCTTCTCATTAAGATGATTTTGAAAGTTAACTTTTTTGTATTACCTTTCTATTCTGAATTCAATAAATATATATTTCTGTTTAATGTCTATTACATTTTTTTAAAAATTCATTTCCAGGGAGCGCTGAGTAATATTTATGTAAAGATGGCGGTAGGCAAAATAAGTTTGTGAACCACTGCTGTATGAAGCTAGGAAAAATATTGAAATTCTGTCATAGAACGGTTATTTAGTTATTACAATTGTTGGGCAAAAACAAATATTTTAAATTGTTGTTTATCTGGCAAGGCATCCAATAAAATCAGGGCGCACAAAATGCAAATGGACGAAAAATCAGCCAAAATAGCCTACTTAACATTAAATAATACAAAAAGTAGAAAAAAGAGTAGATAAATACAAAAAATATGTAAAAAATAAATAAAAACATTTAAAAAGAATCAAAAAACATTAAATTTTAGCAAAATTAACCTATTTCATCTAATTGGCTCCAAATTTATAGAAAACGCTTATATTCTAGAAAATAAATACAAGAATTAAGCTTAAAATGTAATTATATAAGTCGATGCCAGATCGACACAATAAAATGCTAATTTTCAAAAATTTTTATTGAATTTTGGAAGAATCTCAAAGTAAGGAAGAACTCTAATTAAATTTTATCTATTTATATCATTATTATTAAACCATTGTAAACCCTACAGGAAAATTTAGGAATACCATTATTTGAATTGAATTTATATTTTAGTCTATGTGAGATTTTTTAATAGGTTATATATACTAAATTGTTTTATTTTAAAAATATCTTTGAATTATATGATTTGATTAGTTGAATTTTTAATTTGTTGAATTTTTATCAGTTTATTGACCGAAAAACGATGTTAATGAAAGATAATTCAGAACAATTTTCCTTGTAGCGACCAAGTCACAAAGAGACTTCGCTTCCACGGTGCTTGACCTGTGCGAAATGCCTCGTGACCAATTTTTTCATCACTCGAGAAAAGTTAATATCGACAGGTTGATCATGACCATTTATTAATATTATTATTACGCTTAATTATTGTCATTAATTTCATAAAATTACCTCTTATCTAAAAATGTTTTGAAAATCCAAACGATGCAAATTTGAAAGTTATTTTATCCACTATTATTATTAATTTTATTGACCATTATTATACTATGATCACATGCATACTAGTCAGAAAAATTAAATTCTCACCAACTAGTTTAAAGCTAGTACTTCGGTGTGGGAGGTAGCCGTAGTGAATGGTAGTTCACCTGGTCAGATTTCCTCTCTATGAACCTCAACGCCATACCCTCTGTAGAGAGCGAAGGATCATGAAGAAGGAGCAAATAGTATTCATATAAAAAAGGAAAAATATAAAGACTAATGAGCAAGAAAGAAGTAAAAAGATTATCCAGAATAATAATGCAAAAGAAATTTGAGCATTGATAAGAAATATGAAGAACTAGAAAAATAGAAATTACAATCTTAGTAGTCAATCAATGAAGGTATCATTTGGTCAAGTACTGCATGATAGAAATCAACGATAAGTAAGTATTTTGACATAAAGTAAATTCCTAATTAGAAATCAAATCTAAAAATATTAATTATTAGTTTAAAAAGAAAAGATCCTTTTTGATATTAAAATTTTTAAAGTTTATAGAATCTATTTCAGGCTCTAAACGATCACTGGTAAATGTTTAGATTTCCAGGTTTATTTATCCATATCAATCGGTTAGTAAATATTAGTTATTATTTAAATTGTTCATTATGATTAAAGTTTGTTCCTATTTATTTCTTATAATATTCACTTCACCATTCTCTCTATATGTAATTTTTAACGATCAATATTCATATTTTATTATTATAATTAATGTTTTCTTGTCCAAACTATAAATGGGATGGCTCACCAAGGTCTGGAATTCGGAGATCCTTCGAAAATTGGAAATAAAATACAATTGAAAATTCCAGAAAAATTGAATATTCCGGATTTTTTTATGTACAAAAATGAAACATGAACTGCTTTGATAATGATTTAATAGATATGAGTTGAAATTTTTCATTTTATTAAAATTATTTAACAGGGTTTTATTATATCATCCTTATGAAAAATTAAAAAAAAGGTTAAACCATATAAAGAGATTTTATTAAATTACAAATAAATAAAAGGGGGATGCACTTACTAATAATCTGATGGAGAAAGATCATAAAAATCCACAAATGAACAAATAAAATTCCAATACTAAAAGTAATTGAGGGAAAAATTTGAAAAGAAAATCAATAGAATTAGGGTAGAACATAAAATAAATATCTCACCTCTAGTCAGCATCCGGAATAATGAAATTCCGTTCTAAAAATATAACGGAATTTCTTGTTTAAATTGAGTTTGAAAAGTTTGAAATCTGGGATTTTCAGGGGAAGGGACCCGAATTTCCAAATTTCAATCATATATTAGATTACAAACCTATTATTAGGACCCAATACATATGTTACTCGACCGATCTACTCCTGAAATAGCTAAATAGCATCTTTAAAACCAAATAAAGTGATCAAAGGATCGATATTATTTCAATTAAAAATGAGCGTGAATACCTTCTATGGTAGCTCGTGAACCCAAAGGTCTTCTAGGGTATTAGCAGCCATGGTAATATGGCTCACCTTTTACTAGAAACCGCCCATTGGAATACATTTCCAACGTTATTTTGACGGGTATCCAATGGCTATCTCTTGTGCGCGCATCTGGTGGGAATCCCTTGCAAGTGGCCGCGAAAATCCTATATCTTTTACCTATCAGGTGCCCAGCACAATATTTATTTTGACAATCTTTAACTTTGTGTGGATCTTTAATAAAGTTTTTTGAAAGAGACAACGGAAATCTTTTTTAATTTGTGGAAATTGTCACAAAATTTTATCCGATAATATCAGAACATTTTCATCGTAAATCAAATTTCAAAAAATGCCCATTGCTTATTATTTAGGTGATAAAATACAAAATGATCATTCTGAAACTATAAAACTTAAAATTATAAAAATGGTTAAAGATGCGAAATATTATTCAAAAATACTCGACACAATTCTGGATATTAACCACCCTGACTAATTGACTGTTATCGGATTTGTTATAAAAATAAACAAAAAAGGCTGAAATTCACAAACATTTCTCGTGTTCTCAATCTGTAAGATACTACTGGACAAGGATTATTCACGTAGAGTGAAAATAAACGCAGTTTTTTTGAAAAAAATCCGTTCAAAATTTTTTTTGATTTAAGAACACATTTAAAAACCTTGTTTTGGCCAAAAATAAAAAAATACTCAAAACCATTTGTATAACAACTTGTAAATATCGTCTTAAAAACATATATAAAAACATATGTAAATGTTAAATATCAATAAAACGATTTTATTAGATTTCATAATGTATAAAATACGATGAGCTCAAATAAATTATCTTGAGTGTGCATATTTTAACCCGTTTCGGGCGCTCGAATTAATTTGAGCGTATATGATAATGGGTTAAATAAATCCTTTTTAATATTTTGGAAAATGAAAACAAAAATTTTAAAATTAAAATTAAGACAAACAACTTTATTTCAAAAATATATTCATTTAAATTTATTTGTTGGTAAGAAATCTTAAATCTCGTAAATGTTGCAGATAAAATAATGCAAAATCCCATATGACATGGGAAAAATTATAGTAAATCTTGATTCTATCATAAAAATTTTATTTTAGACACTACGCTTTCTTCAATAAAAAACAGATTTAAACGAATAATGTACAACTCGTCGCCCGGTACATTGTTTTCTTCGGCCCGCAAATGGTTAACAATTTTAAGATCTATAAATGCATTAAATAAGTTTTACCTATGAAAACAGTAATTACCTAAATAATACCGCACAATAGTTATATTATTATTTTATATATTATAAATTAAGAAATAAAATTTATTTTGTATTATTAGACAAAAACAGATATTTTTAATTAAGTAATCTATAATTATTTTAAATCAATCCAAAAATTAAATGAATCAGATAAGTTCATATATTTATTATTATTATTATTAAGTTTATATATTTCACGACATTTCACAAATATGAAATTTGAATATTTCACGGGTTGCAGCTAGTAATTTTTAAACAAAAATCATAATAAGATCCTTAAACAGTTGAGCACCAGAAGCACCAATTGGTGTGTTGGGCTTAGAGCCAAAATTAAAACAAAAGTTACAAAACAAATTAAAACAAAAAATGAATAAGGAAAATGGTCACTGCATATACACACGCACCGCAAGCAGAGATCAAAAATAAAATAAAACATATTAAATAAAACAAAATAAAAATATAACAAAATTAAATAAAACAAACATTAAATTAAAATCCGTGAAAAGCATACAGATGCAGAAAGAAACATACGCGAAATAAAATAAACTGCCAAAACCTTGCAAAATAAGGTTTAGAAAAAACATAGGCAGAAGCGGCAACCAAGAAATAAAATATCAAGGGTAAAAAGAATATCATAAGAAAATAATAATAAAAATAAAATCCAATATCATAAAAATTAAGATATCAAAAAATAAGAAAAAATATATAAAAAATTATAAAAATAATTTGAAGTTAATAAAAATAATTAAAAACCCTTAAAATGGCGAAAAATTGCCTATTGGTCGCACACAGGCACAAAACTACTATATAAGCAGTGACCAATTTCATAAAAAACTTAAGTTAACTTTCACTTTACAACGAGTTACAAAACTTTGCAAAATTTACTTGTTGAATTCTATTCAATTGTACTAAGTAAGGATATTTTATTTTTTATTTAATGTAAATCTATGCTTTTCTGTAAGGTATTGTAAATGTTCGAAACGATTAAAAATTTTCTCTATGATCTTTTATTTTAAATGATTTAATAAATGACATATTTATATATACCGAGGTCCCTTAAATTATATTTATAATATGTATTGCAATAGTCATCAGGTAGGCAGGTCGGTGATCCGGCTGGTGGATTAAGTTCCCTAGGTGAGATTGCGGGCCGAGCACTCCTGAAATCTCGGTCAGTCCGCGACGAGGTCTGGTCGAAAGACACAGGACTCTACCTGTAGGGCACCGTTAAACAACTCGCAACGGCTGATGGAAACGTCGCTCGAGGCGAGCAGGGAAATTAAAATCATGGGAAGAGCGTCATCAGTTAAGGGTATTAGAGATGATCGCTGGACGATCACTAAGCAAAATTTTATATGACCTCGAAACTACGTTACGATGGGAATAGCAGGTATAGGTTAAAGACGTAAATAGGATAGGATTTATTGTATAAGGAAGTGTCAGATCACTCGTGCGATTGGTTTAGACCAACAAGCAACTCTCCGAACACGCAAATAGAAACTCAGGAAGTTGAACGAAAATACCAGTAATATATCACGCAATAGATGAGATATTAGATTGACGCCGAACGGAATGATTATCCACGTATGTGATTGATCACAAATTTCTCGGGGACATTAGTCGCAACCCATGCTCACGTACTACAAATATATCGCAGTGGTGAAAATCGACATATGAACCACAGATTGTCAGGTGAACGATGTAAATAATTCTCTAGTCCCATATGCTATAAATTAATCGAGTATCCACAAATTTGCGTAAAACTGTCGACGATTTTGAACAATATGGGGAGATCGACCCGTTTGGAATCTTTCTACTCACATAGGACTTCCTGAAAAACCCGTAAGTAATTCATTCGATAAAACCGAGCATAAAGGTGAGGAGATTTAAATCCAATCGCTCGCCGTCCACAGTGAATCAACATACTTTGAATTTTTAGTTCAAGGGTCAAATTACCCGTATTCACAATGTGAATCGAATTCGCCGAATTTTGTAGGACCTTGACGATAAATCAGGTCGTAAATCAGAATATCATAATAGAGTAAAATCACATAAACAGGAAACCGGATGTAGATCAACCTCTAGCCTGACTACCTCTGGTAATGACCCGAGCAGGAAATGCACCTCACCAACCATCTCATTAAATCTAATTCGGCTCTAATCTCCGTAATATCATTTAATTATTATTATTTCCTCCACATTGAAATTAATATTATCTCCAATCTAAATTTAATAATGTTCAAACATTATAGTTGTGATTAATATTAATCCGATATTATCCGCCCTTGTTGAAATATAATTACCCGTACAAATAGTTATTAATATTATTCTTATTATCACCGCCTGCATTATTATTACGGGTGTCATCGACTCCTCTAAATAATACGACAAGCCCACCGAAAACCTACTAACTCTAGATACGCATACAAGTACTACTATATTCATAGAGCCGCACCTTATAAACTCCTGTTCAGGCATATAAGCCTTTATCATAATGTTCTCTTTCCCTTTTCTAGTTGTCAAACTGTAAGTATTATCTCAACGTCCTCGAAAAGACTATCGGAATTCCAACGACTATTATCAACGAACCCAAGAAACCACGATTGATTTTCAAAATGTCTAGCTTATCAAATTTGCCCCGCATCCCGAGGTTGTCGCCTTCTGTTACAGCCATGTCTCAACGACTAGAAGAACTCGAGAAGGATTTCGCTGTCTTAAAAACGAAATATCAGAAAGTTAAGAGCACGTGGAGTTCGCCCTAGGCTACCCGCAGTCTATACCAGAAGATCTCTCGCCTTTCCCGAGCCAGGGACGACCTCATAATCGAAAACCGGAGTCAGCGAATCACCATTGCTGAACAGAGTGCTGCGCTCCGGCAGATATTCACAGAAAATGAGCTCAGGACTCGCCTACCGAGTCGTAGCTGGGCCCAAAAGATCAACATTATTCCCGCCCAACATCTCCCCCTCAACCAAGTGCCTCAACCGTCAATTGGACTTTCTCCGAGTGGAACAATCGAAACTAGAACTGGAACAGAGGCGACGGCCAAATCGAAACTGCCGTCGTCGCGAAAGAAGCCGGGCCGAAAGTAAATCTCCTACGAGCGAATGGGAGGACGGGAAAACAAGCAGAAATGACTGACCCGCCCCCTGCCTACGAAGAATTCGAGTTTTCCGACATAGATCCAAAATCCTGGATTGAAACCTTAACTGACGCATTTTGAGTATTATTTATCTCCTAATTCTCCTGTACCATTCTCATAATTTTGTTTTCCTTCAGTACCATGCTATCATATTATTGTATTTGTAATATTAGAAATTGTAGTTACGAATTATAGGATTTAATTTTTTCGCATTTGTTTTCTTTTCTTCTTAGCGCAACTAATAATCAATCTTATAGTAAACCGATTGTTGGGTTAAATACGCGAACGAATTAGGGATTAATATCTAATCCGACAGTAAACAATAAAGTTATATGTAATAAATGCCCTCACAATTCTCATTCCCCAAATACAGTAAACCAGGTTCACCTTAGATACGGTAAGATCAGTATGTAAAGCGTAAGACCTTCTAGCGGCAGCAGTGAACAGGGAACGAAGGTCATTCGGGGAGTAGTATTGGAAACGAAACTCACCTGCTCGAATGGCATTCGGCTGTTACGCACAGAACTACCAACATGGTTTCGACCATGGGTGCGTATCAATAAGCGATGATCGTGGAGTGTGCGCGGATAAACCAGCCCTAGATTACAAATGGGATAGTTATTAACCAGGAGCGCAAGTTTTTCATTGATTAAGTTTTCCCGTACACCAATAGGTGCTTGGTTTATAACTTTTGAACCATAAAGGATTTTTTAATTTTGTTGTTTTATTAAAAGCGCATCGCAAAATTCTTTCAAATAACACTAATTTCGACGATCTACGATGCATAAATTTTATGTAATTTGATTTTTTTTAATTGCAAATCGTAATTTATTGGTGGTCCCTTTTATTTGTTTTTTATTGTTGCTGGGCACTGATGGATAATCAAAAATGTCAATCCAGCCTAAGGGTAACTACTTCCACCCCAGCGCCTGCATAAGAAGTTTAACCGCTAGCTACCCATCAAAAGTTGACGTTGGTACTGTGTGCTAGTGGGTTAAATATTAGCAAAGGGTGAGTCTCTTTTCAAAGACTGTCAATGCCCTAATATTTAGTTGGGTTCACGAGCTGTAGTAGAAGACATCATGCTGATTTCAATGGTCCCCGTCTCAAATATTTAACTATTTTTTAAAATTTTTAAGAATTCTTAATTACCAAAAATCAAAATCAAACACATAAGATTAATTAAAAGTACAATATTTACACAACTATCAGTTTCTGTTTATACGGGCATTCAAAACCCGTTCGCATTTAATATATGGCCCACTAGTCGAGGCTTGTGCAGTTTGAATAATCTCTCATGCTCTTTCTTGTCAGGCCGAGTTCCCTTTCGATTTCTTTTCGGCATTTTCTCTGGCTGGCGTGAGGTTCCGGAGTTAGTATCTTCACCCCAATATCTTTCCCCGTGACATTGCGGATGACTATCGCCTCTTGCTCGGCAGATAGTTTAGTATCGCTCTGGACGAATCCGGTTCGAATCTTGTCTTTTAACTTTAAATCCCTAATTTACTTTTCTTGTTCTTGGACTTTCTGTTCGGCTTGCTTCAAAGCCTTGTCTTTCTGTGTCAATTTAACCTTCAGAGATTTCACATTAGCTCTTAATTTAACTACTCCTTCTGGTCGGAGACATGTCTGTTCCAGGTGCCTGCACTTGCGCACCAGAGCTTCAGCTGTTTGATTTTGGACCATCGCTTCGTGGTGGTATTGAGCGATGTCCTTTCGAAACTTTTTGGTTACGATTATTTTTTACAAAATGAATTTCAGAATTTATTTACATGATTTTATGGAAGCATTTTTTTCAGGGATCTAATAACACTATCTGGATGAGGACTCACGTGTTTTATCCGCTTTGAATTTTTTGGGGAAGGTCTCTATAACAGTGCTCGTAAGCGTGAAACCGGCCAACGTAGTAGTAACACTGTTGGGGATACCCTGGGTTACTTCATATTCCCAATAAACAAAACAATACTGAGTACCATAACAATAAGGTCAGTAATCACCGTAATGACAAATAGATCATCCTTATGATACCCCTAGACTAGGCCCGGATTTACCTATAGGCAGACTAGGCACTGCCTAGGGGCCCCGCAGTTTTGGGGGCCCAAAATCGAAATCATCTAAGGGGCCACAAAAAAAAATATTTTTTTAATGGATTTTTTATATACTAAAATATAAAAAAATTAAAATACAGTATAAAATACATGTATTATATAAAGAATTAAAAAAACGTACGTATGTTTTTATTTAAGGAAATTTTCTAAAATACTAACAATTTGGGGCCCCAATAATTTTAAAAGTTGTTATAGTTGAAAAAATATTTTTTCTTTATTTCCGCAACCTCCAAGGGGGTTATCATTAGTGGAGTTTGTCGGTTGAAATTTGCGAAGGCGGGAATCGAATTGTTATTGTGTAGAAACATATTTTTTTGGAGTGTTGGTAAAAATTTTATACACAAAAGAAAAAAATTATTTCAAACGAAATCGGCTTAAAAATAAAAAATTTAAAATAAAGCAATTTTAGGACGAAGTGAGGCTTTTTTTTAATTGATTAATTGTTAAGATCTAGGTATAGTATAAAAATATTAAAATTATTTAATCAATTTAATTAAAAAATACTATAATTAAATTTAAGATAGAATGAAACGAAACTACGCAAGCGGAGCGTTTAAAAGGAAGAAAAAAGCAGAGAGAGAAGAAGAAATTAAGAAAATTCCTAAGCTAGATTGTTTTTTCACTAAAGATTCTGCAACCGAAAGTGAATTTGTAGCACAAGAAGATCGGCACCAAAGCGACCAAATAGAGGTCTCTTCCAGTACTTCAAATCAACCTATTTTCACTGGAAGTTCAAATCAAGTTTTTAATGATTTCGAAAATAATTTGGAGCTGGTAGATAACATTAATAATGAAAATTTAGTGGAATCCCTGATTGAATCATCTCCAAATGCAAATCGTGAGAATGACGTAGGATTATGGGGAGAATTGTCTTCTGAAGACACTTTGTACTGGATTGAGAAGGGCCCTGAAAGTTGCCAACATTCAACAGAAAACTTTCATTCTTCCAAACAGCTCTATAATGACAATACTGTTCGATATTGCTCTAAGACTTTATTCTTTGATGAAAAAACAAATGGAGAAAAGTACACTCGCGAATGGCTTGTATATTCGCCTAAAATTGGAAATGTTTTTTGTTTTGTTTGCAAATTACTCACTGCTTCAAGTTTCAATTTAGCAACCAATGGCCTGCGAGATTGGAAAAATGCTGGTTCCTCAATCAAAAGCCATCAAAACTCTTCAGAACATCGTAATGCTTTAGTTACATATTTAACTAGAAAAAGTAACTATTCTGTGTCGGATCAATTGCAAAAAGAAATACAACAAGAAAGGATTTACTGGAGAAAAGTCTTAGAACGAGTTGTAGCTGTTATTTGCACCATTGTTGAACGAAATTTACCATTTCGAGGATCAAATGAAATTTTTGGAATGGAAGGAAGTGGCAATTTCATTGGACTCTTGGAACTTATTGCAAAATTTGATCCATTTTTAGCAGAGCACATTAGAAAGTTTGGTAATCCAGGATCTGGAAAAACTTCTTATCTCTCAAAAACAATTTTTGAGGAATTGCTCGATCTGATGGCAAAAACAGTATTGAAGTCGATTTCTGATGACATCAAACAATCAAAATATTTTGGAATGTCTGTGGATTCCACCCCTGATATATCACACAAAGATCAATTGTGCATGATTATCAGATACGTTGATCAAATCAATTTTAAACCAATCGAGCGATTCTTAAACTTTATTGAGATAGAGAATCACACTGGAGAATATTTAGCTGACATTTCATTGGAATTTTTTGAAAAGGATATTGGGTTAAATTTTCAAGATTGCCGATCACAATCGTATGACAACGCTATGAATATAGCCGGAAAATACAAAGGAATGAGGGCAAAAGTTCTTGAAAAAAATGATAAAGCAATTTTTTTACCGTGCAGTGCTCATTCTTTGAACTTGGTTGGAAATTCAGGTGCGGACTGTTGCATAGAATCAATCAATTTTTTCGGATTAATTCAGGAAGTTTACAATTTTTTTTCATCGTCTACTGAGAGATGGAACAAGTTAGTTGAATTTTCAAATAGAACGGTAAAATCGTTATCAAAGACTAGATGGAGTGCTCGTTCTGAGTCAGTTAAGGTTATTCACGAAAACTATGAAAATGTAATGGAAGCACTAAATGCCATCATTGAAGATGCAAATTTTTATGGAAACACTAGAAATGAAGCAAATAATTTATTGAATAAAATGGAGGAGTTTGAATTCGCACTTCTCGTTATATTTTGGGATCAGGTTCTAGAGAGAATGAATGCAGTTTCAAAAAATTTGCAAAGTCCTAAAGTCACATTAGACGTTTGTTCTTCGTTATATGCATCTCTAGCTTCATATATTACAAATTTGAAAAATAGCTTTGATGAAATTAAAATTGAAGCTAAAAAATTGTTACCAAACACTGACTACACTGTCAAGAGAAAGAGATTTAAAAAGAAATTTCCAGATGAAGATCAAACTACCACAGAACCAGAAATTAGTGCTAAAGAGAACTTTCGAAACAACGTCTTCATGAAAATTTTAGAAAACATCGAAAATAATTTGATTCAGCGCTCCGATTGTTACTTGGAAATTTCTAAAGTGTTTGGTTTTTTGACAAATATTGAATTGTCGCAAGAAGATTTGAAACAACATGTGAATAACGTTGTTGAAAAATATCCAGATGATATAGACGATTCACTTTTTTTCGAGTTACTACAATTTCACGAATATATCAGGAACGATTGGCCAAATGATCATCCAAATCATTTGAGTTTCTACGAGATAATTAAAGATAAAAATTTGGAAATTGCTTTTCCAAATTTGGAAACAATTTTAAGAATTTTTTTGTGTCTAATGATTGCTAATTGCACTGGCGAAAGAAGTTTCTCAAAATTGAAGCTGATTAAAAAATTTTTGAGGTCAACGATGAGTCAAAAAATTTTGAATAATTTGGCCTTATTATCTTGTAACATTGATAAATTGAAAGCTATTGATTTTGATTCATTGATTAATCAATATGCTCTAGAAAAATTTAGAAAGAAAGTTTTGTAAAATTATATTTTTGACATGACATATGTATCTTATTTTTAAGCGGAATTATTTAATAAATATATTTCAAAATATAAATAGGTAGTAAATAATTATTTCTTAAATACTTTTAGCAAATAAAATAATCTACATAATTTCCTTGAAATATACTAATTAATTTTGAGGGCCCCAAAAAGCTCCTTTGCCTAGGGCCAACAAATGCTTAAATCCGGCCCTGCCCCTAGTATTCGACACATTTAATAAAATAATTAGTTACAATATTAATAACAATAAAACTGAAAATCCCAAAATTAATAATAATAATAATAATAAAATCAATAATAATAATAATAATAATAATAATAATAGTATAATAATAACAATACAATTTATATGAATACGAATTATAAAATTTACCATAAAGATTTATAATAGTAATTCTAAAGTTGTAACAGGAATAATAATAATTGTATTCATAATACTAATATTATAATAATAATTCTTATAATAATTATAAGTACAATAATAATAAAAATATTACCGTATATTTCGGCGTATAAGATGACCCTTAAAGTCAAAAAATCACCCTTGAAAATTGTGGGTCGTCTTATACAACCGATATAAAAGTATTACAGGCTAAACAAACATGGTTTCGTTATTTAGCAGTCGTCTTATACAACCGATATATGATAAATCATAAAAATTTGCTCTAATTTTGTACCTCGTCTTATCTGACGGTCGCCTTATACACCGAAATATACGGTAATAATCCTGATTTTAAAGAATTTAAAAATTTGTCCCTAATCTTCCTTAAAAGAAAAAACACTATGATCCTTAAAATGTTAATTTATTGATGTTAAAAAATGTTCCCGCATTAATAACAAAACCATGTCATATTAGATCAGTGGTTTCCAACCTGTGGGTCGCGAGACTGTTGCAAGGGGGGCACGCAGCTGTTTCCAAAATATCATTTTTGAATACAAACCAAAAAAGTCGAATAGGTGTCAAAAAAATGAATCAGCAGTATACTTAATCCACAATCCTCGCCACGAATTTTTCGGGTACAAATGCTAAAACATCCCATCCATACTCTTCTTGGAACGAAATATCTCGCTTTCGCGTTTGGAGCCGAGCACCGGTGGGGCGTGGAATCAAAAGATAAGCACTCGCAACATCCCGGGTATTCTCGTGATTACTCACGCCAAACTTCAGTAAACAGAAATATCTGATTGTTTCTGCTTTCTATGAACAGAAATAGTTCGTTAGTAGTGCTTGCGATAACCACATTGATATATAGAATGAAGCACTTCGCTTTGGTAACTTCTAAATAAATTTGTTTTTTAAAGGGGGCGCACCAATTTTTTTTAAAAGGGGGCGCCGGTACAAAAAGGTTGGAAACTACTGTATTAGATCAATAAAAACCAAATAAAATTTCCAATAATAATAAATAAAAATGACATTATAAGTAAAAAATGATTACTTTTATCTTCTAGATTTCGTTTTAAATCCAAAAATCGTAACGAATAAAAATAATTTAAAAAGTAAAATTTAAACAGCAATAGCAAAATTGTAAAAAATAGAGTGAGTAAAAAGAGATAGTGAGTTTTGCTCGACCAGCATTGCCTTATATATCACGATTTCCTGTGTGTGTGTTTTGATACGGTAAAACAAGGAATTTTCCAGAATATTCTTAAATTATAATTTTTTAATTCCTTTTGATTTATTATTAAATTTTTTGTATAAAATTTTATTTTATTTTGATTTATTTTCTTTTTAAATTTAGGTTTCCCGCTCAAAAACACAGGCATTATCGTGCTGGTCAAATAAATATGGGCTTAATCAGTTTTTGCCCAACATTGTTTTAAATTCATTAGTAGTTAAGTTTTTATTTTGCGCAATTCATTTTTCTTGTGTTTGTGCATTGTTCCATTTTGAATTATCATCAAGAAAGGTATGTTGAAAAACAAAACTAACCAAAAACACACCACACTACACCACTACTACACCTCGAAAAAATAGCGTGAAATATAAGAAAATTGGTACATAAAGGATAAAAATATTGTACTAATATAAATTCATTATATTCGTATTTACATTATTGTTTTACTTGCCATTAAAAATATTTTTATTACCATATTAAAGTATGTCAGCTACTAAACAATTAAAAAAAGAAAACTAGAAGAGCATTTCCAAAACAATAGATAGACAAATTTTGTTTGATGCAGAAAAAAGGTAACACAATGTTTAATTTATACAGTAAAGGTTAGTTTTCCAAAGAATTATAACTTAAATCAACATTTCACATCCATATTTCAATCAAAAGTATTCTGATTAGCTAAGAAAACAAAAATCACCTACAGGTTCAAGATCTTCAATCCCAACAAAATATTTTTATTAAGTGCAATGAGACTAAAGAACAAATTGTTGAATTAATTTTTGATATGGCTCATTAAACAGTCAATATATCAACACTTTTCACCAAGCTACTTGATTACTGCATCAAATAAACTGTGTCAAAAATCTTGAAGCTATCAGCCTGAATCGATTGACGATACTTGTAATTCACCCCATTTTTAAAATTTTTTTGCAGAAATGAATTCAAATTCATTTATTCTAATATGAAATAACACCAAGTATGTTATATTTAATTGTTTGAACACTACTTATCACAGGTATCATCACAATATCAGCGAGATTCGCATCAAATACATCCAATTTCCGAACTTTTGTACGTGTATGCCACATGTATTCACGTGTATGAATCCAAAATGCTTCTATGTGTTCCATTGTGACGTTCTTTTGCTTCCTTCCACGGACGTTCAATTCTTTGAATATTTGCTTCAGTATAGGATCAACAAAATATAGAGAGTGGTTTTAGCCTGATGATGAAATCCGCCTCCAACAATTACAATGATGCCATTATAGGCTTTCCATTAGTCTGATATAACTGTAGTTCCTTCCAATATGCGTAGATAATATCGGAAGAAGGGTGACTGCTGTTGTCTTGGACAGTAAACATGAAACATTTACCAGTTTGTCGGCATATACCTCCAAACACTCACTGTTGCGATAATACTCGATCAACATGGTTTTTGCGTTGAATAAACAGATTTTCGTTTATTTAAACAGTTGTGTTAGGTCCATCTATAAAAACTGGGATTATTGATCAACGTATTGGTACATACCTCTCTAATATAGTTATTCCAGTCTATGACAGATGACTTGAAAATTTCAAGTTCAGTTTCACAGAAACGTATACTGGTAAACTCTTGACCAGCAATAAATGAACAAAACAATTTGTCTGTATGATAGCCGTGATCCTTGTAACCATGTCCCTTGCCAAACAGGTGTATCTTGCCGACATGAACTCTGACGACATCTCCAACGATCCTGACGATATGTCAGAGACAAAATCATGATATGTTTCTTTGAACAACGACGCAGATTATGCACAATTCCATGTTTTTGAAGGAACTGTAGACTATTTCTTTTATCATTACATAAAGCGGATAATTGTAATCAATTCATATTAATATTTTATTAATTATTTATTAATTTTATTTTGTTATTAGAAATAATTTAACATATAGCAGAATGTTATAACAAATGATTTTGCATTCGTTTCTGTAAGAAATAAAAAATCAGGTGAATTAACAGACAAGTATCCGAGTGACAATAAAACAGTGTGTTACCGATTTATCAAACTAGATCGCAAATCAATTTTCCGTTATACTCAGCAACTGTATAAAGTTTTCATTAGCTATTGATGAAATAACAGAATTTGAAATTTGAAGGACTTGTCGATATTATCTAATGAAAGGTCAGACAAAGAGATCAGATTTATTGCATGTATTGTTATTTAGTCTTAAAAAACATAGCTTGTATATATCAAAACTTATAGGAATAGTGACTGGCGCACCTTTTATTATTTGATCTAAAAATGGTCTAGTTACTGTTCTCTCCGAACATATAAAAAAGAAGGAACATCAGATGGAATTAATCAAATATCGCTGCATCCTTCACCAACAAAACCCAATTGGCAAACATTTAAGTTTCGAAAATATCATGAAACATGTTGTGTAAACAGTAAATTTCTTAAAAAATCAAGTGGACTAAACTACAGACAGTTCAAAGGAATTTCTCAAAGAAATAGAATGTGAATATTTAGTAGTTTTATTCAAGTCTGTTTGGTGAGTGGGGGAAATAAAAAAAAGTTTCATTCCCATTATCGACGAAATTTAAATATTCCTAATTGAAAAGGAACAAGCAGAAAATCACTTTGAAGATTCACTTTCTTAACGAACATTTGTGGACATTTATATGATTTAAACCCAAATATCGATTAACAACAAAATTATATGGTGATATTTCACTCTTTCGATTGAGATAATCATTATTGTATTTAAAATTCACAACGTCACTAATCAAAAATTTCAAAAAAAATAAGATAAATAGTATTTAGTACGCAATTTCTATTAAATAATTACAGCAATCATTAAATCAGACTTGATGCGTTTTAAACAAGAAAAAGTATTGTTCAATACATTTGCTAACCCTTTCGAATTATCGCTTGGAAAAGTACAACCATTGTTTCAATTGAACGTTTAGATATTCAGCGTTATGATGAACTTAAGCCCAAATTTAACGAAAAAAGGATGAACTTTTAAAGATGTATTTCGGTAGAAATTTAGCCCAATTTATGACATAGTTATTTGTGCAAGTTAATTCGCAAATACGGGACTAAATTATTTTCTCTGATTTCATAGAAAATTTGATTAATTTTATGTTATCTATCAATGTGTATAAAACAATGAGATGATTAGCTCGTCGTAAATTATTGAGAAATACTCGAGTATACTCGTTGTGCAGAAGATTTCTTTCTATCATGTCGAAATGACATCATTGACGATTACCAATGGAAATTTTTGCAATGTTATAAGCGTTATTCTATTTGTTTCAACTCATTTTTTCACCAAAAGCCATTTACCGCTGAAAAACTTCTGAAAAATCTATTATTGGTTTTACGAGATGTGTATATTTCATGGAATAATTCTAATACTCTTTATCTAGGTGGTATTAATGATAAAGGATTATCACTCATTGTGGAAATTGACGAAACAGTCCTTAGAAAACGGAAATATAATCGTAGATATGACAAAATAGATGTGGTTTTTTGGTAGAATTCTATTGTTCCTAATCATCGCGCAGAAGTTTCTTGCTCTAGGAATCTACATAGTATGTGATGACTTTACAGAATACAATGAATTGGATTCAATCGACAATGGAAAGTATCAACATTTAATTGTTATGAAGATAAGTTCGTTAATAATGACGATCCGACTATCCACACAGTCAATTGAGTCTCTGTCAAATCGAATGAAGCAGTTTAAACGAATGTGTGGAACAAGTGAAGTTGTCTTATTTACAACAGTAATTTCCAAAAGGATCGCCATCCTTTTTCTTGCATTCTCACTTGTATTACGCAAATTTATGTAATGTAATTTGTTATTATGGAAATCTGATTATTGTATAGAATAATAATTTAGTAAAATTGTTTTGGGAAATAATTCAGTCACTTAGAAGTCAGTTATACCTAATCGTATCGACGTTTTAAGAGAAGCTTAAAACTCCAGATCTAAGAGTTAGCAACCAATAAATAAATTTATTAAGATGAACTAAAACTTAATCTAATGTTCTACTATTATTCTTTATTATTATATAAATATTAAATGTATTATGCTAAAAGTAGCATGTTTTGTAAATCCTATTTAATTCTTGTTAAATTTATTCAATCGCAGCACAAAATAGTTTGCACGGGGAGCTTTTCACCCATAGCGTGGTACTGTTTCCACCAATTCAGTTGATATGCCTGAAAGAATTTTGTAGATTGAGTTGAAAATTACATTGTTAAACAAACTATAATCACGTGCAAATGAAGTAAAACAGTAATTCTTATGACTAAAATAAAGACATTTTGATAGGAAAACCATTATTTTAAAGTCTACAATTTATAACAAATTTACACAAATCAAATCAAACCTCGTTAACAAAAATTGTGAGTTTTGAAATAACTTAATAAAAATATTTCAATACATACCTATATTCCATTTCAAAATATATCCATTAAGTTCGACTGAATCAATTTTTCATAATAATATTAATGTAATTTTTGAAACTGAAAGAAACATATTTATTTTAAACGATCTTTTAAAACAATCTATAAATACATTCTAATTAATTAAAATAACTGCATTCAATTAATTTATTTTTCAAATTCACAGTTAATATATTTAAAATTATTTTGAGTTTTAATAATTGATTGTTGACACTTTTTGTGAAATATTTATAAATAAAATTTATGACGAAAACTAGGTCGTTTAAAAACGACCTGTATGTTACTAATACTCTTGCCCGGATTTAAGGCGATTGGAGAGATTGGGCCCCATCGGACCCCGCATTACCACCAAAATTAACAAAAAGTTATTTTTCGAAATTTAAAGCAAGTTGTTTTTGACGATAAAGGATAAATTATTCAAATAATTAAAAATATATTTATGGTGGGTAACAGGGTTTCATATCTTGCTTATCATTCTAGTTACCCTCGTAACGCCATACAAAATGCTGCTGATCGCCACTTGGCACCCGTTGCTAGGCAACGTTGGTAATGTGTTCAAGTGGTGGATTGCCCGCAAAAATTGAGTACCATGTGCTAGTACTATAGTTGCTCGGACAATCCTCGGGTTCACGAGCTGTCGATAGAAGACCTATGCTCGCTTTGCTTGTCCCATGTGTACGAAAATTTATGATCGGAGGTGGACGACTGCTTACAAACCATGATGCGAGTATTCCTTACATACCACTATTTTATTCAATTAAAGAAGAAAAAACGTGTAACATTCATGAGTTCATAGGATAGTTTGGAGCTGTGCTGCTCGACGTCGGGCGCGCTCCTTGCGTCCTGGGCGTCGATTCTTCGATGGAACGTTGGACTGATTGGTGGACTGGGAACTTGTATGTGGCATCTGGGACGGGGCAGAGACAAGCGGATATGTCACCGCTTCCCCCTCTCGACAGACTGCTAAAGCAACTTCCAACCCTCTGATTTGAGTGCGCAGGCTCTGGTTGAGCTGCCGCTCCTCTGTCCATCCCTTTTGTGCCGCCGTGAGTCTGTGATAAATGGCTTTCATCTTTGTCGGGTCGGACCAGGTCGCTTTTATCTGTTGTACCTCTTTAGTCATTTGAATGATCTGGTTGTGAAGACCCGCGATTGTGTTCCTTGCACGATCTAACTCCGTTTGCAAGATTTGGTTAGTCGTCATTACTACAATGTATAAAATAATTAAGGTTTCTCTATTGGGTTGCATAACTTTTATTGATAGTTATCTTAAACATAATTGTTAAAACGGGTCGACCTATGTAAATAATTAAGGCGAAGATAACAAATTAACAAAATTTTCTTTTTATCAACATTTAATTATATTCAATGTTTGTGTTCTTCGGGATTAATGTCTCTCGTCGAATGTCCTCTTCCTCTTTAGGGTGGCCACTGGATACGGACGTCGGGTGTCGCGGGCTGGACGAGGTGGGTAGGCTTCTGCAATTCGCCCGGCGAGGATGTCTTCCATCACGTTTGCGAGATACATCCTCGCTTTCACCACCTGTAGATCTACTTGCTCCTGCACCCTTTCCCAATGGGTGAGGAGGCTCAGTGCGGACATATATGTCTCCGCAGCTGGATACTGTTGACCCGCGAGTCCGCAAGGGTCTCTTTCCAAGCCTAGTATCCGCCACATAGTCGGGTACGGCCATCGTTGTCGTATCTGGTCGAATATTTCCGTAGTTGTCGGGGCTCCTTCTCGTCCCTGTTTGTCCGTCTCCTGTCTAGCATCTTGTTCGAGTGACATGTCTAAAATATCATTGGTATTAAGTTCAATTAAGTTATCTGCTTTATGTAAAATCAACTAAATGATGCCTAGGCTAATGTTATTGGAGTCGTCTAAGTCTATTAGCTTGTATTTTAGTTATATCTTTTGTAAAGCGGATGGCGGTTCATCTAGAAACTTCCGGCGTATTATATTCCGTTGATTGTCTCCTTCTGACTCTCTTATGTATCTTTTACAATTATGCCATTCAAATACTACTCTGATGCTATATAAATTGGTTCGCGGGCGTCTCGGTTGACTAGGGTTCACTCACCTTCGATGAGTAGTTGACAAGTGGGTTACTTGGCCTTTCAGTATGCGTCCCTTTAAAGCAAGTTATATAATAGTGCAAGCAATAATATATGTGGGATAAGGCTGATAATTAGTTTATTTTAGTGTTAATATGTATTTTAATTCTAAAGTTTTATCTGTGTATAATTTCAGCTAGAATTTGTAAATTTATTGACAAATTTGATATAACAATCTTAGGTGCATACAGATTGTACGTTTACGTCAAGGCCGGATGCTGAACCGGATAAATTAAGTAGACGAATCGCTCGATGATCTTAACCGAACGATTTCCGGCGGATATTGTTGTCGCAGCTTCAGTGTTTAGTTTGTTTATATCCGCTGTTTATCCTATGCTGATTTTATTCGTAGGAGTTACTGTGAGATCTTAGATATTTTACTAGACTTTAAATTTTCGATTATGTTGAAGCTATTCCGTAAGTTGCTATTTTGGTGGTTTGAATGTATTTTATCGTCGTTTAGGGCAACTCGATAGCGGATCTCGCAAGTGAACCTTTATTATCAGGATTTTATTCGACATGTTTCGGGATCGTAATTCGATGAATGTTTATCTCGTGTGATATCAATATGACATTTGATTGTTTCTCATGCCTTATCTGTCATTCTGAATTTTATTATTCTCATTTGCGTCGATTTTATTTTAATCCAATGTTAAGCAATAACCTGTTATCATTGATTTATGTTGGATTCCTGAATTTATATTAAATTTACGGAAAAGAATTTTTGTCTTAAATCAATGCATTTCTTTATTTTTCTCTCGAAGAGTTATTCTATTACAAACCAAGGTATTACTTTCTTGATGAATTTAATCAATAGTTGCATTAACTTAACTCAACGAATTATATTAATTTTTATTGTCCAAACTACTGATTTCGCTTTAAACATTAATAGGCAAATTTCGCTAGGTAACGGACCACTTTATTTTAATAGATTAGGTAAATATTCTACTTAGTGAATTGAAATTTTCTAAAAAATTTTTCTTGATTTTTAACCAAAAAAATATTTTTTCTACCTTTACCGTAATTACGTTAATAATAATCACTGAACTAATGGAATTTAACTAACAAATTTATCCTTTACTTGTTCATTATGTTAATGTTATTAAAAATAAATTATATTACTTTAATTTAAAGGGATCATTATTACTTTGATGTTCATTATGTTAATGTTATTAAAAATAAATTATATTACTCCAATTAAGAATTAATTATTATTACAAAAAAAAATGAATTGCATGAATTGAGTCGATGGTTTACCTCTCCTCGCTCGTTAATTATTAATTACTCAATTTAAATTAATCGATGAGATATTTCTTTTCATTTAATATTCATCTAAATTTTTTCCAATAATTGAATTACTGAATTACCTATTTAATGAGTTTTATCATTTTAATTCAAAATTATTAACCAACGATTTCAATTTAGTTTACCCCGTACCCTTTCCCTTTAATAGACCTTAGGCGCACATTGTGTTCATATTATATTTATTGAGTGCCCACTGGACTACTCGGTGTGATGAGTTTAAGCCGTGTATGATATAATTTTAGGTCGATTTTACCGAATTGAGAAACGAGGAAGCAGCCAGAGACTTCTTCCTTATTTCTCGCTTCAGCTATAGGGATAATTATTGACGTTACGACCGCTGCGTTGCGCACGCTGAGTCTTCACGGGTGCATATCATTGGCGATTTTCCACGCACTTACATGAATCTGCACTATGTTGATTTTTCTATCTTGCGTGATGTGTCGGCTGTGGGCCGGAAAAATTTCGACATTGAAAATTTAAAGAAAAACATATCAAATAAGTTATGTATATTCATAATATTTATTAATTATAAAACAATAAATTTACCCATTTTAACCATTCCATAAAACATCAATTCATAATACAAAATGACATAAATACCTCTCTCCCCACGCCAACGCCGAGCAGAGCTCCATTGAGATGCAAGGACGTGACGTGGAAAGAGGGTTCCACCATAAATAATTCTCACCTAAAAATTGAGTCCGACAATAGATTTAAATTCAAGTTTTGATTCAAAATGGTTCTAACAATTTTCAAAATATAGTTTTAAAACAGTGTAGTTTTTTGGTTTTCAAAATGGTTCTTTGGTTAACTTTAATGTGAAAATGGATCAGTATATATACCTAATTTTATGACGTGTAAAATTTGATGCAGTAAAACAAAATTTTTTAATTTTAATATTTCTTGATTTATTTTTATAATTTTTTATTTAAAAAATTTTTATTGAATTATTGCTAATTCAATTTTTCGATTTAAATTTCACTTTAATGAACTTTAATTGATTTTTTCAATTTCGTCGAATTTGTCGTGTTTTCTTGTTGTATTTGTGTAGGTATCGTGCGGATCTTGGTGCATTTTGTTATTATTTTAATTTATTTTTATGTTTCTTAATTTATATTTAATTCTTTTATTTCTCAGATTTTATACGGTTTAATTGGTGGTTTTCAGGTTTATTTTAAATTGCGTGTTGTATCTGCGTGTGTGTTTCTGATCCATTTAAACATTTTTCAAGGCCGTTTACGTTCTGGCCCAACATAAAACACTCGGGGGTCCGTAAAATTGCGACCCGCAATTTCAATTGATTTCAAACTAATACTTACATTTTCATTTTCCATATTCACATTCATAAAAATGTCTACTGTAAGGTTAATTATCAAGATAAAGATGGACTTAAGGTCCGACTACTGTATATAATCAAATAAAATCAGATAGTTCAATTTTAGTATCAGTGCAAGTTTTATAATATCAGTTCGAATCACTGTAGATCAGTATGAGTTGATAAAATCAGTTCGAATCAATGTAAATCAGTTATATTTGGCTTCGAATGAATCACTGACGGCTTGGGTTTCGCTTTCGGGCTGGGTTGATCTTGAAGGGTAATTGATAGAAATCTGCGAGAGTCTTGTCGTTTCGTTAGTTTTGTTAATTTTTCGAGTTTGGGTGAACATTCTTCTGACTTTTTGAATTTGGGTATTTTGCCTTTGCTTGTTTTTTGTTAGGCCGAGGATGAGACAGCATATTAGAAGTACCATATTAGAGGTTATACTAATCGGTAGTATAAGTTCGATTGATAGAGTTGTTGTACTGGGTTCATTTTCCTGTCCCACTTGTTTTCCTGGTGTCTTTTTGATTGACAGGGCGATCTTTTGAATTTCTTGAATTGGTTTATTATTGGGATTTGCTTTGGCTTTTCTTTGAATTTGTTTGATGAGGGTTTCTAGGGTTTTCTTCGTCTCTCGATTCTCATTTTTTATATTGGTTATTTCTTCATTATTTTTCAGTAGGGTTTTTACCATTATTTGGGTTCTCTCGATGTTCTGTTTCAATTCGTCCTTGTTTTCTTTTGTGGGACATTGTATACATTGGAGGTTTATTTGTTGGCATTCTTCATTATCAGGGTTTCTACAAATTTCTTTGTAATCGGCACAGGTGCTGTCTTCTCTTCTGAAGGGTTGGGATTTCTCGCATTTTTCCAACGGGTTTTCAGTGTCACACTCTCGCGTTATTATCATCATTATTATCCACAGGCTTGGGTTCATGCTTTCTATTTTATACGTAATCAATTTTTATATTTATCTACAAGATTTATTTTGTTTATTTACAGTGGAGTTTTAGCCCTTTTTATTCTTTCTCTTTTTCTGGGGTTGAATGTATCTCGCACTCCTCTTTAGTTTTGTTTTCTGGAAACCTCATTATTAGGCCTTGGGCTTTTATTAATCGCTCGGTTATTTTTGGGAGTTCTTTTAGTCGTTCTTTGTTTTCTTTGATTACTCTTTGTTGATTATGGATTTTCATTTGGAGATTTATTTCTTTCGCTTGCTTTCTTTTAAGTTGACGTTTACTATTTATTCGTTTAGCTGTTTGCTTTTCTAGCTTTCGTTTTGTTTCTTGAAGCTGTTCCGTTAGTGCTTTAATCTCATCTTGAGTTTGTTGGTGACTTTCTTTTATCTCTCTGGCTTCTTTACAACTGTCTTCTAGTTGTATTACATATCTCTGTTCGCTCTTTCTGCTATTTCTCATTCGTTCTGCTTCGGTTTTCCAATAATCTTCCAGGATTACACGAGTCTTTATTTCAGCTAATTCTTGTCTTAATTGTTCATTTTCTCTCTTTTGCTTTCTATTTTCTCCCATGTTGGATGTTAGTTTTCGTTTTATCATATTGGCTAACTGTTTAGATTGTATTAAATGTTGATTTATCCGAGCGATTTCTGATTCTTGCTCCTCCACTAATTCTTGCCATTCTTTTCTTTCTGCTCTCCATCTTTTACTGTAATATCTCAGTGGGTCTTGCTCTATTGGTTCTACTACTTGAATTGGGTTTGGTACGTATTCTCCGTCTTCTAGATTCATTCGGATTTCTACTTCATTCGGATTCATACTAAATATACATTGGTTACAATTTTTGTTTTTATCATTTTTATTATTTTTCTTTATTTTTATTATTTTACACTTTTTACAATTTTTCTCTTTAGATTTACATTATCGTTTCGTCCGTCTCCCCGAATCCTTCATCGGGTTCGGCGGGTACTTGAGTTGGCATTTCCGTCGGATATAACGGCATAAGCAGGATTGGTGGTCGGTTTTGCAAGGTATTTACCTCTTCACGTAACGCGTTTGATATTTGTATCTCTTCGTCTAAGAGATAGGCAAGATATTCCGTATTTTCTGTTAATTCTTCTACTTGCGTTTCCAAACGATGCGTGTTTTCCAACGCTTTTAACTTTTCAATCTCTTTTCTCAAATTCTGTTCGTTTTCCTCATATCCTTGTTTTATCGCTTTTATCTCTGCTTCAACTTGTTTTTTCAACTGTTCGTTGACTTCGTGTTGATGTCTCAACTGGATCTCTTTGAATACTGCAACTCCTCGGTGTCCATTCACCTCCTGTTGGAGTTCTGTTATCCTCTCGTTTAATTGTTGGTTTTGTCTTCTTTCATCCGTTTGTTCGTGTAGGGTTTCCGATATTTTCTGATTTAACTGATCGATCCATTTTCTGAGGTCCTTGTCGGTTTTCCTGAGCCTTCTTATTGTATTTTGTCTGGCTCGTTCATGGTATTCCATAGTTTGGATTTCTTCGTTCAGTTCTTCAATTGTTTCTTTCTGCACTTCGACTTGTTCCCATAGCTCCCAATCTTCCATATTCAATATCTTTTTGGGTAACAGCCTTATCTCTTTCTTGGCTTCTTGGTACTGGTTCTTCCATCTTCTTGCTTCTGATTTGATCCACTTTTCTTTGTCTTCCGTTTTTATTTGTTGTATTTGTCTCTGTTTAAGAGTCTTTTCTTGTTCTATTAGCATCTCCTTCATTCTCGTTTGTTGCCATACTATTTCGTGATCTTGTTTTTGTATATGTTCCCATTGCATCGCATTCTCGATTTTCGACAATCTATACTTGTCTTTCCACTTTCTCGCTTCCGCCGTTGTTTGGATCACTATTCTTTCCTGTCTATCGTCTCTGGGCTCTCTAATTTTCTTTGATGGTTTTGGCCCTTGATTTCTCAGCTTGTTGACTTCCTTTTTCGCATTCTCCCATTTAGCTTTGTAAGCTCTTGCTCTATCTTCCTCTTCGGCTATTTGCTGAATGTAGTGTCTAATTCGTGCTTCCAAATTACTCCTTGAGTGTTCTCTATCCTCCGTCCATTTGGCTTTCCAATGGAGTGCTTGTCGTTTTGCCCATTCTTTGGCTTGTTCCAAATGGGTTCTCTTTGTTTTCTCTATTCGGTATTGGGTGCTAATTTGCCCAATTTCCTCCTGCATTTGTTGTATAATCTCTATCGTCTCCTCTCCTTCTTCTCGTATCTCTGTTTCTTTATCTTTTATCACTTCTCGCAATCTTTCGATTTCACTTTGTTGATCCTGCTTCTCTTGCTCTAGGGTTTGTATCTCTTTCCTTTGGTTTTTGATTCTAGTTTGGTTCTGCATAAATTCCTTTATCATTTCCTCTTCTCGTTCTTGGTACGTTTTCTCTTTTCCTTCTGGGTAGGTTATTTTTTGTTCTAGTTGTTTTTCCCACTTTTCTTTCATCATTTTCGTTTTTAGAGTCTCTTGCACTAATTCCTCTTCTGCGATTAGTAGCATTTCTTTTAATTGTAACGCCCTTTGTCTCCATAATTCTACTTCCTCATTTATTACTTTTATTAACTCTGGTTGATCTTTGACTGCTGGTTTTGATTCTTCAGCCTCTTTTACAACTTCTTTTGTCTCGTTTGGATTCATAATTGTTTTCTAAATATTAATAATCGATTATTCCCTCTTTTCAATCATATCAAAATTTTATCATAATTTACATCGTCTCGTATTTTTGTGGTTTTTGAGTTTTTATAATTTTTTGTTTTTACGTTTATCTTTATTTACATTTTTACACATTGCTCCCATTTTTAATTACTGATCAGCGAAACGGAATCCTTTGATCCGCCCGTTGATCGGCTTTCTACATACTGGACATATATTGACTTTTATCCCGCACGCTTCACATGTGACCATATGTCCACAAGGCATATAAATTATTTCTACATGTTTCTGCCAACATGTTACACATTGATACTGCTCCAAAATAGCTTCTTTTATTATTGATTTGTCACGATTCTCTTTTGGTTTCTCTTGATATCGCTTAATTGCTCGGATTATTGCTTGTGTCGAGTCATACCATTCTAAATTGTTAGCTAATCTTTCTTTGATTATTTTCCTCATTTTTTGAGTATCTACTCCTGATAATAGCATTATGGTTCTCGTTTTTGGTCGATCTAATATATCTTCTATTTGCTGGTTTGTGATTATTACTTCGATATTCTTTGACTCTTTTTCTTGTTTATACATACATTTTCTCTTGTGCTTTAGTTCTTTGACATTCTGATCTGGTATTGGCTGCTGATTTTTGCATCCTTCGCACATTATTCCTCTTGCTGTTTGACAATACCCTTGACTCGCAAATTCTGCTGCTCTTGGATTTCCTTTGAAAGTTTTGATTCTCTCTTCGAATGTTCTATTTATTGTCTCTTTTTCCCATATTAATTCTGCTGGATCTTCGAAACTCTTGATTATCGTTATCTTTTTCTCACCTCCCTTTTCATCGCTGTCTAATTCTGATTGTCGAAGTCCTTCTGATCTGTTCATCGCTTGGTTTCTGACATCAATATTAATTCTAAATGGGCAGGTTGAAAATTTCCTCAGGTGTTCCCGTTTTGCTGTCTCTCCTTTTTCCCATTTTGCGAGTTTTCCTTTACAATAAATGCATGTTACCTCGTCTGGTAATTCTGGCGTTCCCGTAAAATAAAATCCTTGTGCGGCCATTTCTTGACTTTGCCGTTCGGTAAACACTTTATTATCTTTAAACGTTAAATATCTCTGTTCCTCTTTTCTCAGTTCCTCGTCTCTCACTCTCCTTTGTGAGTATATCGCTTTTATGATTTGCGTTGGCCGTCTTGTTCCGTCGTAGTCTTTATAGTATATAATTGATGCTGCTAGTGTATTAACTTTCTCTTCCTCTTCCGGTTTTTTCCATAATCTCGTCCATATCGAATCTGGTCCTTCTCTCATCCGTATCGTTATCTCTTCGTTGATTCCGCTTGCCATCTAAATATCGTCATTATTTTTGAATTTTTTGTTTTTCTGATTTTTCTGATTATTTGTAATTTTTTTGATTTTTATTTGATTTTTGTTGTTTTATTTACATTTATTTACACTTTCTTTCTCTCTTTACAACGTCTTATCTGGCTTCTCTACTTCTAATTTTATATACAGATTATCTTCTCGCAAGAATCCTTCTCCTCTCAATCGTTGTTGTGGATAAAAACGTGGTGTACCAATTGCTGTATTCCAGTCGGTTGTTGGTCTTCCCATCTGTGGTTCATTTCCTGTTTTGATTGGATTACGGTAGTCCTCTTGTCCTTTCATTGTTAATATCATATTTTGTTTAAAAGGCAATGTTAATAATTCATCGTAATCTCCTTTTCCTACTCTGATGAAGACACTGATATGGGTGCCTGTTGCGTTCCCATCCCCATTCGGATATAATCTAATGCCCAATTTGTATCCATTTTCCCAACTGTATATTGGTGGACTGTCTAGAATTCTCTGTGTTCCATCTTTTGCTCTCTGGAGTTTTTCTGCAAATTCGGTTATTTTCCATATAAATGGTGCTGTGAGGTGTTTTCTGGCTACCGAGCTGTTGGTTTCTAGTTCCTTTAGGCTGTTGGTCATCTGTTGCATTTTCTTTTCTATTTCGGCCGTTTTCTTGAGTGTGTCTCCTTGGCTTCTCTCGAAATTCTTTCTGGATTCTAATATTTCTCTTATTAGTGCCTTTTGTACATCATTTTCTGTTCGTAGGCTTTTTACTTCCCATGCCAACATTCCTATCGTTTTCATCATAATTTCGGTATGCTCAATACTATTTTCCATCATATGCTTTTGCATCTCCATAATGGGTAGTTGCGCTTGACAATTGAATAACTCCAACGGGCATTTGACTGGTTTGCCGATACATTCGTTCCAATGTTCTTTTAATTTGACTTTATCTCTTCTGTCGCAGTTGTTTGCGCATATTCCTTCATATAGATCACATATTTGTTCCTCTTTTGGATTCCGATGTTCCATTTCTATTTTTATCCATTCGTCGATGACTCCACAGAACTCGCATTTTTCCTCTCTCTTGATGCCCACTTTATGGTGTTCTTTCATAGTCTTTTTCGTTATGATGGTTTTGACATTTTTCGCATAATATCTCGTTATATTCACATTCATTTGCGTGACTTTCGGCTTCCTTCATCAGTCCTTTCCATTCGCATTCTGTTACTTGGCATTGAACTAATAGATTATTGATCTCTTTGTTGGTGGCTTTATCCATTGTTGTCGGATCTTCATCTTCTTCAAACGTTTCGTCGCATCCAGTGCATTTAAACCTTTTTACTTCTATTACTTTTATTGTACAATCTGTACATATTCTGCATCCACATTTCGTTTGTCTCGCTCCAATCAGTAGTTCTTTGCATTTACAACATTTTAGTCTTTCTTTTATATCGTTCACCACTTTGATCTTTTCCTTCATTATTCGTCTCGTATCTTCGGATGGATTCTCGCTTCCTCTAATTCTCTCGATAATTGTCTGCATATCTACAAAATTTTTCTGATTACTCGACGTTGCTTTACTTCTATTGTTTTATTTATACATATTTACAAAGGTGCGCTTTATTTTTACTCTCCTGTTGAATCCGGTTCTGGGGTGAATTCTGGCATCGATGCTATCCATTCCACCCAACTTGCTGGATCTACGTGCTGTTGATTGCTACGTAATCTTCTAATTTCGTCAGCTTGCCATCTAACTTGATCTGCTAATTGTTCATTCATTCTCTGCAATTGTAGTATAGTTCTTTGTTGCTCCTCTAGTCTTATAGCTTGTTGTAGACCTCTGTTCACACTTTCCGTTAATACTAGATGAGTATTTGTCCACTGAGTTTGCGCATTGTTTGTTATTAATGTCATTAATTCGCATTGTCGTCTCCACGTTGCCTCAATTCCTGAATCTTGGTATATTCCTTGATTTAATTCTACAATCTCTATAGGTACATTGGCAGTTGCTGGTTGTTGTGTTGCTTCTGTGAACGGTGGTATTCTCACTTGATTTGGTTGATTTACGTTATTCGGTCCATCTATTGGTTATAACACATCATTAATTCATCGGCATTCTCTCTATTTCATTATTGTTTCTAACGTATTTTATACAGTATTTATAAATATACATACCATTACTACTATTATACTACATAATATTTTACACTATATACAATGTCTCTTTTTCGTTTTACACCATCGTCTCCGGGGACTCTATACGTAATGTCCGTATATCCCCCATATTTCTCATTCGTTATCTGATATACATCAAATTCATTGGACCATTGTTGTGCTTCGATAATGGGCGGTTCCTTTAACCAGAGTCCGCTTGTACTGGAATTTCCTATAATTTCGTATTCCTCAGCTCTTTCTGCATCGTATTGTCCTAATTCGATGTCGTAATTGAATTTTTCTACTGCTGGCCATAATCTTCTCTTCGTTGACTTCTTTCTGCATTTGGTAGTTCTCACTAGTTGAATTATTATCAGCATCACTACGATGCTTACTATTGCTGTTGTTATCCAGATCATTTTAATCAGGTAATTCTTTTCGTTAGGTTGCATGGTTGTATTTTCTCTTGCTTTAGTTGTCTCTATTACTCTTTCTTTCGGTTGTACATTTTTAAGTGCTTTCTTGAGTTGTAATGCTTCGTGGATTGAAAGATGACTGTCGTCCATGATCATTCCTTTTTTCCATGTTTCGTTGCTTGGTTTTCTCTCAGATTGTTTTATTATAGGTTGATCTGTCGCATTTGATTTGAGTGGTTTCCTTGTTATCGTTCTCCTATGTTCATGAGTTCCTTTTTGGATATTTACTACGTATTTCCCCAGTTTCCTTTTCGTAGGAATACGATATTTTTGATTCTTTATAGTTTTGCTTGTTTCACATTGGATTCTTTTGTTTACTGGTTCGTTTCTTTTAGGTTCGTATATGCAGATTTTCGTGATAGGTTTTTCATCTGTGTTCTCAATTAATATTTCCTCTTCATTTGCCGCATTTGATTCTATATTTATTATTACTGCTTTGCTTTCTCTGATCTGGCGTTGATACGGTTCCTCTTTTGTTTCTTTTTCTGGACGTTTTGTCGCAATTGGTTCTAGTAACTTTCTAGTTATTGATTTCCAGTAATCGTCTCTTCCTCTCTGAACGTGTATTATATACTTTCCACGTTTTCTTTTAGTTGGAATACGGTATTTTTGATTTTTGATATCATCATTTGATTGACATTTGATTCTTTCATTCACCGTTCCGTTCTTTTTAGTTTCGAATATACAGACTTTTGTGATGGGTTCTTTGCCCATATTTTCAACTATTATCTCTTCTCCACTCTTTGGGTCTGCTTCCACTTTTATTATTATTTCTTTATTTTCTCGTGCTCGACGTTGATAAGGCTCTTCTTTTGGTGTTGTGAATTTCTCTCCCAGGGTTTTGGCTAATGTGCAGGTTATTATTATATCGTTGTTGGCACATATTATATATTCCGCATTTCCTTCTAGGCTATCCCATTCACATTTCTTTCCTGCTTCATATTCATTTTCCAACAATCGATAATCTTGTTTTGTATGCATACTTGTTCAATCGTTTCTATTCCTCTGTTTATTATTCGCAATTTGCCTATTCCTGGCTTTACTTGGATTTTTACGTTTCTATCTTTTGTGGCATCTCTACATATGTCTTTGGTGGTTTGACATGATGATGCGTTTTCGGATCGTATTTCCATCTTTCCTGGTTTTCCTATTGAGTCGAATTGACAACTTATGCTTGTATTCACTGTCAGTTGTAAGCATATTCCTTTACTTGCGATTCCTTTCTCATTTATTGTTCGTATTCTGAACGATTTTATTTCCTTTGTGATGTTTTCGTCAGCTTCTGTTAACTTGATGGACGTGATTAATATCATTATTTTTTGTAGCAGGGTCGGTCGGTTTTGATTTTTCCTTTGTTGTAGTAACATCATCCCTTTGTTTCGTTTTCCCTCGTTATTGCTGTTGCTCGTTTCTTGGCGTTCCTCGTTGGATGCTTCTTGTTGTGCGGATTTATTTTTGTCTCTAGTACTTTGGTCGTTTTGCTTGTTGTTGTTGTCACCACCTTCTCCATTATTATTTCCACCCGGGGTTTCCTTTGAAATGTCGTCCTCGACATTTATTGTTTCGATTATTTCCTCGTATACTTTTATTATTCTCGCTTTTATATCGTCCATCTCTTTTATTTCTTGTTTGCTCGCTTGGAATCTTATTTGCTTTCGATGCCATCTGTGTATTATCATTAATAGTTGTTCCTTTCTATCTCCGATTCGTATTGCTTCTTTTGGATGATTGGTGAATTTTAGTCCTTCCCACTTCAACATTGCTTTTATTGTTTTTGGGAATGGATAGTGAGCGTATATTGTTTCTTTTAATAGGACGTTTCTGTTCCTTACCATGTAGTTTAGATCGAATACTTTAAGTGATGATCCTTCGTAGGTCCATTTCATCAGGTTGGCTGTTGCTTCGTCTTGTTTGGCGTCGATCGCTTCCCATAATGTTTGGATTGTTTTGCCCATTATTTCTCTCTCTCTAATTGTCGCATTACTGGTTATAAATTTTATTGCACTTGCTTGTCTCGATTTCAGTGCATAATGTAGTACATGGTTTTCTCCATTGTCTTTTTCTTTGAACGATGATCCGGTTTTTAGTAATTCTCTCAGGACTGTTGTAGAAGCGTCTGCTGCAACTGCGAACATTAATGGTGTTTGCCCCTCTTCGTTTGGTATATTTGAGGTGTGTCCGCATTTCTGCATAAGTTGGATTATATCTATTATTCTTTAAATGTTTCCATGTTGTACTGCAATATGTAGAGGTACGTTTCCTTCTACATCTGCCATAGTGAAGATCATGGGTATACTCTCTTTAATACGGTCCATTTCTGGTGGACTTCTAGCTCCTTTAGCGTAATCCATTGCAATTTTCCCTGCTTTGTTTACTATTCTCATCCATCCTTTTCCTTCGACCCATTCTGGCATAATTTCTCTGATAGCTTTTACTACTACATCCATCTTGTCTACATTGTCTTGTGTCGCGTTTAGAGTTATTTTGGATTCATCTGGTTTAGGTTCTTCTGCAGTGTTATTTGATGTCGCTTCTATTTTCCGGCTCATCGTTAGTCCGTTTATACTCAGTTGTTGGGTTTGTGATCTAGTTTGCATACCTCGATTCTCTGGTTCTTCTTGTTATTGTTCTAGGTATCGCTTTACATCTACTCACGTTCACGTAAATAGGTCTAGTGAGTGGGTTATTGACCAATTTAACTCGAGCGTTATTCTCGTTTACATACATTATCTCATATGGTCCTTTACCACTTCTTTGTAGTTTTCTGGCTACTCCTGGGATAATTTCTGGCGTTGCAATTATTACCCAGTCTCCGACCTAAAAGTTATGCTCGCGTACGTCTCGCTTTTTATCATGTAATTCTTTGTAGCTCTCTTGATTAAATCTAATATTCATACCTGCTGTTTTCCAGATCTCTTGCATTCGCTCCTTGAATCCTGTTACGTAATCATCGATTTCCATATACTGTGATATTGGTGGTTGATATTCTAGGTCTATTGGCATGTTACATTCTCTGCCGTACATTAATTTGAATGGACTCATTTTTGTTGCTGAATGTATTGACATTCTATAAGCCATGAGGCATAGATTTATATATCTATCCCAATCTTTTTGGTGTCTGATTACATAATTCGACATCAATCTCAATATATGCCATTAACGTTTCGTTTGTCCGTTTGTTTTGCGATGGGTAATGGCGATGTTCTCACTTGCAATTCTGAAGTAATCGTTACTTCCTCTAATTATTTCGCTCCTCATAAAGTGGTCCTTGATCGGTTAGAATCTGTTTGGGTGTTCCATATCTACAGCATATTTCCTCCACTAGGATTCTCGCATTGTTCTAGCTTTTTGATCTGGTATTGCGAATGCTTCCGGGAATTTTGATAAATAATCTGTCACTACTAATATGTAGATATTTCCATCGTTGGTTTCTGTGTAATAGTCCTACTACAATCCATTGCATCAATCGTACATTGGTTCTGGTGAATTGGCATTGGTTTAATGTGCCTTTAGTTCTTCCTGTACTTTTCTGGTTTGCACATATCAAACAATTCTTTATCCATGCCTTTTACGTCTTCTCCGTATTGGCCAATAATATTTTTGAAAACGTAATCATTGCTTCCGTCCTTTTTTGCCGACATGTGTCCCTCAAGTTTTCCGTCATGATATTAGGCATCAGTATATCTTTTCGTCTACTCTCTGGTAAACACTAAGTCGTTTCTCTCAGCCATCCATTAACAATACCATCCCTTCTCATATGGTAATATATCGATGTCTGTGTTTTTTTCCCATATTCTTTTAATTTACTGTTGTTGTCGAAGATTTTCATATCGTTCTTTCTATAATTCAATTATGTTTTTAGCTCCTCGTCTTCTTCTGCTCATTTTTCTCAATTTTGTGAAATCTGATATCTCTAGCGATGATCCATGCATATTCGTCTCAACATCCTTGATCCATTAGTTCCTCAATCAAATCTTGACATACAATCTGCGTTAGCGTTGGCTTTTCCTGATTTGAATTTTATATACGGTGAGTATTCTTGTAACTGCAGTTGCCCATCCTCAATTAATCTACTCGAGGCTTCTTGTGTTTGTATCTCCAGCCATACTAATGGTTGATGATCTGTAAGTGATAAATATCTCGTGACCCATAATAAATAATAGCTGAATTATTGCTAATGCCTCTCTTCAGCACAGAGTAATTCTTTTCATTTTTCTGAACGTCGACTATAAATATCCAATAACTCGTTCTCTTTCTCGTCATCCATTGTCCTAAGCGCCTCCAGATCATATCCGCTTGCGTCTGTTGCTAACAAAAATGGTTTCTTAAAATCTGGGTGTACGAGTATTGGTGCTGATATCAGTTTATCTCTGAGTGTTTCAAAGGCTGTTTGTTGTTCCTCTTCCCATATAAACGGGGTAATCTTTTTTGGTTAACTTCTTGTATGGGTTTCGTCAATGGTTGCATAATTCTTGATGAACTTTCGGTAGTATCGCACATAAGCCTAAGAATTTCCTTGGTACTTGCGTTGACTGTCTTTGTGGGCAGGGCAATTCTTTATCTTATTCAATGTTTTCTGGATCTGGTTCTTGCCTTTTGCTGACACCAATATGTCCTAAAGAAGGTGACTTTTTCCTTTGCCCATCACATTTGACGGTTCAGCAATTCAATTTCCATTGTTTCAGTCGAAGCGAATACATTACGGATGTCTTTTAAGTGTTGCTTCGAGGTGCTAGAATAATCCAATAAATCATAATATATACCATAACTGTTGATGCCATGAGTTACAAAGTTCTGCATCTCTGAAATGAAGCGGGTGCGTTAGTCAACCCGAAAGGCATTTTCTTAAATTGATATAGATCTTTTCCGATTGTAAAAGCAGTTTTCTCTCTGTCTCCTCTTTGACTTTATTTGCCAATAACCACTTTTTAGATCTAATGATGTAAAATAAGCTGATCCGTGTAACGTTTGCAAAAACATCTCTCGCGTTTATATCTGGTAACGGGTATGTATCTCGTTTTGGTTACTACTTTGCGTTGAGTCCGTCGTAGTCTATACAAGAACGTTGTGTCCGTCTTTTTCTTTACCAAGGGAATTGCATGGCGAGGCAACTTGGTTCTGTAATATCTCTGCGTCTAACATCTTTTGCACTTCTTTTCTGCTACAGATTTCTGAGCTCTGCTATATCGATATGGCTCGTAGTGTTATTGGGTATCATGCTGTTAATGGTATCGTATGTTGCGTTACATCGCTTGTACCGAGATCTAAGTCAGATGCTGCAAAAATATCTTTAGAGCGCGAGAAATTTTGTAATTGTTCCTTTTCAACTTCGTCTAGTAGCTGACTGTCGATTGTCCATAATTCTTCCTCAGTTTTTCAGGTTTTGCTGTTGGAAGTTCGATAATCCATCAATCGCGGTTTATTTTCCCATCTTTCGTTTTCGTAAATGACTTTATCTTCTTCATCAAAATTTGTAATTTGATCGGAATTTCACTGGTTGTCGTTTTACGTACACTATTCTCGGGCTAATGGCAGTTCTTTCTTTTCCTCAAAATTTGTGATTAGGTTAAAAAATCATTTCACCTCTAGTTTCTTCATTCACTTTACGTAACAAATGCATTGTGTGCGTCTGGCACTAAACTATTTTCCTCTGGAGCATCTTACTTCTGATTTCAGCATACATATTCGTCCGGTTTTATCTCTCACTTTCTCTATGTATCCTAACGATCTATTATTATCTCTTTTAAATAATTCTGGCATAAGATCTGTTCCAATTATACAATCTTGCACCTCAAATCTCATGTACTGCTAAATACGTATTGATTTTTAACATTTTAATATTCAATTATCGACGCAGATCCAGATTTTCCCAAATGACTGCTACCGATTCTTTGCTGCAATTATTACATCCATGTTACTTCTCTATACATGGCCACAACGCGTAATCTTCCGGGTATTTATCACATTTTTATGCTGAAGATGTTTGCTCCAGTACAATCATTGGCTTTAATTTCTACCCCCATTTATTTCCTATGGGTAACCGTTATGTTGTCCAGCTAATGTTGCAAACATAGCTATAGTTCGGGTTTCTGGATCCTGATCCACGCTTTCTCGATCTTTGGCTGGTTCTTGGTGAGCAGACATCTGCCCAATTTGGTTCGTAATGGTACTGGATAAATGTTTCGTAAGTTGTTGGTCTTGGTATGTACGTGTCGTTCTAAGCTGGGCATTTCTTTCTACCAGATGATGCTGCTTTCTTTAAAACATTCATATACTGGTGGGTGGATGGTTGTAATGTCTCACTATGTCTTGTCTTTCGATTTTCGCCATTGTTTGAGTTGTTCTTAGATTAGCATTGCCGTTCCTCCTTGGATTTTTCGTCATTGTCGTGTTATCGCTGCTGTCATCCCTTGAAGTTCATCCATCGTCTCCAGTTAAACTACTCTTCTTTTTTGTCGACTTCATTCTGGTTTTTCTCGGCTTCTAAATTCATTATTGGCTTGAATTTTCGTCCAACTTCTTCATCCGTACCATTCATTTTAGTCAGAATTCCTACTAACCTTTTTATCTTGTGGATATCTTTCGAGTGTCCATGTAACAACATGTGTCTTGCTAAGGAACGGTAAGAATCGCAATCTGCCATTTTCCAGTAATTTCCTTTCTCTTTTGTAATGAGCGAGAGCGAGCGTAACATGTGTTAAGATCACCCTTACGATTTGAATAATAAGAATTATTCCTAAGATTCCTGCCATCATTTGTCCGAAGATTAAGAATCTTCCCCAATTTCACAATTTGCAGTTGCTGTTGAAAAATGGCTGGCGATAAGTAACAATTCGTAGTTGGGTTTCTCCTCGCATAGTTGTTACCCTCCGTTATAGTTACAATGTTGGATAATATTGCTTGCCTTTGTGCTGGAAATAATAAATGTTCTCTGGCTCGTTCCAGATCTTTTGTTTGGTATATTCCACTCGGATATACCACTGGTTTGAATTCTGCTTCGCTGGCCAATTCTGTTAGTCCAAATATTTTTGGTGGTGCTACTATTACTCGAGTTGGAAATTGTAACCAACTTCCATCTCTTATTTCGAATAATGGTCCATATACATTACTATGAACATATTGGTTACAAATTTCTCTGGGTTTATCATCCTTGTTACTGGTTGAGCGAATCTGATTTTTCTTTATGCATTATCTCTAATTCGTTTAATGCATTTATCTCTTGGGATTGTTGAATTACTCTGGCAGTTTTTGCAATTGTCTTTTCACTTGTTGTGTACATAACTTCTCCAACGGATTCTCCCAAAATATCCTTCCTGGAGTGGTAGTAATGGAATTGCGTTTGTTGGTTTGTGATTGCCAATTGCTTAACTTTGTTTTTAATATTTCTCTGTTCAAGATAAGTCATTTTTAATCAAGTCGTAGTATATTTCTCTGTTGATGCCATCCTTTATGATATAAGAATCCATCTTTTATTTATATAGAGATATAGTTTTACCATCCTTGGGGTCTATTTGCGCTTTGCCGTTCGTATTGCTCGATAAGAATTACATCCTTTAAATTGGTACTGGCTATACCATTTCGGTCCACATTTGCTCACCATTCGTCCTTTTATGAAATCTCATCCGATTGTGTAAGTGTAGTTGATAATTACTAAGTGTCTGTATCTTCCTGATCCGATAGTTGTGTAATTGTTTTGGTTTTCCGCGATCTTTCCGGTTCTCCGTAATTCATCCAGTGCGCTTTTTTGCGTGTTAGTGTTCGGTTTCTCTGTGCACTGTCCTTGCACATTCATGCGAATATTGCAGCTTTTCATAAGGTGAGTCCTACATTCTGGTGGTCGGCGTGATATCGATCGTTGATCATTCCCGTATTGCATGAATCTATCTGTTGCTAGAAATTGAGGGTACTTTTTCATTGTTGTGTGTCTGGATCAAATATCCTTGATATTTTCTCCAACTTTTACTTGATAGCTTTCAATCACTACTACTCCTTTTACTAATTGATTCAATAGGGTACTCTCCTCCATTGACACGTTCCGTCTCCAGCCGTTAATTCTCGCCCGCAGCGTATACTCGGGTAGTTTTATTTTCCCTTCCTCGGCTGCCACATTTAACTCGTGCCAGCTATTGAGATACGTCCTGTCGTGAATCCTTCTTCACATTCGCTCCCGCTTACTCGATAACTACTGTTGTTTATCCGTTCCCGCTTCTATAAATTGTTGAATTGCGAATGGTGTCCGCAATGAATCTACAATTTTATTGTTACTGCATTCCTTGATTTCCGTTTAATTAAGTCTACTTCTTGATATACGTTGTACGATAAACTGCTGTGCCGTTTGTCTGCAATCTAACCGGGGTTTGCTGCTATTGCCACATCTTCCGTTTCTTTTAGTGAGTATTTATCACCAATCTTTAATATTGAGCGTCATAGTAATACCTACAAATGGTTCTACTCTTTATGCCACATCATCCATATGAGTATTGTAGTAATTATCGCATTCATCTTTCTGGCTGTTTTTGATCACTTGCATTAATTGTTGTCTCGAATTCCGTTAATGAAACTCTTTCAAACTTTGTTTGCATCATCTCGTTTGATCATCTTTACTTACACCAGACTTATAAAGCTTGCCATACCTCACTTGGGTCAGGATGAATGGTTCGATTACCTTCCTGATAATGTCTGTTAATTGCGAATTCATATCCGTTTGGGTGTACTTGGAGTTCGTTTTCTGATATACTATGGTGTTATACATCAGATAGGCCATTCCTACCAAATATCTTTTGGGCATCAGATCGTTCAGTTAAGTGATTTATTATCAAAAACAGTAATTCCTCTGGATCTTTGGTGGTTCGTACTTTAATTGTCCATAGAATTTTATTTATTATTGGCTTTATTGCTGCCCAAAGCTGTTTCGCTTTCTGTTCCGCACTTATTAAGTTTCAAATTTCTCTTTATTATCTGGGTTTGTCTATATCTTCTGTTCTATATCAGTTATTAATACTGTTGATGCCATTTTGCTCCTTTGTTCTTGGCCTTTTAAGTTTTCCCTGGTAAACTGCTTTGATTACTTATGGCTGAGCTGTTAATTTCGTTGTCAATTATCCATCTGCATCTGTTCTTTAGTTTTCCTTTCTGGAGCTGGTTATCAATTTTTGGTCGTCCTCGTGGATCTCTTTTCCATTGCTGTACCTGTTTCCTTTCGTTTAGGTTGTTCCTCTGCCGTTTCTCGTGGAATGTTGTAGCCCCTCGTCAATTTATCCAGTTGTCGCCATTCGTCTCCTGTCGAGCTTCGGCCGTCTTCTTTCTTTCTTTTTATTTTCCTCTTCGGTATCGCTCTAATAATTTCGACGGTTGTCTTGACCACATACTAGGCTCATCTGGTTCGTACAGTTATCAGATCATCTTCATTTTCTGTCATGACAAATCTCTTGATTCTGGTATTCTCCTAGTTGTTCTTCATCCACGATATCATTTAGAATCATTTTAAGTATCTCTTCATCCTCCTGTTGTGATGACGATTAACTCATCTCTGCAGGTGGATAACTTCTGGTGTGTTTAGACTCTCTTGTCGTCCTATTGGCGTTTTCGATTTTATTTCTTCTTTTATTGAGTTCTCACCCGCTATTTTGCTACTGTTAGTAATATTTATTAATCCCAGCATGCGACTCATTTCAAGATCGTCACTAAATGATCGTCCTTCGTATTTAAATGAAATGGGCCGGTTCGTACGTATTCTCTTTTCAACTTCACTTTACTTTGGCAGTGATAATAAAATTCTCTTTCAATTGGTTCGAAATCCGTCATAATTTTTAGACTATACTTTTCTATTGCTTCGGCTGCCCATTCGGTGTGTTTGCCCATTTTCGGATAATTTCCTCGAAATTGCTCTGGTACACGCAATACATTCTCCGATAATTCCTCTATTTCCTTTACAATATTTCGGCAGATTCTCTACTCTGCTAACAGAATCGAATTATTCCATTTGCTAAATCTGTTACGTTCGTCTTTGATTCTTTGCTCCGTTCTCAATACGCGCTAACTCTCATGCCATTTTTGCGTTTACCGTTAATCGTGTTAATTCCTTCCTCACACAGGATCGTCTATATCTGTGGGCAAATATTTAATCTGGAATTCGTTTTCGAGTAACACTGTTCGTGGTCCTCGCTTGTTCTTGTGGGATCTCGCAATTTCATTTCTCGTTCTGTTTCTACTTCGAAATAGTAATGTATATCGTGTCGTCTTCAGCAAATTGAGGTGTTACATATTTTTCAGTAGAAATTGTGGTACTCCTCCGCAACATTTTCAGTGGAATTTTGGCTTCTGGCCTTATCATCGATCTTCGGGGTCTACTCCCATTTTTCGCTGTGTCGCTCTTCCCAATTTTCCGGGTTAGCGATTGAAATTGGACCTTTTCAATTAATGGCCATTCTAACTTATCCGTTCAATAATTCTGCTCTTGCCAATAGAAAATACACTGAATAGATATTTCCCTTTTCCACCCCAATCCCGTTTGGGTATACTCTCATTTTCATTCGGTCCTCCGATTCTATATATGAATGATGGCTTAGTAATGGCTGATGATTTTCTTCCTCTTCCGTCGACTTCACCTTTCTGGCCATATCCGCGATTTCCATGTGTACGGGCTAATCGGCTCTATCAAATTTTTTCTTTCTTCGTCCTTTCTGGGTTGCCATTCGATTTCGTTCACCCATTTCCTCTGGTAAGTCTTCATACGGCTATGGTGCATAAGAGATGTCGTGAGAGGGTTATTTAGTCTGGCTGCGTCTTCTGTGCTTCTCCTGGTACGTATTCCTCTCTCCATTTTGGTTCGGTTTCTCTCCTCTCCGTTTTCCATTTCCACTCCTTTGTCTTTTCATCATGCACCTTTTTCCATGGTGTTGATCCGCATCGCGATCGTCTATCGTTTGTAATTTTGGTGCTCAACTTCACATCTGTCTCTCACAACCTGTAGAGTGGTATAGTATTTTTGGTCCAATCTTCTTTTCATTTCCCTCTTGAAAATTCTTGATCTGTTGTTCCTTTTTTGTTGTATTTTTCCTCTCTGGTTCATACCATGCTATGATATTAATGGTTTGTCGTTTTTCCCATAAATACCTATTCGTATATCGGTTGTTCTCAGCGGACTTATTTGTCTTTGTGATACATTATTTGCCACAATCTTCTACCATACCGTCGTCACTACTTCGATTATCGTTGGATAATTTCTCGATTTATTTCGGTTCGGATATAATTCGTGGCATTTGAACCATCGGGATCCACGGATATTTCTTTTATTTCATCATTTGGTAACTTATTCTTATCTTTATTGGTTCATTCCTCCCCGCATAATCTGCTTTGATGCTCTCAATATGTGTCTATCTATATCTCATCTGTTCCTCGTTATCAGAAATCTCATAATACTGATCTCGTACAGCTTTACGAACATTTTCATTGAGATCGGTCTCGTTAATGATAATCCGATTAATATTATTTCTCTAGGTACCTGGTCTATGCTTGTTCTGTCATTTTAATCTGGTTTGTCTCATTATCTTTTGATCTCTCCTTTTCTAATCCGGTTATTTCTTTGGTATACAGAATTGATTTTCTGCCAAATATTCCCGCTGTCGTTTCCTCGGTTTCATTTTTGTTTAAACGTTACCAACATTTATTCCTTTGGCCATATTAGAGCATACCGCGAGGTGTAATTTCTCGCTTTATTTTCCTTCCTTGATAATATAAGTTTAATTTTTGTAGCTGGGTCCTAGCTTTTTCACTACCAACATATTTCGATAACTCATTTGACATACATAAAAACTTCTAATTATCAGTAGAATTGACCATCTACTTGATAATAGCTAAATATGATATACATTCATATACTCAAGCAAAAATACATAGTAAAGAAATAATATACAATATATAGTATAGAACTACCATATAAGTATATAACATAATAGTGATAGACTGATATACATAATAATCAAAGATTAAAATACATAGATAGAAAGAATCATATATGATACCACTGAAGTAAATTTGCGCAAATATGGATAATTAAATATATGTCAAAATAATCGCAATTGAATCAGATCTCACAACGTTGCCTATCATATCACTAGATACATTAAAAGGAATAATAATTCCTTGAAATTTAATCAATAAACAATCTCTAATAAGAATACATATGGCAGATTAGCTGAGATAAATAGTTAGTAGTTGCATTCTAGTAGAACAAGAGTTGGAGATATATACTACAACACTTGATTTGGATTAAATATTAACGTTATTCGGAATCAATCTATTGTTATAAACATTTTAATTCATCGACATTTCATTTCTGTTTGCTTTATATTTTCTGGACCATTTTGTACAATTATTTATAAAATATTACATACCTTACTACTTTATACTACATTAATCATTTTACACTCATATTACATGGTTCTTTTTCGTTTTACACCATCGTCTCCGGGCGCTCTATACGTAATGCCGTATTCCCCATATTTCTCATTCGTTATTGATATACATCCAAATTTCATTTGGACCATTGTTGTGCTTCGAATTTAATGGGCCGGTATCTTTAACCAGAGTCCGCTATGCTACTGGAATTCCTTAATTTCGTTTATTCCTCACTCTCTGCATCGTATGTCCTAATTCGATGTCGTAATTGAATTTTTCTACTGCATTGGCCATAATCCTTCTCTTGTTGACTTCTTTCTGCATTTGTAGTTCACTAGTTGAATTTATCAGCTCACTACGATGCTATACTTATTGCTGTTGTTCACCAGATCTTTTATCAGGAATTCTTTTCGTTTAGGTTTGATGGTTGTATTCTCTTGCTTAGTTGTCTCTATTACTCTTTCTTCGGTTGTACATTTTTAAGTGCTTTCTTGATTTGTAATGCTTCGTGGATTGAAAGATGACTGTTCGTCCTATCATTCCTTTTTTCCATGTTTCGTTGCTTGGTTTTCTCTCAGATCTGTTATTATAGGTTGATCGTCGCATTTGATTTGTGTGGTCCTTGTATCGTTCTCTTGTCATGGTTCCTTTTTGGATATTTACTACGTATTTCCCAGTTTCCTTTTCGTAGGAATACGATATTTTTGATTTCTTTATAGTTTTGCTGTTTCACAATTGGATTCTTTTGTTTACTGGTTCGTTTCTTTTAGGTTCTGTATTATGCAGATTTTCGTGTAGGTTTTTCAATCTGTGTTCTTCATTAATATTCCTCTTTCATTTGCGCATTTGTTCTATATTTTTATTACTGTCTTTCGCTTTCTCTGATCTGGCGTTGATACGGTTCTTTTTGTTTCTTTTCTGGACGTCTTTGTTACGCAATTGGTTTCTAGTACTTTCTAGTTATTGATTTCCAGTAATTCGTCTCTTCCTCTCTGAACGTGTATTATATACTTTCCACGTTTTTCTTTAGTTGAGAATACGGTATTTTTGATTTTTGATATCATCCACTTTGATTGAATTTGATTCTTTCATTCACCGTTCCGTTCTTTTTAGTTTCGAATATACCAGCTTTGTGATGGGTTCTTTGCCCATATCTTCAACCTATTATAATCTCTTTCCATCTTTGCGGTCTGCTCCACTTTATTATTATTCTTTATTTCTCGTGCATCGCGTTGAAAGGCTCTTCTTTTTTGGTGTTTGTGGAATTTCTCCTCCCAGGTTTGGCTAACTGTGCAGGTTATTATTATATCGGTTGTTGGCCATATTATTATTTCCGCATTTCCTTCTAGGCCTATCCCATCACACTTTCTTCCTGCTTCATATTCCTTTTCCAACACTCGATAATCTTGTTTCTGTATGCATTACTTGTTCAATCGGTTTCCTACTTCCTCTGTTTATTATTCGCAATTTGCCTATCCTGCTTTCTTGGATTTTTACGTTTCTACTCTTTTGTGCTCTCTACATATGTCTTTGGTGGTTGACATGATGATGCGTTTTTCGGATCGTATTTCCATCTTTCCTGGTTCCTATTGAGTTCGAATTGACACTTATGCTTGTATTCACTGTCAGTTAAGCATATTCCTTTACTGCGATTCCTTTCTCATTTATTGTTTCGTATTTCTGAACGTTTTATTTCCTTTGTGATGTTTTCGTCAGCTTCTGTTAACTGATGGACGTGATTTAATATCATTATTTTTGTAGCAGGGTTCGGTCGGTTTTGATTTTCCTTTGTTGTTAAGTAACATCACCCCTTGTTTCGTCTTTCCCTCTATCATTTGCTGTTCTGCTTCGTTTCTTGGCGTTCCTCGTTGGATGCTTCTTGTGCTGCGGATTTATTCTTTGTCTCTAGTACTTTGGTTCTTTGATGTTCGTTGTTGTCACCCCTTCTCCATTATTATTTCCCTACCCGGGGTTTCCTTTGAAATGTCGTCCTCGACATTTACTCCTGTTCCGATTATTCCTCGTTCACCTTTTATTATTCTCGACTTTTATATGTCCATCTCTTTTATTTTTGTTTGCTCGCTTGGAATCTTATTTGCCTTTCGATGCCGTGTTTATCATATAGTTGTTCCTTTCTATCTCCGATTCGTATTGCTTCCTTTTGATGATTGGTGAATTTTTACGTCCTTTCCCACTTCACATTGCTTTTTATTGTTTTGGGAATGGATTACGTGAGCGCTAATTGTTTCTTTTAACTAGGACGTTTTGTTCCCTTACTGTTAGTTATCAGATCGAATACTTTAAGTGATGATTCCTTCGTACGGTCCAATTCATCAGGGCTTGGGCGTATGCTTCGTCTTGTTTGGGTCCGATCCGCTTTCCCCATAATGTTTGGATTGTTTTTGCCAAATTATTTCTCTCTCTCTATTGTCGCATTACTGGTTAATTAAATTTTATTGCACTTGCTTGTCTCATTCAGTGCATAAATGTAGCTACTCGGTTTTTCTCCATCTGCTTCTTTTTCTATTGAACATGATCCGGTTTTTAGTAATTCTCTCAGGAACTTGTTGTTAGAAGCGTCTGTGCAACTTGCGGAACATTAATGGTGTCTTCCCCTCTTCGTTTGGGTATATCTTGAGGTTGTGTCGCATTCTGCATAAGTTGGATTATATCTATTATTCTTTTTAAATGTTCCATGTTGGTCTGCAATATGTAGAGGTACGTTTCCTTCTAATCTGCCATTAGTGAAGATCTGGGGTATACTTCTCTTTAATAGGTCCATTTCTGTGGGACTTCTAGCTCCTTTAGCGTTAATCCATTGCAATTTTCCCTGCTTCTGTTTACTTTCTATCCATCCTTTTCCTTCGACCCATTCTGCATGAATTTCTCTGATAGCTTTTATACTTACATCCATCTTGTCTACATTGTCTTGTGTCGCGGTTTAAGAGTTTTTGGGATTTCATCTTGGTTAGGTTCTTTGCAGTGTTATTTGATGTCGGCTTCTATTTTCCGGCTCATTCGTTAGTCCGTTTTATACTCAGTTTTGGTTTGTTTATCTAGTTTGCATACCTCTTATTCTCTGTCTTTTGTTATGTTCTAGGTATCGCTTTACATCTACTTCACGTTCCACGTAAATAGGTCTTATGAGTGGGTTTTGACCAATTTAACTCGAGCGTTATTCTCGTTTACATACTTATCTCATATGGTCCTTACCACTTCTTTGTAGTTTTTCTGGCTATCCTGGGAAATTTCTGGCGTTGCCAATATTACCAGTCTCCGACCTAAAAAGTTATTGCTCGGCGTACCGTTCGTTTTTACTCATGTAATTCTTTGTAGCTCTCTTGATTAAATCTAATATTCATTACCTGCTGTTTTCCGATCTCTATCGCTCCTTGAATCCTGTTACGTAATCATGATTCCATATTACTGTTGATATTGGTGGTTGACTTTCTAGGTCTATTGGCATGTTTACATCTCTGCCGTACATTAATTTGAATGGACTCATTTTGTTGCTGATGAATTGACATTCTTAAGCCATTGAGGCATAGATTTATATATCATATCCCAATCTTTTTGGTGTCTACTTACATAATTCGACCATATTTCAAATTTTAATATTGCCATTGAATCGTTCGGTTTGTCCGTTTAGTTTGCGGATGGTATGGCGATGTTCTCAACTTCGCCAATCTGAAGTAATTCGTTACTTCTCTATTATTTCGCTCATAAAGTGGTTCCTTGATCGGTCTAGAATTCTGTTTGGCGTGTTCCATTTTCTACAGCATATTCCTCCACTAGGATTCTCGCTATTGTTTCTAGCTTTTTGATCTGGTATTGCGAATGGCTTCCGGGAATTTTGATAAATTAATCTGTCACTACTAATATGTAGATTATTTCCATCGTGGTTTTTGGTTATGGTCCTAACTACATCCATTGCAATCATCGTTCATTGTTTCGGTGGAATTGGCATGGTTTTTAATGGTGCTTTAGTTTACTTTCCTGTACTTTTTCTGTTTGCACATATCAAACATTCTTTATCCATCTTTACGTCTTCTCCGATATTTGGCCAATAATATTTTGACGTAATCTTGCTTCCGTCTTTTTTGGCCGACATGTGTCCTCCAAGTTTCCGTTCAATGATTTGCATCAGTACTCTTTTTCTTACTCTCTGGTTAACACTTCAGTCGTTTCATCACCATCCATTAACAAAACCATCCCTTCTCTATTGGTATATCGATGCTGTGTTTTTCCATATTGCTCTTTTATTTACTGATTGTTTGTCGAAGATTTTCATATCGTCGTTTCTATGAATTTCATTATGTTTAGCTCCTTCGTCTTCTTCTGCTCATTTCTCAATTTTGTGAAATCGATTACTTCTGCGATTGGATCATGCATAATTCGGTCTCACATCTTGATTCCATTAGTTCCTCAAATACAAATCTTGAACATAAATTCTGCGTTAGCGTTCGCTTTTCCTGATTTGAATTTAATTACGGTGATTATTCTTGTAACTGGCATTGCCCATCTCATTAATTCCTACTCGAGGGCTTCTTTGTGATTGACCAGCCTATACTAATGGTTGATGATCTGAGTGATGTATATCTCGTGACCCCATAATAAAATATTTGAAATGTTTAATGCTTGATATTGCTAATGCCTCTCTTCAGGTCACAGAGTAATTTTTCATGTTTCTTTGACGTTCGACTATAATATCCAATAATCGTTCTCTTTTCTCGTCATTCCCATTGTTCCTAAGACTGCTCCAGATGCTATCCGCTTGGCGTTTGTTGCTAAACAAAAATGGTTTCTCTTAAATCTGGGGTGTACGAGTATTGGTGCTTGATATCAGTTATCTCTGTGTTTCAAAAGGCTGTTTGTTGTTCCTCTTCCCATTAAACGGGTATCTTTTTTGGTTAACTCATTGTTATGGGGTTTTCGCAATGGTTGCATAATTCTTGATTAACTTTCGGTAGATCCACTAGGCCTAAGAATTCTATGTACTTTGGGTGACTGTCTTGGTGCAGGGCAATTCTTTATCTTTTCAATGTTTCTTGGGATCTGGTTCTTGCCTTTTGCTGACACAATATGTCCTAAGAGGTGACTTTTTCCTTTTGGCCCAATCACATTTTGACGGTTTCAATTTCAATTTCATTGTTCAGTCGAAACGAATACTTACGGGATATCTTTTTAAATGTTGCCGGAGGTTGCTAGAATAAATTATAAATCATTCAATATTATCCATACATTGTTTATTGCCGTGCGTTACAAATTTCATGTACATTCGAAATGAATGCGGGTGCGTTAGTTTCAACCCGAAAGGAATTTTCTTAAATTGATATAGATCTTTTCCGATTGTTAAAAAGTTTTCTCTCTGTCCTCCTCTTGACTTTTATTTGCCAATAACCACTTTTAGATCTAATGATGTAAAATAAGCTCTCCGTGTAACTTTTGCACATTCGTTTATATCTGGTACGGGTATGTATCTCGTTTGGTTACGCGTTGAGTTCGTCGGTATAGGTCTTACAGAACCCGGTTGTGTTCCGTCTTTTTTCTTACATGTACTACTGGGAATTGCCATGGCCGAGCAAAACTGGTTCGATTACTCCTTGCGTCTAAATCTTTTGCACTTCTTTTCTGCTACAGTTCTGAGCTTCTGCCAAATCGATATGGCCGTAGTGTTATTTGCGGGTATTCATCTGTTTAATGGTATTCGTATGTTGCGTACATCGTTGTACGAGATCTAAGTCAGATGCTGCAAATATATCTTTAAATTTCCGTTAGCAGTTTTTTGTAATTGTTCCTTTTCAACTTTGTCTAGTAGCTTTGGGACTGTCGATTGGTGTCCATATTCTTCCTCAGTTTTTTCAGGTTTTTGTGTTGGAAGTTCGATATCATTCATCTGGTGTTAGCTTTCCCAATCTTTTCGTTTTCATAGATACTTATTTCCTCGTCCAAAATTTTGTAAATTGTTGATCGGAATTTCACTGTTGTTCGTTTTTACGGTTACACGTATCTCCTCGGGCTATGTCAGTTGCTTTCTTTTTCTCAAATTTTGTTGATTAGGTTCAAAAATCCATATTCACCTTAGTTCTTCATTCACTTTACGTAAACAAATCATTTGTGTGCGTCCTGGCACTACTATTTCTCTGAGCATCTTACTTTCTGATTTTCAGCATAATATTCGTCGGTTTTATCTCTCAGCTCCATTGATCTAGATCTTTATTATCTCCTCCTCCTCAATTCTGGCATAAGATTCTGTCCAATTATACAATCTATGCACTCAATCTTCCTGATAACTGCTAAATACGTATTGATTTTTACATTTTTTATATTCGATTATTCGACCAGATTTTCCCAATGACTGCTACCGATCTTTGTGCAAAGTTATTACATCCATGTTAGCTTACTTCTATACATGGCCACAAATCTTCGGTATTTATCATTTTTTATTGCTGAGAGTTGCTCCCGTATCAATCCATTGCTTTTATTTCTACCCTCATTTTTTCTATGGTACCGTTAATGTTGGTCCAGCTAATGTTTGCAACATAGCCTATAGTTCGGGTTTCTGGATCCTGATCACGCTTCTCGTTCTGGTGGTTCTTTGGTACTACATCTGCCCGAATTTGGTTCGTATTGGTACTGGATAAATGTTTCGCTAATGTTGTTGGGTCTTGGTATTGGTACGTGTCGTTCTTACTTGGTGCATTTCTTTCTACCGATGGATGCTTGCTTTCTTTAAACATCATATACTGGTGGTGGCGATGGTTGTAATGTCCACTATGTCTGTCTTTTCGATTTTCCCATTGTTGAAGTTGTTTCTTGAGTTGCCATTCTGCGTTCCTTCCTGGTTTTCGTCATTCGTCGCTGTTATTCGCTGCTGTTCATCCTTGGAAGTTCATCCATCGTCTCAGTTACTCGTTTTTTGTCGTCTTCATTCTGGTTTTCTCGGCTTCTAATCTCATTTATTGCTTTGAATTTTTGTCCAACTTCTTCTCGGTACCATTCATTATTAGTCAGAATTCCTACTAACCTTTTTATCTTGTGTATCTTTCGAGTGTCCATTGTAACCCATTGTCTTTGCTAGGAACGGTAAGAATCCAATTTGCCATTTTCCAGTTAATTTTCCTTTCTCTTTTGTAAATATCGAAGCATGCTACATTGTGTTAAGATCACCCTTACGATTTGAATATAAGATTATCCTAAGATTCCTCCCATCATTTGTCGAAGATTAAGAATCTTCCCCACTGGCTTTCATCATATTTGCAGTTGCATTGTGAAAATGGTCTGGGCGATAGTAAACAATTCGTAGTGGGTTTTCTCTTCATTAGTTGTTACCTCCCCAGTTATGTTACAATGTTGGATCATATTGCTTGCCTTTGTGCTGGAAATAATTTAGATGTTCTCTGGCTCGTTCCAATTCTGTTGGTTATTCCACCTCTGTGATATATCCACTTGGGTTTGAATTCTGCTTCGTGGCCATTCTTGTTAGTCCAAATATTTTTGGTTGGTGCTTTACAATTTACTTCGGGTTGGGAACTGTAACCAATATCCATCTCTTATTTCGAAGTATGGGTCCAATATACATTACTACAACTGAACATATTGGTACAAATTTTCTCTGCGGTTTATCATCCCTTGTACTGGTTGGCGAATCTGATTTTTCCTTATTGCTTATCTCTAATTCGTTTTATGCATTTACCTTGGGATTGTTGAATTCTCTGGCAGAGTTTTGCAAATTGTTTTTCAACATTTGTATGTGTACATACTTCTCCAACGATTTCTCCCAAAATTATCCTTCCTGGAGTGGTCAGTAATGGAATTGCGTTGTCTGGATTTGTTGATTGCCATTGCTAACTAGTTTTTTAAATATTTCTTCTGTTCAAGATACCAGTCATTTTAACAGTCGTAGATATATTTTCTCTGTGATTGCCAATCCTTATATGAATATAAGAAATCCATTCTGACTATTTATATAGAGATATAGTTTTACATCCTTGGGGTCTATTTTGCCCTTTTGCGTTCGGTATTTGCTGTTCGCGATAAAGAATATTCTTTATAATTGGTACTGTGCTACCATTTCGTCACATTTGCTCACCATTCGTCCTTTTATGATCTCATTCCGATTGTAGGTCAGTTGATACTACTGTTGGCTACTTCTGATCCGATATTGTGGTAAATTGTGGTTTTCGATTCTTCCGGTTCTCCGTAATTCATCCAGTGCGCTTTTTTTGCGTGTTAGTTTCGGTTTCTCTGGTGGCACTTGTCCTTGCACTTCATCGAATATTGCACTTTTCAATAGGTGGAGTCTACAAGTTGCTTGGTGTCGGCGTGATATTACGATCGTTGACATTCCCGTATTGCACTTGATCTATTCTGTTGCTAGAATTGAGGTACTTTTCATTGCCTTGTGTGTCTGGATCAAAATTATCCTTGATATTTCTCCAACTTTACTTGATAGCTTTCAAATCACTTACTACTCCTTTGACAATTGATTCATAGGGTGTACTCTCCTTCCTGACACTTCCGTCTCCAAGCCCGTTTTTCTTCCCGCAGCGTATACTCGGTTAGTTTTTATTTTTCCTTCCTCCGGCTGCCCACATTTATCCGTCCAGCTATTGAGAATACGGTTCCTTGGTGAATCCTTCTTCACATTCGCTCCGCGTTACTGATACTCTGTTGTTCCGTTCCCGCTTCTATAATTGTTGAATTTCGAATGGTGTCCGCATGAAATGCTACAATTTTCCTTGTTACTGAACATTCCTTGATTTCCGTTTAAATGAAGTCTACTTCTTGATTTTTACGTTGTACGATATGCTTGTTTGCCGTTGTCTGCAATCTACCGGGGTTTTGTGCTTTGCACTCTTCCGTTTCTTTTAGTGAGTATTATCACCAATCTTTATTATCGCCAATCGTATACTTACAAATGGTTTCTACTCCTTTTTTATGCACATATCCATATTGAGTATTGTAGTAATTATCGCTTCATTTCCTTTTTCTGGCTTTTTTGGATTCACTTGCATTAATTGTTGTCTCGAATTCGTTAATAAACTCTTTCAACTTTGTTTGCATCACTCGTTTGATCATCTTTACTTACCAGATATAAAAGCTTGCCATCCTCCTGGGGATCAGGATGAATGTTCGATTACCTTCCTGGATAATGTCTGTTATTGCGATTATATCCGTTTGGGTTGTATTTGGAGTTCGTTTTCTGTTATGTACTATGGTGTTATACCATCAAGATAGGCCATTCTACCATATCTATTTGGCGTCATTCAGATCGTTTTCGTTAGTGATTATTATAAACAGTAATTCCTCTGGGATCTTTGGTTGTGGTTCGTAACTTTATTGTCCATGATTTTATGTTATTATTTGGCTTTTGCTGCCCCAAAAGCTGTTTCCGCTTCTGTTCCGATATTATTAAAGTTTCAAATTTCCTTTATTTCTGGGTTTTGCTAATCCCAGCATATTCAGTTATTAATCTGTTGATCCCTTTTGCTCCTTGTTCTATGGCCTTTTTTAGTTTTCCTTGTAAACTGCTTTGTACTTGGCTGAGCTTGTTTAATTTCGTTGTCAATGATCCATCGCTCTGTTTCTTTAGTTTCCTTTTCTGGAGTGGTTTATCATTTTTGGTCGTTCCTCTGGATTTCTTTTCCATTGCATGTACCACTGGTTTCCTTTCGTTTAGGTTTGTTCCTCTGCCGTTTCTCTGGATTGTTGTAGCCCCTCGTTTTCATTTATTCCAGTTGTCCCATTCGTCTCCTGTCGAGCTTCGGCGTTCTTCTTCTTTCTTTTTATTTTCCTCTTCGGTATCTGGCTCTTTCCTCTTGCTGTTTGACAATACTTGACTCGCAAATTCTGCTGCTCTTGGATTTCCTTTGAAAGTTTTAATTCTCTCTTCGATGTTCTATTTATTGTCTCTTTTTCCCATTAAATTCTGGCTGGATCTTCCGAACTCTTGATTATCGTTACTTTTCTCACCTCCTTTTCATCGGCTGTCTAATTCTGATTGTCGAAGTCCTCTGATTTGTTTATCGCTTGGTTTCTGACATCAAATATTAATTCTAATGGGCAGGTTGAAAATTTCCTCGGTGTTCCCGTTTTGCTGTCCTCTTTTTCCCATTTTTGGCGAGTTTTCCCTTACAATAAATGCATGTTACCTCGTCTGGTAATTCTGGCGTTCCCGTAAAATAAAATCCTTGTGCGGCCATTTCTTGACTTTGCCGTTCGGTAAACACTTTATTATCTTTAAACGTTAAATATCTCTGTTCCTCTTTTCTCAGTTCCTCGTCTCTCCTCTCCTTTGTGAGTATATCGCTTTTTTATGATTGCGGTTGGCCGTCTTGTTCCGTGTAGTCTTATGTTTATATGATGCTGCTGTGTATTAACTTTCTCTTCCTTCTTCCGGTTTTCCATAATCTCGTCATATCTATCGAATCTGGTCCTTCTCTCATCCGTATCGTTTATCTCTTCGGTTGATTCCGCTTGCCATCTAAATATCGTCATTATTTTTTGAATTTTTTGTTTTTTTTTCTGATTTTTCTGATTATTTGTAAATTTTTGATTTTTATTTGATTTTTGTTGTTTTATTTACATTTATTTACACTTTCTTCTCTCTTTACAACGTCTTATCTGGCTTCTCTACTTCTAATTTTTATATACAGATTATCTTCTCGCAAGAATCCTTCCCTCTCATCGTTGTTGTGGATAAAACGTGGTGTCAATTGCTGTATTCCAGTCGGTTGTTTGGTCTTTCCCATCTGTGGTTCATTTCCTGTTTTTGAATTGGATTAACGGTAGTCCTCTTGTCCTTTCATTGTTATATCATATTTTGTTTAAAAGCAATGTTAATAATTCATCGTAAATCTCTTTTCCTACTCTGATGAAAAGACACTGATATGGGTGCCTGTTGCGTTTCCATCCCCATTCGTGATATATCTAATGCCCAGTTATTTGTTATCCATTTTCCAACTGTATTGGTGGACTGTCTAGAATTCTCTGTGTCCATCTTTTGCTCTCTGGAGTTTTTTCTGCAAATTCGGTTATTTTCCATATAAATGGTGCTAGTGAGGTGTTTTCTGGCTACCGAGCTGTTGGTTTCTAGTTCTTTAGGCTGTTGGTCATCTGTTTGCATTTCTTTCTATTCTCGGCCGTTTTTCTTTTTGAGTGTGTTCCCTTGGGCTTCTCTCGAAATTCTTTCTGGATTCGTATATTTCCTCTTATTAGTGCCTTTTGTACATCATTTTCTGTTCGTAGGGCTTTTTTTACTTTCCCATGCCAAATTCCTATCGTTTTCATCGAATAATTTCGGTATGCTCAATACTATTTTCCACCATCATATTGCTTTTGCATCTCATAATGGGTAGTTGCGCTTTGACAATTGATAACTCAACGGGCTTTTGACTGGTTTGCGATACAACATTCGTTCCAATGTTCTTTTAATTTGACTTTATCTCTTCTGTCGGCAGTTTTTGCGCAATTCCTCATTATAGATCACACACATATTTTGTTCTCTTTGGATTCCGATGTTCCAATTTCTATTTTTATCCATTCCGTCGATGAATCCAAGAACTCGCAAATTTTTCCTCTCTTCCTTGAATGCCCACTTTAATGGTGTTCTTTTCATAGTCTTTTTTCGTTTATGAATGGTTTGACATTTTTTTTCGCATAAATATCTCGTTATATCACATTCATTTGGCGTGACTTTCGGCTTCTTCACAGTCCTTTCCATCGCATTCTGTTACTTGGCATTGAATAATAGATTAATTGGATCTCTGTTGTTGGTGCTTTATCCATTGTTTGTCGGATCTTCATCTTCTCAAACGTTTCGTCGCATCAGCGGCATTTAACCTTTTTACTTCTATTACTTTTATTTGTAATCAAATCTGTAACATATTCTGCATCCACATTCGTTTGTCTCGCTCCAATCAGTAGTTCGTTTGCATTTAAACAACATTTTAGTCTTTTCTTTTAATATCGTTCACGCACTTTGATTCTTTCCTTCATTATTCGTCTCGTATCTTTCGGATGGATTTCGCTTCCTCTAATTCTCTCGATAATTGTTCTGCATACTCTACAAAAATTTTCTGAATTACTCGACGTTGCTTTACTTCTATCGTTTTATTTATACATATTTACAAAGGTGCGCTTTTATTTTTATTCTCCTGTTGAATCCTGTTCCTGGGGTGAATTCTGGCATCGATGCTTCCTTCCAACCCAATGCTGGATCTACGTGCTGTTGATTTGCTACGTAATCTTCTAATTTCGTCAGCTTGCATCTAACATTGATCTGCTAATTGTTTCATTCATTCTCTGCAATGTAGTATAGTTCTTTGTTGCTCTCTAGTGCTTATAGCTTTGTTTTGTATTACTCTGTTACACTTTCCGTAATACTAGATGATATTTGTCCACTGAGTTTGCGCATTGTTTGTTATTAAATGTCATTAAATTCGCAATTGTCGTCTCCACGTTGCCTCAATCTAATCTTGTATAATTCCTTGATTTAATTCTACATCTCTATAGTAATGGCAGTTGCTGGTTGTTGTGTTGCTTTCTGTGAACGGTGGTATTCTTCACTTGATTTGGTTGAATTTTACGTTATCGGATCCATCTGTATTGGTTATAACACTCATTAATTCATCGGCATTCTCTCTATTTCATTATTGTTTCTATACGTATTTATACAGTATTTATATATACATACCATTACTACTATTATACTACATAATATTTACAACTATATACAATGTCTCTTTTCGTTTTACAACCATCGTCTCACGGGGACTCTATACGGTAATGTCCGTATATCCCCATATTTCTCAATTCGTTTATCTGATATACATCAAATTCATTGGACGCTTGTTGTGCTTCGATAATGGGCGGGTTCCTTTAACGGACAGAGTCCGGTTGTACTGGAAATTTCCTATAATTTCGTATTCCTCAGCTTTTATGCATCGTATTGTCTATATTCGATTTTTGGTCGTAATTGAATTTTCTACTGCTGGCCATAATCTTCTCTCTTCGTTGACTTCTTCTGCAATTTGTAGTTCTCACTAGTTTGAATTATTATCAGCATCACTAACGATGCTGTACTATTGGCTGTTGTTATCCAGATCATTTAAATCAGGTAATCTTTTCGTTTAGGTTGCATGGTTGTATTTTCTCTTTGCTTTGTTGTTCTATTTACTCTTTCTTTCCGGTTGTACTTTTTAAGTGCTTTCTTGAGTTGTAATGCTTCGTGGATTTTGAAGAATGACTGTCGTCCATGATCATTCCCTTTTTTTCCATGTTTCGTTGCTTGGTTTTCTCTCAGATTGTTTTATTCATAGTTGATCTGTCGCATTTTGATTTGAGTGGTTTCCTTGTTATCGTTATCCTAATGTTCATGAGTTTCCTTTTTGGATATTTACTAGTATTTCCCCAGTTTCTTTTCGTAGGAATACGAATATTTTTTGATTCTTTTATAGTTTGGCTTGTTTCACATTGGAATTTTTTGTTTACTGGTTTCGTTTCTTTAGGTCGTATATGCAGATTTTCGTGATAGGTTTTTCATCTGTGTTCTCTTCATTAATATTTCCTCTCATTTTGCCGCATTGATTCTAATATTTATTATACTGCTTTGCTTCTCTGATCTGGCGTTGATACGGTTCCCTCTTTGTTTCTTTTCTGGACGTTTTGTCGCAATTGGTTCTAGTACTTTCTAGTTATTGGATTTCCAGTAATCGTCTCTTCCTCTCTGAACGTGTATATATACTTTCCACGTTTTCTTTTAGTTGGAATACGGTATTTTTGATTTTGATATCATCATTTGATTGACATTTGATTCTTTCATTCACCGTTCCGTTCTTTTTAGTTTCGAATATACAGACTTTTGTGATGGGTTTTTGCCCATTTTTCAACTATTAATCTCTCTTCTCCACTCTTTGGGTCTGCTTCCACTTTTATTATTATTTCCTTTATTTTCTCGTGCCTCGACGTTGATAAGCTCTTCTTTTGGTGTTGTGGAATTTCTCTCCCAGGGTTTTGGCTAATGTGCAAGGTTATTATTATATCGTTGTTGGCACTATTATATATTCCGCATTTCCTTCTTAAGGCTAATCCCATTCCACATTTCTTTCCTGCCTTCTCATTTCATTTCCAACAATCGATAATCTTGTTTTGTTATGCATACTTTGTTCACTTTCGTTTCCTATTCCTCTGTTTTATTCGAATTTTGCTATTCTGGCTTTACTTGGATTTTTACGTTTCTATCTTTTGTTGCATCTCTACATATGGTCTTTTGGTGGTTTGACATGATGAGCGTTTCGGATCGTATTATTCCATCTTTCTGGTTTCCCTATTGAGTCGAATTGATCAACTATGCTTTAATTCACTGTCAGTTGTAAGCATATTCTTTACTTGCGATTCCTTTCTCATTTATTGTTCGTTTCTGAGATTTTATTTCCTTTGTGATGTTTTCGTCAGCTTCTGTTAACTTGATGGACGTGATTAATATCATTATTTTTTGTAGGCAGGGTCGGTCGGTTTTGATTTTTTCCTTTGTTGTAGTAACATCACCCCTTTGTTTCGTTTTCCCTCGTTATGCTGTTGCTCGTTCTTGGCGTTTCCTCGTTTGGATGCTCTTGTTGTGCGGATTTATTTTCGTCTCTAGTATTTTGATCGTCTTGCTTTTTGTTGTTGTCACCCTCCTTCCTCCATTATTATTTCCATCCGGGGTTTTTATTTGAAATGTCGTCCTCGACATTTACTGGTTTTCGATATTTCTCGTATACTTTTATTATTCTCGCTTTTATATCGTCATCTCTTTTATTTCTTGTTTGCTGTTGGAAATCTTATTTTGCTTTCGATGCATCTGTGTATTTCATTAATAGTTTGTTCCTTTCTATCTCCGATTCGTATTGCTTTTTTGGAGATGGTGAATTTTAGTCCTTCCCCACTTCAAACATTGCTTTTATTGTTTTTGGGAATGGATAGTGACGTATATGTTTCTTTTAATAGGACGTTTCTGTTCCTTACCATATAGTTTACATCGAATACTTTAAGTGGTGATCCTTCGTAGGTCCATTTCATCAGGTTGGCTGTTGCTTCGTCTTGTTTGGCGTCGATCGCTTCCTCTCTATACATGTTTGATTGTTTGCCCATATTTCTCTCTCTCTAATTGTCGTCATTACTGTTATAATTTTATTGCACTTTGTCTCGAATTTCAGTGCATAATGTGTACAGTGGTTTTCTCCATTGTCTTTTTCTTTGAACGATGATCCGGTTTTTTAGTAATTTCTCTCAGGACTGTTGTATAAAGGTCTGCTGCAAACTGCAAATTAATGTGTTTGCCCCTCTTCGTTTGGTATATTTGAGGTGTGGTCCGCATTTCTGGCATAAGTTGGATTATATCTATTTATTCTTTAAATGGTTTCCATGTTGTACTGGCAATATGTAGAGGATACGTTTCCTTCTTACATCTGGCCCATGTGAAGATCATGGGTAATACTCTCTTTAATACGGTCCATTCTGGTGGACTTCTAGCTCCTTTAGGTAAATCCATTGCAATTTTCCCTGCTTGTTTACTATTCATCCAATCCTTTTTCCTTCGACCCATTTGGCATAATTTCTCTGATAGCTTTTACTACTAACATCCATCTGTCTCATTGTCTTGTGTCGCGTTTAGAGTTATTTTGGATTCATCTGGTTTAGGTTCTTCTGCAGTGTTATTTGATGTTCGCTTCTATTTTCCGGCTCATCGTTAGTTCGTTTATAATCAGTTGTTGGGTTTTGGTGATCTGTTTGCATACCTCGATCTTCTTGGTTTTTTTTTTTGTATTGTTCTAGGTAATGCTTTACATCTACTTCACGTTTCACGTAAATAGGTCTAGTGAGTGGGTTTATTGACCATTTAACTCGAGCGTTATCTCGTTTCAATACATTATCTCATATGGTCCTTTAACCACTTCTTTGTAGTTTTCTGGCTACTCCTGGGATAAATTTCAGGCGTTGCAATTATTACCCATGTCTCCGACTAAAAGTTAATTGCTCGCGTACGTTCGCTTTATCTGTAATTCTTTGTAGCTCTCTTGATTAAATCTAATAATTCATACCTGCTGTTTTCCAGATCTCTTTGCATTCGCTCCTTGAAATCTGTACGTAATCATTCGATTTCCATATACTGTGATATTGTGTGTTGATATTCTAGGTTATTGCATGTTACATTCTCTGCCGTACATTAATTTGAATGGACTCATTTTGTTGCTGAAATGTATTGACATTCTATAAGCCCATGAGGCATAGATTTATATATCTATCCCAATCTTTTTGGTGTCTACTTACATAATTAGACAGTCATTTCAATTAAATATGCCATTGATGTTCGGTTTGTCCCGTTTGGTTTTGCGGATGGTATGGCGATGTTCTCTAACTTTCGCATTCTTGAAGTAATTCGTTACTTTCCTCTATTATTCGCTCATAAAGTTGGTTCCTTGATCGGTAGGAATCTGTTGGGTGTTCCATATTCAGCATATTTCCTCCACTAGGATTCTCTGCTTTGTTTCTGCTTTTGATCTGGTATTGCGAATGCTTCCGGGAATTTTGAATAAATAATCTGTCATACTAATAGTAGATATTTTCCTCGTTGGTTTCTGGTAATGGTCCTACTACATCCATTGCATCATCGTCAATTGGTTCTGGTGAATTGGCATTGGTTTTAAATGGTGCCTTTAGGTTTACTTCCTGTAACTTTTTGCTGGTTGCACATATCAAACAATTCTTTATCCTCCTTTTACGTCTTCTCCGATATTTGGCAATAATATTTTGACGTAATCTTGCTTCCGTCTTTTTTTTTGCCGACATGTGTCCCCAGTTCCCGTCATGATATGCATCAGTACTTCTTTTCGTCTACTCTCTTTTGGTAAACACATAAGTCGTTTCCTCACATCCATTAACAATAACCATCCTTCTTATGGTATGATGTCTGTGTTTTTCCATATTGCCTTTTTAATTTAACTGTTGTTGTTGAAGATTTTCATATCGTTTCGTTTTCTATAATTCAATTATTGTTTTGTAGCTCCTCGTCTTCTTTCTGCTCATTTCTCAATTTTGTGAAATCGATATCTTCTGCGATGATCATGCATATTCGTCTCTACATTCTTTGATCCATTAGTTCCTCAATACAAATCTTTGATCTACAATTGCGTTTGCGTTTCGCTTTTCCTGATTGAAATTTTAAATATACGTGTGAGTATTCTTGTAATGCATTGCCGCATCTCATTATTCTACTCGAGGCTTTCTTGTGGTTGAACCCATGCATACTAATGGTTGATGATCTTGTAGTGATTGTATATTCTCGTGACCCCATAATAATTTTTGAAATGTTTAATAGCTTGAATTATTGCTAATGCTCTTTTCAGTCCACAAGAGTATTCTTTTCATGTTTCTTGAACGTTCGAACTATAATATCCAATAACTCGTTCTCCTTTTCTCCGTCATTCCCATTTGTCCTAAGACTGTCCAGATGCATATCCGCTTGCGTCTGTTGCTAACAAAAATTGGTTTCTTGAAATCTGGGTGTACGAGTATTGGTGCTGATATCAGTTTATCTCTGAGTGTTTCAAAGGTGTTTTGTTTTGTTCCTCTCCCATATCAAACGGGGTATGTTTTTTGTTAACCTCTTGTATGGGTTTCGCAATGGTTGGCATAAATTTTGATGAACTTTTCGGTAAGTATCCACATAAGCCTAAGATTATTGTACTTGGGTTGACTGTCTTTGGTGCAGGGATTCTTTATCTTTTCAATGTTTCTTGGATCTGGGTTTTTGCTTTTGCTGACACAATAGTCTAAGAAGGTGACTTTTCCTTGCCCAAATCACATTTTGACGTTTCAATTTCAATTTCCATTGTTTCAGTCGACGAATACATTACGGATATCTTTATAAATGTGGCTCGAAGGTGCTAGTAATTAATAAATCATCATATATAACCATACATTGTTTAATGCCGTGCGTTACAAAAATTCATGACATCTCTGAAATGAAAGCGGGTGCGTTAGTCAACCCGAAAGGCATTTTCTTAAATTGAATAGATTTTCCGCGATTGTAAAGCAGTTTTCTCTTCTGTTCCCTCCTCTTTGACTTTTATTTGCCAATACCACTTTTTAGATCTAATGAATGTAAATTAAAGCTGCTCCGTGTAACGTTTGCAACATCTTCGTTTTTATATCTGGTAACGGTATGTATCTCGTTTGGTTACTGCGTTGAGTCGTCGGTAGTCTTATACAGAACCGTTGTGTTCCGTCTTTTTTTCCTTTTACCATGACATACTGGGAAATTGCCATGGCGAGCAACTTGGTTCGATTACTCCTGCGTCTAACATCTTTTGGCACTTCTTTTTCTGCTACAGATTTCTTCTGAGCTTCTGCCAATCGATTATGGCCGTAGTGTTATTGGGGTTCATCTGATTAATGGTATCGTATGTTTTGCGTTTACATCGCTTGTACCCGAGATTTAATCAGATGCTGCAAATATATTTTAAATTCCGTTAGCAGTTTTTTGTAATTGTTTCCTTTTCAACTTCGTCTAGTAGCTGACTGTCGATTGTCCCATAATTCTTCTCATTTTTTTCAGGTTTTTGGCTGTGGAAGTTCGATATCCATCATCGTGTTAGCTTTCCCATATCTTTCGTTTTCAACTAGATAACTTTATCTTCCTCGTCAAATTTGTAAGTTGATCGGAATTTCACTGTTGCGTTTACGTACACTATCTTCGGGCTAATGGCAGTTTTTCTTTTTCTCAAATTTGTGATTAGGTTCAAATTCATTTGCACCTCTAGTTTCTTCATTCACTTTTACGTAACAATCATTGTGTGCGTCCTTGGCAACTACTATTTTCTCTGACATCTTACTTCGAAATTCAGCATACATATTCGTCCGGTTGTTATCTTCAGCTCCATTGATCCTAGATCTAATTAATAATCTCTTTTAATAATTCTGGCATAAGATCTGTTCCAATTATACAATCTGCACTCGAATCTCCTGATAACTGCTAAATACGTATTGATTTTTTTACATTTTTATATTCGATTATCGACCAGATTTATTCCCAATGGACTGCTACCGATTCTTTGCCTCAAGTATTAATCCATGGTTAAGCTTCTTCTATACATGGCCACAATCTTCGCGGGTATTTTATATCAATTTTTATTGCTTGAGATGTTTGCCTCCCGTATTAATCATTGCTTTATTTCTTACCCATTTTTTCTATGGGTACGTAATGTTGGTCGCAGCTATGTTTGGCAACATAGCTATAGTTCGGGTTTCTGGATCCTGATGCCACGCTTCTCGATCTTTGGCTGGTTCTTGGTACTACAAATCTGCCAAATTTGGTTCGTATGGTACTGATAATGTTTCGTAATGTTTGTTGTCTTGTATTGGGGTACGTGTCGTTCTCTGGTGCATTCTTTCTACCCGATGATGCTGCTTTTAAACATTCCATATACTGGTGGTGGATGGTTGTAATGTCCACTATGTCTTGTCTTTCGATTTTCCCATTGTTTGAGTTGTTCTTGAAGTAGCATCTGCGTTTCCTCCTTGGTTTTCGTCATTGTCGCTGTTTATCGTCTGTCATCCTTGAAGTTTCATGTCATCGTCCTCCAGTTACCGTTTTTGTCCGCTTCATTCTGGTTTTCTCGGCTCTAATCCTCATTATTGCTTTGAATTTTCGTCCAACTTCTTTCATCGGTACCATTCATTTTAGTCAGAATTCCTACTACTTTTTAATTCTTGTTGGATATTTTAGAGTGTCATGTACACCATTGTCTTTGCTAGGAACGTAAGAATCCATTGGCCATTTTCCAGTTAATTTTTCCTTTCTCCTTTTGTAATATCGAAGCATGCTAACATTTGTGTTAGATTCACCCTTACGATTCTGAATTAATAAAATTATTCCTAAGATTTCCTGCCATCATTTGTCGAAGATTAAGAATCTCCCCACATGGCTTCATCATATTTGCAGTTGCATGTTGAAAAAATGGTTGGCGATAGTAACAATTCGTAGTTGGGTTTTCTCTGCATGTTGTTACCTTCCGTTATAGTTCAATGTTGGATAATATTCTTGCCTTGTGCTGGAAATAATAGATGTTCTCATGGCTGTTCCAGATCTTTTGTTTGGTATATCCCCTCTGTGATATATCCCACTGGTTTGAATTCTGCTTCGCTGGCCAATTCTGTTTAGTCCAAATATTTGGTGGTGCTAAATTACTCGGTTGGGAACTGTAAACCAACTTCCATCTCTACTTATTTCGAATAAATGGTCCATATAAACATTACTACAACTGAACATATTGGGTAGTTACAAATTTCTCTGGTGTTTATCATCCTTGTTACTGGTTGAGCGAATCTGATTTTTCCTTTATGCATTATCTCTAATTCGTTTATGCATTTATCTCTTGGGGATTGTTGAATTCTCTGCAGTTTTGGCAATTGTTTTTCACATTTGTTATGTGTACATAACTTCTCCAACGATTCTCCCAAATATCCTTCCTGGAGTGGTAGTAATGGTATGCGTTGTCTGGAATTTGTGATTGCCTTGCTTAAACTTTGGTTTTTAATATTTCTCTGTTCAGATACAGTCATTTTTAACCAAGTCGTAGTATATTTTCTCTGTTGATGCCAATCCTTTATGATATAAGAAATCCATCTTGTTATTTATATAGAGATATAGTTTTACATCCTTGGGGTCTATTTGCGCTTTTGCGTTCGGTATTGCTGTTCGCGATAAGAATATTCCTTTATAATTGGTACTGGCTACCATTTCGTCACATTTGCTCACCATTCGTCCTTTTATGAATCTCATTCCGATTGTAGTGTCAGTTGATATTACTACTGTTGGCGTGACTTCTGATCCGATAGTTGTGGTAATTGTTGGTTTTCCGATTCTTCCGGTTCTCCGTAATTCATCCAGTGCGCTTTTTTGCGTGTTAGTTTCGGTTTCTCTGTGCACTTGTCCTTGCACTTCATCGAATATTGCACTTTTCAATAAGGTGAGTCTACAAGTTCTGGTGTCGGCGTGATATACGATCGTTGACATTCCCGTATTGCATGATCTATCTGTTGCTAGAAATTGAGGGTACTTTTTCATTGCTTGTGTGTCTGGATCAAAATATCCTTGATATTTCTCCAACTTTACTTGATAGCTTTCAATCACTACTACTCCTTTGACTAATTGATTCAATAGGGTGTACTCTCCTCCTTGACACGTTCCGTCTCCAGCCGTTATTCTCCCCGCAGCGTATACTCGGGTAGTTTTTATTTTTCCTTCCTCGGCTGCCACATTTACTCGTCCAGCTATTGAGATACGTCCTGTCGTGAATCCTTCTTCACATTCGCTCCGCGTTACTGATACTACTGTTGTTTCCGTTCCCGCTTCTATAATTGTTGAATGCGAATGGTGTCCGCAATGAAATGCTACAATTTTCCTTGTTACTGAACATTCCTTGATTTCCGTTTAATGAAGTCTACTTCTTGATATACGTTGTACGATACTGCTGTTGCCGTTGTCTGCAATCTACCGGGGTTTGCTGCTTTGCACTCTTCCGTTTCTTTTAGTGAGTATTTATCACCAATCTTTATATTATCGCAATCGTATACTACAAATGGTTCTACTCCTTTTATGCACATCATCCATATGAGTATTGTAGTAATTATCGCATTCATTCCTTTTCTGGCTGTTTTTGGATCACTTGCATTAATTGTTGTCTCGAATTCCGTTAATAACTCTTTCAACTTTGTTTGCATCATCTCGGTTTGATCATCTTTACTTACCAGATTTATAAAAGCTTGCCATCCTCCTTGGGTCAGGATGAATGGTTCGATTACCTTCCTGATAATGTCTGTTATTGCGAATTCATATCCGTTTGGGTTGTATCTTGGAGTTCGTTTTCTGTATATTACTATGGTGTTATACATCAGATAGGCCATTCCTACCAAATATCTATTTGGGTCATCAGATCGTTTCGTTAAGTGATTTATTATCAACAGTAATTCCTCTGGATCTTTGGTTGTGGTTCGTACTTTATTGTCCATGATTTTATTTATTATTGGCTTTATTGCTGCCCAAAGCTGTTTCGCTTCTGTTCCGATATTATTAAGTTTCAAATTTCTCTTTATTTCTGGGTTTGCTAATCCCAGCATATCAGTTATTAATCTGTTGATCCATTTTGCTCCTTGTTCTTGGCCTTTTAGTTTTCCTTGTAACTGCTTTGTTACTTGGCTGAGCTTGTTTAATTTCGTTGTCAATTGATCCATCTGCATCTGTTCTTTAGTTTTCCTTTCTGGAGCTGGTTTATCAATTTTTGGTCGTCCTCTGGATTTCTTTTCCATTGCTGTACCTGTTTCCTTTCGTTTAGGTTGTTCCTCTGCCGTTTCTCTGGATGTTGTAGCCCCTCGTTCATTTATCCAGTTGTCCCATTCGTCTCCTGTCGAGCTTCGGCGTCTTCTTTCTTTCTTTTTATTTTCCTCTTCGGTATCTGGCTCTATAATTTCGACTGGTTGTCTTTGACCACATACTAGCTCATCTGGTTCGTCAGTTATCAGATCATCTTCATTTTCTGTCATGAACAAATCTCTTGATTCTGGTATTCTCCTAGTTGTTTCTTCATCCACGATATCATTTAGATCATTTAGTATCTCTTCATCTCCTGTTGTGATGACGATTACTTCATCTGCTGCAGGTGGAACTTCTGGTGTGTTTAGACTCTCTTGTCGTCCTATTGGCGTTTTCGTTTTGATTTCTCTTTTATTGAGTTCTCTACCCGCTATTTTTGCTACTGTTAGTATATTTATTAATCCCAATTGCATTTGCGTAACTCCAATTTCAAGATCGTCATCTAATGATCGTCCTTCGTATTGTAAATGAAATGGCGGTTCGTACGGTATTCTCTTTTTCACTTCACTTACTTTGGCAGTGATATAAAATTCTCTTTCAATTGGTTCGAAATCTGGCGTCATAATTTTTAGACTATACTTTTCTATTGCTTCGGCTGCCCATTCGGTGTGTTTCCATTTTCGGATAATTTCTCGAAATTGCTCTGGGTACCACGCATACATTCTCCGATATTCCTCTATTTCCTTTACAATATTTCGCAGATTCTCTACTCTGCTACATGAATCGATTATCCATTTTGCTAAATCTGTTACAGTTCGTCTTTGATTCTTTGCTCCGGTTCTCAATATCGCTGCTAACTCTCTGCATTTTTGCGTTTCCGTTAATCGTGTTAATCCTTCCTCCACAGGATCGTCTATATCTGTGGGCAAATATTTTATTCCTGGAATTCGTTTTTCGAGTACACTGATTCGTGGTCTCGCTTGTTCTTGTTGAATTCGCAATTTCATTTCTCGTTCTGTTTCTACTTCGATTGTAATGTATATCGTGTCGTCTTTCACAAATTGAGGTGTTACATATTTTTTCAGTAGAAATTGTGGTACTCCTCCTGCAACATTTTCAGTGGATTTTGGCTTCTGGCTTATCATCGATCTTGGGTCTACTCCCAATTTTTCGCTGTGTCGCTCTTCCCATTTTCCGGGTTTAGCGATTGAAATTGTGACCTTTCGATTAAATGGCCATTCTAACTTTCCGTCATATCTGCCTCTTGCCAATAGAAAATACACTGATAGATATTTCCCTTTTCCAACCCCATCCCCGTTTGGGGTATACTCTCAATTTCATTCGGTATCCTCCGATTTCTATATAGAACTGATGGCTTGTAATACCGATGATTTTCTCTTCTTCAGCCGATTTTACTTTCTCAGCCCATCCACCTATTTTCCATGTGTATGGGGCTAGTCGAGCTCTATCATTTATTTCCTCGTCTTCTTCTGGTTGCCATTCCATTTCATTTAGCATTTCCTCTGGTAGATTTTCATATGGTTCATCTTCATATAACTCTAAGGTTGTTTCATTAGCTGCATCTTCTGGCGCTTCTCCTGGTACGTATTCTCTCCATTTTGGTTCGGTTCTCTCCGTTTTCCATTTCCACTCCTTTGTCTTTTCATCATGCACCTTTTTCCATGGTGTTGATCGGCATCGCGAATCGTCTATCGGTTGTAATTTTGTGCTCAACTTCACATCTTGTCTCCACAACTGGTAGATGGTTAGTATTTGGTCCATCTTTCTTTTCATTTCCTCTTGAAATTCTTGGATCTGTTGTTCCTTTTTTGTTGTATTTTTCCTCTCTGGTTCATCCATGGCTATGATATTAATGGTTTGTCCGTTTTCCCATATACCTAATTCGTATATCGGGGTTCGTTCTCGCGGACTTATTTGTCGTTTGTGATACATTATTGCCACATCTTCTACCATACCGTCGTCACTACTTTCGATTATCGGTTGGATAATTTCTCGATTTATTCGTCGATATAATTCGTGCATTTGACAATCGGGATCCACCGATATTTCTTTTATTTCATCATTTGGTAGCTTTATTCTTATCTTTATTGGTTCATCTCCCCGCATATCTCTTTGATGCTCTCAATATTTGGCTATCAACTCATCTGTTCTCTCGTTATCGAATCTCATAATATCTGTATCTCGTACAGCTTCTACGAACATTTTCATTGAGATCGGTCTCGTTAATGATAATCGATTAATATATTTTCTAGCCTGGTCTATTGCTTGTTCTGTCATTTTAATCTGGTTTTGTCTCATTATCTTTTGTCTCTCCTTTTCTAATCCCGGTTTTATTTCTTTGGTATACAGTATTTGGATTTTCTGCCATATTTCCGCTGTCGTTTCCTCGGTTTCATTTTTGTTTAACGTTACCACATTTATTCCTTTTGGCCATATTAGAGCATCCGCGAGGTGTATTTCTCGCTTTATTTTCCTTCCTTGATAATATAAAGGTTTATTTTTGTAGCTGGGTCCTAGCTTTTTCACTACCCAATCGTATAACTCATTTGTGCTTTCGCCTCTTGTTGCTATTATCTGTCTTGGTATCTCTGGAAAATCAATAATTACCTGATACTCTTCTCTATCATATTCTTTCAGATTCTCTTGGTACTTTTTTATCATGTCTTTCCATGATGCCGTAAATGTACCGTTATCTTGTTGATATCCTTTCGCGATCAGCTTCATTATTCTGCTGTATGCGGTTGTATCTCTGAGGTTTAGGAACATTTGGTTTCGATCTACTTCTTCTACAATCTCGTTGATTTCTTTTAATATCTCGGTTTCATCTTCTCTTGGTACACTCGTTTCCATTTCTTCTAATTCGGATTTTGATTCGTCTTTATTCGGTTTATTTTCCTCGCATGACTGAAATATTTCTCCGCCCAGACTGCTTATTTCGCTTTCATCTTCATCTGTTTGATCATCTGCTATTTGTCTCAGCATATTAATGTGTGGTTGTTCCTCCTCTTTCATTATCTTTGTTGGCCCTTTTGTTTGGAACCATATCTCTTTTATTCTGTTCTCAATTTGAGCTTCGCTCCACGTGGGCTTTTCTTTTCTGATTCTTGTTTCTATTTTTTGTAGCAGTATCCTCTGGATTCGATTTTTTGTTATTATTGGTTCTGATATCTTTTCTCTTTCCTGCTCGTCTTCTTGCAGTTTTAATTCTGGCTCTTTCATTCCTTGCGATAGCACTTTCTTTGCCATCACTTCTATTTTTTGGTCTAGTGCTTGTTCTTGCTCCAAGTGTTTTAATGCTCCGTCTATTTTTAATATTAGTGCCTTCTTTTTAAGTTCCGCTTTCTCTTGGTTTAGGATTGCTTCTTTTTCTTTCAATTGATCCTCCTCTTGTTCTAAAGCTTCCTCCTGTTTTATTTTCTCGAGTGTACTCTCTATTGTTTGTGTCATAATTTCTTCTTCGAGTTCGTCTATCTCGTACATCAGTGTTTCCTTGTTTTGATCCTCCATTATCATCATCTCTACTTGTTTAATCTCCTGGGTTTCTGGTTTCTCCGGTTTCTCCGTTGTCGTCTTTTTTAATTGTCGCCGTCTTTGTTTTTCCTCCTCTGCAAATTCTTTGATGGCCTCTATTTTTTCCATCGTATTTAATTCAACTGTTTTCTCGTTATCAGTTATCATATTTCCTCCCCCTTCGTTCTCAACACACTGCTCCGCAGTGTGAATTTCATCTGGAATTTCCATTCTCATCATATTGATTCTTTTCGGGGTTTGTTTTCGATTTTCCCATCTTTGCTGGATTTCCTGGGCTTCCTTTGTTTGTAGTCTTTGCCATTCAGCTTGTTGTTGTTCTTGATATTCTCTAGTTCGCAGCTCTTGAATCTCCTCATTGCTTCTCATTACGTTGATTCGTTGTTGTTGTATGTTGGTGGGCATCTGTTGCATCATCTCTTTTAATTCCATGGGCATTCGTTGTAATGTTTCCCGTAACATATCTATTTCCTGCATCACGTTAATTTGTGGGTTTCCCATAGAGTTGTTTAATCTTGATTGGTTTGGTTCTCTTCTTATGTTACATTGCCTTGCGAGGTGTCCTTGTTGTCCACAATTGTAACATGCTTTGCTATTAGGTTGTCTACATATTTTCTCGGTATGCCCTCGTTTACCACATATCTGGCAGTTGTAATTTCGGAAGCAATTCTCTGACCGATGTCCTATTTTTTGAAATGTGGAGCATTTTTCATTTGCATTTGGATTGTTCCTGAAATTATTATTGTAACTTACTTGGTTATTACCTCTATCCTCCGGATTTCTCGTTGCTGGTGGCTTGAACATCTGCTGTGCTCTTGGAATGAATTGATTCATAGCTGGATTGATATTGTTGTTTTGATTGTTGGCATTGACTGTTGATGTTGTTGGTTCTGTGGCCAAGACTGCCACTTGATATCCCAGTCCCAGATGGGCTTCACATCTATTTGCGATTGCTACTGCTTTATCTAATGTTTCTGGTGCCAAGCATCCAAGGTTGGCTCGTATGTCTTCTCTTTTAATTCCTCTTATGAAGACGTCTACAGTTTTATCTTCGGGCAAATCTGCATCTCCGAAGGCTTCTTTACACAATTTCTTTAATTCACATGCGTACACTGCATTTGATTCATCTCGTCTTTGTTTTCGATGTAGGAAGTCCAAGATCTTCCTATTTCCCTTTTTCTCTATTCCGAATATTTTTATTAAGAACTCTTTAATTTCTATCCATGTTGTCAATTTCGTTACATCTCTCGCTTCCTCTACGAATACATCTTGTGCGCTTCCTTTCAAGTATAAAGGCAGTCGCTCTTTTACCTTTTGATCTGTCCAGTGACAGATATTTTTATACACTTCAAATTCCTTTATAAATGTATCCAATTTGTTGAGACTACCGTCGAACGGTTCTCCTCTAAACTTTTCTCTGAATTCTCCTATTATTGCATTACTGTTATTTAACACTGTATTTGGATCCTGCATTGAAGAACTTATAGAAGTTGTCATGTTTGGATTGTTGTCTAGATTCTCTTCTTCGTTCACTGATTCTACCGTTGCTAACTGGTTCTCGATATTACGTAATTCGTTCTCTTTGCTGCTGTTAAATTCAAAATCGGTCAATCCGCTATCTGTGCCGGTTCCTGTTGCTGCTGTAGTTGATACTCCGGTCTTGACACTTCTACTGTTGCGAATTTTTTTCTTTTCCTCCGCTTTCAATAAACTCTTTTCGTTATTCTCTTTGCTTTTGCTTGTCGTATGGTTGTTGATGCTATCAATGTTTACGGTTATTCGTTTGCTTGACTGGTTTCTCTTCTCTTGTTTTGGTTGCTTTGAAACTTCTGGTTGTTTATTGCTCGTAACTACTTTGACGTTTATTCCAAATCCTTTTCTACTCGTTTATTCAAGTTTCTCTATTATCACTTGCTTTGTCGTTTGCTCTGAAATATTTTCTCCTTTGCTTTGCTTTGAAATTGACTTGGATTGCTTTGTTTGACTATTGATTCCTAAAAATAAATAACACTCCAATATTCTATACTCTATACTAATTTCTCCTCCATTTACCATACTATATATGTTATCATCCCTTGTTCGCATTTATCGTGGTGGTCTTCTTTATCCGACTCACCCCCCTCATTTTAAGTCTATTTTTAATTATCTATACCTCGTAATAATTATCTATTAATCTCGTATCAATTATCTATATAGTCTTATCAGTTATCTATATAGTCGTATCAATTATCTATATCATAATATCAATAATATAAAATCATCATACTTATACTCTCATTCATTCCATTAATTATTTTTCCTATGTCTCCCGAAAATTCATTACTTAATCCTCAGTCGCTGGCGCTCTATGCCCTCTATAATTTCCGTTGGCTCTTCGGCCTTCGGCTTTAACTCTTTTACTGGTCATCTGTGACCTTAATATCTATCCATAATCATATTTCATCCTTACTCGTATCATATCTTATCTGGCACTCTATGGCCTTTAATATCTAATCATAATCATCCGGCACTCTATGGCCTCTAATATCTAATCATAATTATCCGGCACTCTATGGCCTCTAGTATCTGATCATAATCATCCGGCACTCTATGGCCTCTAGTATCTGATCATAATCATCCGGCACTCTATGGCCTCTAGTATCTGATCATAATCATCCGGCACTCTATGGCTCTAGTATCTGATCATAATCATTCGGCACCCTATGGCCTCTAGTATCTGATCATAATCATCCGGCACCCTATGGCCTCTAGTATCTGATCATAATCATATTCTGTCAATTTCATCTTTACTCATATTCGTTTTAATCTAATTCATCTTATTATTTCTCATTGTTTCACCGGACTTGAGCTCATCAGTGACTTTTGGGTGTGTTTGAGGCCTCACACTGACTCTCAAGCCATGGCGTCTTTTGGCCGCGCATTCTTCCGGTTACGCTTTACTCACCGCCATTCGGATATTTGGTACTCGGTGTGGGATCCGGGTTATTGTACCAAACTCCTCGCTGGGCAATAAAAAACATTCCCTCGGTACTCGGTGTGGGATCCGGGTTGTGTACCTCGAAGAATATAAAAGTATGGAAATGCCTAGACGTTCAATCAAGTTCCAAAAGCGGTTTACTTGATTTCCCGAATAGTGAAAAGAAAAGGAAGCGATTAAAAGTGGGAGCGGAAAATAAACTATCAAATCTCTGCCCGCTCCTTCCATCAGATTTCTCGGCTCCATTCAGCCGCTCTCATCTGGCTTTAGTAGGACATTTTGAGTATGAACCATTTACCGGTTAGTTCACATCTCACTTACCGTTTGGCCCCGATACTCGGTGTGGGATCCGGGTTGTTGTATCGAGTTCCTCCCAGCGGAAAAAAGAATCGTTCGATACTCGGTGTGTGATCCGGGTTTTTGTATCGAACGGCTCAGCGCCATCAGTCCCTTGGCTGATAACAACCTGAACACGACAGTCCGTAGCTGTCCTCTGGTGCCTCACCACCAGCTAGGGAAAAAAGAAGTCATCTCTAGGTACCTTTAATCAAAACTATTAATTCTGTTCCGTGTACACTCTTTCTCTCACCTCTCGGTCTATCTCTTCACTCCCCCCTTCAAAATTTGTGGTAATCGCATCAACAAGCTCCCCAAAAGAGGTGATCAATCTCTCGCCGGTTACTTGCTGACATACGCGACTTGGCCTACCAGTTCCTTTCTCAGTAAGGTTGATCAGGGTTTCCCTTGGGTGAGCGTACTATCATTTGATAGCTCAGGTTAACCATTTTTCCTCGTCCTATCTCAATATAGTATCAATAAATATAATATCAATAAAACAAAAAGAATTATACACTAGGAAACTCAGTTGTCGAAATTTTTCCGTCCAATATTTGTGTCTCTGTGCGTGTGTTTTAGTTATTTCCCTAATTCGGCTTTTATGTTTTTGGTCTATTACCTTTGTTTATCGTTGTCAGGTGGTTTTATTATTTATAAACATTGCATATTTCTTTTATATTCGTCTTATCATCTAATAATAATTCAAGTACTGCATAATACACATTTATTTCATTTTATCATAACAATTCATGGAAAGTAAACAGTTAGTCTTTCCTTTATCTTTCGCTGGCATAACATACAGTGCGACTCTTGTGCGCATCCATGACAATAATTCAGGTGTCCGCAAGGTATCACCATTACTCGTGCTTCTTCTGTTTTGCACGCATAGCATTCTAAATAAGCCTTGGTTTGCTCTTTCATTGTTGTTGCGATCTCGTCTTCAATATTTTTGACTTTTCCCATTAACTTGTGCCAGCTTTTTCCAAATTTGGTTATCTCCAATCTCATAGACAGGATTTCATATATCCTTTCGGTTGTTACATCTTTATCAATATCGATCAATTTTATTAATATGCAATGTTCGTCGGAGTATAGGTTTGAAATCGTTGATATATCCTCTTTAGCTCTTTTAATTAACTTTTGTTTATTAATTAGTTCCTCAAGATTGTTATTTTCGATGTTTAGAATCCCCTTTAGTTTTTCTATTATTTTTGTTGGTTCCATCTCTAGAATTATTAAATCTCTTTTAATTACCCATTAAATTTAAATACTAATTAATTAAATTCATTCAATTCTTGGTTTAATATATTTTGATTCATTTTATCAATTACCATTTTTATCATTATTATCGTTGACTTCCTCTACTTGGTTCCGTTACTTTATCATTACTCCCCTTACTTACCCCATTTCATTTATCCCGCATTTTGCCCTTTTAATTACTTATGCGTCTTGTCATTGTTGTTGCTGTCTTACAAGGGTGTCATGTCGTCAAGTATTGATGGATGTTGAGTGTCTTGGCGTCTTAATTTGTAGTCGGGTTGCTCGTTTTTCAACAGTTGTTCTCTGGGTTTTTTTTTTTTTTTTTTTTTTGTTTCATTGTTATTACAATTCTCCGCGGTTCGACAAAATGTCGTCCCAACCTTTTCAATTCACACATATGCCTATATTTCCTTGGGTTCTTTGTAAAGATAATCATTCTATATCTTTCTGTATTAAGCTCCCTTCTTTCTCATATGTCATCTCTCCGGGGTTTGGTAAAATGTCGTCCCGACATTTTCAATTTAAACCTTAAACATATGTCTACATTTCCTTTGGTTTTTTTTTTTTTGCAAAAAACAATCATTCCATCCCGGCTGAGCCCCCAAATTTGTATGGTGGGTTACAGGGTTTCATATCTTGCTTATCATTCTAGTTACCCTCGTAACGCCATACAAAATGCTGCTGATCGCCACTTGGCACCCGTTGCTAGGCAACGTTGGTAATGTGTTCAAGTGGTGGATTGCCCGCAAAAATTGAGTACTATGTGCTAGTACTATAGTTGCTCGGACAATCCTCGGGTTCACGAGCTGTCGATAGAAGACCTATGCTCGCTTTGCTTGTCCCATGTGTACGAAAATTTATGATCGGAGGTGGACGACTGCTTACAAACCATGATGCGAGTATTCCTTACATACCACTATTTTATTCAATTAAAGAAGAAAAAACGTGTAACATTCATGAGTTCATAGGATAGTTTGGAGCTGTGCTGCTCGACGTCGGGCGCGCTCCTTGCGTCCTGGGCGTCGATTCTTCGATGGAACGTTGGACTGATTGGTGGACTGGGAACTTGTATGTGGCATCTGGGACGGGGCAGAGACAAGCGGATATGTCACCGCTTCCCCCTCTCGACAGACTGCTAAAGCAACTTCCAACCCTCTGATTTGAGTGCGCAGGCTCTGGTTGAGCTGCCGCTCCTCTGTCCATCCCTTTTGTGCCGCCGTGAGTCTGTGATAAATGGCTTTCATCTTTGTCGGGTCGGACCAGGTCGCTTTTATCTGTTGTACCTCTTTAGTCATTTGAATGATCTGGTTGTGAAGACCCGCAATTGTGTTCCTTGCACGATCTAACTCCGTTTGCAAGATTTGGTTAGTCGTCATTACTACAATGTATAAAATAATTAAGGTTTCTCTATTGGGTTGCATAACTTTTATTGATAGTTATCTTAAACATAATTGTTAAAACGGGTCGACCTATGTAAATAATTAAGGCGAAGATAACAAATTAACAAAATTTTCTTTTTATCAACATTTAATTATATTCAATGTTTGTGTTCTTCGGGATTAATGTCTCTCGTCGAATGTCCTCTTCCTCTTTAGGGTGGCCACTGGATACGGACGTCGGGTGTCGCGGGCTGGACGAGGTGGGTAGGCTTCTGCAATTCGCCCGGCGAGGATGTCTTCCATCACGTTTGCGAGATACATCCTCGCTTTCACCACCTGTAGATCTACTTGCTCCTGCACCCTTTCCCAATGGGTGAGGAGGCTCAGTGCGGACATATATGTCTCCGCAGCTGGATACTGTTGACCCGCGAGTCCGCAAGGGTCTCTTTCCAAGCCTAGTATCCGCCACATAGTCGGGTACGGCCATCGTTGTCGTATCTGGTCGAATATTTCCGTAGTTGTCGGGGCTCCTTCTCGTCCCTGTTTGTCCGTCTCCTGTCTAGCATCTTGTTCGAGTGACATGTCTAAAATATCATTGGTATTAAGTTCAATTAAGTTATCTGCTTTATGTAAAATCAACTAAATGATGCCTAGGCTAATGTTATTGGAGTCGTCTAAGTCTATTAGCTTGTATTTTAGTTATATCTTTTGTAAAGCGGATGGCGGTTCATCTAGAAACTTCCGGCGTATTATATTCCGTTGATTGTCTCCTTCTGACTCTCTTATGTATCTTTTACAATTATGCCATTCAAATACTACTCTGATGCTATATAAATTGGTTCGCGGGCGTCTCGGTTGACTAGGGTTCACTCACCTTCGATGAGTAGTTGACAAGTGGGTTACTTGGCCTTTCAGTATGCGTCCCTTTAAAGCAAGTTATATAATAGTGCAAGCAATAATATATGTGGGATAAGGCTGATAATTAGTTTATTTTAGTGTTAATATGTATTTTAATTCTAAAGTTTTATCTGTGTATAATTTCAGCTAGAATTTGTAAATTTATTGACAAATTTGATATAACAATCTTAGGTGCATACAGATTGTACGTTTACGTCAAGGCCGGATGCTGAACCGGATAAATTAAGTAGACGAATCGCTCGATGATCTTAACCGAACGATTTCCGGCGGATATTGTTGTCGCAGCTTCAGTGTTTAGTTTGTTTATATCCGCTGTTTATCCTATGCTGATTTTATTCGTAGGAGTTACTGTGAGATCTTAGATATTTTACTAGACTTTAAATTTTCGATTATGTTGAAGCTATTCCGTAAGTTGCTATTTTGGTGGTTTGAATGTATTTTATCGTCGTTTAGGGCAACTCGATAGCGGATCTCGCAAGTGAACCTTTATTATCAGGATTTTATTCGACATGTTTCGGGATCGTAATTCGATGAATGTTTATCTCGTGTGATATCAATATGACATTTGATTGTTTCTCATGCCTTATCTGTCATTCTGAATTTTATTATTCTCATTTGCGTCGATTTTATTTTAATCCAATGTTAAGCAATAACCTGTTATCATTGATTTATGTTGGATTCCTGAATTTATATTAAATTTACGGAAAAGAATTTTTGTCTTAAATCAATGCATTTCTTTATTTTTCTCTCGAAGAGTTATTCTATTACAAACCAAGGTATTACTTTCTTGATGAATTTAATCAATAGTTGCATTAACTTAACTCAACGAATTATATTAATTTTTATTGTCCAAACTACTGATTTCGCTTTAAACATTAATAGGCAAATTTCGCTAGGTAACGGACCACTTTATTTTAATAGATTAGGTAAATATTCTACTTAGTGAATTGAAATTTTCTAAAAAATTTTTCTTGATTTTTAACCAAAAAATATTTTTTCTACCTTTACCGTAATTACGTTAATAATAATCACTGAACTAATGGAATTTAACTAACAAATTTATCCTTTACTTGTTCATTATGTTAATGTTATTAAAAATAAATTATATTACTTTAATTTAAAGGGATCATTATTACTTTGATGTTCATTATGTTAATGTTATTAAAAATAAATTATATTACTCCAATTAAGAATTAATTATTATTACAAAAAAAAATGAATTGCATCAATTGAGTCGATGGTTTACCTCTCCTCGCTCGTTAATTATTAATTACTCAATTTAAATTAATCGATGAGATATTTCTTTTCATTTAATATTCATCTAAATTTTTTCCAATAATTGAATTACTGAATTACCTATTTAATGAGTTTTATCATTTTAATTCAAAATTATTAACCAACGATTTCAATTTAGTTTACCCCCGTACCCTTTCCCTTTAATAGACCTTAGGCGCACATTGTGTTCATATTATATTTATTGAGTGCCCACTGGACTACTCGGTGTGATGAGTTTAAGCCGTGTATGATATAATTTTAGGTCGATTTTACCGAATTGAGAAACGAGGAAGCAGCCAGAGACTTCTTCCTTATTTCTCGCTTCAGCTATAGGGATAATTATTGACGTTACGACCGCTGCGTTGCGCACGCTGAGTCTTCACGGGTGCATATCATTGGCGATTTTCCACGCACTTACATGAATCTGCACTATGTTGATTTTTCTATCTTGCGTGATGTGTCGGCTGTGGGCCGGAAAAATTTCGACATTGAAAATTTAAAGAAAAACATATCAAATAAGTTATGTATATTCATAATATTTATTAATTATAAAACAATAAATTTACCCATTTTAACCATTCCATAAAACATCAATTCATAATACAAAATGACATAAATACCTCTCTCCCCACGCCAACGCCGAGCAGAGCTCCATTGAGATGCAAGGACGTGACGTGGAAAGAGGGTTCCACCATAAATAATTCTCACCTAAAAATTGAGTCCGACAATAGATTTAAATTCAAGTTTTGATTCAAAATGGTTCTAACAATTTTCAAAATATAGTTTTAAAACAGTGTAGTTTTTTGGTTTTCAAAATGGTTCTTTGGTTAACTTTAATGTGAAAATGGATCAGTATATATACCTAATTTTATGACGTGTAAAATTTGATGCAGTAAAACAAAATTTTTTAATTTTAATATTTCTTGATTTATTTTTATAATTTTTTATTTAAAAAATTTTTATTGAATTATTGCTAATTCAATTTTTCGATTTAAATTTCACTTTAATGAACTTTAATTGATTTTTTCAATTTCGTCGAATTTGTCGTGTTTTCTTGTTGTATTTGTGTAGGTATCGTGCGGATCTTGGTGCATTTTGTTATTATTTTAATTTATTTTTATGTTTCTTAATTTATATTTAATTCTTTTATTTCTCAGATTTTATACGGTTTAATTGGTGGTTTTCAGGTTTATTTTAAATTGCGTGTTGTATCTGCGTGTGTGTTTCTGATCCATTTAAACATTTTTCAAGGCCGTTTACGTTCTGGCCCAACATTTATTATGTAACAATTGTTTTTGTGTTTTGTGCATTTTAATATTTTAATGTATGTAGAAGTTTACCAATCTTATTGAATTTGCATTTTATTTTAATATTTTAAATATTGAGGACCCCTCACATATTGTATGTGGGCTGGTAATACTTTAAGGAAGTTTGTAAATTTTATATAAAGATTTAATATATGTTAATTTCGCTGAGAATATAAAAATGAATAGTTGAATTTTCCAAGTTCTATTTGGCACCATTGTTTGAATAATAAAATTAAAAAGTATTTTGGATAAAAATAAAAATTTAGATTACCTTAATACATTGTTTTCCTCTATCACGTAAGAAGTGTGTTTTTAAGCGTTTCCAGCTCTCAACCTCACTCGAGATACCCGAGATACCCGAATTTCTCAAATTTACAATTTTTATAATTTTCCAATTTTTCCAAATCTATGACTTTGGTAAATATGGAATATTAGAAACTTTCACAAGTATTCGATTCCTTATAATGGGTGCTCGCTGGAAATCCTTAAAACAAACTATTTGACTACAGGATGATAAAAATAAATTTCTTAAATTTCTTAAATTTCATAATTTTATAATTTCTAATTTTTTTAATTTTAAAAATATGGTAATAGGAGAAAAATATTTTTGTGAATCTTGTAATAAATATCTTTCAAAAGCTCACAAAGCTAAACATGAAAAAACTAAAATCCATCAAAAAATGTCTCATAATTCACACCTTCACACTTCTGGGGGAGATTTACAAACTGTAAGTTCTAAACTTCAAGAATTTCCATGGGCAAAATATCCAGGAGAACATAATCTTCGAAAATATAATTATTTGGGTCAATTGGGCTCAAGTGTGTTTTAAAAAAGAACATGGTAGTGTTTGCTAAATTCATTATAAAATAATTAAATTAAAATTGGATTTTAAAATTGGTAATAAATGTAAAATTGAAAAACCAATTAAATCATTTAGAACAATCAAAAGAAAAGGAAAATCCTGTTTTCTTGGTATGTGTAAAGAATGCGAAAGTATATATCGTAAATTAAATGATCAAAAATATAAAGAGAAACGTTTATTAGAAATAAGAAATTTGAAAACTACTTTACCAATAAAATTATGTATAAAGTGTAATATTGAAAAACCTATAAGTGAATTTAACAGTAAATTAAAGAGGGATTATTATGTTTATAATTCTGAATGTAAAGGATGTCAACGAGATTATGCACAAAATAATAAGGAAAAAATTAATGAACTGCATAAAAAACGATATAATGAAAATCCCAAAGTTAAATTAACTCATTATTTATATAGGGGTATTAGAAGAGCATTAAAATAAGTCAAAGAAAATTAAACATTGTTGAAATATTTAGGAGTCTCAATAAATGAATAGAATTTCAATTTTATGATGGAATGACTTGGGAAAATCAAAATTCTTATCGACATATAGATCACACATTACCAGTTTCTAGTTTTAATTTTGAAGATGAAGAACAAATAAAAAAATGTTTTAATTGGATAAATTTAAGACTCTTAAGAGCAAAAAAGAATTTATCAACACACAATAAAATAATTTTAAAAGAATATTTATTACAAGAAATTGAATCTCATTATTTTATGAATTTAGTAAATGCAACACCTTCAAATTTCGGGAAGCTCCTAAAGTCTTTTTCTATCACTTCATTAGAGAAATGTTTAATTTAATTGAAACCATAAATCCTAAAAATTATAAAAATTAAAGATATATTCTAACAATTATTGATTTGTATACTCTATATGTTTGGGTTCTACCATTAAAAATAAACCAGCAAATTCAATTAAAGAAGGATTCGAGTTTTTATTTGAAGAAACCTCAGATAGAATTCCAAAAAAATTATATGTTGATAATAGTAAAGAGTTTTATAATAAAATATTTGAAGAATTTAGATACGAAAATGATATTGAAATTTATTCAACTTTTAATTCACTTGATGATAGATCACATTATGGTTCACATAATCTTATAATTGAAAGATTTAATAGAATATTGAAAAATTGGATGTATAAAAAATTTACAGAACAAGAAAATAGAATTTGGATAGATGTATTGCCAGAATTAATTAAATATAATAATAAAATTCATAGAACAATAGGAGTTTCACCAACAGAAGCAAGTGAGAATCCTGATCTAATCAAAGAAATTACCCATGATAACAATTATGCTAATGAAGATTTACAAGAAAAACAAAAATTTAATATTGGCGATCGAGTTCTAATATTTAAATGGAATAAAAAATTTGGAAAAAGTTCAACACATAAATGGTCTAAAGAAATTTTTATCATTTCAGAAATACATGCTGGCTTAAAACCAATAACTTATGGAATTAACGATTCAACCGGTGAAAACATTCTAGGTAAATTTTTATCAAAATGAACTCCAGAAAACTATTTTTTAATAATTTTTATTAAAAATGATTGATGAAATTATTGATACACAGACTGTTGATAATTTAGAAAAAAAATAAGAAAAATAGTTGAAACAAACAAACCTGCAGCTATTGAATATGATGGTAATATAAACAAAGCACAATTAGCTGATGCTTCAAAGGCGAAAATTCTTAATTCCTCAGAAGGAAAATCTTCACAAGAGAGACCTCCAGAAGGAAAAGGAATTTATTTAGATTTATATCAAGGTCATGGAATTTGTGATTTTATAAAATCTATTAATAAAAAGAGTCCTTCTAAAAATAAAAAATTAAAACAAGTTTAGAAAAAATTAAAAAAGGGGAATGTTAAAATAGAGGTTGATTATGATGGAATTTTTCTTTCTTATTAAAAATCAATAAAATTTCATTATTAAAAATTTTACTTCTAAAAATGTCTTCGTTTACATCAACTTGGAATAAAAATATCATGAAATTCAATCATAATCCTATTTTACCGTATTCTTTTAGAATGTTGATAATTGGAGGTTCTGGTTCTGGAAAAACAGTTTTGTTGTTAAAAATGATTCTAACTCCTAATTTTATAAACTATGATAATTTAAAAATTTTTTCTAAAACAATTGATCAACCTTAAATACAAATAATTTTTCATGGATTAAACTCTGGTTTATCAAAACAAGATGTTGTGAGTTTATTTCAAAATCAAGATAAAATTCCTGATGATACATCCATTAGAGATTTATTTTAAGAATTATATGAAGAAATAAAATGCGAAGCTATTTCATGTGGGGAATTAAACGTTATAACTTCTTCTTCAACAAGTCGACCGGAGCGTCAGCGACTGCCTTCGGAGGTCTCTGCTCAAAAAATCGGTGTAATAATGAGAAATAAATATCATGAAATAATTCCATGTGAAAAATTAGATCGAGCTACGAAGAATTTAATAATTTTTGATGATTGTGTCAACTTGAAAAATCAAGAAATTATGGAATCTTATTTTACTCGAGGTAGATATAATAATTGTAATGTTATTTATTTAGCTCAAAATTATTATTATTTACCACCTAGGAGTATTCGTGGTAATTCTAATTTTTTCATATTCTTTAAATTAGGAAAAAGAAATAAAGATAGTATTTTTAATGATTTGTTTAGTGATCCTTTAGACAAGGAAGAATTTAATAGTTTTGAAAATCACCTATCTATAAATTATAATTATATTGCATTAGATTAAGAAAAAAATCAAATATATGAAAAAATAATTATTTAGTTAATTAGAATTATTTAATTTTCTCGAATAAAAATGGTTAGAAATGTAAATGATTTTAATATTAATAAATATATTCGAGATTGTAAATTATTAAATATTCAAACAAAATATTTGGAATGAAAATTTAATGTTTAGAAAACTTCAAGTTCAAAATTTTAATTTTATGGCTACAAAAATTGATAAACCAATAATTAATATTATTAAAGAAGCAAAATCTGAATTAATTTCAAATCAAAATAAACCTTCTAGAGAAGTAAACATCTTTCAGGAAGCAAACATTTCCAAGAAGAAAATCCTTTAAAAAATATAAATCTTGCATGGAATAAAAATACTTTTCAAGATAGCAAACATTTTGAGACCTCCCGTCGACCAATTGAAGATATAAAGCTCTTTAAGGATAAAAAAAAACACAGATTAATCAAGAAATCATAAAACAAATTCATCCAATAAAATTAGAATTGAATGTAAATCATGGTGTTATAAATGGATACATTCATAAAAAAGATGGAACTACATAATCTATTGGTGGTAAAAAAATTTGTATTAACGAAGGAAGGGAAGAACGTATACATAACATCAAATAATAATGATGATTTAACTCTTGAACATAATTGGTTTTTAAATTTATTTCACCAGATATCAATAACTTTAGGATCCACAGAATTGAAAATATAAGATATCCTGGTGAAATGAGTTCATTATAACAATGTTTTATGAATGATTCTAATTTTAAAAATCAACATGGTCTAGCAAGTGGATGGATTCCTGATACTGGAGATGGTGATGAAAAAAATGAAGGATACAAAACTAGAAAAAGTTTGTATTCAACCAAAACATTTGAAGGAAATATCCTTTAAAAAATATATTTGGATTCTTTCAACAATGTAATAGAATAATTTATTTAATACCATTTGAATTGAAAATGGAAAGGAATAATAATTATGAAAAATGTTTTTATGGAAAAGTTTTAAAAGCAGAATCTAAACCAAAAATAAAATTTGAAAGAAGGATGTTGATGGTTCCATCAATTACTTGTAACCCACATTTAGAAAATCAAATTCTTAAAAGATTAAACATGATTTCAAAACCAATTAATGTAAATTTTCTTCAAAGAATAGCAGCTTGCGTAGATATTTTATAAGGAAGTAAATTTTCATGGAAACCAACAATGTTAAATACGAGACCTCGATTTATTTTGATGGGAATTAAAGATTAAACAATTAATTATACAACTAATAATTCAAAATTTATTCAATCAAACGCCAATGATAAACAATTAAAATCTTTAAGCGTTCAATTAAATACAAGTTATTATCCTGCAAAACCAATAACATTCGACAAAGCAAAAAATTATGAGTTGATGCTATATGACAAATTATATTTTAATGTGTAATGAATTTTTAGTTGAACCACAATTAAGCTTGTTGGATTTTAAAAATTTATATTCTATATTTTGTGTTGATGTTAATGAACAGGATGATAAACTAGCAATAAATAGAGTAAGTGTAAAAATAGGATTGACAAAAGATGATGGATTTAAAGGAACATGTTTTTGTTGTGTTTTGGTTGAAAAAGAATTAAATATTGAAACAGATAGTGGAAAGATGATAAATATAAATTAATATATATATAAAATGTCTGGGTTTAATAATTTCTTTTAATTTATGGAGCGTCAGCTACTGCCTTTGGAACGCAGCGACCTTTAATAAGAAAAAGATGTTATTAAAAATGTTGAAGAAAATATTAAAGAAGAAAACATTGAAAGGATAAACTCTGAGAAAATAATTTTGGTACCAGAAACCCCTGAGTATGAAGAAATAATAAATTTGTATAAAAAAGCTTTTCAAACTTCTCCAAATATTGAAAAAGAAGGTTCGGGTTTTGTAGTTGTTCCACCAAATTAATTTTTTTTGGTTCTTCAACTTAACTTTTTTTATTCTATAATGTAGAAAAGTTTAGAAAAAATGATTAATATTTTATCAACAAAATATTCAACAGATTTAAGTTGTGATTCTTAAGAATCGGAATTTTCTGCTAATTTTCCAATTTCTTTAGAATTAAATCAAGATTATAATTATGAAGTTGAATTATCATAGTTTACAACATTTAATACAATTTTTCATATTAAAAAAGATAATAATGAATTTGGTATTAAAAAACCAAATACTGTGGTTGTTGCTAATGGATATTATTTGATAACAATTCCTCCTGGAGCATATGAATTAGATGTTTTGTTTGAATTGGTAACTAAATTGATTAAAAAGAGATATACTGAAGAAAATATTGTTACTTTTTCATTAAATATTTCAACATCAAAAATAAACATGTCTATTAAAAAAGGACATAGTGTTCTTTTTCCAGATAATAAAACATCTGGTGAATTTTTAGGATTCACTGGTAAAATTTATGAAAATAATACAACTGATGAATTATTTATAAGTGAAAAGATTGTAGATATTTCAAACATAACCTCGATAAGATTATCACTTTATAAAATTAAATAATTAGAGGTGCAGCACACAAATCTTGCAATATTAAACTTAAGAAACCATTAAAGATTCCAGTAATATTTCACAACCTGTTCAATTCTGACATACACTTGTTTATTAAAGCATTGGCTAAATATAATAAAAATTCTTTTAATATTATATGAAAAACTAAAGAAAAATATAAATGTGTGGAATATGGATGTTTAAAATTTATTGATTCATTGAATTTCCTCAGTAGAAGTTTAGATCAATATTTAAATATCCAAAGCTTTAAAACTTGAAGATTTTAAATATACAATGGAAAATATTTTAATTCCTAAAAATATTCCAGTTGAAAAATATAAAACTTGCTTACAAAAAGGAATTTATCTATATGATTACATTGATTCCTTTGAAAAATATGAAGAAAGTGATCTTCTGGAAAAAGATGATTTCTATTCAATTTTAAATAAATGTGATATTACTGATGAAGAATATTCAAGATATTTGGAAATGTATCAACTATTTAAATGTAAAAATTTGGGAGAATATACAGATCTTTATTTAAGACTTGATACATTTATATTAACCGATTTTTTTGAAAATTTTATAAAAATATTTGAGTTGAATCCTTGTAATTATATTTCAACACCTTCATTATCTTGGGATTTTGAAAAATGTTGAAAAAAAGTGGTGTTGTTTTGGATTTGTTGACTGATGTTGACATGTTTAGTATGATAAAAAATAATATTCGCGGAAGAGTAAGTTCAGTGATGGAAAATAGATTAATTACTTCCTGAAATGAGAAATTTCTTTACAATAAATATCCTGAAGATTTGACGGAAATTAAAGGTGAAGATGAATTTGAACAAATTATGAAATTTTTGAATAATAAATCTGATTTAATTTACATTGATTCAACTGCTTTTTATTCAGGAATCATGACAGAATATTTACCATTTGCAAACTTTAAATGGTAAGAACCAAAAAAAAATCATGAAGAAGATTTTATCAACTCCAAAGGATTCAAAGATTGGATATTTTGTAGAAGTCGATTTGGAATATCCCAAAGAAATTCATGATAAAACAATGTATTCCTTTAGCACCAATAAAAATAAAAATAAAATATGAAAATCTTTCAACTGGCAAAAAGAAAGAAATTTAGAAAAGAAAGATCCAGCAGTTAAATTATTATGTACTAAGAATGATAAAGAAAAATATTTGTGTCATTATAGAACTACAATTTTATTTGAGACAAGGAATGAAGTTGAAAAAAGTTCATAATATTATTAGTTTTGAACAAATACATTTATGAAAAGTTTTATTGAGGATACTATTAAAAATAGAAAAGAAGCGGAATCAAACAAAGATGAAATTGGTAAAATGTTGTATAAATTATTAAATAATTCCGTCTTTGGTAAAACTATGGAAAATATAGATAAATATGTAAATATAATTTTATTAACAAATAGTCTTCAAGATTTAATAAGATATTCTAAAATGCTTTCAAGGCCAAAATTTAATGATTGTGAAAGATTTTCAAATGAATTGGTTACTATTGAAATGGGAAATTATAACAAAACATATAATAAACCAATGTATGTTGGGTTCAGTATTCTAGAATTATCAAAATTACAAATATATGAAATGTATTATGACACATTACAACCACATTTTTTCAAGATAGAATTTCTTTACATTTAATGTATACTGATTCAATGTTTTTAGAAATTAAACGAGATGAACCCTGTCGAGATTTATTTGAAGAAATTAAAAAAAATTAAAAATTAAATAAATTAATAAATGAATCCGGAGAATTATTTACATATAAAGATGAAAAACCTAGGAATCCAATATTGAGTGTTGTTGCTATTAGATCAAAACAATATGCATTAAAAATGATCAAGGGTGAAGAAAATAAAAGTAAAGATGTTAAAAAATCTGTAAGTAAAAAAATAAAATTTAGTGATTTTAAAAATTGTGTTGAGGGTAAATGTGGGAAACAAGTTGAAATAATTCATAATCTTAGATCAAAAAGTCATGAAATTTATCTTGAGAAATCTTTAAAAACAACATTGGATAATTATGATGATAAAAGATGGATTATGGATGATGGAATTACAACTCTTCCACATTGACATTACTCAATAAAAAATTTTAATAAAGAAGATTCAAGCAGTGATGGATTTTAGTTTTTTCATGTTTAGCTTTGTAAGCTTTTGAAAGATATTTATTACAAGATTCACAAAAATATTTTTCTCCAATTACCATATTTTTAAAATTAAAAAAATTAGAAATTATAAAATTATGAAATTATGAAATTTAAGAAATTTATTTTTATCATCCTGTAGTCAAATAGTGTGTTTTTAAGCGTTTCCAGCGAGCACCCATAATGAGGAATTGAAGACTTGTGAAAGTTTCTAATATTCCATATTTACCAAAGTCATAGATTTGGAAAAATTGGAAAATTATAAAAATTGTAAATTTGAGAAATTCGGGTATCTCGGGTATCTCGAGTAAGGTTGAGAGCAGGAAACGCTTAAAACCATATTACTCACCTACATAGTATCAGTAAAACCAGTTTCGTTTATGTGTTTTCAGTTAATCTTTAATGATCTTGCCTTTTTACTATCGTTTTATCTATAGTTATTGTCACTGGTAACCATATTGGAACTGTATAACTGCTACAAATCAACTGGCAAATTAGATTTATTTTCAAAACTGGTTCCAGTATGTAAATGATTACAAAAGTTTGTTCTTCATATTTGGAAAAAGCTCTTCCATCTTCATCAAGAATGAGTCCGTATCAACAGTGACGATATTGATCTCACAATTAAATTGTTAACGATATTTTTCCATGTCCCTATACTGAAGCTCAAACATACGAAGTTTTGACATATCCAAGACCGATTGAACTATATATCACAGTCGATCTAAACATATTGTCAGGATTTAAAATTGCAGCAATCAGATCATCGTCGATTTTTATAGATTTTTTAAAAGTAGGGTTTGAGTTATACGTTACCAGTGTTTTATCAGTAATGCAAAGACGCAAATTCATTCTCTTTTTCAGATTTTCTACTGTTTTCTCATACAAGCTATTATTTTATCTAATGTGTTTGCACTTTTGGCTCTTAATTCTGTGTATATATCTATATATTTCTTAAAAATATTCGACTTTTGAACATTACGCTCTATTTACATGAGTGACATTAACATCTAGAGACAAGTATGATTAAAAAATTATTTTTAGGATAGTTTATCAACAACAACTTTTCAACCTCAGACCGCTCAGGTTTCATTTTCACAGCAGCAATAAGAAAATCATCCAAAGAATCGTGAAACTCAAAAGTAATTTCAAGACCTACTTCAAGAGTGTAACCATAAGACAATGACTCAAGATTCAAAGTCGAACATTCTACCAAAATATTTTCAAAACCATCAAGTATCCAACTAAACTCTCCACAAGGTTGAGTTAAAGCTCAACAGTATAAATTATTAATATCTATATAAAGCAACTCGGTGCTTTCATCCGTTTTAACAAAATTTGTTTTCACAAAAGTAAGACCTCATCTAATACCACCATCATAAAAGCTCAACATTTCATTTTCAGTTATTTATTCAATTGGTTCATCCAAAGACATAAATGCAGATGACCAAGACATTCCAGGAATACCAAAATAGTTCAAAGATTCTAACCTATTGTGTACTATCGATTTTGCCCTGAATTGCTAGAAAAAGTCAGCCAAAAGAAAACAATCAAGTTTCAAATAAATTTTCATATAATAAAGAAAATTTCTACAATTGGTATCATTCCAAATCACTTGAGTTTTCTCATATTCAGCTTCAGTGATTACTTTCCATATTGGCGGTAACTCATAGGTTTCATGAAGAACATCCAAACAGGCCACAAAGTTATAATGAAAGATACCCTTTTTATCCACAGTAGTTCCAGTAAAAGCAAATCGCATCAAAGGTAAAGTTTTCAAGGTTTTAACGGCCTTAGCTAAAGAATCATTAACAAATCGATACGAATCGATGAACCTAACACTTATTTTTCACAAGTGAGCAATTAAAGAGATAGATTTTTCAGTCGTTATCGGTATATAACCTAAAGCCCAATTTTTAAATTTACTTAAATCATATTTAAGAATATGGTGCATGTCATATTTTTCAAGTTGTGGAAAATAGGCAAAACCTTATTAATTTGCAATCTTTGCAAGCAGCACCCAAGTATTCCCATGTAAAGTGATTATGATCCCGTGCATGATCAACAATGTCTTTCAGATAAAGATAACATTATTAAATTGTTGTTGTAACACTGTTAACTGTTTCATTGGTTACCTTCCCATTTTGTAGTAATATGGGAGAAATTTAACAGTGCTATATCTTCTAATCAAAATTATTAACTAGCAAAATACCTGCTGAAATCTGTAAATGAAATTGGTGGTGTACACTATCCTTAGGTAAAACAGATTCGAAATGTGCGTATTTTACAAACGGAGGTGTTACAGTTTTGGACCAATCGGTAAATTTAATAAATTTGTTTTCAGGGAAAGTATAAAGTGTAGTTCCTAATTGATTCCGCTTACATAATATCTCGTGTTTTTCTAATGCAATATTTTCTCTAAAACCGTTAAAACACCTTTCACTCTATAACGATGAATAAATTTTTTTCAACGAGAATATTGATGCGATTCTTGTCTTTGTGAGTAGAATTTTAATTGTTTTTCGGCGTTCGTCACTCAAAAAAAGCTATTTAAGGAAAAAGTGAAGCTACAACTTGTTGTCACAACCAGGTGGAATACGATCGTTCATAAGATCACAATTTTCATCCGATACTTTGACCCTATTTAAGCAGCATTAAGCAATCTTTATGAAAAAGAAAGGTTTAAAAAATCAACATAGAAATGCTAAAATCTCTAGTAGACATCCTCATACCCGTTGAATTGGCAGTTTTGGAATTGGGAAAAAGAGATGCATCTCTTTGCAAGGCTATGATATCTATTCAGTTTGTACTAGAAAAAATAACTCAAAGCTCTTCCGCTATAAGCGTAGAATTATAAGAGAACATAAATGAATGTATAGATAAAATATTGGACGAAACTCGTTTTGTTCTCATCAAGTGCCTCGATACAGCTTCAGTTCCACGAATTTCCATTCTGAAATATGCATCTAAATTAATGAAACGCTTTTTTGTGACAGCTGAGACAGTAGGTAGTTAGGGACACACTGCGCCCACACACAAAAGTCCCAGTAGCCCCTTACCCCCCTCCCGCCGGCGACGGATTAAGTTACGTAATTATGTAATTAATCTCTGATTATCTTGATTAAATAATTATGTAATCAAGATAATTAATTTTTGTGTGCGCACATTGTTTTTGAAATAATTTTAGCGCATTTTTTAAATTCAAATTTTGGCGCGTATTTTTGAAATTCAAAATTTTTGGCGCATTTTTTTAAAATTCAAATTTTTGTATTTTAATTTTTTATGTAATTATTATTTTAAGTTAAGTTTTCAAGATAAATTTTTAAATAGAATTTTATCGATGAATTTTTTATACATGATTTTACAATGAAATTTTTAACATAATTTTTAAGTTAAATTTTTAACATAATTTTATCGATGAAATTTTTAACATGATTTTTAATATATAATTTTAAATATAATTTTGAAAGTAAAATTATAAAGTAAATTTTATAATATATTTTTTCAAAGAAATTTAGTGTTAACAAAATAATAATAATTAAAAGATGGCATCAATATTTTTGCCTATTTTGGAAAAGAAAATTGCTTCTTTCCAATTTGAAAAATCTTTTGTCTAAAAAAGGTATGTGGATGATATTTTTCTTTTATTTGAAAACCAAAAACATGTAGAACCGTTTTTGCATTTTATGAACAGTTTACATAAAAACATTGTATTCACATGTGAAACGGAGAGAAAGTCATCAACTGCGTTTTTAGATTTGTTAATTCAACGCAAAGATAAACATTATGAGACAGAGATTTATAGAAAACCAACTGATACTGGTATTTATACTTCTCCAGAAAGCTTTTGTAAATTTAAGTATAAGAGAAATACGGTGAAAGGATTAATTTATCGTTCATGGTCTTTATCTTCTACTTTTGCTAATTCGGTAAAAAGTGTTGATAAATTGGTTGAGTTGTTGATAAAAAATGGGTATTCTAAGTCATTTTTATTGTTGATGATAAAAGAGACTGTTGATAAATTGATTAAAATTCCTAAGGATCCATGTTTTGGAAAGTCTGAGTGTAATTTGTCAAATGGGTGTGAATTGAGTGTTGATCTAAATAATAGTAAAAATGGATATAAAAAATTGAACCTAAATATGTACTCTGAAGGTTTTACAAATTATAAGAGGAAGTTGGGTAAACTGATAGGAAATTTAGAATATAAGATAGTCTCTAATTCGTGTAAGGTACGCAATATATTTATTAATAAATCAAAAACTCCGATTGGATTGTGTTCTGATCTCGTTTATCAATTTACATGTAATGGGTGTAATGCCACATACATTGGAGAGACTTCCCGTCATCTCTGTACTCGAGTTCAAGAGCATTGTCGATTGAAGGGTTTGACCAATATTAGTGAGCACAATAGAGGCTGTAAAAGTGAAATAGGAATGTCTAATTTTAAAATTTTGTTGAAAATTTTTAATAATTATTGGGAACGCGTGATATGTGAAGCATTGTTGATAAGGTCATTGGATCCAAAGATTAATCTGCAAAGTGCTGTGGCTACAAATGTTTTAAGTGTTTTAAAATAGTTTACGTATGTTAAATCATGTTTATGTATTGTTTTTTAAAAAAAACTTTTATTTAATATTATTAAAATAATTGAAATTTTAAATTAATTAAAAGTTATTTGAATATATTTTATAAATATTTATTTATTACAAAATTAAATTAATAAAAAATAATTTGTTTTAATTAAATTTTAATTCATAATATTTTTAGTTGGTTTTGAGTACCTGAAGATGATAGTTATGCTATCGAAATATATCGTACGAAAAGTTTTTTATTGTTGTTATCTTTTAATTAAATCGTTGTCAAATTTATTTAATTATTTATTATTAATAATAATAATAATAATAAAAATAATAATAATAATATTAATATTAATATTAATATTAATATTAATAATAATAATAATAATAATATTAATATTAATAATAATAATTCAACCAATTAGAAACTTAATAAAAAAACTAATTTTCAACACATAAACATATAAAATAAACACGTCAAAAGATCAAAAATTTATTTAATTTACATCATCACAAATAAGTTTATACTAAGCTCTTCTTAACTCAGCCAACAAAATATGTACAACTTCTTTCTTCTTGTAGTCCCTGCAGCATCTGCATCTAAATGGACAAGTCAACATTGAGGGATCTGCACAAACAATGCACTCATCTAGACATGTCAAACCAGTTCCTTGAACAGATTCATAATGCATCCGTACAATTTCTTCGATGTTGATTCCTGTCATTTTATAGATCCGTGTAGCCAAATATTTAGGAGCACAATACAAAAGCTTGTTCTTCATATTCGGAAAGAGTTCTTCCATCTTCATCAGTATTGTTTCAGAATTCAATCAATCTAAACACAATCAGTACTTAATAAATAATCTAGTATTTCTTCGTCGGTATTAAGATTATTAATTTTAAGTTTTATAAAATTAAATATTTCTAGACTGTTGCATTCCAGTGTTTTTATCCCCATGACAACAACTTTTCCGCTTGCAAATACATTCACACAAGTCTTAATACTGGAAACAGTTCCGTTTCGTAAATGTTTTCTGTTTTGGTAGACAAATCATACAAGTTGATTCGACAACCCATGTCAATGTTCAAAGATAATGATTGAATTTGTAAATCTTGAATCTGATATTTAAGATCCCCTTCCTGTAATGGTCTCTTGCAACCCATTATCCTGCATTCTCCGCTCTTGAAGAATAAGATTGGATATTTTCCATTTCTATCCACTACATGTTGAAGTTTTTCGATCGGGAACTTCATTCCAGAGACTTCACATCTTTCTCTATTATTAATATTACTAATCATTTTCAGCTATCTATCAAATTATAAACCAATTAAATTAAATTAAATTAAATGGAATTAAAAAATGATGCAGTATATCAAATTGTAGGGTCAAGTGGGAGCGGTAAAACTTTATTTGTATGTAATTTATTTCAGTCAAACATGTTAAAATCAAAATTCAATAAAATATATTGGCATAGAGTCGCAGACGAAGAACATGGATTGACGCAAAATCAGTTTTGTAAATTGAAAATGACAATAGTTAAGGGATTTGATAAAAACTGGTCATCTAAGTTACGTCGAGGCGATGTAATAATTATAGATTATTTGTATCAAGAAGCAAATAACGAAAAAGATTTCAATGACTTGATCTCAAAAAAATCAGTAGACATTGCGGAGTTACAGTTATTTTCATAACACAAAATTTATTTCATCAAGGAGGAAGTCATCGAACTCGTAATTTAAATGTTCAATACCTAGTTATTTTTAAAAATCCTCGCGATCAAACGATTATTGATTTCTTAGCCAGACAAGCTTATCCAAGCAATAGAAAAATTTTAATTGAATCGTTCCAAGATGCTACAAGTGTTCCCCACGGATATTTATTCTTTGACTTTACTTAACAATGAGTGACGATTTACGTATCCAAACAGATATTTTTAATGAAAAAGGTGTTAAGATTTATAAACAAAATTGAAAGCAATAAATGTTTATCAATCATGTCATTTAAAAAAGTGCTTGTCTAAAACGAAATTCAATCCATAAAGTTATTCGTAAAACCAAATCAAAAGTAAAGAAGATTCTAAAAAAGAATTTAAAGAAGAATTTAAAGAAAAAGAAGTGGATCAAATTATAAACAATAATAATTGATTGTAAATAGTAAACAGGAAATTTGAACGTAGTCTACAATATTTCAATGCATTGGTAAAGGCTCAAAATAATAAAAGAATATCTATTTTACAAGCTTCACTCCAATTGTTATTGACGAGTTGCTTGAAGTTATTGTAAATATAGTTCGAGGTAATGTAAATATTAGTAAAGCTAAAAGAGTGGTATTACAAAGACATAATAGATCCCTTTTATCATTGGTAATCACTAAAAATAGACGTTTAATGAAAAGAATAATGTATAAACAAAAGGGTGGGTTCTTGGGTTCATTAATTCCTATAGTTTTATCCGCAATTAGTGCAATTTCATCTTTAAGATCATAATGGGTTTGCAACACTCTAAACCAGATAAAGTTGATTTAAATATTTTAACATCTTGTTGTAATAATGAAGGAACCATTAACCAAAAATCCACTCAAAACAATATGGATAGGCCCAAAAGATCCAGATAGTTTTGGTGGTGAAGAAAAATTAACAAAAAGAGTGATTAATTCTAAAAATAGACTCAAAAATTGTTATCGGACCAACTCGCATATAGTTTAAATAAACCAATGTTGAAAAGATTCCCAACCAGACCATACAAAACAAGAGGAATAAATGATTTGTGGCAAATGGACTTGATGGAAATGATACCTTATTCGAGAATCAACAAGGGGGGACAAATATATTTTAACTTGTATTGATGTTTTCAGTAGATTTGCCCGTGCTATTCCAACACTAACTAAATCTGCTAATGAAATGGCCATTGCAATTAAAAAATTTTTTAAAGACGGACAACCTCACAATTAACAAACCGATTTGGGTAATAAATTCAATTAATCATTTTATTTAATTTATTTTAGGTAAAGAATTTTATAATAGCAAAGTAAAAGAAGTTATCAAAGCCAATCATTACTCAGTATTCTCGCAATTCAAAGCTTGTTATGTGGAAAGATTTAATCGAACTTTGAGAGAAAGATTGAAAAAATACTTTGTGCATCAAGGTAATTAAACTTGGATACATGTTTTACCGAAAATTATTTTTAGTTACAATCATTCGCCACATAAAGGATTAGATGGTCTCAGACCTGTTGACATTAAAGACAAAGTTGGCATTAACAACAAAGACCAAGCATTAAAGAAAGATAAAATCGATAAGCCAAAATACAAGGTTGGTGATCATGTAAGAATTAGTAAAATCAGTACTTCTCCGTTCATCAAGAATTTTGACAACAATTGGAGCGATGAAGTATATGAAATAAAGAAAATAGATACAAAACAGAATACTGTAATGTATTTAATAGCAGATCATGAGAATAAAGAAATCAGCAGAAAATTCTACGAACAAGAACTCCAAGTCATTCCAATCTCAACAATATTTAGAATTCAAAAGATTTTAAAAACCAAAAATGTTGGTAGATATAAAAAATACTACGTTAAGTGGCATGGATACAAAACTCCGACTTAGATATCCTCATCTCAATTGATTAAATAAATATTATGAAAGAAAACCAATTTTATATGATTTTGCTTAGTAATAGTTGTCCATTTATTTATCCTAATAACGAGGCTAGTAATTTTAATGTACAAATAAATTCTGTGTACTTGGATGGTGAATGGGAAGTTGATTTGATTGATTTCACTTTTGTGTATAATCCTTTTCCGTATTATAGTAATTCTTGTCTACGATATGAATCGATAAAGAGTGGCAATGAAACAAAATATTTGAAAATAAATAATCAAAATCATACTTATGAATTAATAAATCCAAAATATACCCCAGATGTTGACATATTTATTGAAAAATATGAGAATTTGGTTATTGTCTGTCGGCATGTTCCATTTAAAGTAACATTCCCCGATATTCAACATGCGTTTAGTTTTGAACTAAAATCAACATCGATTATTTGTGAAGAGGATCATTGTCGAATAAAGTTACCAAAATTTACAGATGATGGTGTTATGGAACAATTTGGGATAATTATAAGTTATGAAGAAAAATCAAAATTTGAAAAATATTTTGAAGATAATTTATTCATAAACACTTTATCAGAATTACAAGGTCATTTGTTGTCATTTAATCCTTCTCCCCTTAAAGAATTGATAATTTAAAATAATGAATTGGTCAAAATAACACTTGCAGATGATATTTCAATATATCTTTTGACACAAATTTAGCAAATTCTTTGGGATTAAAATTTTCAAACTTTAGAGAAAAAAATATACTAGGCACTAAAATTCCAAAATTATTGCATCATCATCAACAAATGTTCATTTATTCAAATATTATTGAACCAATAAATGTTGGTGATGTTAGAGTTCCACTATTAAAATCTATTTCGATTAAAAAATATGATCAAGAAGAAATTGTTCAATTAGAAATGAAGAATCCAATGTACCTCCCAGTATCGTATTCAACTATAAACATCATTGAAATAAATATTCGAGATGATAGTGGAAAATTAATTAAATTTAGCAAAGATACCAAGACACATTTATCGTTAGATTTTAGAAAAATAAATGAATAGAAAAGATTTTTACGTGAATTTACTCAGCAATAGTTGTCCACTTACATTTCCAAATAATGAAGCTGGAAAGTTTTATGTAGAATTTCCAAATCAGATTTACTTGGATGGGGATTGGGAAGTTGCTTTAACTGAATTCACTTTTGCGTACAATAATTTTCCATTTTATAATAACTCTCATATTAAATATATTAAGAGTACATTACATATTAGTTATGAATATTTTTACTATAACGATGCAAAGAATGAATATACAATTAGTCACGACTCTATATTTTATCTAGTATACATTGATGGAAATACTTTTAATATTAATTGTAAATATTTTCCATTTAAAATGTCATTTGACAGTATTGCAGAAGCTCAAAAATTAGGATTTAATAAAAAAGAAATAAATTTTGTTGAAAACTTGAATCAAATTAAAATTCCTTCAAATAATCGTAAAATAAAGTTTGATACAATTCGATTAACTATAAATTATTTTTATGATGTCGAGTATACAGATAAATTTGAAGAAAATTTAATCATTATTAATTTATCACAAATAAATGATCAATTAATGACTTTTTATCCGTATCCATTTAAATCTTGCGAAATTGAACAAGCAAGATTAGTCAAAATTGAATTGGAATATGATGTCAGTAAAGTTAAATTTAGTAAATTCTTGGCTCAAAGTTTGGGATTAAGTGAAGAATCATATTCAGAAAAGGTTATTGTTGGATTACGTTTACCAGAAATTTTGCAAGTAATCAACAAATGATGATCTATACAAATATCGTTGAACCTATTCTTGTTGGTGATGTTTTGGTACCTCTATTGAAATGTGTATGAGTTGAAAAACATAAAAAAAGGATGATCTAGTTCAAATTATAGAGAAAACCCCAATGTATTTGTCTGTATCGTCAACATATATAAACAATATAGAAATCAATATTCGTGACGATAGTGGAAAATATATATTTGGTAAAGAAAATAAAACTTTTCTTACATTACATTTTTGTAAAATAAATGAGTAATTCTGAAATTGTAAATTTTTATAGTAGTATTCAATCTGGTGGGGAATCATCATATTTTATAGGTAAAAAATATGGAACCGGTTGGTTGAAAACAATAGGTAAGTTTGCATTACCTATTCTTAGGCGGATAGTTAATTTCGGTATGAAAACGGCAAATGACGTAATAAATAATAATTCTGATTTTTACCTACTTTAAAATCAAATGCAATATCTGAAATTAAAGAATCTATACCTAGTGTTATGCAAACTTTACCTAGTGTTATAATAATTCTGATTTTTACCTACTTTAAAATCAAATGCAATATCTAAAATTAAAGAATCTTTACCTAGTGTTATGCAAACTTTACCTAGTGTTATTAATAAAGTAAGTGATGTATTTAATCGTGAAAATGAACAAAAAGGAGGGAAACTTAAACGTAGAAAGATTATGAAGAAACATATAAACAAAAGAATGAGAGGATTCGGAACTATATTTGAAAAATGATTAGTACAAAATCTGAATTATGTCTTTTTGATAGACCATTCCCTCAAGCCGCTATAGAACATGGTTCATTTGAAGATTTTTTCCCAATGAATTCAATAACTGATACTGGTACCTCTTCTATTCAATTTTACATTAACGGATCCCAAACAGAATATTTAGATTTGAACGATACTTTGTTATATATTCAGTTGAAAGTTGTAAATAGCTTAGGTAAAAATATTACACAAGAAGCTGACGTAACAGCAAACAATTTCTTTATTCAAAGTCTTTTTAAAGACGCTGAATTAGTTTTTAATTTTACCAAAATTGAAGGAGCAAATGATAGTTTTGCACACAAAACCCTAATTGAAACTATTATAAATTATAATCAAGATACTAAACATACATCTTTAGAGGGAATGGGTTACACTGAACATGATCTTATGCGAAAACATGGATTGCAAAATCAAAAGCATTTTCATTATGTTCCCCACTCCAATTTGATTTCTTTGATCAACCCAAATATTTGTTACCAGGTGTTAGTGTCCAAATTAAATTAACAAGAACAAATCCAGAAAAAAGTACTAAATTTGTACCTAAAATAGTATTGCTAGATGCAAAATTAATGGTTAGAAGAGTTCGTGTTGAACCTTCTGTTTTAGCGGGTCATCAAATAGTTATTGCTACAAGAAATGCAATTTATCCAACGCGAAGCAAAGAAGTTGTTCAATTTTCTTTACCTATTGGATCTTCTTCTTTTTATAAGAAACAAATATTTGATGATTGACGATTACCTAATTTTATCCTTGTAACTTTCCAGGGAAATAAAAGATTTAGTAGTTCTTTTTTAGATAAATTTACTATGTTTAATCAATTTAACGTTAAGTCAATAACTTTAAGTAAAAGAAGTGATTATCGTGAAAAATATAGTCAAAATTTTGAAAATGATAATTATAGTACAAGTTATATGCAAAGTATTGTTAGGAATATGGGATATCATAAAAAAATTTGAATTGTGGTATAAATATGTCAGACTTTAGAAATAGATATCCCTTTTTTACATTCGTATTCTCGCCAGATTTCGATCTTAATCAAAGTCAGTTACCTCAAAGTGGAAATTTACGATTGGATATAAAATTTGAAAATCCATTAACTGAATCTGTTTCAGCACTTGTATATGGATTTTTTGAAAAAGAAATTCAAATCACATCAAGCCGTACAGTACTTGTTTGATTGATTTTGTTTGACAAAAATTGTTGAACAAACTATAAACCAAAGTATTATTAGTTATAGTTAAAAAATGAAGTAAGTAATTTAATTAATTAGTTAATTTAATTAATTTTAGCTCTATTCAGATACAAACTATTGCTAAAAAACTAATTGGGAAAAATTTTATTGGTGTTTTTCCGTTGGACAAGATTCCATATATCAATATCAACAAAGCTTTGATTGTAAATACTCAATCATCTAATCTCGGTGGAGAACATTGGCTCGCAATTTACGTGAAACCAGATAAAATATATGTATTTTATCCGATGGGATTCTATTATCCCCCTTTATTGATATCAAAACTAGAATCAATGTTGATGCCACTTAAATACAATCAAATTCGATATCAAAATCCGTTGACAAAAACTTGTGGCCAACATTGTTAAGCTTGGCTAAAACCAATGAAATCAATGTTCTCTAAATATATCTTTATTCTATCATTGTGTTTATTTCCTAATGTGATTTTGTGTACATGTTGATTGGTAATCTGTGTTGTTTGATATAAGTGCGGATGTGTGGATGTGTAGGTATGTTGATTTTGATTGGTCAAAAAAATAAATGCACACATTTGAATATAATGATAAACATTTTTACAATTGGTCATAATTTACCAACGAGTTTAATTTGTAAGTATACTTTTTTTAAAATTTTTTATTATTATGTAATTTAGAAAATGAATAACAACAATAACTATAATTACGAAAATTTATCAAGTAATTGAAATTTTATATTAATTTGCATTTAATTTATAATTTAGGAAATCAACAAAATGATGGAATTTAAGTAAATTTTCATATTTTTTTTAGAATTTGATCAAATTTTATCTTTAGGCTACACGAATTATCCTCAATTTGTAGATGGATATCAAAATACAAATTTGAGAAAGATTATAATTTTGATTAAATTGATATAATTTTACTTTTAGGTCATAATAACATCCAATTCAATGAATGAAATTATCCTCAATATATTGTTGGAGTAAATCAATATGGGAATAATTTAAGTAAGATTGTAATTTTAATTAAATTAAAGAAATTTTATTTTTAAATTATTTTGGGTCAGAACACAAAAAGCCTTGAAAATTGTTTAATACAGCACGAAAACCCAGCACCAAGATAACTTAAAATACTACATACAACACCAACTAAACATTTTAAAATCTGAGAGAATATAAATAAATATAAAATCAAAAAACATAAAAGTAAAATAAAATAAATACAAAATGCATCAAGAACTACACGAAATTTACATAAAAAATAACATAATAATAAGAAAATTTGACTGTAAAATGACCATTTATATAAAAATAAATGAATTAAATGAATAAAAATAAAATATTTTTGGCTGAATAAATTTAATTAAAAATGGTAAAAATAAATTACCAATTTAAATTAAGAAAATAATAAAAATTTAATTTAGATAGCACAAATAATTTCAAGGTCAAATTTGTTTAATCGCAATAAAAATAACACGCAAGGTTAAGGTCAAATTATAGGTATATATACTGATGTGTTTTGACAAATTTTCAACTTAAATTTGGTGCAAACTTAATTTCAATCTTATTTTGTAATCTTATTTTTCAACAGTAGTTCTAGTCTGATTTGAGTTAGTGTGCGTAACTAACTGAGAGCCGTGCATTCAGGCAATTAACACTGGTAAGTTTTTTGTCTGAACCCGTTAACTCTCAGATAGTGTTCGGGTATTGATTTATATGATTACTGCTATGTGAAATTATGAAGTGTTATGAATTAATGCCATATGAATTGTGATCAAGCCATTTTATGAATTACCAATTTGCCGAATGAATTTATCGACAATGTATGCCAAATAAATATTTTAAAGCCAACCATTTTGTGCATTGAAACTTTTACTCAACTGATATGGTAAAATTTATTTTTTCCTTTTTCGGCCCACAGCCAAAACATAAAGCAATGAAGTAAAATTACACGTAACTATCGAACTGTGTAAGTAAACCTAGGAATAAGGACGAATCCCTACACAAAAATTTGTTAATAATAATGATAATAGTAAGGATAATGATAATTATAATAATAATAATAACAATAATAACAATAATAACAATAATAACAATAATAATAATAACAATAATAATAATAATAATAATAATAATAATAATAATAATAACAAATATAACGGTGATGGTAGTAATAAGAATAATAATAAATGTAATAGCAGTAACAATTAATAAAGATAACACATATAATAGGAACAATGATTACACTAGTGACAATAATAGTAGACATAGTAGTTATAATAGGGATAAGAGTATGAGAGACACGGTGTAGATATTGAACGTAACAAAAGGTTTACAGGCTATAGAAAAATCATCAACACGGACAACGATAAGAAGGACTAAGCGAATGGACATAAAGATAAGTGATATGAGAGTATAGGTTAACATTTGAAGGAGATAGGAGAATAATGGGACCTAAAAATCGAAATCAAGCACAGGCCTTCTATCGGCAGCTTGTTGGACCCATGAATCGTTCGGACAATTATAGCATAGCAATAGCGCTCACTTTTTGCGGACGATCCACCCACTCAAACACAGTTTCAACGTTGCTTAGCAACGGGTGCAAAGTGGTAAGCGAAAGAATATTTGTATGGGGTTGTCTGGGTAACAACCATATAGCTTCAAAATATCAACAGTCAGAAACCCACCAATTATAATAACATCAACCATCAATTCAATGAAGGAAATTATCCTCAATATAATGTTGTAGAATATAATTTTCAAAATTTAAATTCCAGTAAGATCTTAAATTTTATTAAATCTATTTTAATTTATTATTAAGTTATCTCAATTGCCCACAAATTAATCAAATTCCTTCCCAAAATTTTGGAGGATATAATTATCAAAATTCAAATTTAAGTAAGGTTTTCATTTTTATTAAATCCATTTTAATTTAAAGCTATGCAGAAAATTATCAAACAAACACTACGCATGTAAATAGCGAATCAAGTATTAATTTTAATTTATCAATAAATTTAATATATTTATAGATTTAGAAAGAAATTTACCAATCTCAGATTGTGAAGAGGGCGATGAAATTAATGAACGAAAATGTATGTTTTAATTGTTTTTTATTATATAATATATTTTTTAAAAGATATATTTTTATCGAAAAAGAAATAAAATAGCTAATACTTAAACTGTATAATAACTGCAGGTAGATGTTCTTTCAAACTTCTATTGTGTTAATGAACTGGAACAGGTGTAAACTGACAACTAGTTTTCCACTGTCAGACAATAATATTTCCTAGTGAGTACATCACACAGATATGATGAACCAGTTAAGAAAACTTCAGAAATTGACCATCATCACTAAACTTTCAAAGTCAGCATCAACTGAAATTCAATCCGGTATGATGAGGGTAAGAGCATTTTTATAATCCATGTAGAATCATTTGTGCTATTTTCATTTTCTCGGTCTCGGTCATGGACTTCATCTTTATAAACCGAATGAATCGGAACTATTTTTATGATAAATACTCAAGTCATCACCATACTTCGCATTTTAGGGTAAATTTCTGGGGAAAATTAAATTATTATTCCACCGAGTTTTGTAGAAATTGTTTTTGTTATTATTATTATTATTATTTGTTTATTATTGTGTATATTTGAAATATATAATATGAGCTTTGTCAATTATTTCGGTATAATTTGAACAATGGTGTTTTACCTTTCATTTATTAAGAAACATTACAAATTTTGACTATCGCACGTTTGAATTCCTGAGGAACTTTTACGACTTTGGCATTTATTTTACTGCTGACATGAAAGAGACAAATTATCATCAGATAACAAGGTCATTTCACGTGCACGGATGCATTTATAGTTTCCTGATTACATATGCGATCCTGATTTACCTACCAGATTAAAAGAAGATCTGAATTATCCGAAACTCAAAGTGTGGTCAGGCTCATTGAAGCCATGAGCCGTTTGCTATAAAAACTCAACGTTGCAACTTTTGAGTGGTAAGAGCCATTCAGTTTATTCAAAGGTTTTGTTGCATTAGAGATTATTTACTTTTATTCTGCTTGAAAATATATAACATCATATGTTTTATAACCCTAAACCCGAACTGAATAAACTAAACCCTAAATTGTTAACCCTAACCTAGCCATTTCTCCATCGTAGAAAAAAAGCAAAATATATAATGAAAAGTTCTAAAATCCAAAGTTAGCTTATAGCCTACCCGGAAGTCATAAAATTGTTTTAAATGTACTATAAAAAGGTTGGGAACCCCTGCTCTTGTGCGTAGGCGTCTATATTAAGGAATAATAAAATAAAAAATTTGTTTAACCTATTTAAGGTATTTCTGTCATACTCGTATTGTATTTGGTAATATTGATACTAACAAACCAAAAAGTATCACGTTAAAGAACCTCAAGAAAGTTGCATTTATATTTGATAATAATCATAAGCACCCAACTGTAAATGTGAAAATGTTTTTAATAGGCATCATTATTTTTTTAACAAAAAGAAATTTAATAAAAAAAGAAAAATAAAGAAAAACCAAAGAATTCCATTAAAAAAGAATTTATTGACTGACAAAACTCGTTCACAACAATTATGGTGCAGTTAAAATTTGCACTTCTGATTGTTAATCACTGAATTGAGATTTTTTATATGTTGTGAAATTAAATTGTAGAATGTCTTTGGTTAATTTTCACACTAAATGAAAAGGCGGAGTCAGATCAAAGTTTATATATTATTAAACAGAACACTCACACACACATACACACACACACACACATATATATATATATATATATATAAATTTTTAATAAATATGGTAACCATTCGAAGTCTATTAACCATTAAATACTTATTCATCAACAATATCATTGGACAATGCCGCAACGCTGAATTCACCAATCAAATTTAAGGTAAGAAAACCTCACTACGAAATAATTTATGTTGAATATTTTTTTTCAAACAAATATTTAAATAACAAAATGTCAACATATATTCTTTAAAGCATTTTTAAATTCCCATTGAATCCCATATTTCATAATGTGATTTCGATTCATTTTTCTTTTGACTTTTTGACATAGTTTTAAAATAAGGATGCAGAAGGCACATTTTGATATCAAATCTTTCAGCAGGGTGATAGGTAAACATTCCCTGAAATTTAAAATTTTATCAAATATATATAAGTCAATAAAATAAAACCTTTAATAGTTCAACAACTGGATCATTTACAAAAAGTTCATCGAGAACTGATTTCCAGATTGGAAAGCGCTGATGGAAATTTTGTAATTTTGACAGACCTCTCCATTCTTTATCTGATGGCGTTCCAAGTACTCGAAAAATTGCAAACAACTGACCGATCTCGGAATCTCCGAGAAATATTTTCCTCCTCAGCTTTAATTCAGCAATTACACAGCCAACTGACCAAATATCTATCGGGCACGAGTACAGGTTTGTCTTCATCAATAATTCCGGAGCACGATACAAGAGACTTACAACCTTTTGCATTAAATAAAGATTTACTTTATATATATTGAAAGATTACTTCTTGAGTTAAAATCTTGAGACCTGTTCCATAATATCGAGCCAAGCCAAAATCGGCGAGTTTGATAATCTTACTTTTAACATTAACAAGAATATTTTGCGACTTGATATCTCGATGAAGGATGCCTTTGTTGTGACATACCTCTAACCCTTGTAAAATTTGATAAGCAAAGTTTATTCTGGTTCTCTCATCCAATTCATTCTTTTTGATATATTTTTCTAGATCTGCGTCGAGGTATTCAAAAAGCATATAGACCTTGGATCCAGTCAGTAAATAACTTTCTAGTGTGACAATATTTGGATGGTTCAACAATTTTAAAAGACCTATTTCTCTTAATGTCGTGTGATTATTCACATCATCCTCAAAGATCTCTTTGAAGGTCTTTAAAGCATAAATTTTTTGATTTAATTTTGATTTAACTTTATGAACTTGTCCATATGTACCTAAACGTTGGGTTTAAACCTCAAGTCATTAAAAATAAAAAAATTCACCTTCGCCTAGTTTTTCCAATTTAACGTAATCCGAAATATTTAATGACATTATTAGATGTAATATCAAAAATATCAAAATGTTATTATTTAAACAAATTTATTTAATTATGATTAATTTTGAAAGTTTAATTGATTTAAGATTAATGATTTAAACAAAAAATTAGCATTCATTTATATTATGCCGAATTTTATTTCAACTTTTTAACTGAATTCTGATAAAAAAATCAACGGACTCCATAATTAGTATATTTTTAAATTCCCATTGAATCCCATATTTCATAATGTGATTTCGATTCATTTTTCTTTTGACTTTTTGACAAATTAATTTTATTTAAATTTTATTATTAACTATTTTTAAAATGATTTCAATTTGAGTTTTTAAAATTAAAATTTTTATTGTAGGTATTTTGTTTGGGGATCCCCGTTGTTAATAGTTTTTTAAAAATTTATTTCTTGCAAAATATACCAGCAATTATTACTTTGTAAGTGATCATTTTAATTCTATATTTGAAAAAGTTATCGTTTTCTTTCTTAAAAAAAATAAATTTATAATTGTGAATTTTATTGTAAAATTTACAAAGTTATATGAATAGTTGTTTGGCTGTTGTTATTAGAAGGTTAAATTTTTTCCTTTTTTAAAATATAAATGTAATATTATCCGATGAAAAAAGAAACAGCAAAGAAAAGAAATTTCTTTGGAAATATAAATTATGAACTTACTGATTTGAAATATACTGATTGCTCAGTGAAAACAGGAAGATCTATAGATATTGATAAGTGGCAATAAACGAATGAAAGCCAATTAAATAGTCTTTCATTTCAAAGTTAAGTTCGATATTGTCATCATATTCAAGGTGTTTTAATAGAAATAAACAAAAAAGATAGATAAATGTTACAGCAAAGTTCTACAAAATCTTTACTTTCATTAAACAGAGTTTTTTCAAAGCCAAATGATTTTCTCATGGACTTTTTCCAAGATCATTCCGTTTTCCAAGTACCAATCCAAGTACTGGCCTTCAATCACATAATTATTCACATCTTCTTGGGTTTGAATAAATTTCTCGGTTGTTACGTACTCGTCATGATTGTTTTCCATTTGCCATTTAGATTTCCAACTTTCCGAGATCTTAACTTATTTCGTATTTTTAGAAGAAATAGGACTCCAAATTTAAATTTTCTCCCCTCGAAAGTAATAATAAATCATGATCTCCAATTATTAATTTCCTTCCGAGCTTGTCTCATTCTGGAATAAATACTTCTATTAATAATGGTTGACTGAAAGCGTTTATATTTATATTCAATACAAAATTTTGCATTTTATCTGTTTTAGGGTTCTTGGAATCTAATAATTGTCTTTGATTCAACAAGAAACTGAATACTTTATTCCTATTAGCAATATTTTCATTCCATAACTCATTTGCTTTCTCTAGGTTTTTCAAGATATTCGTGGTATGACTCGCGGGGGTTTGAGACATCAACCTTCATGAATTCGTCTCTTTCTTGGGGTTAGGTGGTTTTTATTTCCTTAATTTATTATTTTTAAAAAACAAACTTCGCCATAACCCTCGTGGGAACATTAAGATTCGGGATCGAGGCTTGAGATGGCCGAAGTCCGCCGATAATGTTAAATATGAAAAATATTAAAAATGAGCAGTCGTTATTTAAACCGATTTATGTTTTTCATGTATGTGAAATGTATTTACTGGTCAAACCAATAGATTACAATAAATTACAATCAAGTCCTATTGAAATAGTGGAAACAAGATACAATTACTGGATAGAAGAATTCACCAAAGAAGATCAAGAAGTTATTAATACATTATTTGTTCGAGTCAACAACCAGCTTATGATGAATAAAAACGGGTCATTTATAGGTGGGCCACCCATAGAAGTTTTTAGATGAAGAAAAGAACCAAATTCCATTTAATCAATTGTTAAATGGGAACTGAAAATTCGTATTCAAGGTTATAAAATAGCTCCAAGTACAATCATATTACCTATATTTAAGATTGTTAGTGGAAATTTGTTTTGAAATTAGTTGTGCATGTTATTATATTTAATAAAAGTTTTAAACGAAAAAGTTCTTGTTGTTATGATTTGGTTGTCATAATAATAATAATATTTCAATTTAAAAATATAATAAATTTAACCATAAGTTTCTTTAATGTTAGTAAACATTAATTACCGCGGACGTGTTTCATTAAAAATTATATGAAATTTCCTTCAGGCAAACCACAACAAATTTAAAATAAAAATAAAGATTATACAATAATATTTTTCAAGTCAGGCTAATGTCGAATAATGGTTTGTAATAAACTTCTTGAAAGCATACATTATGATATTAAAGATGTTAAACTACAATCACTATAGATATCAAACAAAAAATTAACTTGCAATATTTATCAAAGAAAACCAAATGTATATATGAACCAGAAATATTCCCTGGATCCCAACTTGTAGCTTATAAACCATTGTGTGTAAATTTATTTTGTAGTGGGAAAATCGTTTTAATCGAATTAAAAACTCTAAATTATAAGTTGATTATTCAAAAGATTAAAAAAGATGTAAAAGAATTGATAGGTTCACCATCACTATAAATATTGTAACTTTTAACAATCATTTCATATTACAATGACAACTTTCAGAAGCAATTTACAGAAACTGTAAATTACCGAAGTTGATTAGAACGAGCAAGATAAAAAAGACAGGGGCTCTAAGCTCAAATTGAACAAATTGGTAGTGTACAAAATAAAGAACGAGATGAATTGAATCACATGAGAAATAACATGGTCGAAGTACATGGGAAAATGTGAAAAGGAGCAGGGTAAGAAATGAAAGCAGAAATTTCAAGAAAATGTCCAAGAATTGAAAGAATTGCTTTAAATATGGACAGCTCCCCATGAGCGGAAGTTGTATCAGCAGATCAAAACACAAAAGGAGTCTATAAGAGAACCTCAAGCTACGCTAAACCAACAAGAAAGAAGGTAAGAAAATTTGATAGAATTCACGAAGATCAAGGTAAACAAAGTAGTAAAAGCGCAGAAGTCACTTAGAAAAGCAGAAGAATTAAACGAAAAAATCGAACTAAAGCAGCAATTAGAGCACGCAGAACGAGAAGTGAACATATATAAATGTATGTGCGGTCAAAGAGACTTAGCCTTGCACAGACATAAAATGTTTTTGGGAAGCGAAAAGCAGAGGCTCAAATCAAACATCAATAACATGCAAACTGAAATCAAGAAGGGAAGAAACTCAAGAGAACACGAGAACACACTATTAGAAACAGGAGTAGTTGAAAAGATCTGATTGTGAACTAACATTGACTTCTGCAACGGGGAAACCAATATGTCAATTAGATTATGCAAAATTATTGGTGGGACGAGTTCGCGTTGAACCCAGTGTATTAGCCGGTCATCAACTTGGGCTTAATTCTAAATATGCAACTTATCCATTAAAAACTAAGGCAATTGTTTCATTTGCTATTTGTCAGGATGAATCATCTTTCTATAAAAACAAATGTTATATTTGTAAGATTTCAATCTGAAACTCAGTACAGTGGATCATACACGGCATCGAGTTCCTCTTTCAAACATTGTAATGTTACTTCATTATCATTGTCAAAACATACAAATTATAGATAAACATATATTCATGATTTCGATAATGATAATTATTGTGCTACATATATGCAAAGTATAGTGAGAAATATTTGTTTTTTGGATAAAAACTTGAATTGTTGTATAACACTTTTAGAATTTAAAACCAAATATCCGTTCTTCACTTTTGCTTTGGCCCCGGATTTTGATTTGAATCAAAGTCTATTACAACAAAATGGAAATCTGCGATTAGATATCAAATTTTCAAAAGCTATAACCGAACCAATACATGTTATAATATACGGTGTATTTGAAAATGAAGTACAAATTACTGCTAATAGAACTGTGTTGGCTTTAACATTGTTGGTTTGATCATAAATGAAGTAAAAAAATGAAGAAATTTGTCATGGAGTAAGTTTACTTGTAAGTAATGCTATTATTACAATATTTGTGTTCAGATAAATCGAATTGCTACTCAAATATTGAGTAAAGAGTTTCTACCCATTAGACAAAACCCCCTATTTAAAAATTAATCAAGCTATAATTGTCAACACAGATTCATCACATCTTGGAGGAAGACACTGGATTGCAGTCTATGTAAAACCAGATAGAATATATGTTTTCGATCCAATGATTTTCTATTACCCTCCTCTATTGATCAAAAAACTAACTGTGATTGGTGTCCTCATTGAATAAAACAAAGTTCGGTTTCAACACCCGCTATCTATTACTTGTGGTCAACATTGTCTTGATTGGCTAATGTATAAACATAATAATTAAATATGTTTTGAAAAATTACTTGTTATTTCATTGATATTCGATTTGATAATATTAGAGAATTATGTATTATGGATGTGGATAATATTTTAGAGCCTATACATTGTTTTTAGATTAATTCGAAATTCATGAAAAATACTCGAAAACAATGAAAAATGAAAATATTTATTATGTTAATGATAAAAGAAAGAAAGTATCAAAAATTAAAGAAAGGTTTCCCGAATTTACGATTAATAATGTAGCTTTTCAAAACCCTTGAGAGAATCCCGAAAAATATTCACTGTATTTATGGAAATCATTTAAATTGTGAGTATCAAAAAAGCTTATTGGGCGCAATACTCTAGTTATCTATTTAAATAAATGTTTTATCACTTTTTTATACAATCATAGATTATACCCCTATAGAGGACCGTTACATATTCTCATAATATACAGTAAAAATGATTTACAATGGGTTACTTTCTACAAGTGGATTCCAATCAGAAATTGTGGTCCTAAAGAGGACAAGTACACTTTCTCATAATAAATCTGAAATAAAATTGTTTTGGACCAATCACTAAAAACCAAATATTTATTTTGTGGCATCGTGTACATTGTAGTACCGAGCATATTTTTGCTGCAAATTGCTTTATGTTTTTCAAAAACCTTATCTTTTCTAAAACCATTCAGACATTTTTCGCACCACTTCCACTGAATACGTAAATGGAAGCTTCACTCTATGTCCGCAGCGCTTAATTTACGTTTCGCAGAGGGTAAAATTGATCTATAGTCATAATGAAAGTATTTTTTTTAATTTCTCTCATTGTGTTCGTGTGTGTGTCAACGCCATTTTATAGGAACTTTCAAATTTATTATTATTAATATTAATATTATTATTATTATTATTGTTATTATTATTATTATTATTATTATTATTATTATTATTATTATTATTATTATTATTATTATTTTAAATCAGAAGCAAAATTTGTTTAACACATTTATTTACATATTAAAATCCAAGAGCATATCTTGCATTTTCTAATCGCCATATTGAGGAATAAATATTGTTCTGGTCAACTTTAAATCTTTTTTGTGACATACCAGTTTTCATTCTCTTTGAACATGATTTCTTGAAAAGCATCATAAAATCTAGCTTGACAAACATTGAAAAACACTGTATAAATATCTTTTTTAAACTTCGACATCGTCTGTTGACAAAGTTGTCATTAGATGTGGATAAGGTGTTTTGGATAACTTCACCACATTTTTTAAATTAATTTCTTGCGCATCTTCTAGGAAATACATTTTGAAATTATGAAAAAGCTGCTCTGGTTGTAGATTTATTGGTTTCTCAGCATTCTTATTTTCAATTATTTTCTTAGTCATTTTAAAAGTATGACTAATTTTATTGATCATCATGCTTTTATAACAAAGGGTGACCAATCAAAAACGTTCATCTGTGTTGCCTTTACCTTGTTTAAATTGCATTACTATTGCATCTATCTTTGTTTAAATATTTTTAATAAAAATTGTAACTATAAAAAAATATTAATGTTTATTCTATTTTTATTAATTTTTCTTTTACAATACTTTGATTAAAAAAATGAATTTTAGTTATTTTAATAAAATCTATTTACAATAAATCAAAACCAAGAAAAACAAAATAAATACATTTATTACATCAACTAAAACTATTGATTACAATCAACGGATGTTTTAAATTTCTTTAGTTCTGATTTTAATACCCAAATAAGGTATTTCCTTCTGCGTTCTAGGTAGGCATCGCATTCATATGCACAAATTGTGCAATTATCAACCTTCGGTAGGTCTTGGTTTGTGTCCCGTAGATATTCTAGGAGAACCACTTCTAGATCAATTCCTGTAGCCATAAATATACGAAAAGGAATTATCTCTGCCTCACAGTATATCATCCCTGAAAGTATCTTTGTAAATATCTCAGTCATTTTTTCAATGAGGATTGTCATTAATTTTTCTAAAATTTGAATAAATTAAAATTGAAAATAAATAAATAATAATTTACAATTTTCAATAATATCCGTCATGTTGAACAAATAAATGAAATTACAAATGAAGTTGTTATGATTATTTACAAAATTCAACCAATCGCATGAAAACCTTAACAAATTTATCAGTGAATGAGTTGTAATCTAAATTTTTCAATCCTAACACAACGACCTTTCCGCTACTGAAAATGTTAACACACACAGGGTTATAATGTAATAGTCTTAAAGCGGGGAATAATTCGGGTTCAAACTTGCAATTGGTTTTTAAGACAATTTGTAAAGATTAATACATTTTCCCAGATCTATAGTAACTGTTATTGATTGTAATGCGATTTCAGTTATTTTATACTGCAACTCATTCACTATTGCTATAATTTTTTTACACATCTGTCTTTCCTCTATAATTTATATTAGAAAACATAATTAATAAAATTTATAACTATTCATATATATGATTAATATGAGTTCATTAAATTTATTAATATAAACAATACCTAAGTTAAACTTATTCTCCTCAATTATTTCAATGCTTTCTTCTGTTGCCCATTTCAATTGAACACTTTGGGTTTCACTATCGATTTCCATATCCTCTGCTGCTGTGAGGTGAATTTCTTCCCTTAATTCCGGTCATTGATATTAAGGCGGTGTTGTGAAGCTTCCGATATTCTTCCAACGGATATTTCCCTGATGGCTACTTCTTTGGTATTTCGATATCATCGATCCACAGTTTCTCAATTTGAAAATATACTCTTCTTATGTTCTTAACATTTTCAAGGGCTGAGTTTATGCCTACCTGCATTTGATGTCCAAACATCTCCTGGACAACAGTTTTCAGTTTGAAAATTCTGCTCTCCTGGACATTCTAATCTTTTCCAATGCTTGCACTGTAGATAATTTCTCGAATGCCATGCAACTCTTCTATGCAAAGTTTTAGGTATTGTATCTCAGCATGTAGGTCGTGGCCAATTAATATTTTTCCAACGACCAATTTTTGAACTTCCTTCATAATTGCATACTGGTCATACTGATTTCTACTTGCAACTTCCGTTATGCCATGAATTTGTGAATTAAAATGCCACACGTTTCCTCTTGGAGTTAAATATACATACTTTATTGTCTTTCCGTAATATTTTATTATCGCAATAGACAGCGGTACCATCTTTGAATTGTAAGATTACAGAAAACATTTTAGCAAACTTTTCATCAATTTGAAATTATCCGAAAATTTCATTTTTTTAAACAATACAATGACCACAGCAATACTGGATGATTCCACTCAATACTTAAATGAATTTTTAAATATTGAAAATTTAATGAAGGCAAATTTTGATGGTCATAGACTACAACTCTGATGAACATAATTTACTTAATCCTTCATCTTTACTTTCAAACTTCCCTTATCTTTGTACAGCAAACTCTTTATTGACTAAAATTAATGAAATCAAAGAAACTTCTGAAGTTTTTAAAATACTTGGTAACTGTCCTCATGATATTCGTGGCTTTGGTCTTGTTAGTAAGATTCTCATATGTGCATTTATCAAACACTATACCTTAGATTTGTCTTTGGAAAATATTAACCTCCGTGATATTTGAGATGTCATAAAGTCTTTAGTACCGACTGTACAAGACATTATAAAGGATTCGATAAAGAATTTACCTGATAGTAAAACAAATTTAAAGCTAAAATTAGATCAACGCATACTTTTGATAAATGAGAATTTGTTGACCCTAAAAAACGCAAGTGTAAACGAAATCAGTAACTTTATTATTAATGAAATACGTATTCGTAAAAAAGCAAGTGTAACTAAAATCAGTAGACCATATTTAGGATATAAAATCAGTAAAGTTCCCCCACCAAAAACTAACTTCAAATCATCATTTAATCAAAATATGAAAACGACGGTATTCAACATTTTAGTTAACGATGAAATAAACGAGAGGCCAACAATTAAAGATCACATTAGTAATTTTAGTCATCAAGGTCCGCTAATTAAAAGTTTTGATAATGTTTTAAACTTTGGTCTAAAATCTCAAAATACTCTTTTACTTCGACCAATTATAGATAAAGAGGTTATTTTTGAACTGAAAAGAGCTGATAATGCATCTCCTGGAATTGATGGAATTAAATATAACGATATTGTTATTCATGACCCAGAAAGTAAATTGTTGACTCTTCTTTACAACAAAATCATTACGGAAAATACTATGCCGGACGTTTGGAAATCTTTTAAAACTCTAATGAAAATTTGTCAAAATATGATTCTTTAAAAAAACAAATACAGGCTGCCAAACCTAGCTTTACTGTTGAAATCATTACTTGTATAATCGGTTTTATGGGATCTGTTCCACCAGCATCTTATGATCTACTTGGTAAGATGGGAGTTTCTTTTGAAAATGTTACTGGTCGGGTAAAAGCATGCGCAATGAGTATGGCTTACAATACCGGAGTAAATTCTGAATACCGGTATTCGATATTAGAAATTTTGTAATATCGGGATACCGGTATTAAAACCGGTATTATAAATGAAAAATTTGAAGTCATATTACTGTTTAAATCAGACATTATAACGACTTTTTAACAAATATTCATGAAATCTAATAAATATTATTCTAAAATGAGTATATATTCTTTATTTCTTTCTGATTCTACACTAGTCGGCACAATTGTCATTTAAAAATCATACACATTTTGTAAATATATTCCTTTGGTTCCCGTCTTTTCAAAAAATGTAATTTCATCTTCAATTTTTTGTTCTAAACTCTGAACTTTTTTACAAGCAAGCGCAGGCGAAGTATTTAATGTTTTTTCTATTGCTGTCTGTAGTTGTTTTTTCAAAGTTTTTATGCTTACCATATTATAATCTAACGCCGTTTCACTACTTACTTTACAAGAAATTGGAAGGGATGTTTCTTAAACAACAGTAGGTAGTTAGGAGCTTACTGCAATACAAAAAAATAGGGGTGGGGCGGGGGTTTATGTACAGATTAAATTCGGATTATCTTGATTACATAATGATGTAATCAACTTAATTAATTTTGTGTGTATTAATTTTTTTTTCGAAATTTTTTTCGAGTTTTTGGCGCGATTTTTTTTTAATTCAAATTTTTGGAACATTTTTTTTAAATTCAAATTTTGGCGAATTTTTGAAATAAAATTGAAATATTTTTTTTGAATAAATTTGTTTTTTAATCACACTATAGTCAGGGGGTATTTTTGAAAAAGACTAAAATAAATTGGCTTGAATCGCATAACGATAAAAAAAGCATAAAATTAAAATTGGCTTAAATCGCCTAAGATGAACACACTATAGTCAGGGGTATTTTTAACTCGTAATAAAATACAATGCAATATTTGGTCTCAATACTTTATATAGGTAAATATAGGCATAAAATAAAAATGGCTTGAATCGCCTACTGATAAAAAATTGACAGGGGTATTTTATAAGCTTGTTAAAAAAACACTTGAAATATTTGTTCACACAATTTTTATAAGTAAATTTAGGTTCTAGATAAAAATAATTTAAAATACCTAAAGTAAATTAGGATAAATTAAAGTACATTAGGATACATTAGAGCAGCGTTTCCCAAAGTGGGTTCCGCGGAACCCTAGGGTTCCGCGAACTGATAGCAGGGGTTCCGCGAACTTTTTGTAAATATATTTCCAAAAAATCTTTATAAATAATTTTCGATTCCATACGAATCCAATTTAAAATTCTTTTTCGATTCCATTTGATATTGCCTCAAAAAACATATATCCATTCTATTTTATATGTCCCAATTCCATTTCATTCAGCATCATCAGTACAAAGTATTGTTATAAAACCTAGATCTGGCAACATTTACATTGTGCAAACAACATTTTTATTCCCGTTTTAGATTTTTAAGTCAATAAAAAAAAGGGAAACCACAGTTTTTAATTATATTGTTTTAAAATACGCATTAAAATTACGAATTTAAAATTTCATTTAATAATATTTGATAAAAAGGTAAGTAATTTTTTCAAATTTTGAAAATAATCGTATGAGTATTTTTTGATTATCGATAAATTTTGTGAATATAGTTATCCCAAATTTTTGTAATTATGGATCGTTGGTTAAAAGAAGGGACTTTGAAAAAGAAAAACAGTTCAATAAGTGCACCTACTGCTGAAAAGACTGCCGAAGATATTTCTGAAGAACAGCAGCCTACCACTTCTACAAAAAGTGATCATTCTCAATTAAAAAGACCAAGAAATGATTCAATCTTGTGTATAAAAAAACGAAAATATGACATCAGTTATTTGTCGTATGGATTTACAAGTATAGGAAATGAAGACACACCCAAAGCGCAGTGTGTACTAATAATTAGTATATAAGGGTTCCGTCAAAAATTTGAAATCAAAAAGGGTGCCGCGGTGAAAAAACTTTTGGAAACGCTGCATTAGTGTATATTAAAGTAAATTAAGGTAAATTAAAGGGTCTCAAGTAAATTAAAGTACATAAGAGAATATTAAAGTAAATTTAGATAAATTAAAGTAAATTAAAGTACATTAGAATACATTTAAGTATATTATAGTAAATTAAGGTTCCTCTAGTAAATTAAGATACATTAAAGGACATTAAGGTAAATTAAAGTAAATTAAAGGGTCGAAAGTCAATTTAAGTACATTAAGGTACATTTAAGTAAATTAAGGTACATCAGAGTAATTTAAAGTACGTTAGAATAAATTTAAGTAATTAAGGATCTTAAAGTAATTTAAGTGCCTAAAGTAAAGTATGGTAAGTTAGGTAAGAATTTTTTAAAATTAAATAGAGAGTCAACCTTTAAGTTACATAAGGGTAATTTTTAAAGCTGAAAATTTTAAAAGCAGTTATAGTAGGCAAATTACATAAGGTAAGAATTTTTTAAAAGTAAATAGAGGGTCAAAAGGTAAGTTACATAAGTTATAAATTTTTAAAGTTAAAGAGTCGACAATATTGCATGATAAAATTTTTTAAATAAAATTTTTAGTATAGTTTTATCGATCAATTTTTATACATATTTTTAAATGATAAAATTTTTAACATAATTTTACAATGGAATTTTTTATACATGATTTTTAAATAGAATTTTTAGTTTAGTATTATCGATCAATTTTTATACATATTTTTAAATGATAAAATTTTTAACATAATTTTACAATGGAATATTTTATACATGATTTTTAAATAGAATTTTTAGTTTAGTATTATCGATCAATTTTTATACATATTTTTAAATGATAAAATTTTTAACATAATTTTACAATGGAATATTTTATACATGATTTTTAAAGATAAAATTTTTAACATTATTTTACAATGAAATTTTTTATACATGCATTTTATACATGATTTTTAAATAAAATTTTTAGTATAGTTTTATCGATGAATTTTTTATATATAATTTTTAAAGATGAAATTTTTAGGATAATTTTACAATGAAATTTTTATACATGTTTTTAATTGAAAAAATTTTTAATGTAATCTTACAATCAAATTTTTAGTATAATTTTTACTATGACTTTTTTATACATGTTGATAACGATCAAATTTTCAAAGAAATTTTTCAAAAACTTTTTTCAAAGAACTTTATTAAATTAAATTTTTGAGTTTCAGTGTTACATAGTATTGCCTAAGGTAGGTAGTAGTCATTCGCAAAAGCAACCCATCTCCTCCACTCTGCAGCAACCCATCCTTAATAATAATAATAATAATAATAATAATAATAATAATAATAATAATAATAATAATTATAATAATATTAATAAAATAATAATAATAATAATAACAATAATAATACTTTCAGAAAACATAAAAAGTTAACTTACTTGGTATCAACTTCTGAACACTGATAACCCATACACAGTGAATAATTCATTAATAACTGAACAACAATCACTAGGTACTGTATACAAATAACCGAGTACTGTACAACTCTCTATATACATACTAGGCATTGAATAATTTACTTATTCATTAAAATGACATATTTAAATAATATTTACTCTTTGAACACCGATATTCAACCAACTTAACCCACTTAAAAATAAAATTTTCTCTCAATCATTTCCCTTTAAAATACATGGTTATTCACACACTCAATAAATAGTTACTGAACAAATCAATATCAATAACTAGTTACTTAACCAATAAATATTAATGATCGGTTACTGACCAGCAAGTTTTGAAATAAAACACATAAAAGGTTGAACAAAAGAAATACAAGTTGAAATTTTATTAACTTCTTCACTCTCTTTCACATCATTGATGTTTCGAAATTTTTTGGTTGCTTAGTTACCTTGTTGTTATCAAGCGATAATTAATCAAATTCATTGAAACCAAATCCATTGTTATATTTACTTGGTATCAACTTCTGAATACTGATAACCCATACACAGTGAATAATTCATTAATAACTGAACAACAATCACTAGGTACTGTATACAAATAACCGAGTACTGTACAACTCTCTATATACATACTAGGCATTGAATAATTTACTTATTCATTAAAATGACATATTTAAATAATATTTACTCTTTGAATACCGATATTCAACCAACTTAACCCACTTAAAAATAAAATTTTCTCTCAATCATTTCCCTTTAAAATACATGGTTATTCACACACTCAATAACTAGTTACTGAACAAATAAATATTAATGATCGGTTACTGACCAGCAAGTTTTGAAATAAAGCACATAAAAGGTTGAACAAAAGAAATACAAGTTGAAATTTTATTAACTTCTTCACTCTCTTTCACATCATTGATGTTTCGAAATTTTTTGGTTGCTTAGTTACCTTGTTGTTATCAAGCGATAATTAATCAAATTCATTGAAACCAAATCCATTGTTATATTTACTTGGTATCAACTTCTGAATACTGATAACCCATCACACTGAATAATCCATTAATAACTGAACAACAATCACTAGGTACTGTATAAAAATAACCGAGTACTGTACAACTCTCTATATACATACTAGGCATTGAATAATTTACTTATTCATTAAAATGACATATTTAAATAATATTTACTCTTTGAACACCGATATTCAACCAACTTAACCCACTTAAAAAATAAAATTTTCCTTCAATCATTTCCCCTTAAAATACTTGGTTATTCACACACTCACAATATGTTATCAATAACTAGTTACTGAACAAATCAATATCAAAATATTTTTACTGACCAAGAAATCTTTAAATAAAAGCACATAAAAATTTGAACAATCAAAAGAAATACAATTTCACTTACAAATTTTATTAACTTCTCCACTCTTTTATCGATCATTGATGTCTCCAAATAGTTTGGTTGCTTAGTTACCCGATTACTATCAAGAAACTATTAATCATTGAAGCCCAATCAAGTGCTGTATTTTCTCTGAATAAAAATTTATTGCTTTACAGTTTTGTATGTGATTTATTGAAATTATTTTGTAAAACTTAGTTAAAAGACTTTGAAATTTTTCTATCATTTTTGTAATATTTTTAATTGCGTCCAACAATGAACAATTACTAAAAGTTATTTTCAAAGATTAATGTCAACCTTTTCATTTAATTTTTACACGTCCCTAAATAAATTAATTGCTAACTCATCAAATAATTACTTAAATTTATTTTTATAGATTTTCTATTCACCCCCAACTCTTATTGTTTACTGAATGATAAATTAATTAGTAACTACAAGTAGTGGGTAATCTAATTGCTAGTGAAAAGAAACTTGATTAGAAAAATATTCTTAAATTAATTTCTCAAAACATATATTACTTTCATTGTACTTGGAATAAATTTTCATATATTTATTGAAAATGATTCAACTCTTAAAATTATTAACTCAAAGATGCTAAAGGTTTGAATAAAACTGATATAAAAAGAATAATATCTACCACATTACTAGAAATTAAATGATTATCGACCAACCACTAAGTAAGTTGAATTTCTAACAAAGCTTAAAAAACTACACGAAACAGGCACTGATAGATACCGATAAAATCTACTAAAAATTCAAATATGTATGTTTATTTGTTGTAAAATATTTGTTTTTGTAAAAATAACACTTATCCTTAAATTATGATTATCATGTGATTAGAATTTGATTAAAGTTGTGAGAAATATTTTAAGTTGTTAAATTTTAAATAAAACTGCTTAATTTGTAAATAATGTTAGTACTTTGACGAAATTTTTTGACAAGTCTTGATATATCTTTAATAAAATTTGTTAGTACTTTGAATAAAATATTTAAAAAAAAGTTTCAACACAGTAGCAAATTGTAAAGAAAATAGTACTTATCAATTAATTAAATTAACTGAGTTGTAAAATAATTGAAAAAATTTCTTTGAGAGAAAATTTTATTTTTTAAGTGGGTTAAGTTGGTTGAATATCGGTGTTCAAAGAGTAAATATTATTTAAATATGTCATTTTAATGAATAAGTAAATTATTCAATGCCTAGTATTTATATTGAGAGTTGTACAGTACTCGGTTATTTGTATACAGTACCTAGTGATTGTTGTTCAGTTATTAATGGATTATTCAGTGTGATGGGTTATCAGTATTCAGAAGTTGATACCAAGTAAATATAACAATGGATTTGGTTTCAATGAATTTGATTAATTATCGCTTGATAACAACAAGGTAACTAAGCAACCAAAAAATTTCGAAACATCAATGATGTGAAAGAGAGTGAAGAAGTTAATAAAATTTCAACTTGTATTTCTTTTGTTCAACCTTTTATGTGTTTTATTTCAAAACTTGCTGGTCAGTAACCGATCATTAATATTTATTGGTTAAGTAACTAGTTATTGATATTGATTTGTTCAGTAACTATTTATTGAGTGTGTGAATAACCATGTATTTTAAAGGGAAATGATTGAGAGAAAATTTTATTTTTAAGTGGGTTAAGTTGGTTGAATATCGGTGTTCAAAGAGTAAATATTATTTAAATATGTCATTTTAATGAATAAGTAAATTATTCAATGCCTAGTATGTATATAGAGAGTTGTACAGTACTCGGTTATTTGTATACAGTACCTAGTGATTGTTGTTCAGTTATTAATGAATTATTCACTGTGTATGGGTTATCAGTGTTCAGAAGTTGATACCAAGTAAGTTAACTTTTTATGTTTTCTGAAAGTATTATTATTGTTATTATTATTATTATTATTTTATTAATATTATTATAATTATTATTATTATTATTATTATTATTATTATTATTATTATTATTATTATTATTATTAAGGATGGGTTGCTGCAGAGTGGAGGAGATGGGTTGCTTTTGCGAATGACTACTACCTACCTTAGGCAATACTATGTAACACTGAAACTCAAAAATTTAATTTAATAAAGTTCTTTGAAAAAAGTTTTTGAAAAATTTCTTTGAAAATTTGATCGTTATCAACATGTATAAAAAAGTCATAGTAAAAATTATACTAAAAATTTGATTGTAAGATTACATTAAAAATTTTTTCAATTAAAAACATGTATAAAAATTTCATTGTAAAATTATCCTAAAAATTTCATCTTTAAAAATTATATATAAAAAATTCATCGATAAAACTATACTAAAAATTTTATTTAAAAATCATGTATAAAATATTCCATTGTAAAATTATGTTAAAAATTTTATCATTTAAAAATATGTATAAAAATTGATCGATAATACTAAACTAAAAATTCTATTTAAAAATCATGTATAAAAAATTTCATTGTAAAATTATGTTAAAAATTTTATCTTTAAAAATCATGTATAAAAAATTCCATTGTAAAATTATGTTAAAAATTTTATCATTTAAAAATATGTATAAAAATTGATCGATAAAACTATACTAAAAATTTTATTTAAAAAATTTTATCATGCAATATTGTCGACTCTTTAACTTTAAAAATTTATAACTTATGTAACTTACCTTTTGACCCTCTATTTACTTTTAAAAAATTCTTACCTTATGTAATTTGCCTACTATAACTGCTTTTAAAATTTTCAGCTTTAAAAATTACCCTTATGTAACTTAAAGGTTGACTCTCTATTTAATTTTAAAAAATTCTTACCTAACTTACCATACTTTACTTTAGGCACTTAAATTACTTTAAGATCCTTAATTACTTAAATTTATTCTAACGTACTTTAAATTACTCTGATGTACCTTAATTTACTTAAATGTACCTTAATGTACTTAAATTGACTTTCGACCCTTTAATTTACTTTAATTTACCTTAATGTCCTTTAATGTATCTTAATTTACTAGAGGAACCTTAATTTACTATAATATACTTAAATGTATTCTAATGTACTTTAATTTACTTTAATTTATCTAAATTTACTTTAATATTCTCTTATGTACTTTAATTTACTTGAGACCCTTTAATTTACCTTAATTTACTTTAATATACACTAATGCAGCGTTTCCAAAAGTTTTTTCACCGCGGCACCCTTTTTGATTTCAAATTTTTGACGGAACCCTTATATACTAATTATTAGTACACACTGCGCTTTGGGTGTGTCTTCATTTCCTATACTTGTAAATCCATACGACAAATAACTGATGTCATATTTTCGTTTTTTTATACACAAGATTGAATCATTTCTTGGTCTTTTTAATTGAGAATGATCACTTTTTGTAGAAGTGGTAGGCTGCTGTTCTTCAGAAATATCTTCGGCAGTCTTTTCAGTAGTAGGTGCACTTATTGAACTGTTTTTCTTTTTCAAAGTCCCTTCTTTTAACCAACGATCCATAATTACAAAAATTTGGGATAACTATATTCACAAAATTTATCGATAATCAAAAAATACTCATACGATTATTTTCAAAATTTGAAAAAATTACTTACCTTTTTATCAAATATTATTAAATGAAATTTTAAATTCGTAATTTTAATGCGTATTTTAAAACAATATAATTAAAAACTGTGGTTTCCCTTTTTTTTATTGACTTAAAAATCTAAAACGGGAATAAAAATGTTTTTTGCACAATGTAAATGTTGCCAGATCTAGGTTTTATAACAATACTTTGTACTGATGATGCTGAATGAAATGGAATTGGGACATATAAAATAGAATGGATATATGTTTTTTGAGGCAATATCAAATGGAATCGAAAAAGAATTTTAAATTGGATTCGTATGGAATCGAAAATTATTTATAAAGATTTTTTGGAAATATATTTACAAAAAGTTCGCGGAACCCCTGCTATCAGTTCGCGGAACCCTAGGGTTCCGCGGAACCCACTTTGGGAAACGCTGCTCTAATGTATCCTAATGTACTTTAATTTATCCTAATTTACTTTAGGTATTTTAAATTATTTTTATCTAGAACCTAAATTTACTTATAAAAATTGTGTGAACAAATATTTCAAGTGTTTTTTTAACAAGCTTATAAAATACCCCTGTCAATTTTTTATCAGTAGGCGATTCAAGCCATTTTTATTTTATGCCTATATTTACCTATATAAAGTATTGAGACCAAATATTGCATTGTATTTTATTACGAGTTAAAAATACCCCTGACTATAGTGTGTTCATCTTAGGCGATTTAAGCCAATTTTAATTTTATGCTTTTTTTATCGTTATGCGATTCAAGCCAATTTATTTTAGTCCTTTTCAAAAATACCCCCTGACTATAGTGTGATTAAAAAACAAATTTATTCAAAAAAAATATTTCAATTTTATTTCAAAAATTCGCCAAAATTTGAATTTAAAAAAAATGTTCCAAAAATTTGAATTAAAAAAAAATCGCGCCAAAAACTCGAAAAAAATTTCGAAAAAAAAATTAATACACACAAAATTAATTAAGTTGATTACATCATTATGTAATCAAGATAATCCGAATTTAATCTGTAAATAAACCCCCGCCCCCCCCCATTATTTTTTTTGTATTGCAGTAAGCTCCTAACTACCTACTAACAACTTCCATATCTTCTGTATGTTCAGGATTTTCATGTGTGAGTTGTTTTGTTAAGCTCACTATTTTTTTTATGATTGTAAATTTAGATACGCGTTTAAATACTTCTCTAACATCTCGTACTCCCTTTTGGAGATACTGAAGTATTTGTGATTACTCCGTTCGTCGTAGTAAAATTCGAGATTTCAATGCTTCTAATAATTCTAATGCAATTGCGGAATTTTGCTGCGAAAGAGTGTCTAGCATAAATGTTAAAGAAGCGTCAGCCGTCAGAAGATTTGCATCTTTCCGTCATAGTGCGTCTACTGTTAATTTTACGGGAGTAAGAGCCGCAATAATTGAAGACAATAAATTAAATTCTTTGTCAGAAAAATGAATATCAGAACTAATGTCAATAAGAGCTTTTTGAATACAAAATTTAATATCTTCAAATTTTTGTAACATAGATAACATGCTGTTCCATCTTGTTTTACAATCTAATTTTAGAGCAGATTCTTTGCCTAGTTGTTCTTTTACAAACTTTTGTAAATGTTTATCGTTTTTAGAAGGTGAATATTTGAAATTTTTTACGACATTGCGAATTTTTGAGACTAGAGATGATATGTCAACATGTCTAATATTAAGTTGATTTTTAGTAATACTAGCATATTCCTCTATAATGATTCCATTATCATTTTCTTCGTCGATATCGTTGTCATTGTCGTCAACGCTAATAATATCATCATCACCATTAATTTGCTCCACAAAATCAACATCCTCACTCAAGTTCGTGGGTAACATATACAAAACATCGGCAATTGCTAAATTTATGCAATGTGCCATACATTTTTGATACTCAGCCTCAATAGTTTTTCCTAGTTTTACCATAATTGATGCACCATCAGTAGTTACTCCAACTATATCTTTAGATATATCTTAATTAAAATCCCTTAATTTTTTTTCTACGAGGGATAAACATTTTTCGGCTGGAACGGATCCATAAGCGCGCACTAATCCGATATTCCACATCGTTCCTCCAACAGAATGTACATTGATATTTATATAGCGCCGATTACAAATAGACATCCATTCGTCAAATGTGATACTGAAACGTTTCCCCTTGGATTTCAATTTAGAAATTTCTTGCACTGTAGACTGTTTAATAATTTTACTATATTCAAGTACCATATTTCTAATACTGACTGCTGATTTCGGTATATTTTTAAATCCTCTTGCCTTGGCCACTTGTGGATCCTCCTGTGCGCTTTATTTCTTTTCGGCACTTTTTACATTTAGCGACCTATCCTTTTTTTCAACTAAAAAATAATTCCAAACCGAAGCTTCGTCCTGTCCCTTTCGATGCTCAGTAAATGTATTCATTTTTTAGGGGTGATAACAATTTATTTTTATCAATATTAATATTTAAAATATTACAATCCAACATACATAATGTAAATATATAGTAACTTATCGAATAATAAATATAGATTAATCAGTATTTAAATACGTTATGCTATTTTTAATTATTAGAAAAAAAGGAAAAAATATAAAATACAACCTTTATTGCAAATATTAAAGCTAATTTGTAAATTTATAGGATCTTAATCCGACTTCTTTATTTTTTCTTATTTTAACATATCATTTATTTGTCTAAACCAGACTTTTCCCCGGACATAAAGATAAACAATAAAAATCAGCTTAATATGCCCAGCAGCGATATTACACGATGTTGACATAATCGGCTCAGTATGTGTAATAAATGTACCCGATGTAGATTTTAATCCGACAAAATTTTTTGTTTTCATCCAAGAAAATTTTATTGTAAAATTTTGTGATTATTTTCCTATATAAAATAAAGCGCATGAATACCAATTTTATCAAATGTTATAATACCGAAATACCGGTATTTCTACGCTGATACCGGTTTTCAATCCCGGTCAGAAAATTGTCCGGGATTCCGGTATTCGAGATCCCGGTATTGGAAGCCCTAGCAATGAGTAACATCGAAATTTCTCCAAGAAATGGCATTAGCATGTCACTGGCGTTCTAAAAAGCCAATAAATTAATTTTTAATTTAATTAAAAATAATTTTTAAAATATTCAATTAAAGTTTTATTATGAATAATTTCAAATTCAAAATAAAGCAATAGAAAAGTTTCAATTTGTTTTAAAAATATAATATTTTAAAAAATATGAAAAGCAAAACTCTTTCAAATGATGCTCTTTCGAGCCAATTAGATCCGCTGGAGAAACATTTCGATTTTCAGCAATTGAGTAGTAAAACATTGATGGATATTCTCAAATCCCATATTGTCTCCTCTGAAGCAATTATGGACTTTATTTCAAAAATCAGTCAATCTGCTCTTTATATCAAACATTCGAATCTAACTTATCATTTACATTGGTGTAATCATTTACAATTTTATAATGATCTTATTGGTTTAAAAAAAGTAAAATAGGGCTTTAGATTTCAGTTTCAGATTTTTAAAAAAATTTTTATTTTAATGAAAATTTTAATTTTAAATCTTAATTCCAAATTTCGGATTTAAAATCATTTTTTCATAAATGTAAATTTTTTTTATTTTTGGTTCGAATTTTTTTAATAATTTATGTTAGTTGAACATTGATAGATGGGTTGTGTTTTTTGATGAAGAACGATTCTGCACTTAATCTTTGTAGAGTGTTTTCAAATCCGTTATTTAGTATTTGGCATATTGTGTGCTGAAAAGAATGTGCAGATGTATGTAGAATATATATTTGAAAATTACCTGCGTTTTAATGAAAGAAAATAATTTTACTAAACAACTTATATTGGCCGGCAACGCCGGGTACCTCAGCTGACATAGCATATTTAGGAAATACTTTCTCATAAACAAAATACAATAAATGTACTCAATTCTAGTATAACCGTTCAGTTTGATGGATTTAAGAGTAATTCTGTTACATTTCTATAAAATTATAATGAGAATAATTTAAAAGTTTAACAGTTTAAAAACTATATTTTCATAACATCATTATTATTTAAACAATTTTAAATTAATATAATTTTAAATTCCACAATAATACTTTTTAAATTATGATATATGAATTAAACATTAATTTAATGCATATAACATCCCCTTCCCCGACAATCAAAACAGTATCGTGAATTTGGATTTCTTGTTTCTCTCTGGTTATAACGCTCGATTTTCTTGACCAAATATCAGTTTCCTTTGTAATGCTCTCTAGCTCGAATTTCTTACCTATGTTCTTGATTACTTTTATTTGATTGAAATTTCTTCTTATTGTCTTCCTTAATTTATCACTGTATAACACAAATGTCCACCTGTTTATTATTTTCTGAATAATAAATGGGCCTATAAATTTTCTTTCGAAACCTTTTCTGTCTTCATTTCTAGCCATCACTTGGTCTCCAATCCGTACTTCCTTATTCAATCGATCTAAATTGTATTTTTCGGCCGTTTTCTTTCTACTTTCTTCAGTAATCCGTCTAACTTTCTCTTGAATGATCTGTATATCTGTCTGTAGCTGTTCTACATAGTCATCATAATTTGTGACTTTCTCTCCTGGTATTCGCGACGGTCCGATTGGGAGTTTTGCTTTCTTCCCGAATACAATCTCATATGGGGAATGCTTTGTGGTTTTTTGTTTAGTGATTCTTATCCCAAATTCTATGGTTGTGTTGGCGAATGGGGTTGATTTTTATTTATTTTTTCTAGGGTTTTCGTGTATCTACCCCTAAACGCCAGCAAGATTATTATTATATCCCTCCTATGTACCCATGGTGATTGCCATGTTGGTACTGTACATAGAGGTTGAAAATTCATGAGCAGGTGAGCTCCATTACTAGAACTACTCCTCATGATATTTTCACATTCGGGTTCTGGACTGCCGATGGAAGGTCTTACGTCTTTCTTTTTCTATATTCTGGTCCTTACTCGTCTATTCCTACAATTTCCATACTTATTTGTCATCTTTACCCGTTATTTATAAATGTATCCTTCAAAAATTTGGGCAGCGTTCCTCCCTTATTTTTCGGCAAATTTCCTATTTCATTTGTTCAATCACGGAACCGACTACATTTTTCCTAATTTACCTTTATCTTTCTCTATATTAAAATTTTATCAACAATTCCTTAATTCCCGCTACGTTTCCCATGATTTTAAGTAATTACAACCCTCTGCGATCACTTCAATAAACGCTATTCTCTTCTGTCAGGTTATATCATTCAACTTTTGGAAAACTACTTTCAAATTTACATTCCTAACCTATCCTATCCTTTCCTATTTGATTTTCTGATTTATTTTCCGACAAAGTTTTAAATTTTCCTTACAAAACTTTATTCCCCTTAACTAAAGTCGCACTTCCCGAATTTTATTCCGACTCGCTCCGGCCACATTTTCAGCAGCCGCCTCGAGTATACAACGGCGCCCTGCGTAGCGGTCCTGTGCACAAAGCCAGAACCGACTGCGAACTGCCAAGGGGTTCACGAGGCACGACCCACGAGCTCAACTAAGGGTTTTCACCCACTAGCCGGCACACGGTCCGTCCCATGAACCATCTATTCAAATACTTAGTATAAATAAGATTTTAGGAGGATTTGTCAGTGGCACCAAAAGATTCCACGACCATCCAGAATAAAATCAAAGTAACAAGACTTCGAAATATATATTTATACAAAAAATAACAGTACTTACAATCCACAGTCATGCAACCAGATTTGAAAAATTGGCATAAATTGGCATACAAAATTTGGTCTAAGAATGATTCACTGCTAGTCTAAAAATGTCTAAAAATTTTTCTAGTAGTCACCTGACTGAAAAAATGTCTGAAAATTATGAAAATGACTGCCGTATATATAGTATTTTTGTGCCTGTGTGCGACCAATGGGCGATTTTTCGCGATTTTTAGGGCTTTTTAATTATTTTATTTATTTCAAAATATTTTGTAATTTTTTATATATTTTTCTTTATTTTTTGATATATTAATATTTTATTGTTGGATTTTATTTTTATTATTATTTTCTTAAAATATTATTTTTAAACCCCAATATTTTGTTTTCTGGTCGCCTCTTCTGCCTGTGTTTTTTCTAAACCTTATTTTGCAAGGTTTTGGCAGTTTATTTTATTTTTCGTATGTTTCTTTTTGCATCTGTAGGCATTTTTCCGAATTTTAATTAATTATTTGTTTTATTTAATTTTTGTTATATTTTTAATTTGTTTTAATTAATATGTTTTATTTTATTTTTGGTCTCTTCTTGCGGTGAGTGCTTATGTTACAGCAGCCATATTGACAATTTCCAAACGACATTAATTATTTTGTTTTAACTTATACAATTTTCACCTTTTTGTTTAAATTGGTTATGTAATTTTTGTTTTACTTTTGGCTCTGAGCCCAACAGTTGGTAGAATCATGCTCCAATCCTTCGTCTTCCTTTCTTCCATCACTGCGCCTATCATGCTTTTAGCCGTTCCAAACAATTTTTCCATTGGACCATCACTTTGATGATAATATGGTGAAGTGAAGGTTTTTTAATCCCCAAGATTTTACAGTATTCAAGAAAACGTTGTGATTGAAAATTACTACCATTATCCGAGTGTATTCTCTCTGGGTCACCGAATTTTGATATCCTGTTCCTCCATAGTTTTTGTGCAATCTTCGGTGCTTCTGTCGTAGCCAATGGGTATTAGACTTATATACTTCGAGAAATAATTTATAATTCCAAGTATATACTTGTAATCCCACGTTGTTGCTTAAAATGATCCTGTTATGTCGATTCCAATAATCTGGAAAGGTCTTTCACCCACAATGTTTTGTAAAGGTTCTTTAACTCGTCCGTTTAAGTTTTTATTATGCAGTCATTCCTTACACGTTACAATAGCTTCCCCTATCTCATTATCCATTGCTGGCCAGTAAAATTCGTTCCAATTGTCTTTTCAATTTCTGAATACCCTAAAAGGGAATGAAACTGCTTAATAATGAGACCCCTTTCCGTTCTTGGTGCCACCAATATATATATATATATATATTTATCATCCTGGCACATATATAATAACCTACCTCGCATTCTCCAATGTGTTCTAAGAGACCTCGCCTTCCAGTATTTGTGACAAGACAGCCTCAATGCTATTATGTGATTTATGTGATGCATCAGTGTCTAAAATATATTGCCCTTTCTTGCATGGTAATCCCAACAATGTCGGAAAGGACAATAACCACTTTAGCTCATAGAACGCTGTTTTTCTGTCCTCGTTCCATTGAAAACTACTTTTATTTTTTAGCATCGCACTCAATTTCTCTGAAGTCTCTGCATAATTTTCGATAAAACGTCTGTAATAATTGCAAAATCCCAAGAACGACTGCAACTCTTTTTTACATGCTGATTTCCCATGAACTGATACTTTTGATTTTCTCTGGATCCGTCTTAACACCTTCCTTATCTATGATATGCCCTAGATAGCTAACCTCTGTCTTTAAAAATATACACTTATCGGGCGATAATTTAAGTCCAGCTTCTCTGATGCGACCTAGCACCTTATCCAGTCGTTCATTATGTTCTTCTATTGTTCTTCCAAAAATCAACACGTCACCCAGAAATACGATATACGGATATACGTCATCCAGATAGGTTCTTATGTCCTCCTCGCATTCTTCTTGTAGATACCTAAACTTGTTTCTTTTATCGCAGAATCTCGCTTGGTGCGCCCCACTCTCGAAACATTTCATTCTACTCTTTGTGCCGTTCATATTCCCTTGGCAATTAAGCTGATGTGACGTTTCTTGCCGCACTGGTAACAAGTTCATTCTTCTTTTGGTTTTATACATTCTTGTTTCTTACAGAATCGGCTATGTGACCTAGTTCATTACATTTATAAAACTTACGATCCGTCATTCTTGTAAGAGTTCCATCGTTTCCAGGCCGTGTTCCTTGCACCTTCAAATTTTCTATGATCTGTTTCAATTTTTTTATTTCTTTCTTTAATGCAACTACTGTTCCTTGATCCGAGGAACTGAACTTCCTGAGCTGATATCCTTCTTCCGTTGTTGTCACACCTTTGCCTTCCACAATAAATTCCACAATAATACTTTTTAAATTATAATATATGAATTAAACATTAATTTGATCCATATAACAAGTTCATTATTTTAACGATATTTATTTATAATAATATTTTTATAATCTATTCTACTGTGGAACCCAGACACAGGTTTTACTGAAATCCTTTATCTTTTACTGATTCATTTGAAACCGGCTTTAATGTTAAAATTATTTTCGACGGTTTTTGGGTTTAGACACGTTTTGTTCTCAGTTATGCAAAGCAACAGCTTTAACATAAATATTTGCTTAACCGAAGTTGAAAAAACAAAACTGTGCTTAATGAAACGATGCATAATTTTGAAGCCATTTTTCTGATGTTGCATCTGAATACGGCACCCAAATAAAAAGCGGAAGATCAATGACATCAATTCTTTTTATCGTTAAATGTACAATGAAACAATCGACCCAATTGTTATGCAAATAACTTTCAGGTATTAGAGCTTGAGGAGAAGTGGTAAAATACCCACTTCCAGCCTAACCACCAGCTAAACCGGCTAAAAATCCCCATTTATGAGCGATTTCTTGGGTGTCCCAAAACCGGTTTTTTAGCCTAAAAACTGCGCAAAAACCCCAGTTTATGAACGATTTCTAGGAGGCTATAAAATGTGTTTTTTGTATAACCGCAACTAACTAATATCTAAAAGATCCTTAAACAACTGTCTGGTTAGGTCTGGCTGGAAGTGGGTATGGCGGAGATCTACAACAATTAAGTTCGAAATTAAGTTTACCTTATTTCCCATGGTTTAAATATCTCGGGGAACATCATCTTCCGAAATTTCAATATTTAGAGCCCGGAACAAATTTAAATATTCGATTAGATGAAAATGATAAAACAAAACCAAGAGAATAACCAATAAATCGTGTTGATGAAGCTGTACTAAAACATAATATTGCATATAGAAATGAAAATATAAGAGATAGGCAAAAATCAGATATTGATTTAATACAAGATTTAAATGAAATTCAAAATCCAACATTTGGAGAAAGATTTTCAAGAGCTATAGCAAAAGGAGCAATGAAAGCAAGTATCGTTTTAGGTAGCGGCGAAGGAGAAATACCATCAAATATTAACAATCAAAATAAAACTACTTTAGCGAATGAATTACATAAAGAATACCTTAATAATAAAGAATATTTAAAAATCAAAGTTTTTAATAAGGATGATATTTGGTCGGCAGATTTAATTGAAACTGTTAATTCTAAAAATAATAATAATTTCAAATGTATTTTAACAATTATAGATTTATATACTAGATATGCTTGGGCTATTCCATTACTATATAAAAAAGCTGAAACAATTAAAGATGCATTTCAATCAATGTTTGAATCAAATCCAAATAGAATTCCAAATAAATTATATGTTGATAATGGGAAAGAATTCTGTAATAAATTATTCCAAAAGTTTTTAGATGAAAATGAAATAAAAATTTATTCAACATTCAATCAACCAGATGAAAGAGCACAATGTTCATCACATAATCATATTATAGAACGAATCAATAGAACACTTAACTCGTAAAATGTAATAAAAATTTACAAAAAGAGGAAATCGTATTTGGATTGATTTAATTGATGATTTAATTTCTTTTTATAATAATAAAATTCATCATGCAATAAAAAGAAGTCCAATTGAAGCAAGTGAGAATCCTGATTTAATCAAATAAATTACAAATGAAAATAATAATGCAAATGAATTTGTGGATGATAAAAAACAAAAATTCAATACTGGAGATCGAAAAAGAATATTTAAATGGAAAAATAAGTTTGAAAAAGGAATAAAATATTCATGGAGTAAAGAAATCTTTATAATAACAAAAATCTATGATACTAAACCCATTACTTATAAAATATATGATTTAGAAGGAGAAGAAATTCTAGGAAGAATGTACCAAAGAGAATCACAGAAAACTAGTTTTTAAATTTTTCTGGGACTTTTTAATAGCTCTTAGAAATAAATCTCTATCATTATTATTATTATTATTATTATTATTATTATTATTATTATTATTATTATTATTATTATTATTATTATTATTATTGTTATTATTATGTAATAAAGCATCAATTAATTCACCACCATGGTATTCATCATCATTTTTACATAATTATAGAAGAGTATTATACATAGTACCTTTTGAACTTTCATTAACAAAAAACAATGATTTCAAATCATGAATTTATGGAACTCGATTTAAGAATCAATCAAAAATTAAAATTGAGCTTGAATCACTTTCACTTTTAGTTCCATCAATTGCATGTAATCCAAAATTTGAAACAACTTTAATGGATAGAATGAATGAAGAAAAACCAATAAATGTTAATTATTTACAAAGAATATCAACAAGTATTGAAATTCCATTAGGTGCAAAATTTAGTTGGAAACCAACAGTTTTAAATTCACGCCCAAGATATATTTTCATTGAATTTAAAAATGAAAATATTAATATGGAAAAGAATAATTCAAAATTCATTCAAACTTTAGGGGATGGAAAGGAACTTAAATCATTACGTGTTCAATTATCCTTTAAATCCAATGTCATTTAGTATTCAAGATAATAATCAAAGATATCCTTATTCTTCATATATTAATGCATGTAAAGCTTTTGGTGCTGATCCACAAATATCAATGTGTGATTTTAAAAGTTATTATTCAATATTTTGTTTTGATGTTTCTGATCATGATGAGAAATTAGCACTTAATGGTGTGAATATTACAATAGATATGGAAAAACATAATGATTTTAAAGGGAAATGTTATTGTGCTATTTTAGTTGAAAAACAAGTCCAAATTATTTTAAAAATAGGTAAAATGATTAATGTTTCATAATAAATTAAATAATAAATGGAACAACAATTAGAAAAATTATCAAATATTTTATCAACAAAATATTCAACATATTTAAGAATTAATTCCACCACCTCTGATTTTAAAACTTCTTTTCCTATTCCTCTTGAATTAAATTTAGAATATAATTATGAAATTGGATTAGTATGGTTTTCTGTCTATAATATTATATTTAATATAACACAAGAAAATAATGAATTTGGAGTTAGAAAACCCGATAAATTTATAGTTTTAATGAAAATTACTCCTGGTGCATATGAACTTGATTGTTTATTTAAAGAAATGATAAAAATAATTAAAAAAAATTTAAGATTGATGATAAAAATGATAGTCCAATTGAATTCTAAATTGATTTACCTACAGCTAAAGTTTCAATGAAAATTAAAGAAGGTTATTCTTTTATATTCATAAGTAAATTAAATGATTTTCTTGGATTTACAGGGAAGGAATATTTCATTAGTTGTTCTAGTGAAAAAAATATAAATATTTCAAATATTACATCTATAAATCTTTTATGTGATTTAACATATCAATATGGTAAACAAGATAATTGTATATATTCTTTACCTTACGGAACAGTTCCTCGTGGATATAGAATTATACAAAAAATATCTTTACCTATTTATGTACCAATAATAAAAACCAAAAGTATTTCATCAATTAATTTCAAAATAGTTGATCAAAATAACAATACTCTTGATTTTACTAAAAAAACTCTTTCATTATGTTTAAATCTCTGGTAGGTATAAAATGGTTGAAAATGATTATGATCTTAGATGTTTTTTAAATAAATGGGGAAATGAAACAACTACAAATTTTTATTTACGTGATATTCTTAATTATTATAATTTAAATAATGAATGTAAAGTAATAATGCGCGATGAAATTAAAAATTATTTAGATAAAACCTAATATTATATTTAATTTACAAACAACAAATGAAAAAGGAAGTCATTGGATTTTATGTTCTAAGAAACATCACGTGTATTTTGATTCATATGTAATTATACAAATAAGAGAAATGCCTCAATATTTTGGTGAAGAAAAATATATATATAATACACAACAAGTTCAAGATCCACAATCAAGAATTTGCGGACAATTATGTATTTATGTTTTATTATTATCATCATCAACCCCAAAACGTCATTATAGCTTTGAAGAAATTCTTTGTTTAATAAATGGTTTTAGTTAATATGGCTGGCGGAACAAATTTTAGAAAAAGTAGAAGCTAATTTCCTTAATGAATCAGGTGATCGATATTGATGATGATGATGTGTTTCAAGATCTGAAGTAACTGTAATTGATTGTAATTCTAAATTACTGATTTCAAATTGTAAGTCATCCACTGTGATTGAATGTTCACATCCAATTATACCAGATTTTCCAGATTTGAAAAATATTATTATATATTTTCCTTTTATTGTCAACTATTTGTTGAGATTTTCCAGGAGGAAATATCATATTGGACAGATCAACTTTTCCCATATAATTTATATTTGACAACATTAAAAAGTTCATCTATTTCATTGATATAAACATTATTTATTTAAGTGATATTTTAAAAAATGGAATTAAGAAATGATGCAGTATTTCAAATTGTAGGTCAGAATGGAAGTGGTAAAACATTATTTGCTTGTAAATTATTACAATCAACAATGTTTAAATTAAAATTCAACAAAATATATTGGCATAAGGGTGGATGGTTTAACTCAAGAACAATTTTGTGAGTTAAACATTGATGAGTTTAAAAAGTGATATTTTAAAAAATTGAATTAAGAAATGATGCAGTATTGGTAATAAAAAATTGGTCATCTGGATTACAAAATGGTGATGTAATTTTTAAAATGAAATTACAACGTAGTATACATTGATTTTAATGCTTTGATTAAAGCACAAATCTTGAAATATGGCTGGAAATAATGTATTAAATGTAAATGGAATTACTGGACATGGAATTGGATACAAGAAACGAAAATGTAAGTTTTTTAAGATTTTTTATAATGAACTTTAATGCTATGAGTAATATTTTATTAAAGTTTTTGATCAAAGTTTTTTAAAAATTATTTTGATTAATGTTTTTAATAATATTTTGACAATGTTTTAATATTATTTTGATTAAATATGTTAATATTTTATTATCATTGATAAACTTTAACCTAGTTAACCTAGATTAACTTATATCGAATAATGATGATGATGATAATAATAATTATAATAATAATAATAACATAATAATAATAATAATAATAATAATAATAATAATAATAATAATAATAATAAAATAACAGATAAGTTAATAACAAAATAAGCCCTTGTTGCGAAGCAATGATTATATTGTTGAAGAAAGTGTTGATTATAAAATAATCCTTTTCAGTTTCTTGCCGAATAATAATAATAATAAGACATGAAGATGCCAAACAAGTAAAAGCCAGAGTTTGGCATATGTATACAAGAAGAACAACATAAGGACTATAAATTCCAAAAAATAATAGAATTTCTACAAGGTAGGTAAATCAGGATTGCATATGTGATCAGAACACTGTAAATTCATCCATGCACGTGAATTAAACTTGTAAACTGATAGTTTTTGGTTTCTTACATGAAACAGTAATGTAAATACCAAAATTGTGAAAGTTCTTCGAGAATTTGTAAGTGCGATACTCAAATTTGGTAATGTTTCTAAATAGAGGAAAAGAAAACACCATTGATTAAATTGTACAGAAATGATTGAGAAAGCTCGTACAAAAATTGCATATTATTTCTCCAGCGTATTGCAGGGACTTTGGATTGGGTAAATTGCGATCGTGAATTTTCTAAAGTGAGAATTGCCAATCTAACTTCTTTTTTATTTTATTCTTTAGCACAATCACCTATTGTTCTCTACCCTCCATTTTTCTCCATCAAAATGCAAAACCCACTCTTCTTACTTCGGTTTTTTTTTGTCATTCTACACTTCATGTTTCAGTTTTGTATATTCCTAATTATGAAGGTATTTGTAATTGAATTTCGTCATCAAATGATGTCATAAAGCTGTTGTCATCCTTTAAAGTTTTCTTAAAGCACGCACCAAAGAAACTTTAATGAATGATAACATCCAAACATTATTTGAAAAGATTTTAATAGATTTTGTGGCCCATTCAAAATGGCAATCAATGGTAAGAAATATAATAGATATTATGCATTTATTCAGTAGGTACATTACGCTGAATGGATAATTAACGCAGGATGAAAAGACGACTACGCCAAGACGCATACAGCTATCCTTCCCAAATCACAGGCAAAACACAAAAAATAAAAGTAGAATAATCGATACCATTTAACTCGATATCGAATTTAATTAACCACGAATTTATAAATTTCTTTCTGGATAGCTTTATTTTTCAGCAGAAACTTTTGAGCCGAACCGGTATCATCACTCAATAAATGGAATGATTGAGAGAAAATTTAGGGTAACTCGAGATGCAATTCAAATATCTATAAATGAAAACGTTTATAAAAGTTGGAGAAATATACTTTTCAAAGTATAGTTTGCCGAAATGAAACTACATATGGTAAAAAATCATTTAGAGAATAGATTAGATCGGAACAACATTATGAATCTCAATGAATACATACAAATATAAAAAAAGGAAAACCAAATCAAAAACTAAGAAAAAGAAAGTTAGTTACAAAAATGAAGCAATAAGTGATCAGTAATTTTCAATAAAAAATGATGTTTAGGTAAGAAAAGAAATAGATCTAAAAAAGCAATAGATATAACGCACTTGGGACAATCATAAAAATCAGACATGATAGAAGCCCCTCATTAAAATAAATTATGGAAGGAATATCGATAAAATATCGAATGATTTAAAGAATTTAAAACTATGGGTAAAATTGCTTTAATCGAGGTGTGAAATGAATTCAACAATAAATTTATCTTTAACCATTTCGTTACCGAGAGTATATATACAAGTCTTTACGTATCGTTTCTTTACCGGAACCGTTTATCTAGGTCAATCAGTTTTCAAAAATTTTTATTGTAAAAAAATTTTACCTATAAGTAATCAATATTAAACACTAAATCATCACATGGACTTATATTTTTTTCAAAAATTGTCCATCTTTGTGTTTAGCTTGAGTCAAGATAAGGTTTCATCATATCCTTCAGATGATGATACTGGAGTTTATTATTCTTTATTAGATGAAGATATATAAACTCAACGTTTAAATGGGAAACATATGCAATTCAAGCCAAAAGATTCTATATTTACTGATAAATCTGGATGCCAGAAGAAAAATGAAAAAAGGGATCGGCTATAAAAAAGCCACGCATAAATAATATTAAAATATAAAAATAGTAAAATATTAAAATACTATAATACTCCCTCTGTTCCGAAATAATGCTTACGTTTGAAATCAATTTTTCCGATTATCAATGTTTTTGGTCAGCTTTAAACTTTATTAATTTATATAGATAGATAATGATATAGTATGGATGGATTGACAAATATTTCCATGATTATAGGTTATTTTATTGTTAAATTTTAAATACTCCTAAAATACAAATAAAAAATGAATACAGAAAATTTACATTCAACTTATCACTTACCTAATGACGAAAGAATTTGAATTTTTCAAGATTTTTTAATGAATATGTCCAGTAGAAATCCTCCCAAGCTAAAGCATGGAACCATAAATGACATTTCCGCTAAGTACAACGTATCGAGAGCTTCAATTTCGAAACTTTGGATGTAAACATTATTTAGGAACAAAAAATCAGAGTAATATGTAAACATTATTTCGGAACAGAGGAAGTATTAAACTAAATGAACGAATAAAACATTAAAAGCTAATATTTTTTTAAATTTTAAAATTTTTATAATAGATATAACACGAAAAATTTGTAAAATTTGTTTATTGATATACAACATTAGCCGTAGTCCATCTATATTTTTCGGTTTTCGATAAAGTATTTTTGTAAACTAGAAAATTTTAGCAGCGTTCCGCCCTTATTTTACGGTTCATCCCTATTCTACAGTTTTCGACAAAGTATTTTCATTGACTCGGAAAATTTGAGCAGCGTTCCGCCCTTATTTTACGCATTCCATTTTTGCGTTACCATTTTTGTTAAGTATTTGAATTAGTTCGGAAAATTTGAGCAGCGTCCCGCCCATATTTTCCGCCTCAACTCAAATTAAATTTATTTAATTCTTATTAAAAACATTATTTTTTTTCCATGATTTTGGTCGTTCGGATTAATCTTTTTCCGATGGCTATTCATTTTAACTGTTGCAACGATTTCGCAATTTTCCCCGCTACCCATTCCCTCTTTTTGTCCTTAAGATCTATTTATGTTCATATTATAGTTAATGAGTGCCCACTGGACTACTCGGTGTTAGAGATTTTGAGCCGATTGTTGTTAAAAATTTATGTCAATTTTACAGGAAACGGATGGTGAAGGAGCAGCCAATAGACTACTCATTTACCCTCCAATTTCCCCTATGTACGGATAATATTGACGTTCCAACTCCTGCGTTCCGCACGCTGAGCCTTCACGGGTACATATCATTGGCGATTTTCCACGCACTTACATGCATCTGTAATATGTAGATTTTGCTTTCTTGCGTTATGTGTTGGCTGTGGGCCGGAAAAAGGAATAACAAATAATATTTTACCATAGCATTTGGAATAAAAGTTTCGATGCACTAAGGCTGTAGATGTAAAATATTTATTCAGCATATTACATCGGCTACATACATTTGAAATTCATTGTATCCATTCCATAAAATTTACTTCGAAAATCCCATAAATTTAATTCGATAAATCATCTATAAATTCAATTGGAAAAACAAAATTATCCATAAATTTAATCTGAAAAATCATCCATAAATTCAATTGAGAAATTACCCACAAATTTGATTCAAAAAATCATCCATAAATTCAATTGGAAAAACAAAGTTATCCATAAATTCAATTTGAAAAACAAAATCATCAATCAATTCGATCTGAAAAGTCATACATAAATTCAATTGAAAAATTACCCATCAATTCTTTTCAAAAAATCAACTAATAATATTGCACCAGTTGAGAGTGATCGTGTTCAGGCAAAACACTTACCCGTGTTAATTACCTGAATGCACGGCTCTCAACCAGTTATACAACCAGTTATACAGTTCTGTAATGAAATTTTCTCTCCGAAAAATAAGACTGAAAATTTGTGAAAACACATCGGTATTTATACCTATAATTTGGCCTTAACCTTGCGTGTTAGTTTTACTGCGATTAAACAAAATTCGACTTTGAAATTATTTATGTTATCTACATTAAATTTTTATTTATTTCTTAATTTAAATTGGTAATTTATTTTTAACATTTTTAATTAAATTTATTCATCCAAAAATATTTTATTTTTATTCATTTAATTCATTTATTTTTTAATTTTATATAAATGGTCATTTTACGGTCGAATTCTCTTGTTATTATGTTATTTTTTATGTAAATTTCGTGCGGTTCTTGATGCATTTTGTATTTATTTTATTTTACTTTTATGTTTTTGATTTTATATTTATTTATATTCTCTCAGATTTTAAAGTGTTTAGTTGGTGTTGTATATTGTATTTTAAGTTATCTTGGTGCTGGGTTTTCGTGCTGTATTACTGATGCATTTAAACAATTCTCAAGGCTATTGGTGTGCTGGCCCAACAATACTTTGAAAAATGGAAACGTATTTGGCGTCTTTCGATTTTCAAACTTCAAGAGTATGGCCAACTAGAATTAATTATACTAAGCACTCATAATGCACAACGGAAATTTAGATTTTACAGAAATTAGTTTGTGAATTTTTTAAAATGCAATATTGTAATTGTAAATGTAAAATCTAATCTAAAATGATTGATTTTGGTCCCCAAATTTTGGAGTATAATTTTAAAATTTAAATGCGAGAGTTCTAGTCGTGCATTAAAAATTATTATAAGAATTAGTTTTATATTTACCATTTTAATCAATTTAATGTTTTAAAACTGTTTATTACATTTCATCAGCTTTGATGATGTTTATGTAGCTGTAGATTAGAAACCAGTTGATCAATGTCTGGATGCAGATTTGTTGTGGCGAGTATCATCAATCCATGCAAATTTTAAAAAGTTAGGCGAGGTCGATTTTTGTTCTTTGTGAGTTTAAATCATGAAAATGATTGCTCATATCTGTATGTGCATCCAAAACGGCATATATAACGTTGGGCAAACGACCGTAAATGCTCTAATTCATTTGCTGGCACCAAACGCCAGAATGATATCATATCAATGGCAGATGGCACGCCAGGAAGTTCAGTAAATCTGCCTTTCAGAACAGAATCATTTCAAATCAATAATTTTAAATTGCAAATCTTCTTCAAGCACATTGATCTTCTCATCAGAAAATACAAAAGGAATTGTGAAAATTGCAACTTTGTTTGTTTGTGCAGCAAACTGGGAAAATCGTACTCGAAAGAACCCAAAAGGTACATCAACCTTGTTTTTGTATTTTTCAGCATCAAGTTCGTTCTCGGCTTCTCTCTATTTCAAATGCTGGAAATCGTAAAACTTCCGTTAGGCAACTGGGTAACAAACAATACAAGTTTAATTTTAAAAGAAGCAACGTCATTACAAAGAGTTGTAAAAACTTTGTTAGTAGTAGGATGTGAGCCCGTAACATTTGACCTCTGTCCACGCTGTTGCTACCTGGAGATTGACCTTTGTCCACTAGTTGCTACCTAGTAATTGACATTTGGTCAATGACCTTATTATTACGTCACTGATCAGTTATTACGAATCCCTTGGCCACTGGTCAGTCACACACTTATTGCATAACCCTTATTATGTGACCACTGATCAGTCACTACCCGGAGACACACTTGTTACCTAACCCTTAGTATTGTTGGCGTACAGGGTAGAATTAATTTTGTTTTAATCTAAGCTCATTCATCCAAACTACTTCTTCAACTACTCTTACCTTCCCTAGGGTATTTCCTTTCTCACCCCGACGCCCCACAATTTTAATCTAACCACTGTATACCCATGGGCAAGCCCATGTTGGTACTGTATACAGCAGCCGAGAGTCCACAAGCAGGTGAGCCCCGTTTCCAAGACTACTCCTTGTGATAATCTCGCTTTCGGGTTCCTGACGGCCGATAGAAGGACTTACGTCTGCCTAACTCCTTCAACTTTTTCGATATCTGTGCACACCTTTCCCATTGTTCTATGACGAACCCATGCATACGTCCTACATATTGTTTTCCCCTAGTTGCTTTAATACATAGCAAAATAGGTATTACCGAATGTAGAGGACCGTACCCTTATCAGACGTTTAGTCGCTTATCCATTAGTCGTTAATTTAATTTAACCAAAACCAATTTCAGGTATTTAATTTATGAAATTTAAAGATGATGATTTAGAAACTTTAATAAAAATAAAATATTTATAAATATACATTTAAAATTCAGCTTCTCGATTTTATCTAATTTTCCGACTTTAATTGCTAAACTACTGAAAATAGGTAAATTTTCTAACCTAGAAATTTGTTTTAAATCATAAAGTATTTTATTTAAATAACATGTGAAAATTTAAATTATTATGCAAATTTTCGAAATTTCTATTGTATCGGCCGAAATTTTGGGTCTATCACAACCTCATTAATAATTTTAAGAAAAGTAAATTCCTCCGAGAAGGCTTATTTCATTTTCTTAACCAAAATTGCTTTTAATTATTAGTATTTCTATAATAAAAACTGAAGCTTTAAATTTCTGTTAACCGAGATCTCTTAATTCCGACTTTACGAGCAAAATAAGAACTTCTTCACCCTTCTTCATGCATACATAAGGTTCCATCAGCATCATAATACAATTCAACCAAACTTTAAGCATCCATTCCTAATTCGATTAATTAGCGAAGTCAGAAATTATTAAAATAACAAAAATTACAAAAACTACTTTTATTGGATTTAATAAAATTTAACAAAAGGAATCACAAAAATTATAGTTAGTATGTAAATATATAAATAATATCAAGATAATGGAGTCCATCCTTCTTTCCATTTGGTGGTCATTCGTCGATATCGACGGGGAACTTTCGTTTGTTCCGGAGGGATTGAAATGGTGTAGTTCCGACCTGAGGAACGGTATGACATAGTTCTTCTCCAAATTCGTCCATCCAGCAGCTCGTGAGAGTCGGCGATCTCTCTTTCGTTGTTGTGGTGGAATTTTCGACGGGTGAAACGTCTAGGAATATTGGTATCTCATCAGTGTCCTTCGCCGGAGTTGGTAGCACCAGTTCGGTTGATCTTTTCGGGGTTGAAACGGGGTCATCTCTTTTCACAAATTCCGGATGCTGCTCCGCGACGAGTGCGGCGGCTTCTTCGAGCACTTGCGCAGCATTATTTAGGATTGTGAGGCCTTCAGCTCGGCGTCGTTCACGGCGACGACGATTTTTGCTGGGATGGTGCTTCTTGCTGGTCCTGGGCGTCTGAGCTGGACCAGCTTGAGTCGTTTCCGGAAGATGGTTCGCGGGGATCAAATTCAACTTTACCGCCAGATCGCGACCCGCTAGGCGTTTTACTAGTTCAGCTTCTGTAAATGATGCCACCAAGACGGCGCTTTGGTCATTTATTATGATTCGTTGAGCCCGGTTCTCTGCAATTAAATCCTCTCGGCATCTAGACAGCCGGTGGATTTTATCCTGGAGGATTTTGACCGCTTCGGGAGCGAACCACGTGCCGAGCGTGCGTTCGTGCTCCGCGAACAGCTTGTTATATCTTTGTTGGCAAGCATCGTGATTCAATTGTAATGCCGTGGTATCGGATTTTCGCGATGATTTGGGGATTCTATATCCTGGGTGCATTTTAGAAACGAAATTTTGATTACTGAAACGTTTGATGAGAATTTTCCGAAGGATTTTCTTGAGATTTTCCTGACTAAACGAGGGAGAATTTCAGTCCATTAACGGGTTATATTGATAAATAAATAAAATATAATAATTATAAAATTTTAAATTAATTAATCCGAACACTCTTCAAACATTCCCTATTACATACATTTCATCGTTCGATATTAATTGCGAAAATGTCCTATTTGGCGTTAGAACTAGTAAATAAAACGTTCGATGTAGAAAAGAAAAAATGCTGATGCTCCAATCATTTGTTGAGAAAAACCCAATTTAATTTTTATTTAAAGATGTTCTATAAAACCATTTCTCACCAAAGGCAAAAATTAAAAAGAACATTCAGTTTTGTTAATCCGTTCATTTGTTTCTATCGACTTAACCCTAGTCGTCCCTTTCCATATAACAATTCGACAGGTTTTAAATAAAAATTGTATCCCTACCTAAACATTCATTTGAATGTTTTCCCCTAGCTATGTCGATATTCCCGCATTTTAATCCCTACCGCTCCGACCAACATTGCAATGGCCGCCACGGTGAAGTACGACGGCGTCCTACTCTGCGATCAGTGTGACTAGACCTGACCATACCGGCAGACACCGAAGGGTGGTTGACGACAAGGCAGCACATCAACATCCCTCAAAATTAACTGAGGGAATTGAATCCTGCCAAGCCATCTTCCACAAATTACAACATAAAATCATATTAAATTAGGGGGACCTGTCGTCGATACTAAAAGTACCTCGACCATCCATAATTAAAGATTAAAAATTTAAGACTATAAACATTTCAAAAATTTATTAAATGAAAATACAATCTTACCAAAGTTCGAATTCAAAATTTTCAATTTCAAAAATATTTTTAAAGTTTTTTAAGGTTAAATATTATGACAATGGCTATTGTATTTATACTGTTTTCATGCGTGTGTGCGACCAATCAGCTAATTTCGAATCTTTTTTGGCCATTTTTTCGGGTTTTTGATGGCTTTTATTTAATTTTATATTTTTCTCTTTTGTTATTTATTTTTCTTAATTTTTTAATATTAATTTTATTAAATTTGTATTTTTATTTTTTGCTGATTCTTATTCTGGTCGCCTCCTCCGCCTGTGTATTTTCTAAACCTTATTTTGCAAGGTTTTGGCGGTTTTATAATTTTACTTTATTTTTCTATGTATTTTTCGTGCAAAATTTATTAATTATTTGTTTTAATTAATTATGTTATTTTTTATTTTGTTTTAATTAATGTTTTTATTATATTTTTAATTTCTGTTTGCGGTGCGTGCTTGTGTTACAAATAGCCATTTTCATAATTTTTTCGCCATGACTTTTTCATGGTTGTTTTGTTTTAGTGATGGCTTATAGCCCAACAAACCACTCCCGGGGCCGTTTAAATTGCGCCCCGCAATTTCTCGGTCCAAATTATTATCTATTTGGCCGACACATCCATATACTTATAACACACAAAAAAAATATTTCTTTTATACATTAATATGGCAGAGTAAGGTCAATTTACAGGTTAAGGAAAGAAATCACATAAGGTGATTGGTTTTATTTACATCATGCAGTTTTTTCGAATGATTGTTTTCAACATTGTTATTATCAGTTATTCACATACATATATATATATACAATTCTATAATCACTGTTACTGGCTCGGATCACGACTGTCATCTTGATTTGCTGGTATTGGTAGATTTCTGATTGTTTCCTTTTGATTGAGGGGGTTGATCTCTGGGAGGTTGAGGTAATGGAGATTCTTTGTTTGAGTTCTCGTAAACTTGATGGTTTGGTTCGGGTTTTGTCTTGCTTGGTACTTTCTTCGTCTTTTTGATTTTCGATAAATTTTTCTGATTAGGATGATGAATAAGATTATTAGGATTACACTGGTCTCGACGACTGCCAGGCTTATTAGGGATATTTCGAAGTTGTTTGGTTTTGGGTTCTCTGAAGTTCGGTGGGGTGGAGGAGAAGTTGTTATTGATAAGAGTTCTTCGAGATGACTCAATTGGATTATTTGTTGTAGCAGTTGGGTATTGATATCTTTGCAAGAGGGTTTCATGAGGTTTTGATTTCGGGTTAGCCTGAGTTCGACTTTCATTATTTTTATTCTTCTGAGGGCTTCTGTTTGGTCACGCATTTGTCTTCGATTGTCTCTCAATGAGGTTATCTTTGGGTGTAAGATTGAATTGATGACAAAAGGAATTGTTATTAGGGATATGATCCTGAGCCATTGCATCTTCTTTCTATACGTTTATTCATTTGATTAATGTCTTTCTATAGTTTTATTTACAAGAGGAGTTTTCGCTTTAGTTTTTATCGTCTATTTCAGGCATGCTTATTAACAATGTTTCGGCTCTCAGGAGACGACTTCTTATTTCGGGAATTATCGCAATAATTTTATCTTTACTTTCTATTACATCTTTCTGTTTTTCGTTGATCTCTCCTAACGCTTGTATCTGTTGTTCGTGATATTGTAATTTTTGATATTGTTTTTCTGCGTACGTTTCGAGTTTCTTATATGCTCGGTTTAGTCTTTTCATTTTATAGTATTTCTTTTTGATTCTTTGGGCTTCTTTTTTCCAATAATCCTCTAGTACATGGTTTGCCCATTTATTTGATAGTTCACTTTTCAGTTCCTCTACTTTTTGTTCCCATTCCCGATTCAGTTTTAGTTTTTGGTTTAAGGATCTATTTTCCTCCTTTAATTCCCATCGTTTTATATTTGATACTTGAAATTCCCTTTTTAGTGTCTTTATCAGGTTTCTCGATTGAAACCATTGATTTGTGATACGGTCTATCTCCTGACGTTGTTGCTCTATTGCTATTCTCATATTTTCTATCACCTCCTCTTGCTCTTTATTTTCATTTTCTGTCGACTCTTCGATTTTACATTCTCTTGGTATTTGATCCTCGTTTCCCACCTCAATTTTTATTGGTTTATATACATCTTTCTTATTGGTGGTCTCGCTGGTATCTACCTCCATCGTTGTTTCGTTCATTTGTTCGCTCATTTTCTACAATTTTATATACATCATTTTTTTGTTATTTTTGTTATTTTTGATTTTTTATGGGTTTTTGTTTGTTTTATCTTTTTATGAGTTTTTTGGTTTTCTGAATTTTTCTGTTTATATAGTGTTAGTTTTTTATCTACATTTTTTATTCACAATTTTTTATTTACATGCCACACCCGCTTCTTTTCTTTATACATACGTTTCTTGAATTCCTCCACACCCTTCATTACTTGGTGTGATCTGAGGTTGTGGCATAGGAATTAATGGTAACCATACCATTTGAGGTGTATTCATAAACTCGTTGATTCTCGCTTGTAACGTTCTTGAGGTACACAGTTCCTCATCCAATAAATATGATAATTGGTTGATTTCATCCATTAGGTCTTCCACCTCTGCTTCCAGCATTGTCGTATTTTCTCGGATTTTTAATCTCTCAATTTCCGTTTCCATCTCTTTTACTTTTCCTTCGAAGGCTTCTTTTTCGCTATTGCGTAATGCTTTCTGGCGATGTAGTGCGAGATCCCTTTGTTCGCACATAACTTTATACCCATTTACATCTTGTTCAGCGTAATTTAACCTCTGCCTCTCTATTTCGACTTGTAAGTCGCTTTGCTCTTTGTCTTCGGTTATCTTCCTCACCATATTTTGTGTTTTTGTTAGTTGATTAACTTTGACGGTGGTGAATTTTCTGAGGTTCTCCTCCCTCCTTTCTTGTAGGTTTAATTTTGCTTGCAGATCTCGGATTTCCTCCCTCTGCTCCTCTATCTGTTCCCACATTTTCCAATCGTCGAGAGGTGTCCATTTCTGTGGTAGCTCCTTTAATTCTTGTGTCACTACTTGATATTTTTGTTTCCAGGTTTTCGCCTGTTTCTTTAGTCCCTTTATCATTTTCTCGTCTCTGTCCATCGTATTTGACCATTCGGTTATTTGTAGAACTTGTTCTTTCTTAGTGCGTTCTAGTTCTTCTCGAACTCTTATTTGTACGCTCCCTACTTGTTCGATTTGAGCTTGGAGTTCCTCGTTTCGTTTTCCAGCACTCTCGACTCGGCATTGGTAGTACGCGGATCTTGCCACTTGGCTAAGGTATTTTGCGCGCATTCTTTCCAACTCATCCATCTTTCTCAGCAGTCTTTGGCTCAATTCCTCTACTTCCTCCTCTAGTCGACTATTCTTTTGGCTATTTAACTCCAACATGACTCTTCCGAAGGTCGATTTTATCTTTTGTTCCTCACATCTGGCGTGGACTTCTCTCTTTTTTCGGATCGCTTTGTCTGTTAGACTTCGTTGATAGGCCGCGTCTATTACTTCTCCAAAGTAGTCTATCTTTGCCTCTTCCAACTTGTCTTGTAGTTCTTCCACCTTTTTGTTTAGCAATTCCACCATCATTTTTTCGTGAGTTATCTCTGACTCTTGTTCCTCCACTTGGGTTTGGAGTTTTCGTACTTTTTGTCTTTCCCTCTCCGTTAGGCATCTCGCATATGCGGCATCTATGACTTCGCTATGGTATGCGGTTTGTCTTTTTGCACCTTCCCGTGCTTCTTTTGCTACTCTGTTACTCAACTTTTGAACTTCATTTTCCAATTGGTTATTGCTTTGGTTCAACAATTCTAACATTACTTTCCCATAGCTCGTCTTCCAATTTTGTTCCTGGCTACTTTCGCATACTTCCTTTAGTTGGATTAATTGATCTTCTTTTTCGTGGGTTTTCTTTTCCCACCATTCTGCTTTTTCTCGTAATTTCTCGGTTTCGGCTTTTTGGATTGTTGCCGTTTGTTGTAGTACGTAGCTTCGCTTTTCTTCTTGGATACTTTGTTCTAGTTTTTTATTCACCAATTTTTCAAATTGCTCTATTCCTTCCTCGTATATTTCTTTTATACGACACATTATGTTGTTATTTTGCTTTACATTTAAGCCTTCTTGGTCTTCTCGTCCGTCTTGCGTTTGTTGCCACATCATTTCACACTTTCTTGTTTCGGCTTTTATTCGGTTTATTAGTTCCGTTTCCTCGTTCTTTATTAGTATCGCTTTACTCGTCTTGTCGTTCATTATTTGCATCATCCTCATGACTGGGAGGTCGGTTCTCACTTCAATGTTCATTTCTTTGATATTCATTTTTTCTATAATTACAAATTACAATTAACTTCTGTAGTTCGCGGTGGTTATTGTCTTTTCTAATTTTACGCAAAGTTATTTTACCGTTTTATGGGTTCTACTTTTACATTATATACATATATGGATATTTATACTTATTTACACTTTACACTGATCAACGCACTCAATCCGTTTTCCATACCCCCGTTCGTTCTACTGATATTTTTACAAATAACGTATCTTCCTTTACGTGGCTCCACATAACTTCTTGTGTGGCCATTCTTGGTGCTCCAGTAGCGGTTCCTTCATTTGTTGTTGGTCTATTATGGCATGACCCTCCTGCAGGCTTGTAGGTTTCTGCTACTATATCGTTTGCACATAGTATTGCTAGCGTCGTTTTGTTGCTAAATGGCCATAGTAGTAGCTCATCAAATTCTCCTTTAGCTATTGCAAAAAATATGGATATGTGTGTGCCTTTTCCCAAACCGTCTCCATCTAGATATACTCTCAATTTCATTTTGTATCCATTTTTCCATGAATAGAACGGTGGGCTCGTTATTGATACCTGCGTTCCGTTTCTTGCTTTATGCCATTTTTCGGTGAAGTCCGTAATTTTCCATATGTATGGTGTTACTGGCAATTCTCCCGCGGTAGGAATCAATTTCGTCATTTTCTCGTACTGTTCCTTCATTTCCTTCATCATTTTCTCCATAACTTGTATGGTCTCTGTCGTTTTTTGCCTTGCCAGTTCGAACTCTTCTCTGGTGTCGAAGATTTCATTCATTAAGATTTTGTGGGACTTCACTTCGATTTCTATCTCGTCGATTTTCTGCTTGTTATCGCTTATAGCTGTCATCCAGATCTTTGTATGCTCTTCGTTTTTTATTTGTAGATGTTGGGACATCTCTCCGTTCAGGGTTTTTTCTTCGCACCCCCATTTCTTTAATGGGCATTCTATTTTTCTTTTGCTGCATTTCTTCCAATGTTCTTTGAGTTCTACCTCCTTTTCTACTCCACATTGATTTGGACATATTCCTCTGAAATATTTGCACACTTTTTCATCTTTTACGTTCGTATGTTCAGTTTGTATTTTTAACCGCGTTTCGGTTCTGTTGCAGTATTCGCATTTTATTCTCTTTTCTTCACACGTTTCGTCGTGTTGTCTTTCCTCTCCTTTGTTCATTAGTTGTTTGCATTGTTTGCATGGCTCCCTTTTATACTCACATTCGTTTATATGATCGTTTGCGTCCTTGATCTTCCCTTTCCACTCACAGGGTGGATTTGGACAGTTTATTTTCATTGTGAGTATCTCTTTTGTGGTTGCTCGATCTTCTCGTGTTTCTTTTAAGGATTCTATCTCTATTTCTCCGCAATCTGGGCATGGTTTTGGTCCGTTTAATGTTAGCCCGATTATACATTCTGTACATAATCTACATCCACATTCCGTTTGTCGTGGTTCTTTTAATAACTCTGTGCACAAACCGCATCGAAGTCTGGCTTCTATTTTTATCTGTGGTTGTTTTCGGGTGATTTCGATGATCTCGTTTATTTCTGTTGTCGTTGATTCTCGATTCATTTTCTACAATATATACATTTAGTTTTTTGTTTTCTTCTTACTGTTATACATAGAGTTTTTACGTATTTTTGGTTTTTTGTTTTCTATACTACTTTATACATTGATTTTTTATTTTTGTTTTTGTGTTTTCTTTCTACTTTATACATTTATACTTTTCACGTATCTACACTCTTTCGTCTTCTTTTTTATTCTACCCTACTAGATGAGTCTGGTTCCGGTCTTTCCCCTTCGTGATTTAGTAACCATTCGGTCCATTCTTCCGGTTGCTCGTCTTCTGTTATTTGAGTTAATCGTTCTAATTCATTTCTTTGCCACTGATTCTGTGTTTTTAATATTTCCATTTCTCTCTCCATACTGTTGATTTTCTTCTGTTGTTCTTCCACGTTCGTAAGGTGGTAGAAATTAGCATTTAGAGCTTCTCTTAAGGCTACTTGGCTTTCTGCCCACTGCTCTTGTAACGTATTTACTATGTTTGTCAACGTGTTACATTGTTGTTTCCACATCTCCGTTATCGCTCCTTCATTCGTATTCTCGTTGTAGTGTTGATTCATTTCCTTAATGGTTACACTTGTCATTTCTTTCCTCATCTAATTTTAAATGTTAAAAAAAAATATAGGGTTATATATTATACATAGCGCAGTTGTAATACTAATATACATATATTTTATACATTTATATACACTCATATGCCCGTTATCTATACACGTTGAAGTTTATGAGGAGTTTCCACCTGTTGGAACGCCTCCTCCCACCGCTTTTGTTTTCTCAAGTCGTTTCCTTGTTTGCTGGTTTCTATTTTTGTTATCCACGTTCGTTCTTGTAATTGTAATTCATAGTTACATCGCTCTAATCTTGGCTGGTTTATTTGCCTTGGTTGTTTTTGTTTTCCGATGGTTTTTAGTATCCACAGAGCTATAACTATTGCGGCTGCACTTATCACTCCACTCATGATCCAAATGGTTCGTATAAGGTATGGTAGGTTTCTTGTTCCTTCCGTGTCGTTTGTCGTTGTCTTTTCGATTCTTTGTTGTGCCTTTTTTGACTTTTGGTTTTTCTTTATCACTTCTAGTATCTTTTCCATCTGCTCCTCTGAGATGTATCTTTCTTCTTCTTTATCTTTGGTTTCGTTTTCTCTTTTTGTGGTATCTTTTTCTTCCTCTTTGTACATCATCGTGGTAGTTCCATGGGTTTTATTTTCGATTTCATCTTGTTGAGGGCACTTTGGTACGTTTAGTTTTCTCCATACGCATACTGAATATCTTGTTTTTGCAGTTAGGTGATTTTTCTCCTTTCGATGGTCTATTTTAAGTTCGTGGAATTGACATTGTAACATCTCGTTTTTCTCGCTTGTCATTTCTTTTAGGCATAGTCGTTTCATTAGTACCTGCAAATTTTTTGTGATTATCAATTTTCTTCCTCCGGTGATGATTTCTTGTTGGTCAAAGTCAATTACTGTTGTTACATGTCCGACTGCCCATTTGTTTGTGGTCTTCCTCATTATTGGTTCTATCTTTTCCGTCGTACATTTTGGGTGTTTTATTCTTGGTCTGAATATGCAGATTCTGTAGTTAGTTTGCGGTTTCAATCCTCGTAATAATAGTTGATCTCCTGGATTTATTGCGATTCCTTGACATTGCCCTGTTCCTTTGCCGTCCTCACCGATTTCTGCTATACATATTTTGTTCACTTGATGGGTATATATTTTTAGCGATTCGATGTTGTCCTTGGTGGTTCTGATTTTATTTGTTTCCCATTCCGAAGGTTTCATTTGCTTTTTGTTGTAATCGGTTACCATCGTTTCTTGTTTTATAACTGTTTCTTTTGTTATGCTCATTATTATTTTTGTCGTTGGCTGCGTACTTTTGCTCGTTGGATTCCCTAGTGATTTTCTCATCACGCATCTTGTGCGTTTCTTGTCTCTGTAGATGCATATTCGATATCTTCGTAGGGCTTTTATTCCTTTTATATATATAGGATCTCCTAGATTTGTTATTTCCTTCTCGCATATTTTATTTCCTATCCAGTTACGTTCGATTCTTGTTATGCACACTTGGTTTATTGCTTGCCCACTGATGTTTGTTATCTTTAGATAGTTGATGTTCATTATTATATCCTCTCTGTCTCTTCGGTTATCGCTTAGTCGATATTGGGCTACTGTTAATTTCCACGTTGTTAGGACGATAGATATTGCTAGGATATTATTTTTCCAATTTACTTCTGTTTCTGGTAGACATACGGTTCGTTTTCCATAATTCGAGTTTTTGTTTTCGTTTTTATTATTTTTGTTGTTTTTGTTGTTGTTAACCCTGTTGTTGTTTCGTTCCTCGTTTTCTCTTTTCGTTTCTTGGTTCTTTTTCTTATTTTGGTCATTTTGATCCTTGTCTTCGTCATCCTTGTCTGTCTTCTCTTCCCCGGTGTTCGCACAAATGTCGTCCTCGACATTGATTTTCCTTATCAGTGCTTTGTATGCCGTTATTGCTTTATTTCTTGCTTTGATTAATTCATCCAGAGATTTTCTTTCTTCTTGTATCATCGTTTTAGCGGCTTGCCAATTTTTTACGAGGTCAATTAGCTCTGTTTTTCCGTTTCCAATTCTTTTTGATTCTTTGAAATTGTCGGTGAATCTAATTTCTTGTCGTTCCAGCACCATCATAATTATTTTCGGGTTTCCTTCCTTTATTATCAGTTTCTTGAGTAATGCATTTTCTCCTTCTTCATATCTTTCATTTATGTCTATTGCATACTCCTCGGTTTTCGGTATTTTCCAGTTTAATAGGATTTTTATCGCTTCTTTATTTCGATAGATTGTTCTCCATGATAGCTGTCGGGTGTCTGCACATAGCTCCTCTATGTCTCTTCTTGTTGCATTTGCTGTTATGAATTTTATCATCAACATGTTTGGTTCACCTGTTGCTAGGTCGAGTATGCTACTCCAATCGTCTGATCTTTCTGTTAATTCCGATCCGGTTCTTATTAGTTCTTGTATTACTGAAGTTTTTATTCCTGATAACGTAGCGTACATTAAGGCTGTTTTGCCGTTTTTTCCTCTTCTATTTGATTTTTCTCCGCATTTCTCCAGTAATTTTATGATTTTCAAGCTACGTCTATCCTGTTGTTGGTGTATGGCTGTATGCAACGGTATCATTCCCGACGGCATTGTCAAGGTAAAGGCTCTTGGTAACTTTCGCATTATTAGTTCCGTATCTGGGTCATCTCCGTCACCGATTGCGTAGGATTGTACTATTATTCCCAATCTGGTAAGTATTTGCGCTCTATTTTGTGATCCGAATCTTGCGGGCATTATTTGTCTTGCTGTGCGTACCATCTCATTCAATTGGTTTCTTTGCGTTTGTCGTACTTGTTCGAAAACTTCTCGTTTTACCTTCTCGCTTGCTAACGTTTGTCGGATATTTCGATTAGCTCGCAGATTATATATGATTTTCTGGTAGACCCGTTGAATATAGCTGAATTGACCCATTAGGTTGGAACACTGGTGTAGTTCCCATGCTTTATAATACTCTTTATGCCGAAATTCTCTTATTAGTTTAAACAATTGCTGTTTCTCTCTCATGACTTGTTGTTCGGTCCCACTGAAGTTGGTTAACAACAGGTCTCCTCTTTTGATTAATTCGTATACTGCTTCCAAGGAATTGTATTGAAATAATGCTAGCTTTATGAACTCGTTTTCTCCTTGCTCGTAATTTTGATTGGTACTTATTGCCCCATTTTCCGTTGTCGGGTCGCCGCCATTTGATTAATCTCATTGCCATCTCCTGTTTATTGCATTCTAGTGCAACTCTAAGTAGTTCGTGTAGATCTTCTAGATTATCGATGTTTCCTTTGGTGACATACCCCAACATTAATTCCAAATTTTTTGGTACGTTTGTCAGTATTACATAATTCAATGCTGTGGCTCCTTTTTTATCGATTGTTATATCTGCTCCCGCTTCTAGCAGTTCTTTGATTATCCACGTTGGAGTGTCTTTCCTTGCTGCTATCATTAGTGGGGTTTCTCCACTTTCGTTTTTTACGTCGATTGATTTTCCTATTCGTTTCCAAACGTTGATGATTTCTTGAGTTCTTTCATAGTTATTGGTGTCGATGATCGTATGTAATGGGGTGTTATTCTCTTTGTCCCCCACGGTGAATAAGATTGGCCATTCTGTCATGATTGTCGTTATATGTTCGATATTTGATTCACCCCGTTTGTAATTATCGATTATTCTCATTAGTCCTCCTAAAATTTCAATGTCCCTTTTATCTCGTGTCCATTCTGATAATAATGCTTTGGCCTCTTTAACGATGTTTTCTGCTGTTTCGGGTTCTAATTTCCCAGAATGGTGATCTTTCCATTCGTCATCGTCGTATTCTTGATATTCGTCTTCATCATATTCATCTGCATCTATGCGGTTGAAATTTTGATTCGTACATCTCATCATACAGATTCTTGCTGTCTGTGAACGCGTTATTATACGTCTTTCCTCTGGTTGGGATGTTATCGTTTTTGGTATAGCTTTACATCTGGCTACGTTTACGTATATTGGTCTTGTAAATGGGCTGTTTACCAATTTGACTCTGACATTGGTTTCGCTTGCGTATAATATTTCGTATGGCCCTTTTCCATTTCTTTGTAATTTCTTTGTTGTTCCAGGTATTAGTTCGGGTGTTTCGATAATTACCCAATCTCCAATACAGAAGGTGTGTGGCTTTACATTTCTTTTCTGATCGTGTAGATCCTTGTAACTTTCTTGGTTGAATTTGATATTTAACCCTGCCGTTTTCCAGATTTCTTGCATTCTTTCTTTGAATTTCGTGACGTAATCATCTTCTTCCATATATTGTGAAATTGGTGGCTGATATTCTAAATCCATCGGCATGTTACATTCTCTTCCATACATTAGTTTGAATGGGCTCATTTTCGTTGCTGCGTGGGTCGACATTCTATATGCCATTAAGCACAGTTGATGTATTCATCCCAATCCTTCTGGTATCGGTCTACATAATTCGATAACATTTGTATTAATGTCCCGTTGAATCTTTCGGTTAGTCCGTTACACTGTGGATGATACGGTGACGTTCGTAATTTGGCTATCTTGAAATAATTTGTTACTTCCTTCATTATTTCGCTCATGAAGTTTGTCCCTTGATCTGTTAGTATCTGCTTGGGAGTCCCGTATCTGCAACATATTTCCTCTACTAATTTTTGTGCAATTGTTTTGGCTTTTTGATCCTTCATTGCAAATGCTTCTGGAAATTTGGTTAAGTAGTCTGTGACCACTAGGATGTATACATTCCCGTTCAACGTTTCTGGTAATGGTCCTACCACATCCATTGATATCATTGTCATTGGTTCTGCTGGTACTGGCATTGGTTTTAACGGGGTTTTCCATTTTGAACCGTATTTCTTCTTGTTGCACAAGTTAAGCAATTCTTTATCCAATCTTTTACTGATTCCGACATGTTTGGCCAAAAGTATTTTTGTTTCATTCTGGCGAGCGTCTTTTTTGCTGACATATGACCTCCCAATTTACCGTCGTGATATTGTATTAACAGATCTTTGCGTCTATTTTCTGGTATAACCATCAGTCGTTGTTCACCATCTGCTATTAGTAACCATCTCTTTTCTATCAGATATCGATGTCGATGTTTGTCCATATGTTCTTTTAGTTGTAAATCGCTTTCGTATACTTCTGGTTTGCCGGTTCTGACATATTCCATTATCAGTTTTAGTTCTGGGTCCTCTTGTTGATCCTTCATCAATTGTGAGAAGTACAATGTCTTCGGCGATTATTGCACATATCCGTCTCACTTCTTCGTCCATTAAATCTGGAAAGATGAATCTGGACATACAATCTCATTTGCATTGCTTTTCCTGCTTTGAATTTTATAAACGGGGAGTATTCTTGTAACTGCATCGCCCATCTCATAAGTCTGCTGGATGCTTCCTTGTGTTGCCCCAACCACACTAGCGGTTGGTGATCTGTCGTTATACAGATCTCATGTCCCCATAGCAGGTATTTAAATGTTTGATGGCTTGAATGATTGCCAAGGCTTCTCGTTCTGTGACTGAGTAGTTTTTCTCGTGTTTTTTTGAACGTTTTACTATAATAACCGATTACTCGTTCCTTTCCCTTCTATCGTCTAGTTGACCTACGTATTGCGCCTCGCCGCGTAACCACTTGCGTTCTGTTCCCTAAATAGGAAACGGCTTTTTTGAAATCTGGGTGTAACTAGAATTGGTGCTCCATCATGTTTATCTCCTTAGTGACTCAAAAGCGAGTTGTTGTTCTCGTCCCCATTACAATCGATATATTTCTTTACTAATTCTTTGTATTGGTTTTGGCTACTCCACGCGTAGTTTTTGATCGAATTCCGGTAATATCCGCATAATCCAGGAAATTCTTGTATTTGGTACCTGTCTCCGGGGCTGGACATGTTTGACTTTCTCGACGTTTCCTTGGATCCGGTTTCTTTCCCTTGCTGATAATATATGTCAAAAACGTCACTTTTACGCTTCTTGCCAATCGCATTTTGATGCGCTTCAATTTTAATTCCATTGTCTTAAATCGGATAATACTCTTTGATATCCTCCAAATGTTTCAAATGTGCTTGAATATATTAGTGAGGTCGTCAATATACACAATACACTGTTTTTATCCCATCGTAACGAAGTTCAATACATCGCCGAAAAGATGCTGTGCGTTTGTTATCCGAATGGCATTTTCGGACACATTGATATAGAATCTCTACGATGGTGAAGGCTGTCGTTTCTCTTTGTCCTTTCATCTTAACTTTATTCGGCCATATCCCACTTTTCAAATCGAGTAGACGGTGAAGTATGCTGCTCCTTGAAGAGTTCTAGTAGCATTTCATTGATGCGTAATGGGTATGTAATCTCCGTTTTGTTACAGCATTCACAGCTTTCTGTAAGTCCTATCGCAGAATCTTTGCGAGCGTCTTCTTTTCTTTTTCACCATGCAATGGAATTCAAGGTGAACAGCTTGGTTCTATTAACTTTTGCCTCGAGCATTTTTTGTCTTCTTTTCTGCAACCCGTTTTTTTTGGCTTTCTGCCTAACTTATATGGTCGTAATGCGATTGGTGTTGTTCTACTGATAGAGGTATTGCATGTAGGGTTACATCCATGTCCCTAAATCTAGAATCTGATACTGCGAATTAATTTGATATTCATTGATTGTTGTAATGCTCTTTCTCATTTTTGTTCAATACAGTGCTGTCTCATGTCCCATAATGGCCTTTCGCTGTCTCACTTCTTCTGTATTTTTGGCTAGTTCGATATCCATCATATGGCGTCAATTTTCCCAACTCTTCATTTTCGTATATATTTTATCTTCCGTCAGAATTTGTGATGTTGATTGGGTAATCACCGTATTTCGTTAATCTCTACGATTTTCTCCTCGCTAGTGGTAACTCTCGTCGTTTTTCGAATTTTTTACTCGTCAAATATCATTTACCAGTAACATCTCCTGCTATTTAATATAACAGTATGCATCTATGTGAATTGTTGCTGACACCACCATTCCTTTCCCGAACATCTCACAATGGCATTCAATGTACACAGAATTTTCCCGTTTTATCCTTCAGACACATTGTTCCTAAATCGATGTTACAATCTCTTTGAGCTAGATCTGGCATTAAATCCGTTCCGATTATACGCGGTAACACTTAATTTGAGGTATCATTGCCAAATAGTACTATTTCGTTTATCTTGATATTTAACGTTGTCCACATCTCCCATTACCGTTGAACAGGGTTTCTTTACTGCAGCAATTACGTGTACTGTCCGGTTGGTTCAATATCTCCAAGATGTCTTGGTATTTTCGCTCAATAATATTGCTGAGATATTTGCTTCGTTCTATCATGCTTTTTGTCTCTTTTCCGTTTATTTCGATTACGATGGTTAGGCGCGGGTCCTGCTGGTGTAATATAATGCTGCTATTGTTCTCAATCGACTCCTGGTCCCTCACTTCGAGTTCGTCTTGAGGTACGGATTTGTTACTTCCAGTTTGGATTTAACGTTTCGGTATACATTGCCTGCGGTAATATTGTGTCTCCCATTGCATTGCTTTGGGTTCGTGGTTGTTTTACTGGGTTTTCCTCGTATCGCAATTGCCATTGGTTCTGGTATCCACGCATTAGTTTTTTCCCTGTCCAGTACTCGTGCTTTGATCATTGCTGGCGCGTTTCCGTTCTCAATATTCATCCTATCAAATTGTCGTCAACCTATCGCTGTTATTTGCTCCTATATCTTTGACTCTTCCCACATACTTTTCTACTTTTCCCTTGAGTTCTTCTCTGCGTCTTTCGTCGTACAATGCTTTCCTCAATCGTTTGCCCATTTCTTTCATCGGTTCCTTTTATCTGTCAGTATTCGCATTAATCTTTTATTATGGTATCTTTTGAATGACCATGCATCCATTGTTTTGCTAGAAATGGTAGACACTCCCCACTATAATTCCCAATTACTCTTTTTCTCTTTTATAGATATCAAAACATGCCAACTTGCGTCAGTATTACTCAACATCTGAATTATAGTATAATACCAAATAATTCCCAGCCATCATTTGTCCCGAATACCAGATCTTCCCCACATTGCTTTCATCATGTTTTGGTTGTTGTAATTATGGATTTCTGGTGACAGCAATAATTCGTAGTCTGCTTTTGTTTTCGCAGTAGATTTATTATACCGCCTGTTATTGTTACGATATTCTGATAGCTACGGATTACTCTCCTTGCGGGAAATAAAAGGTTTTGTCTTGCCCAGCTCTAGACCTCTTGTGAGTATATACCACTGTTTCAACTACGTCAATGGTCGAAATTCTTGTTCCTGTTGTTACGAGGTCCGTTTCGGCCAAGACTTTCTTGGTTTGCGACTGGGTGTTCTTTGTTGGAACGATGATCCACTTTCCCTGGCTGTTTGTTGAAATAATGGTACATATGCATTGCTGCAATTTAGTAATTTGGTTAAAAAGAACAATGAGGTTCATCATTCTTGTCACTGGTTGGAACATATCGATTTGCTTCTGTGTAGACCACTTCAACTCATTGGTGCATTTTCCTGGGTGGCGCTGTTGATTTTTCTGGTACCAAAAATCAGCAATGTTTTTCACATTTAATATGTACATTAAATTCTCCTGCATTCTCCCGAAATGACCTTCCTTGTAACGAAGTAATAAATGGCATTGCATCATCTGGTTGTTATGCTACCGCTAAATTTTGGTCTTTCAGACATTTTCTTTGTTTAGGTTGGCAATAGAATTTCGTATATGGATCGTGTACAGCTTATTTGCAGGCGATTACTGTACCTTTGTGTATAGGGAAATACCATTTTGTTATTCCATAGTCAGACTACTAGTTTAACTTACGGTCTTTTGCAACCGTGACTATTCCCCTCGTCTAAATCATTTGTCTGGCTGCTATAGACCTGGGTAACATTGTGGCGTAATAACCATCCTTTGCCGACTTCTGAACTTCACTTCTTTAGAAATCGCCATTCGCATTTTCAGATCTCGTGTTTATCGGGAGTGCTCGAGTGTTAATTTCAGTTCTCACAACGATGTGAAATCTGGTTGGCTTTGCTCGCCTCTTTCAGAAATTATTTTGTTTACGATCGATTTATCTGTAGTTACCTCTGCAATCTTCCTCGAACACGTTTCAACTCTTACTGTACGTTCGAACATTAGCCACACTTTTTTCAGGAACTGCATCTACATTTGTGTACATTTGTCTGATATATTATCGTTGAAGCACCACAAGGGGTTTTAACATACTGATTCTGTTGCTTGACACATTTGTATTAGGACTCATATTTCGCGTTGTTCATCAATTGAGCTTCTATTCTTTTAACTCCACCGTATATGTTCAATTATCACCACTCACCCGATTACTTAATCCGTCCCTTTGATCGTATACTTTCCCTCCTTTGACAGTCTCCGGATGCTGAATTGATGGATTCCCGCAACGAATATGCTCTGTACTTGTAGTGGTCCGCTCTTCCTTAATTAATATAGACTCCATCTTTAGTTTCATTTCTCGGCTCGATTGAACAAAATCTTTCACGTTCTCAAAGATGGATATGCCGATATTTGCATATTTCTCTTTCTGTTCCTTGGATTTATTATTGAAACGTGTGAGTGTGATACCACATGATAATGCAAGTGTATTTCCGCGTAATTGCAACATCTCTTTGCCTTTGTTCTGATGAAATCCTGATTCTTGGTATATATGTATGTTTACTGCTTCTTGTCGGGATGTGGGTCAAGTGCGGGTTTGGTATCGCATTTAAACATTCTTCGGGATATCTCTTAGCGGAATAATATAGCCGAGAACTGCCTGGTCAGTCATATATTAAAAATCCGTTTTGTCGCATTGTACACATTAAACCACACCATCATGTGTCATCATAAGCCGAGTGTAATTGAATTCTACATCTGCAGTATTTTCACGGTAATTCGTGTTCGAAACTCATTCAATAGAGTTTCAAATCTGATGTGCATTGGTTTGATTTGCTCGTTTTTTTCTTGGCTTGTTTATCGAACTGCTTCCATCCCCGTTTTGTGGATAATACTGTCGATCTTCTTGTCTAAACAATCATCGCTGGTGAGTTCCACGTTATCATAACTGTTTGTTTGGTATTTTTGCTTGTTGCCGGCTCATTAAGTTGTAATTAAGTATGAGACCAATCGCCAACTAATCGAATGTTCGCAATTTTCGGTATTTGTTAATCAACTGATTAACTAATTTGTTTGGCCTCTTCCACTCAAAAAAAACTAATTCATGTTTTTGTTTTCTCTTTGAGTTATGTTTCGGTGATTATCTCGATATTCGTGTACGCATAGTTTTTGGCTTCCTCGCTAGTCGATTCCTTTTTGCCCAATCTTCTAGTAGTTACTTGGTTATTATTAGCATGTCTGTCCAGTAATACGCGGATCCATTCTAATCCTCTTTCTTCTTCAGGGTGAGCTTTCTTCATTAATCGTTGCTATTTCTAGTTTGCCATCTCGTATCCAACTTTTATGTCTTTCTGATCTCTAGTTTATTTCATTCTTTGTCTCGCGTGGTTTTGTCGGCTCATTAGACGTTACTCTCCATACTGTACCCGTTTCTTTTGTCTTTTCGTTCCCTTTCTACGTTTGGTATGGTTGTCTTTTGAGTTTCCTCGTGCTGTTGCCTTAGCCATTCGTACCCATCATGAAATCAAGTTTTATATCGTCTCTCGCTTCCCTGATTCTGTATTATATCAGTTTTTCATTGGCGTGTACTCTTTAATCTTCTATAAATCGGGTTTCGATGGTTTTCTTCGATTTTTGCTCATCAAAGCCAGTAGTAACGTTTTGTTTGTTTACCCGTTGATGGTTTGTTCGTATTCGCGGATTAAATCGTGTATTTTTCCATTGGCATGTTATCTTATTAATGGTGATAGGTCATCTTCTTCATCTGTACTGTTGTTCTGAAATCAATACTCGTCTCTTTGGGTATAGATGCTTTGGGATCGGTATTTATTAGTTATCAGACGGGATAGCTGGAGTGTACTCATACTCGCTTTATTGGTTATTATTCTTTAATAATTTCTTTTCTTTTTAATGGTATTCCAGCGTTTCTGCTATTGTTAGCGGATTTATTTCGTCCATTTCATTGGTTGTCACTTCGATGGCCAAGTTATGTACTAAAGATCGTTCATGGGAACAATGTAGATTGTAAAACTGGATTTCGTTAATCCTAGTTTCTTTTAATATCTCTTCTTTAATTCTCATGCCGCTGGATGCATTCCAGTCTTCCTCGGCAGTCACGTTCGGGGTCAATGTATTTTCTAATTTGTACTTTCTCCGTGTGGATGTTCTCTTCGATGCCCCATTGCGTGAGATTCTCCATTTTCGGATTACTTGGTCGAATACTTCAGGATACCATTCATTTTTTCGTCTGTATTCCTCAATTTCTTTTACCAGCTTCCTTAGATGTTCTATATTTCATTGTTTATCTATAATAATTTGCATGGGTCATCGCCTGCTGTCTCTGACTCTGGCGCCTTTCCGAGTATTCTATTACTTGGTGTACGTTTATCTTCATCTTTTTCGTATTGCTGTTTTCGCGTCAATATCTACCGCTGAACCTTTGCCTTTTCATTACGTTTTATCTTTCTAGGTTCTGATTCGTTGTCTGATGTTTCGTTTTTATTCTTTCCCTCCATATGGTGGTGGTCGTTTCTTGGATAATCAGATTCGTCTTGTTCTGGTTGGTCCTCCTCAAATATCCCTTCTTTCATTTCCCATTTTTTCTCTATTTCGTTCCACTCCCTTGTCCACGGTGTTCGTTTACATTCGCTAGTATCTATTGTCGAGTGTTTAACTTCAGAATGTAAATATCTTTTAAAGCCCATTGTCGATATATTTCTATAATTTTCCTTGGATTTCTGGTGCCAATTTTTCCTTAGTTTGTCGCCATTTTACTCCAAGACATATCTATCCATCGGGCTTCTTCCATTGGTATCACTCCTATTTCTTGGTCATCTCCCAGATTCCAAGCTCGTACAGATTGTTTCATCTTCCCTCACGTAAATAATGTGTAGGTATTTCACTAACTTACGTCGTCAATCATCCATCGTTTCTCGGGCTTCGGCTGTTCTACTAACCGTTTCGTTACCATTTTTATTAGTGCATCACTCGAGTTTTATTGTTTATTTTATTATCATCTGTTCCTCATTTGGGTAGTTTCAAATAATCAGTTTACATTCTCGTATTCCATCAATTTCTACTCGGGTAGCTTCCATACGGTTTTGATTAGTATGGGCAACACCTTAAAATTTGTATGTCTTAAAGGGTTACCAGTATCTCGAATGTATTCTATTAATCCTCAATCTCCTCTGCTTTTGTGTTTCAGAATTATCCCATTTTTAATTGATTGATCTATGACTGGTTTAGTTAATTTCTCTCTGTTTCTCCAGAGTATTCTTTTGGTTGCTCCTTGGAGATCTCTTGTGTTTATCTCAATTCGTTTTTTGCGTCTTCCGCCCATCGTCCAAAACCGGCCTATTGATCCTCCTTTTTTAACATTACACTCGTTGGTCTACCGGCCATATTAAATGCATCTACTAAGGTGCATATCGGGTTTTATTAACCAATCACGATGTGAGGTTGTCATTTCTTTCTTGGACTTTCCCATTCTCTCCTTGATCCAATCGAATATTTCGTCAGATTGGTCTTTTATCCATACTCGTTCTGCAATCCGGTGTTTGCAATAATATTGATTTTGTGATATCCTACTAATTTTGTTTGGTCCAGAATTCTTTTATTCGTAATTTTCCTGCTCAGGTATTACATCTCCTCTCGCCTTCAAGTTTGTGGATATTATTCAAGGTACTCTTTGAACACTTCGATCTGATAAATTCTATTCGTTTATTAGTGTCGGGTATGGTTTCGATTACTTTGTCCATCAAATTCCCGTTTCTCTCTCTGTTGGTGATGGGGGTCGATCATAGATCCATTTACACACTCATTGGCGTATAATCTGTTTGTTTTGCTCTTCATTTTTCAGATACCGTAAATGCTTCTCCCACTCAAACTAACTAGTTTCACTGGAATCCCATCTTCTGAATACCAGTCATTGATGGTGTCTCAGACATATTTATCAAATTTTGTATGGTTTTTACTATTTCGTCAATCCCCTGCTGGTTGGTATTTCGATTCTGTTTTGCTTAATTGATTGTCGGTTTATGGTTTATTTTGTTTCGACTCTTGGTTTTTCCACTGTCCGATTTTTAACTTCTTGGCTTCATTATTCCTCAATCTTCTTCGTTTCTCTCGTTATTCTCTCTTTTGACTTTCTGTAAAAATATTTTTCTGCTATATCTGACGTTTGTCTGATGATAGTTGGATTAACCTTATTTGATCGGCTCGGACTTTGTCCCTCCTTTGTTTTTCCCTGCCCAGTTCGGTTTAGCGGTTTTGTGGTGACCTTTATGGATATTTATAACAGTATTGCTTTCTTTAAGTCTTTTATCATTTCACATGTTGATTCTAGGTGGATTGTTCTTGTCGTGTCGGAAACCTTTGTGTTTACTCTTTCTTCCTCCATCTGCAATTGTTCCCATCTTGTACATGTTGTTGACGCGTGTCGTTTCTCTTTCTCGGTTTTCGCGTATTTTCTAACCTCTGCATCATGTGAATATTCTGCTGGTCCGTTGTTTGAGTTGTTCGCTCTCATCATACTTGACATCATGTCTTTTATTGTGAAATTTCTTGCATCATTGGTAACGTTGCTTTCCTTTGTTCGATACCATTTTGTCTCGGTGCCACCTTGCACATAGTTATTATTCGCTTGTGGCGCCCATGATTTGATTGTTTCCTCCTCTACAATCTTTCCGCCACATGTCCTGCCTCACACATGGTGAAGCAAGTTCTGACCTCACATCGACTTAAAAGTGTGCATTCTTTCCCGCATCTTGTACATGTTAGGTTCCGAAAGCAACTCGCTTTCCCCAGTGCCCTGGTTCCCGCAGGTTCGACATTGGTTTTTCTGGCTATACATTATTAGCGTTGTTGTGATTTGGTCGCTGGTTGTTGTTGTAGTTCGTATCTGGGCGATTATGTTTGTTCGTGGTATTGGAGGTTTGAATTCTGGTTTGCGCCCTGGTATGAATTGTTTACTTTTGCACTACTTCTTCATTTCCTCGGTTTTAGTTTCATTGCATGTGTCATTGATTCGTCTTGATTGTTGCAATTTGGTAGGTAGATTATTTTTGCTTGGTTTGCTTTTGCTACTTGCTATCATCTAAGGTTTGCCAATATTTGCATACCTACTACCGATCCTCAATTCTGGGTCGTCTATGTCCTCCACGAATATTCCAAGATTAGAATGAGTTTCTGCCAGGCTTTACTTCGTGGCCGTTTTTGCCAAGCGTCTTATTTTCGCTTGCAAACATTCGTATTTGATTTGGCCATGCCTCTGTTTTCCTACTAAACAGCTCTTTGCATTCCTGATCGTTAAATTTCGACTCCGAATGTCGTATGTAAAAATCCTTGATCTCGTCCAGGTATCCACCTTTTTCCTCTCTCCAGCTCTAAGAGATATCTAGCGCACTAATAGCATAAATAAGTGGCATTCGATTTTTCACCATGTCTGGCGACCATTACATAATTTCGCACAATATACTCCGAAATTTCTTATGCGACGTATTTAGTCTTGCTGCATTCTCGTTAAACGGTA